>LWDY01000018.1:0-695000 GCA_001624995.1 Puccinia horiana
CAAGAAATATTGGCAAGCAGGGGCAACCTGATCACTGAGAAATCTCGGTGATCAGGTTGACCCTGCTCACCAAGAAATCTCGGTGATCAGGTTGACCCTGCTCACCAAGAAATCTCGGTGATCAGGTTGACCCTGCTCACCAAGAAATCTCGGTGATCAGGTTGACCCTGCTCACCAAGAAATCTCGGTGATCAGGTTGACCCTGCTCACCAAGAAATCTTGGTGATAAGGTTGACCCTGCTCACCGAGAAATCTCGGTGATCAGGTTGACCCTGCTCACCGAGAAATCTTGGTGATCAGGTTTACCCTGCTCACCGAGACATGGTTGGCTGTGCTCGCCGAGACATGGTTGGCTGTGCTCGCTGAGACATGGTTGGCCATGCTCGCCGAGACATGGTTGGCTGTGCTCGCCAAGATGTATTGGTGAGCAGGTTGACCCTGCTCACCGAAGTCTTGGTGAGCAGGCCCATGCTCACCGAGATGTCTCAATGAGCAAGGTCAATCTGCTCTACAAGATGACTCGGTGAGAAGGTTGGCCGTGCTCGCCGAGATGTCTCGGTGAGCAGGGTGGTCTCAGTGCTGGTACTCTATAGCTATGTGGAGTACCAGGGACTGCACGCCCGTCAAAGGCAGTGCTGACATGATGCACTCCAATCCTATATGAGTGAGGTATCCATGCACTCACGATAAAAAATGGTAAATGGAGTGCTGGCCCCAGCACTCCATAGGCTTTGGTATATTCTGTGAATTGACAATCTTAAAGGATGAATTTCTTAAAGTAAGTAACTAATAACAAGACTCTTTGAAGATGATAATGAGAAGAAGAAAAGAAAATAATAGTACCTTAATGCAAGACAACAATGAAATAAAAGATAACGAGCAACAACAGGTGCGAGAGAAGAATAAGAAAAGAAACTGAAAATAATATAAATGTCAATGTGAGTCAAGGGTGTTGGAAGTGACTGAGTTGATGATCCAGAGCCTATGATGGGAGAGGACCAGAACACTTGAATGAGATTGACAAGTTTGTCGAAAAGGAAGGGAAGAACTTGGTCAAGTTGGCGAAGGAAGATAAGAAGGGATGTGCTATGATAATGTTCAGGTTAGGACACAATGATGTGTGTCAGGTGGAGGAACAGATTTCTGATGTATGATATGAGAGAGAGCAAAAAAGATATGGTCGAGAGAAGATGTTCTCGAGGTTCCCCAACTGGAAGAGAAATGGAGAGATGATTTGGGAGAAGATATAGGAAATGGAAAGGGTCTGAGCGGAATGGAAGATTTTGGTGGAGGAAAAAGAAGGGAACGTGTGAAGAGGTTGATGCAAGGAGTTCAGACAGATGACGACATATGTTGTCATTGATGGATTGAGTTCGAGAGCCTGAGCGTAGAAAGGACATGATTCATATATCAACATGTTCATCCCCACACTCCATGTTTTCATGGCGTGTGAGAGGCAGTAAGACAATCTATGTTGGCATACATGCCAATTGCACTCATTTTTGGAGTGCTTGTAGTAAATATATGGAGTGCCTTAAGGCTGACCCAAAAAAAAATCAAAATTCCACCGACAACTCCCATGGGAGTTGTTGATGGAATTTTTTGGGAGTCATTTTTTGAAGCCCCTGAAAATAATCTTTATATTTCTTAATAGATTATTTTTTATCATTATTTGCAGGAGGTGTAACTAGAAGGACTAGCCTTGGCATCACCTATCCTGACAGGTCATAGCTTCTGAAGTCAAGCAACACCAAGGCAAGGAGTCCATGACTGGAGGACCAAGCAGGGGTAAGTGTGATGGGTGCGAGAGTGAGGGAATGGAAGTTTGAAGTTTGAAAGTTCAAAGAGGGAATTTGTGAATCTGTAAAAGGAAGTTAAGCGCATAAAGAAGTAATGCCGAAAAGAAAGGAAGGCAGGTGAGAGGGTAATGGTCTTGTTTTTGTTTGCATAACTGGAAAGCAATGTGCTATTGAATCTTCAAAGGTTTGGAAATTAAATTCAAGAGATAACTGGAGATTTCTGAGGGTGCATGGGTGATGTCATATGCGACCCAAGGATTAACCAAAAGCTTGAAAGTTGCTGGGGTCAAAAAGCATGGTAGAAAATCATCCTTAGCCAAATGCAAGGAAGATCCAACTGTGAGATCCTTAGTGCTGAGTCTGTCATATGACAGGTGCCCAGGGTATAAAAGCGAAGGTCCCAAGAGCAATATTGTCCAGAAAACCATCCCAATCATCTATCCCAACCATCTATCTACTAAACAATCCAACCACATATCCATCCACCACTCCTACTAATTACTACTACCATCAATAAAAAAATTCTAACAACACCACATCCAGCCCACAAATACAAAGTCATCCTACCCCCCCTCCTCTATTAAATCCCTACGTTCAAAGGGCTTTGTCCCAACTATCCAATTCCTCCCCGTGTGCGAGTACTGCGAGACGAAGGGTTTCGTATGTGGACAGTTGACAAAGGCAAGTGTGAGCTGTGCCGGGTTCGAAAGACGAAGTGTGTTCAAAACACCGAGGAAAAAGGTCTGGGATATGGAAGACAAGTGTGGGCCAACCCAAAAATGGGATACACCAGTGAATGGCCCTACCACACATACGCCATGTCACCGCCAGTTTGGACGGTTCCAGACAAAGAGTTGATTGGAATTGAAACATTGAGTGATGTTTCAGGGTTCCAGAAATTGGTCGAGAAGGTCAATCCCACATGTGAGTGATGGTTTGAAGATAGAAGAAGAATTAAGTTTGATTTTTTTTTTTTTAAAGGGGATGATGTGAGAGCAGAGACGGAAGAAGAAGAATAATTTGAAAGAGAAGCAACCAGAGAAAAGGAAACAGAAGAAAGAGAAGAAACCAAGGAGGATGAGGGAGGGGAATTCAAGGACGCCGCGAGGGAGATCAAAAATGCAGAGCAAGGCGAAAACATTTAAGGATCAGCGCAGAAAATGTGTCTAAGTTCGAGCAAAGACAAAACCAAGTCTGTTGAGGTTGTTGTCAAGAAGCCGAGGATTTGAATTCCGGTGTCACCCAAAGTTGAAGAGTTTCCAACTGCAAACAAAATTGTGGGGGATCTGGTGAGACTCTCCGGGAGGATTTTGGTACTGGACGAGTTGGAAATTGACAAAGGATTTCCAAATCCTGAGCAAGAAGTCGGTGGGTCGAAGGAGAAAGGAAAAGGAAAGGGAAGGAGAGGTTCCATGGTCGTTGGATGGCGAAGAGGAAGTTGACTTCAATGGCAAACAGAATAAAGTATTGTGAAAAGCAATGGCGGAGATCAAGGCCGAGGTTGCAGGAACGATGGTGCCAAAGGGGGCAAAAGAGGAGGCAAAAAAATTAAAATAAGGGTTGTCAAAGAAGATGGGGAACATAATAGAAGAGATGTAGAATTATTATTTTTGTTATTTTATTTTTACTTGTGAATATTTTAATTTTGTAATTATTTTTTTTTAAGAAAGATCAAGAGAAAGTGAGTCAAAGAAAAAGTGAAAGTGAAAGAAACAAGAGAAATAACAAAGTAAGAAAAGAAGATAAGAAAGAAGAGAACAGAAGGGGGGGGATTATGGTCAAGGTTTGAGGGGATAAGAGGAGTGAAAAGCTTTGAGTAGGTCAGGACAGTTCATGAGATTCAAAGCTGGTTCCCACAATGTGGGATCAGTGTCCTCCATATAACCAGACCATTCAACTAGGTATTGGATTTTACCACACCTTTTCCGGGAGTCAAGAATTTTGGAAACTTCCCATTCAAGATGATCTTGAATTTCTAGAGGCTCTGGAGGGGGGTGGGATTTACCAGGGAAAGGCAAAACGGAAGGGGAAAGAAGAGAAACATGGAACACAGGGTGGAGGCGAGACCAAGAAGGGGGAAGCTTTAGTCGAAAGGTGTTCTTTGATTTCGAAGGGGCCAAATTTTTTCTCTGAAAGCTTCTTTGAAGTTTGGGTTGATCTGATGTTCGAGGAGTCGAGCCAGACAAAGTCGGTCAGCGGCAATCTTGTATCATTTGTTGGCAGCATCGAGGTTTTTCTTGATGTCTTGCTGGGCCGAGGTAGTCGGAAGCCGGCTTCAAGTTTTCCATGTGGATGGAGTCGAAGGTCGGATTTTGTCCATACAAAGTGAAGAAGGGGGATTGCTTTGTGGCCGAATGAGTCAAATTGTTGTAAGAAAATTCAGCCAAAGGAAGCCAGGAACTCCAGTCATCTTGCTGGAAATTGACCACCATTTGAAGAACTACTCCAGGATCTGATTGATTCCTTGGGTTTGTCCATCTGACTTGGGGTGATATGCGGTGAAAATATTTCGAACAATCTTGAGTTGGTCGCACAAACCGGTCCAGTTGGCAGAAACAAAAAGTGATCCTCTGTCCAAAACTATGTTTGAAGGCAGGCCGTGTTTGGAAAACACAAATTCAACAAATAGATTGGCCAAGTCGTCAGAAGTGGCTGTTGTGTGAGTTTTGAGAAAGAGGGAAATCTTCGAAAAGTGGTCCACTATGACTGGAATTGCATCGAAGCCATTGGAGAGCAGCAACTGCAAAATGAAGTCCATTGAGAGGGAGTCCCAGGGCCAAGGGGCGATGGGAAGGGGTTGGAGGAGTCTGAACTTCTTATGACGAGGAGTTTTGTTCCGTTGAAAAGTGTAACATGCTGTGACATAGTCTCGAATCTCTTTGGTCATCCCAGGCCAGTAGAAATCCCGGGAGACAAGTTGTTGAGTTTTGTCTTGGCCATGATGACCTGTGAGGGGAGAATCATGGCGGGAAGACAGGATTTCGAGCTTCATGTCAGCCTCATCAGGAACATACATCTGCTCATCATAGAGGAGAAGGCGGGTTTGATCATCCAAGGAGAATTTCTTGCAATTTCTGCCTTTCTGAAGGTCATGGATGATAGATTCGGACTTGGAATCATTCAACTGTGTGAGGCAAAAGGTCTCTACGCAGTCACCCACCTCATCGGTAGAGATGGAGAACAGTGTCACGGATCTGTCGGGCTGTTCTTTGAAGATTTGTCGGACGTTGTCTGGGTTCTTGTTGGCGAATGTCTTCCCTTTGGTAGGGTAGACATCCTCGTGTTGAGTCAGGATGTCTGGCAAGCTGGAAAGGCGTCCGGGGAGGAAGGTGATGACAAAGTTGAATTGACCAAGGAATTCAGCCCATCTGGCTTGGTGTTGGGTAAGGACCTTGGTCAGCATGAAATACTTCAAGGTATCATGATCTGTGATGACTTCGAAGGTAGAAGAAACACTACAAAGATAGGTGTGCCATTTCTGCAAGCAAAAAATAATGGCAAGGAGCTCCTTATCATGAATTTCATAATTGAGCTCGGAAGCCTTGATTTTGTGGCTTTCGAAGACAACATGGTGCTTTGAGGAAGCCACTAGAGCTTTGGCAAACTGCAAAAGGACACCGGCGATAGCATAATCGCTGGCATCAATCTCCACTAAGGTGCGGAAAGCACTGTCAAAGTGTCGAAGGATAGGAGCAGTCGTAAAATGATGCTTGAGTTCTTCAAACTCTTTGCGCGCTTGCTCAGTAAAAACATAAGGAATATCGTTTTTCACAAGCGCGGTCAGGTTTGTGATGGTACCAGCATAATCCTGAATGAATATGTGGTAGAAGTTGGCAAAGCCAAGGAAAGATTGAACAGCTTTCACGGAAGTGGGGTAAGGCCAATCCAGAATACGCTGAACTTTGTCCTGGTCCATGGTAAGACCGGAACGGTTAAGAACATAACCAAGGAAGGTAACTTCGGTGGCATGGAAAACACACTTGGTGCCTTTTGCATATAGATTAGTCTTGTGAAGTCTTTGAAGGACTTCCTTGACATGGTCTACATTTTCAGTGCAAGAGCATGAATAGATGAGGATGTCCTCCAGATAAACAACAACACACACATTGACTAAGTCTCCCAAGATTTCATTCATCAAGGCTTGGAAAGTGGCAGGAGTGTTAGTTAAGCCAAAAGGCTTGACCAAGTACTCAAAAGCACCATGTCGGGTATTAAATGCCGTTAAATATTCATGGCCTTCAGCTATCCTGATTAAGTGATAGGCACCTCGAAGTTCAATTTTGGAGAAGACTTGAGTGTCAACAAAAGTGGTGAGAAGATGGGACATCGGAGGAATAGGATAAGAGTTCTTTCTAGTAACCACATTCAGTCTGTGGTAATCCACACAAAGTCGAAGGGAACCATCGGCTTTGGGGACAAAGAGAACAGGAAAACCAGTTGGAGAAGAACTGGGTCAAATGAAACCTTTTGCTACATGCTCTGAAATTTAGTCTTGAAGAACTTTGTCTTTGGGTTCTGACAGGCAATAAATAGTACCTTTTTTAGGGACTGGTCCAATGAGATCAATGCGATGATCACACTTTCTTTGAGGAGCAGGTTTGTCGGCCAGAATAAAAGAGAACACTGATGCGAATTGGTGATACTCAGAAGGGATTGTTGGTAAAATGGTTTCAAGATCTGCTGGTTCTTCGTTGAAGAAGTCGCCTTCAAGACTTCTGGACGGGATCCAGTGGTGATGCTTCAAAGTAAAACTTCTTTAGTTTTGAAGAGAAACAAGTCAGGGGAAGCATCATACACTACAGATGATAGGAAAGTGGAGGGATTTCCAGATGAATGCATATCATCAGGAAGAGAGCCATTGCTTGACCAGGCAATGAGAGATTTCAGGCTGACGTGGTCATAGAGAGAAGAATAAGAAATTTCACTGGGACTGGGTAAATTTTTAGTTCAAGGGTTAATTACTCCCTTAGACCAATCAATATCTGGGCTCCAGTGCAAAAGAAAATCATGACCCAGTATGGTGTCATCCTGCCCGGTTGCATCTATGATTAAACAATCCCAATCAAAAGTTTGATAGGAAGAAATGGAGAAGGTCCATGTAACTTTCTTTGAAACAAATTGCATGGGCTTCGAAGAAGAATGATAAGTAAAAAGGGGAATGGGTTTCTCCAAAGGAGTAGTAGAAAGAGAAAAAGAATCTACCAAACTCTGGCGGACAAAGGGAAGTGTAGCTCCAGAATCAATAAGAACTGAGTAAGGTGAACCAACGGTTGGTTGCTACACTACCCGTAGCAGGTAGTGTAACGATAATCACTAACAGCTAACTGCTTTTGCCATAGCTGTTAGTGGTTATATTGCTATCGCTAAATGCTGGTGCCACTACACTGCGCCACAGCGGTTGTTAGCAGTAAAATGGCTGTAAAACACCGCTACAATTTTCTGTAGCATAGCAGCCCCTAGGACCGCTAACGCTACGGCGCAGGCGGCAAAAAAAATTGCCGCTACGCTATGCTATTTTTGGCAAATAGCGTAGCGTAGCAACCCAGTGCTGGGTGAAATATCTCAAAACAGAATCAATCTGAGTTGATTCAAGACAGCTGTTCTCAAAGAACAGATTTTGGACTCAAAAGGAAGAAGAGAAAGTGGGTCAATGGCACTTGGGGTTTCATTGTAGTTGTTATTACCATTATTGCAACAACTACTCAAGCTTTTCCCAACTGACGGGTACACTTAGGACAATCATCTACCTTATGGAAACCACCACAATACAAACACAAACCATTCTTCATCCTCCTTTCCTTCTCGCCAGCCTGAAGGTGTCCATCCGTCAAGATTTTGTTGAGTTCGGAAGGGAGCAGTTTCAAAGGAGTGGAGTAGGGTTTCGAAGAAGATTGCCTGGGGTTGTTGGAGGTCAAAGGTTGGTGAGAGCCATCTTTCTTTGGTTGAGCGGGTGAGAATTTTTGTGCCGTCTTTCTTTCTGATGTTCATGGTTGCACACGTCAATGCAAAGTGTCGCATTGATGAGATCTCGGAGACTGAGGATCTTGTCGGCATTGTTCTGGGAGAGGAGGTCGAGGATGCGGGAAGGGGGGCCTTTTCAGAAATGAAACATCAAAGGTCGGTCACCCCAGCCTGGAAGACAAGATGGGAGGGCTCAGAAACTAGCAATGTAGTTTGAAGCATGGTCTGACTCCTTCATTGACAGGTTATCAAGTCAATGATTGGTGGCTCAAAGTTCATTGGGTTCGCCAAATAAGGTGACGATTTGAGCTTTGAACACAGCCCAAGAGTTCATGAGGGAGTCTGGGGAAGAGTCTTCAAGAACCTCCAGATAGGGTTGAACCCAGTCAAATGCCTTGCCTGTTAGGTAAGAGGAGGCATAGATGGTGCAGGAATGGTCATTTCAGAAGGTGTGAGGGTCATTCAAGAAGATGAGTTTGCATTGCTGCAGGAAGATGCAAACTTTGGCAGGGGAGGCACTGTCAAAAGAGTCAAGCTTCTTCATCTCCGTAGTACAGAAAGCGGGTTGAGGGGCAGGTTCTGCTGAAAGGGGGACTGAATTTTGGCCCACAATGGTGGCCAGAAGCTGGATGGCTTCGGCCAAGGATTCATTGGTAACAGGGGCCAAAGTATTAGCAGGAGGTTTGGGATTAGGGCAATTTTGGGGACCAAGAGTGTTGAGGTCCTAATCATCCGGAAGATCTCCATTGTCCTTGTCATTGCGGCCGGATTGGCTGCAAGAACTGGAGGAAGAAGGAGGGTTCTGGCTTTCGGGGCGATGGCCACGGCCAGTGTTGACATTGGGAAGATCCAGAACAGGAGCGCCAGGGTTGATGTTGGAGCTGGGGGTCTGGTCAATTCTCTGTTGAGAGGAGAACTGCCCCTTCGGAGAGCAAGGAATGTTGGGAATCTTGAATTAAAAGGAGTACAGGTGAAAAAGAGGGTTTATGACTTCAGTAAAGGAAGTAAAGCCAGATCAAAATAAGATACTGTCACACAGTGTCTTGTACAAGAGACGGGTGGGCACTATTTGAAAGAAAAGAAAGGAAAGAGATAGCTTCAAAGAGAGGACTGACTGTTCAAAGGTCTTCTTTGTTTTGAAGAAGAGTTACTTAGGCTCAGATGGACTTGGAGTAGAAAACTGAAAGGGTTTGCAATTAGAAAGCAGAATCAAGTTTATGCTTAAAACTATAATCTTATTTTGATGAGGAAAGATGGAAAGAATAGAAGCAGACAGCTTATATAGTAAATACAAGTGAGGCTACAAAGGTATGACATAGGTTCAAACAAGATGTGAGGTCATAGGGTCAAAGCAGAAGAAATGAAAAGAGGTCAAGCAACACCAAGGCGAGGAGTCCATGACTGGAGGACCAAGCAGGGGTAAGTGTGATGGGTGCGAGAGTGAGGGAATGGAAGTTCAAAGTTTGAGGACTGTGTGTCGAAGTTTGAAAGTACAAAGAGGGAATGTGTGAATCCAGAAAAGGAAGTTAAGCGCATAAAGAAGTAATGCTGAAAAGAAAGGAAGACCAGTGAGAGGGTTATTGGTCTTGCTTTTGTTTGCATAACTGGAAAGCAATGTGCTATCGAATCTTCGAAGGTTTGGAAAGTAACTTTGAGAGATCACTGAAGATTGCTGAGGGTGCATAGGTGATGATGTCATATGCAACCCAAGGATTAACCAAAAGCTTGAAAGTTTCTGAGGTCAAAAAGCATGGTAGAAAAGCATCCTTAGCCAAATGCAAGGAAGATCCAACTGTGAGATCCTGAGTGCTGAGTGTGAAGCTGAGTCTGTCATATGACACACACCCGGAAAAGATGGCAGGAAGAGTGTCCAAGCGGACGGCCAAACAGGTTCATCCTTAGTATACATCTAAATTGGCAGTCATGATCAGTGAGTAAACCATCTCTCCTTTTTTTTCACTGTTTCAACAGCTTTTAATTCATTTTTTTGCTATTAGATGGAATTCAGAAGATAATCCATTCAGAAAAACCCCATGGAACTTAACCAAGATCCCAACGGTCATGAAGCTACGAGTTCCATCATCTGACAACCCACCAAACATAAGTTTTTTTTAGCTTGACTACCTCCTTGAGAAATCTAGATTTTTATTATTGAAACCTGAAACCAGAACTTTAAAAAACAAAAGACAAAAAAATATTTAGATGAGAAACAACAACACACGAGAAAAGAGTGATAAAAAAATAAGAAAAAGATTAGAAACAAACCCAATAAGATATCTATTGATATTGACAGACAGCTAATAGAAGAGTAGGACACAAAGAGGTTTTTAGGACTTTAGAATAGGACTAGAGTGAGAATGATAGTTAGAGATGTTTTTGATTTGTTAAATTGTTTTTGATTGATAGTCTCACCGGATTGACTAGGACTTGAAGTTGATTTTTAGACAATAAGCAAAAAGAGACAAGAGAAGGAAGAAACAGGAAACAATGAGAAAGAAAATAAGAGAGAAGAAATAGGATAGGGGAAGGTGATAAGAAGGGGAGACGGAGGAGGAAGGACGATGTTGAGAGACAGAGGAGGAAGGACGATGTTGAGTAAAGAAAGAGGAGATATTTGGAGAGTTTGATCAAGATGGGAATGGATTGAGTTCGGTCAATGAGTGACAGAGACTGATACAACCTTCACCTTTTGATTTTGATCATTAGGTTTAGATTTTTGGGATCGATTAGGTTTGGTTTGGTGCACGCGTGCACTTCTTGATTTTTTCTGCTGGGATTTCAACGAGAGTTCAACACCCCCCCCCCCCCCCTCAATCAGGGGAGACTTGAGCTAGGAAACATCTGGATTTGAGTTGTTCAAGGGATTGAGTGCCACTTGCTTTGGTGATGGCGTCGGCTACCATCTCTTTGGATGGAATCAGAGTAACAGCAATTTCATTTTTGTCTTTGAGATCACGAATCCACTTCATCTTTATGTCGAGGTGTTTTTTTTTTCGAGTTTGATCTTCTCAACCAGGCCCTTGTTGTCCACTAAGAAAGTTGATTTGTTGAGAGTTTTGTTCCAAAGTTCTTCCACAAGGAATTTGAGCCATTGATTTTCTTGTATGCCATCAGAGAGGGCATTCAGTTCAGCTTCAGTCAAGGACAATGTGATGTTGTTTTGCTTTTTACTGCTCCATGATACAGGGCAATTCTTCCAGAAACAGATTGACCCGCTTCTAGAGAGGCACGTTTCAAGGTCTTCATCCCAGGTGGCGTCAGTGTAGTGTATGATTGGGTTTGATGTGTCGAGTCAATTTGGTCCTTGTTAATTTAAGACATTTAGCCATTTTTATTCATTTTTACAAGGTGTATTCTTGCAGGTTTTACTGCTTGCTCAAAATTTTCCTTGTCAAATTCAGGATTTGGATGCAAATGTGTAAATTTTCAAGCAACTTTTTTTACAAGGTCACACTTTGTAAAAAAACACTTAGTAAAACTAAACATGGTAAACCTGAGGTTGAAATTTACAAAGTCTTTTTTACAAGGACTCTTCTTACAAGGTGGGAATTTGGGAAAACACGTTGTAAAATTATACATACCCCCCATCAATGTGTAATTTTACAAAAATATTCTTTACAAGGTCTTGTCCCTTGTAAAACCCACTTTGTAAATTTCACCCACCCCCTTAAGTAGTACTGGACCCCTTACCTGCCATCGCCGGGTATACCCGGCTCCAACCCAATGGGCACCGTGTCCTGGAATAGCTCTGGTTACTCATAAGTTTGAAGGGGATGGCGGGTACGTCGGTCGGGCAATGCCCATTGTACCCGTGGATACCCAACTTTTGGTGGCTAGAAAGCTAAGGTCCAATTTTGGGCACTCGGAGTGGGAGGTATGGTTTTGGAAGCCATACAATTTCTTTATTTTTTGGTGGATGTACAGGCTGTAAAAGGAAAATGACTGGCCAGTTGGCCTGGTGTAACTGGGCCAGTTGGCCTGGTGTAACTGGGCCAGTTGGCCTGGTGTAACTGGGCCAGTTGGCCTGGTGTAACTGGGCCAGTTGGCCTGGTGTAACTGGGCCAGCTTTCCCAACCGGTGTGGGTCCTCATACCCGCCGCTACATGCAGGCTGGCGGTATACCCGCTGCCCTGGCTGGGGATGTGGGTACAAAACACACCCCCATATAACCCTTGGGCACCCGGCCAACGAGTATGTCCGCCGGGCGGTGACCGGGCTGTCCCCTTGGTATCAGGTAGTGCTTAGGGACCCGCGCTAACCATCAGTGTAAATTATATTAAAGTAACTTCAATTTATTTCTCCAATTTTTTGCATTGGATCAAGTAACTAATTGCCAGTTACCCAGGAATGTAACTAAAAAAGTTACTTTATCACAGTTACCAGGATTTTTCTAGATTGAAACACACTTTTTTGTAATACAACATGGGTCTTTACCAATCTACTACCAAACTAAATGATAAGGATAAGTTGACCTAAAAACACTCAAAAAGAAAATATTGGATAAATTAAATTGAATCAAGTTGTCAGTAACTAGCAGATAAAGAAACTTAAAAGGTTATGTTATATACAGCCATAGTTATCCATTTGGATAACATAAATGCCCACCACTGCTCCAATCATATGGTCCTTTCACATTCATTTGGACTGGCTAGGACCACTGTACTTGGGTAGATAATTCAGAGAATCAGTTAAAGGTTGCAGAATGACTATGAACTATTTGAAGGAGTAAAAATTAAGGGATGGTCCTAGTGAGATAAGGGATCGTGTGTTTGGCTTAATTGCCAAGAATTTGGAATATTGATGTTGTTTTCAAAACCTGTTTTCAACGTCAATAGTACAACTGTCCATTTGTGTAGTAAGGAATCTTGAAATTATTGAAGCTTATACCTCGAAAGCTATGCAATACCCAATTAAACTCAATCATATTTGCCTCTGGGCCCCGGCCTTCTTGCAGGAAATCATACGGACAAGTTTCTCCTTCTTTTACAGGAAGATAATCACCGTTAAAACTAACAACGCTGTAGGAACGCTTATCCTCTCCAGCAGAGCGGAATCGTCCAAGAGGTTCCCGGACTCGGCACAGACAGGTCTGGTGGTGACCAAAATTGATCAAGCGATGGAAATGGACCCTGAGACGATTCGCCTCAGTTTCGATTTCAGGATAACTCCCAGACGACGAGTAGCTTATCTCAATGAAAATGTTTCAAAGGATGTAGCTTTGAAATCTGTTAAGTGCCTCCTTTCATCTTCCTCATCAGACCCGGGGGTGTTAGCTATATTCAGTGATGGATCTTATCATCCGGAGAAAGGGGGAGCTATGGCGGCTGTCTGTCCCTTGGCCAATGTCTACAGTGCTTTCTCGCTGGGAAGCAACACGATTATATCCAATCACGAGTGTGAAGCGGTGGGCGTACTAGCGGCTTTAGGCTTGGGCAGAGATTTAAACAAGTCAGGGAACTACCGGCGAATCCTGATATTTGTTGATAACCAGGGGGTTATTGAACGGACCAAATATCCCAAAGCACCAAGACCCGGTCAACGGCTCTTTGGGATGATTAATGATGAATCATCGAAGACCCTGGTTGCCGCAGAGGTTGCATTCATATGATGCCCCGGCCACAAGGATATACTAGGCAATGAACTGGCGGATCAATTGGCCAAGGAGGCCATTGAATCTTCGGATACGCCTTTCTTACAGGTCCAGGGCAACTGCAGCAAAATCAAACTTTTAGCAGTGGCAGACCTCCTCCTCAAGAACCCGTCACCCTCGGGTCTTCCCATTTCCCTCAGCTCCTTAATCAATCAGTTAGCTTCGGGCCAATGCTCGCTGAATTACTTTCTTTTTCGCATTCGTAGGCGGCTCGATCCCCTGTGTAGTTCTTGCGGGGCTAGGGAAACAGTCAATCGTTTCATGAACCTATCTATGCCCGGCGATCAAAGAACAGCGGGCATCTCTGCGACGCAATCTACGCAAGATCAGAATCCGATTCACGGCTGACCGACTGGACAGACTCCTCCAGAACCGAAAAGCTGAACCTCCTTTGGCTCAGTTCCTTTCGGATTCCAACCGATTCTCCGATCAGCTCCCAAGCTGATACCCGACCTCGATCCCCGATTACTCTTTTCTTTTCCTTGTGGTTTTGTTTACGTGGTTTCTTTTTTCTCCTTCAGTTCTCTTTAAAAAAAAAAAAGTCTTGATCTCATCCATGTTTTACGTCTGAAAAGCGTCCAAGTAGTTTTGTTAGATTTTTCAGCCTGTTTCTCTCACAGGTTGTAGTCACTTAGATTCATAGTGTGCAATGCCATAGGCCAAATTACAATTATAAAAAAAAAATGTATCCCGAAACAGGAAGGGTGCAGAGGTAGCAAAAAGGAATACCTCCGAAGCCACTCAGATTGCGTCAGTCAGTATGGACAACAGGGCTCGTCGTGTCAGCCATGGTTGTATCAAGCCATTGGCCGACAAACACCTAAAACTTCCAGATCAGATTTCTACCTCAAGGTTCTTGCCTATTCCTGTGCAACAGTAAAAGCCACCAAACAGCCTCCTGTTTGGTGGCTAAAACGAACGCCCGAGCATCCTGCATACTCCGCATCCGGACCTTTTACTACCATTGCAGTGTACCCCTCTTTGCTTCAGTCTGAGTATCATCTGAAGGTCCTATCTCAATCCGAAGCTTCCACTGAATTCCAATTTCCACGCTACTGCTTATATCTTCCTGGTTCACAACGGTCCGTCCCAGGCTCTTCATAACACGTCTGCGTCCTTCTCGCCAATTGCGTAATTGAAATCTAGGACACTTTCCAAAATTGATGATGCTGCACTGTGGTTAGTACTGGCCTCAATACCCTCTCGCGTGTGGCCTAAGCTGATCTGTTCTAGTTTCGTTCTGCTGATGTGGCCAGCCTACGTCAGTCTTCTCTGCCCTTCCTACACCTTGTTGCACTAGCGCTAAGTCACTAACTATTGTTCGCACCTTCCTTGGCCATACACTTATGCCATAGACGCCAGCGTAAGTCTTCTCTTGCTGCAACTTAGATTGACCCAGCATCCTCCATACCCAAACAGGAAGCTCGCAAGAAGCTCAACCGGCAATGACTAATTGTTCAATCTTGTCTTTTTTTTTATCTGATGACTTCCCCAAATTGACAGAGGAGTACCTCTATTATCTGTGCGTGAATAGCCAAAGAATTATAAACGTCTCATGACGAGAAATGGCCCAGTCCACTAACCCTACTGTACTCCTGAACCGGCATAATTCTTGTGATCCACTGCAGCATTCCTATGAATACAGCGATGGAGTCGAGAGTAATCACAACTACAGCCACCACCATTCGGTGAATGTTGAAGACAGTGCCTCTTCCCAGCATTGCCAAGACTCCCCCCAAACTCAATCATCCAGTCTGTCTCTGACTAGAGCTGCCAACAGTCATCAAACATTAGCACACCCCGCCAACCCTGCCGAAAGTGGCGACCATACCCATTACCCTTTTCACTCGACGGTTTCTGTTCCGCATTCCCCGTACGGACACAATGTCAACAACCCATCTACGGAATACTACCACCCACAGGAAAATGCGAACTTCATCAGCAGTCCGAACACTCAACCCATGTCTCTCAACTCCGGCCTGCCTTACATCTCCAAGATGTCCCAAATGCCACACACGTCTCGCAGACCAAATTTGGCCGCGTCTTCCGATGAGCTGTTGCCCATCTCGAATCGTTCACGGCTTCATTCTCCTGGTCTTCCTACCAGGTACAGCCACATGACATTAACTGTTTCTCCTGATTCACATGACATTCCACGCGCGCCAAAGCCTGATGCTAGTGGCACGCCCCCATGTACCGTAAGTCGCAATATCCATTCCGACCCATCACGGTTTCTTACTCCCGTCTGAACCCACACATATAGGCGTTCATAAGCAAATTATATCATCTTTGCGGACATGAGGAATATCGACCATACATTGTAAGAAGATTACCATCTCAAGCCCTAAATGTATCCTCACTTACCTGACAGCCTTCCATCTCCGTCCAATTAGCGCTGGAATAGTCCCGGAGATGCCTTTGTCTTGGCACACGGTGAGTTGATTTACGCGTCACACTTGAAATCGTGAACTTGTCTGAAGTGTCTTTTCTTTTCAGCGAACACGGAGTTTGCCACGACAATCTTGCCGAGGTTCTTCCGCCACAATAATATGTCCTCCTTCATCCGGCAGCTAAACGTAGGGTTTTCACACTTCATTCACATCATCAAAAGCTAAGAATGTCTAACTGGAAGCACCAATAATCCTTTCCAGCTCTACAGCTTTGCCCGTTTGCCCACTCTCAAATTACTCGACCAAGTCGACAACAATAAGACAAGCTCCTCGACCTCCGCTTTCTCGGGATTTTCGCACCCTCATTTTCGTCGAGGGGATGTAAAATCACTAGCGTTGATAAAGCCGAAACAAAACAAGAATAAGGGCGCACGGAAAGCTTCCAAGTGCGTCATAGGCTTCGAGGATAAATGCGTAAAGCCCGGACGGAAACACACATCAATCCCGGGTAAACATTAACCAAGGCAGCCACGGCGTTACTAGCTCTACCCTTCGCAACATCCTGCTATGCCTTGACTGTATTGATCTGTTGAAACCTTTGCTTTTTCCTCTTCTTTTCCAGTACTCAAAAGTGTAAAAACATGCCACCGGATCTGCCTGTAATCTTTGGGAAAAAGCAAAAGCGGCCTTGTTTCATCAATAAGTAGTTCATATGTTTGCTTGTCTTGTCAGTTTTGTTCTTTGGTCATCCTTCTGGGCTATCTAAACGCATATTTGAAAAATGACTGCCTCAAGAATTCATTGCCTCGCATGAAGACCCAATAAAATCCCAAGCTGATGAAAAAGGTAGACTTGACACTAGTCCTCTCGGCCCAGAAGCACATGTTGAAAATTTTCTGGAGGGTTCTTTTTTAGCGCCTTGAAAAATCGACTCCCAAAAACTAAATTTACGACTCCCAAAAGCTGTGGACGTCCTGGCTGGGTCCAAAGGACCAAAGTATGACCCAGAGGAATTTTGGGAGTCGGAAAATTAATTCCATCACCCAGTTTGGGAGTTGAATATTGAATTTTCCCGAAAACACCAAAAAAAGAAAAAAATTATAACCCCCCCCTGAGTGGTCTAAAGAAGACCAAAACTTTACAGTGGGAAGAAATACCTCTGAAGAACATATACTGAACCACATATCATTAGCACACCCCCATAAAGGGGTGTGCTAGAGTGGGTCCAATTTTGGAGATTTACTGCTAAGGAAAACTATCAAAACTCCTGCCTGGGTGCCCCAAAGTGTGACCAAATTTTCCAGCACTCAGTTAAATGACATTTCTAGGAATAGTTAGCTCCTAGGCAGTACACAGACAACAGAAATGATTTTTGAGGAGGCAGCGGCTTTTGGTCACATCTCCTTCTAAGGTACCAATGGCAAATCTATTTCATGTTGTGTTACCATGTTATTTTAGAGTAGGAATAAATGCCCCAAAGTATAAAAATTGAATGGGCTCAAAGGAATGAAAAGTGAAAAAAGTTGTAACATTCATGAGTGAGAGAAGTAGTAACATTCATGAATTATGAGCAAGGATGAACCAAAACAAGAAACAAGCATGGGCTTCAGGGAAGAAACTTCTTTCCAAAGCTCCAGGCTACTAGTTGCATCATTTTTTGTCTCATTTTTGGTTAACAAGTTTTATCCTTGTGTAGTTTCTTGTTTTGGTTCATTTTTGCTCATCATCCAATGATTTTACTCCTTTTCTCGCTTTCAATTCTTTCCCTTTTCATTCCTTGAGCCCAGTTAGTTTTTGAAATTTGGCAATTGATTTCTAGTTTAAAATAAAATGGTAACATAACATGAAATAAATTTCCCATTGTTACCTTAGTAGGAGATATGACCAAAAGTCACTGCGTCCTCAAAAATCATATCTGTTTTTTGGGTACTGTCTAGGAGCTAACCATTCCTAGAAATGTCATTTAACTGAGTGCTGGGAAATTTGGGCGCACCTTGGGGCACCTGGGCAGGAGTTTGGTAGTTTTCCTTAGTAGTAAATCTCCAAAATTGGACCCACTCTAGCACACCCCTTTATGGGGGTGTGCTAATGACATGTGGTTCAGTATATGTTCTTCAGAGGCATTTCTTCCTGCTGTAAAGTTTTGGTCTTCTTTAGACCACTCAGGGGGGGGGTTATAATTTTTTTCTTTTTTTGGTGTTTTTGGGAAAATTCAACATTCGACTCCCAAACTTGGTGATGGAATTAATTTTCCGACTCCCAAAACTCCTCTGGGTCATCCTTTGGTCCTGGGGACCCAGCCAGGATGTCCTGGAGTGGTCCTCAGGACGTCCACAGCTTTTGGGAGTCGGAAATTCAATTTTTCAAGGCCCCTTTTTTATCAGTGATGTGAAAATTAGAATGATTGAATTAGGCATAAGATTTGAAACAGTTGTTGGAAAAAAATTATGCTTGTTAACAGCCACCACAAATATAAGCTACTTCGCTAGAGGGCATAGCAGTTCCATGACATGACATAGCAGCACTGTGACGTGGTGGGTTTTGTTTCGGGGGCAGATCAGCCAATATGATGATAATCATCCATAGAATTGTGGTAATCACTTGAGAATTCCAACCTAGTCATCAGCATGAGATTTTTTGACAAAACCCCCCAAAAATGCCAACTTTGTCTAATTTTCACTCTTTATTTGTCCATAAACTAGTTGAAAAAATAAACATTGAATTCAATTTGACAAAATTGCTGCTTTTGGGTGGTTTCATGAAAATTTCTCATGTGTTCATGACTGGATTTAAAATTGAAAGTGTGGCACACATTTCCACAGCTGATAAGACTTATCATTCTTGTTTTCAATTTCAGTATTCAATTTGGATGTTTCATCAATTTTAGGGGCAATGAGAGGTGAAGGCTTGACAAAGTTTCTGATTCCCTATGTGTCCTAGATTTCCATTGTTAATTAGCTTTATCATAGATGTATCAAGTTCTAAATTTGGGCAATTTTAACTATTGTATGTGCAGACAAAAGGGGGCAAAATCTTTACAAAATTGCCACATTTTTTTTTTTTTCCAAACCTGTTAGCCTGGGTCTCTTCAGTGGCAACAGGACACGAAGTTTGGCGCTAGCTTTAATTACAAAAACAACTTGGGAAGTTTGAGCCCATCGACGGGCAATAAGAAGTGAAAATTGGTCAAAATTTATTATTTGGGTGGTTTTATTAAGCCATTCTGACGCTATCTGAGTTTCTTAAAGACAGCCCATCCTACAAAAAAAATTCAATAATTTCCCTTTACTAAATAAAAAAACACCGCACTATCCCAGCCATCATCACTACGCAGCCTACTGTCCAATCCCGTCTAGCGGGGAAAAAAACAGCAGCGTGCCTTTCAGCTATTTGCAAAGGGGGGCCACCGAATTCAACTTCAAACTGTGCAAGTGCTACAGCGGAAGAGGTTCACCGTTTCCATGAGTTGCAGGTTTGTCTCTATTTATCGAAATCACACCAATTTTTTTTACCCCCCCACACATCCATCTCCTTCCTCTCCACGCCCCACTTTCTACGTCGCACAACACATGCCGAGTATATCACCAAGGCGCACTACTACCATACCCCTACCAACTTCGTTGCCTATTAATCGACATCACGACCCCACCTCAATCGGCCCCGTTTGTACCAGCGCCCTATCAACTTATACTGCCCGTCACACCACTACCAATGTACACCCGTCCTTTTCAGTTTCACCACTCCCTAATTTGTCCATTATTTTTATTCATGCCCTGCCAAGTATTACCTTCAACATGCACGTGGCATAGTACAGAGACAACTTAACCAGACTCACCGCCTGTTCCAACGATGGTGGTCCAAACATGTGCGCAACCACGCCGCCTGCTGGTAAGCAGATTTCTTCCTCTCCCATCTCTGAGACAAGCGGGCTCTTCTCACTCGCACAATTTTCATCCAAATCACATCAGATCAATCTAGCAGTGCTCATTCTAGCAATCACGGCTTAAATAGTAGCAATCATGTACCCAATCATTAATTTCTCAGCCTTTGCTTGATCAATTTACTTCCCCCCGCCATCACAGCAGACGTGCCTCGTCAGTTGACTTGCGGAAATCCTCTCCAACTTTCCTGAATCGATCTATTATGGAACAGATAACAAACCTGGTGATTAGGAATCCCACGCTGATGAGGATGATGCAGACACGCTTCTTTATGGCTACCAATCTGATTCACACAATCTGCCAGCTGGGTTGTATAACAAAACTCTGGATGAACAGGCTCGGAAACAAGGCGAGCCAGAAGCCCTGAATGAGTTGCTGATCACCCCCCATCTCCGAGCCAACCATCACCTTTCACCAAAACCTGCTGAAGCCAAACTTGATGAATCGATCTCAAAATCAATCCAATCCGCTGCCCACCACCACCAGTCAGTCGATGGCCGAGAGGTTCGGTGCAGAGATTGTGCCGAACGTGCTGGCAAATCTACATCAATCTCCATCCAGCGGCAAGTGGCCCAGTCCCAGTCCTGCCCGCATGAATATGCCGAACGGACGCGGATGGTAGTGATTGTGAGAAGACGAAATAACAGATAGAGTCTTGTGACAATGAAGATGATCGGGTTGTCAGCTTGGGAGTCTGGAGGGGAGCAGCAGATGGTCAAACCTGAGTGTAGCGATGATAAGAAGGAAACAGGATGAGAAAAGAAAACTCATCTGAGAGTTGAGACTAGACTAAGTACAAGAGTTTCACAGCCCCTGTCACACATTTATCACCTAATACATTTCTGATTCTCTTAGCGATCATGCTAGCCCAACTGAGTGCCTCGCAGCAGCCATCCCAATCGTTGTTGATGACTCCATCCAGTGCTGCTGGGATGGTTGTTGGCGGGGCAAGTTTTGTAGGCATCACCGTCGGCTTGGGTTAGGGGCTGCAGTCATTCGCCTCCTGGTCGGTAACGGCCAGACAGTGATCACTTCACCGATAGGCCGGAAGGATCTCAATGGTTGCTGTACAGCGTATGGGTCGAAGGTCAGCGCCGAGGCTCATCCCGGTTTTCGGTCAAATCTGGGTACGCTACTACCACATCCTCGTCACCGGCGAATGTACTGGCCTCATGGAAACTATGAATCATTGATGCCGTCGGTATCCATCCATTCCTTGAAGAAAGCCGCGTATTCCCAAATCTCCAGTCACCAAGCTCATCACAATCCTAACTAAGCCGTTGGTGGTGGCTCTTCTAATCCTTCAAACACCAGCGGGTATGCAGCTGGTGCTTCAGGGGGTACCGGCGGATTACCAAACTATTGGATCTTTGACCATTATGTTGATGTAAGCTTTTTCTTTCCTACCAATCCAATGTATGGATGTAGAGAAGAGAACTAAAGTTTTATTACTCAGTAACAGAAATATGGTCCACCAATGGGAGAAAAGTACATGAAAGCGCAAAAAAACTTTATGAGGTCGTTAGTAGCCTACTCGATGATCTCCTACGTCATCCAACTAAAAGACAGACACAACGGAAACATTTCAATCAATAAGGAAGGACATATCATCCACATTGACTTTGGCTTTGTGTTGAACAATTCACCAGGTGCAATTGGTTTTGATGGCCCCATTTAAGCTCTCTCAGGTTTACATTGAGGTCGTTAACCCTTTATTGAAAATGAATTAATCCTTTATTCGCTCAATTCAGTCTTAACTAAACTTGATGATTCTTTTCAATACTTGAGTCAAGGTGTCTTGCAAATTCTTCTCTCTCTGCCCCCTTCTCCCGCATTTTTTTGAGTATAGATTTATTGTGTGTTATGAATAAATTTGTTTTTTTGATATTATATTATGTGCTCTTTAAATTCTCCATTTCTATCATCATAATTTTTTTTCTTTCTTCCATTCCTTAATTCTTAAAAATCTGACAAAAAAAAAACAAATGCCTCGCCCACCAACTCACATCTCTCCCACTTGCTTTTTGTTTGGGCCCGCTCCTCCTCTTCCTCTTCCTCTTGAAAAGAAAAAAAAAAAAACACTGGTTCATGATTAAAGTTCTATTTTGTTTATACATACTTCAAACTTAGTCCTCTTTCTTTAACTTTTTTTTGTCAAGTGTGTGTGTCTTTTCTGTTCAGTTTTTTTATGTTTGTATGTGTACTACTCTCTACTACAATAACTACAGCCATTTTTTTAATTAACAACAACAACAACAACAACAACAACAACAACAACAATAACAATAACAACAATAACAACAACATCAACAATATCACCTACATTAATCTCAAGCTTCCTCAATGCCAATCTGCACGTACACAAGCCACAGACCCTTCATACAAGCCAATCACACTCCTTGCCCTCAATTGACAATTTAACCAGCATCATGCAAGGACAACACCGCAAACCTACAACTGGCCCACACTCATTGGCCCTCAACAATTGCAACCTCATTTCCACTTCAGCCAATTGCTCGACCTCAACCAAGATTCAAACTGGATAAAAAATGTGAGATCTTCTTGCCTTTCACTTTGTCCAAAACCAATTTCACATGTCTTGAAAGTTTCAAGACATGTGAAATTGGGTAAACCCAAAATTTTGGAGTCAACTGCAACTATCTCTCCTTCAACTCAACAAACACCAACTATAATCAATCTGTTTCTCCTCAATCCTACCCCTCACTCTATCCCCTCAAGATAAGACAAAATAGCTTCCACCAATCTATTCATTCAACTCATGATACAACCACCACCCACTCCATTCAGGATACATCCATACCAACCGCACATCATCAACTTCACCCATGATGCAGCACTCTCAACTGCAAGTCAAGATCATCAATATCTCAATTGATCAGATCTGGATACTCTTACCCAGTTACCAAGCCCATCAAAACTTGTATTATCATCCTCCAATCAACTTTTTATGGGAAGGGTAGTAATTGTATGGAATTAAATAATTGATACAGTTCAAGCATTAAGAATGAATGAAAGTATGTTTAAGACTTAACAAAGAAAGGTCCAAAAACAAATGATGAAAAATGAGGGGCATTAATTGGGTGCAAATGGGTAGGATGATTATACTGTACATGGTAAGTTGGCCAATCAAGAATCTTGCAGCGGCGAAGCCGCCTTGGCCTCTAGTAGTGACTAAAATCATTATTCTGATCCATTTTTGTCTAACCCCCCCCCCCCCTTATGTTGCAGAACCGCCATGCCATGTCACCAAACTGCTATACCCTCTGTCAAAGTATTTTACATTAGTAGATTACCCCCTTTTTAAAAATGTGTTCATCATCAACAAAAATGGAGGTAGCTTTAATCAGAATTTGTTCATATTCACCCGTAAACGTTGTTGGGATGTCAATTTGACCATTAAAGAACTGAAAACAAAATATATACAGTGACCCTGCCATGTAAGCATACATCTTCCGTCAATTATTTTTAGTTGGTGCTGATTTGAGCTTTTTGGTGCATAATGCATAAAGCATAAAAATTTGGGTGAAAAAAATGAAAAAAATGCTTGCATAGGATGGGAAAATATTGCGACAAGGATATGTATGTCTGTAATTTCCCTATTTATGTGTATGTATGTACAGTGACTCATCATAGAGATCTGTCACATTATTTTCCTATTAAAATTGAAGCTATTACTAAGGAAACAAACTCACATGTCGACGTCCCGCAAAGCTTGGTGGAACACCTCACTTCACGATTGGAAACAATCAGAACGGATGGAGAAGGCCTTAGATTCCAACTTGATTCATAGTCTTGAGACACAAACTGACATTACAGTTCCCCATCAGCATCAAGGAAGGAAATCTTATGTAACAGCAGCCACACCAACTCCAAAGCAAACAACAGTTCAATTTCAAACCACCGCTCCAACAGGAACGACCAATAACATTCCACACCCTCCGCCACCAGTTCCTCCCAAGTCCCAATAGTTACATTAACAGATTCAAACGAGGCCATACCTGTTAAATTACCAAAGTGAAAAGAATTGTGTGTTGTGGGAATCGAACCCACAACCTTCTACATTCATGAGAGCTGCTCTTATACCACTGAGCTAAACACACAGTTGGTCTTACTATTGATTATTAGGAAATAATATTATATGGCTCAGCCACTCATATGGAGCTGAAGCACGCATTCGAATAATACCATCATTAGAACACGTCCTGGGACTGAAAAACCTTTTCTGAATTTATCTCCAACACAAATTGTTACCAACGTTGTGGTATTCTTTCTGGTAAAGAATTAAAAAGTTTTTCTGCTACACATATAAGTAGTCATTTTCACCCATTAATCACCCAATAACTGGATTATACGGCTCAACTTACCCTAGTCACCACTCACAAAACCCCTACAATCCAACTGGAACAGAAGTTACACCATTCATTCTCAGCTACACATCAAATTACACAACACACACTCATTACTGAGAAAGTCACCAGAGACATGGTTGAGCTGAGGAGTACTTGTTGGGAGTACGACGAGAGGGAGGAAGCGGATAGGGAGTATTCACCTGAGAAAGTCACCAGAGACGCGATTGAGCTGAGGAGTACAACGAGAGGGAGGAAGCAGATAGGGAGTATTCACCTGATGGTGTGAGAGTTGAAGAGGAAGAAATGAGAATGAAGAAAAGAAAAGAGGAAGGAAAACAACTGGTATTAAAACTAGATACATCAAAACCTAATCTAGTGACCTCATTCCAATCTCACTCAACCTCTTCATAGACCCTTTGGACCGGTGGGTGATGCGCCGTAGTTGGTGCCATAGCGTCACAATTACATAATCCACTAAACCACCAATACAGTCTTTATACATAATCTTATCTCCTCTCATGCAGGCAATTAGTGGATATTCTGACACCACTTCTTGTTTGGATGACACCACTCTGTACTCAGATGGTGCAATTTTTGTTTGGATGGTGTCATCTTTGTTTGTATGACACCACTTTCTGACAGTGGCCCCACCTTTTTCCCAATATTCTGACACCACTCTTATTGTTTGGTCCTGTATTTCATATTCTGACACCACTTTTCATATTCTGACACCACTTTTCATATTCTGACACCACTTTTCATATTCTGACACCACTTTTCATATTCTGACACCACTTTTCATATTCTGACACCACTTTTCATATTCTGACACCACTTTTCATATTCTGACACCACTTTTCATATTCTGACACCACTTTTCATATTCTGACACCACTTTTCATATTCTGACACCACTTTTCATATTCTGACACCACTTTTCATATTCTGACACCACTTTTCATATTCTGACACCACTTTTCATATTCTGACACCACTTTTCATATTCTGACACCACTTTTCATATTCTGACACCACTTTTAGCCTGTATTTGTATATGTTTTCTGTTTGGTCATGTGTACTCAGGGTGCACCCCTCTTGTAGCTAAAATCCCTCACTTTTCTCTATATAAGGAGGCTCTCCTCCTGCTGTTTTCCCTTCCTCACCAGATCTGCTTACCAGATTTTCTGTACACACCTTACTCATTCATCAGAACTCTTATAGTCATTATCCCCTATGAAACTATATTACTGGTCACTCCTCATTATTATTAGTCACTCAATATTGAGTTTTTACAATTATATCTTACCCTTACATACTTCATACCTCTTCAAGAGAACCTCAGTTCAATCCCTGGTAGAAGCGCTTGCTCCCACAACCCTTCTATCCATGACATCATCACATCACCTCTCTTATCATTCATATACATCATCCATCACCAAATCTATCAACACTATCCATCATCATCATCAGTTAGCTCTATAACCCCACTTCTAAAACAACAGTAGTATCTTTGATACACTCACTATCAATTTATAAAACTTTCCAATCCAAGATTGGGAGGCTTGTTTAGTGTCTAGTACTTCAGATCAGCAGAGGCATACTCATCAATACCTTTCCAAACTCAGAAAAAGGTCTTCACTAACACTTTTGAGCTTTACAACGTAAACCAAGCCCTCAGCTCAATTAACACAAAAATTGACAACACTCTAGTCCAGGTTCAAGCCTTCACCTGTTTTCCTTCGGGCAACGTCAAGTTCATCACCAAGAATAGAGTAATGGCTAAATGGCTACTCAAACACAAACACGCTTGGACCCATTTAGCAGACACAAATGGCCACTTTTACAGTGATGGTCCATTCTGTTCCAACTGAGTTTGACACCAATCACTTGAAGATGCTGTGTGCTCCAAACAACATCCCACTTGACATGATAAAAAAAGCCTGGTGGCTTGGACAACCTTTGAAGAATGGCAAACAACATGGCACACTTTTAATTAATTTAAAGGATAAACAGATTGCTCAAGACATCAAACGTGGTAGTTTAATAATTGACGGCAATCTGCTCAAGGCATCAAGATATAATCCAGGTCCACCTCAATGCTTCAATTGTTTGGAGCTG
Organism: Puccinia horiana; assembly: GCA_001624995.1. NCBI lineage: Eukaryota > Fungi > Basidiomycota > Pucciniomycetes > Pucciniales > Pucciniaceae > Puccinia > Puccinia horiana. The sequence goes on from LWDY01000018.1 coordinate 26,230, forward strand.
GGGCACCCCGCTTTTTCTTGTAAATGACTCAGCTCTGTTCCAGATGTGGAGGTTAACACAATTCGAAGGAATGCCTGATTGATAATCTGAGTGGTGCATCATGCATGCTTCCCACATTGCATCAACACAGACAAAATAAGAAAAACTTTATGAGTCTGACTCTGACCGACCCAAAGTACATGAATTCTCTTTTCAGCATCCAATGCCCTATAAAAAATACTGAAGTCAATAAGAATAAATAAGATACTGCATTCCTTAACTACCAATTGGTTTCATCTCATCTATCAGATTTATTTCAATTCTTTCCTTTTCTTTTTTTTCTTTTCTCTTCCCTCTCTCTCTCTCTCACTATGATTTCTTTAGTTTATAAAGTTGCGCATGGAATAAACCAGCACTGCTTATTGGCCCTGTCCGAAATTTTGGGGCCAAAAATGAGAGAAAAATGGGTTTTTTAGGGCAAAAACAGGCAAAAACCCACCCATGTGGGTGAGATTTTGTCTTCGGAACTGAATTGCAGTCCAAATATGCCCTGTTAGGACTCTATGGGACCACGTTTTAGGGCATAATCCATAAGTTTTCACCCCATAAATACATAATTATGGGGTTAAGTATGGCTTTATAGCACCGGGTCCGAAATATGGATGTAAAAAATAAAAAAAATAAAAAACTACTGGGCCAAACACTAAGCCCTTATATTTTTAAGCTCTACACACCCGTGCAAGTCCAAAAATGTAATAAAAATAAGTATTCATGTGCTTTGGCCCCGCGTCTCAATTTTTTTTTTCAGGCAGGACAGTGCTCGTTTATGCCATGTGCAACTGTAAATTTTATTGCAGATAACAGTCAAGTTTTAAAATATTTAGTTAGGTTCAGATTTTTGTCTCTTTATTAGACAACTATTTAGAGATGGTGATCGTATCAAAAGACTTGTAATTTGTTGATTTCTTTAGATTATAGTGTGACATGTGAAATCAATAACACTTTAAAAAAAACTCCCCAATACATCATTGTTTTTTCACCCCTTTCACAGTTTTCCTTCTTGGTTGGTAATGTGGTGAGTTTGTATTCTTGTTTTCTTCAATCTGTAATTTGCATAGACACCAATCCATAGTTGTTCTCATCTCAGCTACACCATGGGCTCCGAAGAACGCCCAAGGGACAGGCAGTCGGACCGCCCAAAGCCGTCCAAAGCTTGGTCACGGGGGACTGTGCATTGGTCAACATATAACATACTGTTTTTGGATGGTTCAAAAGTGTCTGAAGGCTGGCCTTCAGACAGAACAGTTGGCCGGGAGGCCGGCATGGAGGACCACAAAAAAGTGGTCCAACTCAGGATTGATCATGCAACCCACCGCAACATGGTCAACTGTCAAGCAACTTCACTACCAGCACAGCCACCAGGGCACTGATTGTAAATGTGACCAAAAGGGAAATCATATCAACCAGCTGATGGCCTGGGAGCATCCATTGGACGCCCTGCTTTGTGTCCATTGGGCAACCCCCCTTTTTTTTGCAGTGGAAATTGAAGTCCCTTTTTTTTCTGTCATGCACATCTGGGAAGGTTTCAAAAAATTGACCCCAGTTTTGATGCATCATGGACTGTGTTTTGGGGGTGTTGACCCCCCTTTTTGTTGTTTGTTGGAAGAGGTGCTGTGTTGCTGACCCATGGATGCTTTACAATTCTGTCCAATGGTCAATTCAGACCCAGATCAACCATTGGACGGCTGTGTCAAGCGTCCAAGGGTTGATCTGGTTCTGAATTGACCATTGGACAGAATTGTGAAGCGTCTAATGGTCAACTCAGACCAAAACCGGCCATTGGACGGCTGTGTAAAGTGTCCAATGGCCGGTTTTGGTCTGAATCGATCATTGGACACTTTGGGGGTTTGCCTCAGATTTGTCCAATGGTCAGCACAATGTATGGTGCGTCCAAGGGACGCTTTTAAACGGTCCCCTGGACAAACTGCTGAAGGGGAGTCCCTTGGAGGCTTCACAAGCGTCCCTTGGACGCTTTCCGAGGGCAACCGTCCAAGGGACAGAGGGTCTTTCTAAAAACCCGCCCCATGGTGTACATAGACACCACTCCATCTCACAACATTATCCTTGGACACCAAAATCCAAGATGCTCAGTGGTATTGACTCAAACAAAAAGCACTTGGAGTCCCCTCATTCCCTCAACAAGTTTCTTCATCTCCATATTTTAAAAATCAGTTTATTCTTTGTTTCTTTTACACAAATGCATCAAATATTCTGTGCCAATGTTTTATAGGACTGTCCTATATAAGCATATGTTGAATTATTCTTACTCCAACAAGAAGCATACCACCATCTAACTTTAAGCATAGGATTGGTGAAAGCCGTCTTTATGCTTACATGGAGAAGTAAATGTAAGCTGTTACAGATTAAATACTAAATCTTACAATTTTTGTATTTTTCTGATGAAGGTGAAATTCTTTTAATTAGATTTAATTATTTTGTCATGAATATTGATTTTATGTTCAATGGAATATTTATTCCTATGGGAAAGTTTGCCTTGGTCTTGATGTTTTCAGATTGATTTTGTTTCGGCAATTGGTTCAATTTTTTTGCCAAAGTTAAATGAGACCCACATTACCATTGATGGTTTTTGGTAGTAAATTTTTAATTTTATTTTCTTAACTTGTTTGACAGTCAATTATTGTTAGCAAAATGGTAACCTCTGTTTTGATTGACTGAAAGGATATGTTACCTATCTCAATTAAAGTAATCTTTTGATCTTTTTTCTTGTATACAGGTATCCACTTGGACATCAAGACTTCACATTTTCTTAGTCCACACTCATACCACCACCATCTTAGCTCAAGCTGAGTATCTTGGAGTCTAAAATGGTCACAGAAACCTTCAATAGATTCAAAAAGGATCTAAGGGAGAAATTATGAAGCAATAGGTGCTAGAGGGTATGTGTGGGTTTCTAAAAAGTACTAGAATGCTCATAAGCAATGGTTGGCCCACTATGCTACCTGTAGTGATAATGCAGTGTATTTTCACTAACAGCTCATGGTTTTCCTGTTGGCTTCTAGTGGATTTTTATAAACACTAATTGTGCAGACAGGAAAAAATCAGACACTAATTTGCATTCCACCCAGTCTTAGCAGTATTTTCCACTCAATTTGGCTGTAGTTAAGCATACTTAGCAATGCTATTCATCCCCCTAAAACTAAAGTATTGGAAAATTGAAAATACTGTTGCCATGTCAATGTGGTTGGTTTTTGGGAAATGGAGAGGTTTAGTAAACCACTGCTTTCAGAATTGGAAATATTTTGCGGGCCAGGTAGAGGATGGAGGTCTTGAAGATACCAGGGTTGAAAGGAAATGAGGTAGTAGTTCCAAAAACTTTGCCCCACAACTTGTAATTTCTAATTTAAATCTACTCATCAGCTGCCTCTTTCCTCTGTTTTCTTTCTTTCAATTAAGGTTCTTTCCTGTATAACAGGGAACTTTTACGTAAGTGTGAATATCTTGCTGCCTAAAATTGAATATTCCAGATGCTAATATAATTCAACATCCCGGTTCACATAGGTGCTCAACCCCAGTTAAAAAAAGGGGCTAGCTAAATGCACGCCACCCTTTTGCTAAAAGGACTCCCCAAAAGGTGTGCTTTGGTGTGCACGCCCCATTTGGGGGCATGCGAGGCTCACAAGCCCCGATTATGGCGTCCTCAACCCCCGTCCACATCCTCCAAGGCAGACGTGGACGACCCATGGCGTGCATTGGCATGCACACCACGGATCGAGGACGTGCCAACTTTGGCACGCCCTTCAATCTGGGACAAAAACGTCCTCCGGGATGTGGACGACCATGCAAGCCCAGCCTTGCACGTCCCATCGGGGATGTGGAAGACCAATATTTCCCCTTCCGGGTGTCCATGGTCGATGGATGCCCAGAATGTGGCGTGCACCCCAAAGGACGCCTCACCGGAGGCGTCCTTTTAGCAAATCTGGGGTGTGGCTTTAGCCTGCCCCTTTGATAAAGCAACAAGTCTGCCACACTTAATACAAACTGTATGTAGTGAATGAAATGGCAATTAATTATACATAATACAAAGGCATTTTAGCCAGATTAGATAAGTTTTTGGATACTTGGGACATTCAAGAATGATCTGATGGTCTAGTTCATGACTGAAACTTAACTTTAAACTAAATTTTCAAACCAATTTTTCAAAAAAAGGTGTTGCCTTTTGTACTCAGCAAATTTTTCATGAAAAAAATCTTAAGCTTTATTGCCTGCTACCATGTAAGGTTTAAGAAGCCTGTATATTTTGGAATGAAGTTATCTTTCTAAGCCATGAATTCATTTGGTGTTAGTGAGTTTATTGAGGAAGGTGCCCTGATATCATATTATGGTATTGTAAAGGATGAGAGGACAGCCCTGGCCCCTCTGCTTTGAGAAATAATTGATTCATTCTTTTTATGATGTACCATGTTGAAAGGCAGTTGAATCTGCATGTTTTTTTTGCTGTTATGTACATTGATGATCAGGAAGCTTTCCAGCATTAGTTTTTTAACATGCTCAAAGCTACTTAAAAAACAACTTCAGATACTAGAAAACTCACTCTCAGTGTGGTAGTTCAATATTTTTGTACTAGTGAAACTTGTCACTAATTTTTTTAACCTTAAAGAAATGACCATCAAACGTCTCATTAATATAACCAGGAGAATCTCAAATAAATCCTGGTTAATTAATCACACCACCCTATATCTTCTACTTGGTCTCAAGGTATTGGTCATTTTGAACAATTCTTACCCTGAAGCACCCTTCCATGCATTGGTCAACATGTGGCTATTCCCATGGTCACTGTCCCAATGGTATGTTTAGAACTGAAACAGCTTGAACCAATGTGGCTGAGCTTGAAAACTGTTGGCATTGATGGAGTATGTGCTTCATGTCCAATGGCAACATGTGTGGCTGAGATGTGTCATTGTATCATCCAACAGTTCCATGTAAGTCCAATGTGTGCTTATCTCAGTGGCAAAAAAGCATCTCTCATGAAGGTAGAAGGTTGTGCGTTTACATCCCACAACACACAATTCTTCCACTTCATTGAACATTTACAAAAACATATGTACTTGTTATCCAACCTTGATGCTGCATGCACTCAAGGTTGGATAATCAAGCCGGGATGGAAGTTCCAGGATGCGAAGACATACATCCTGGGTCTATCCGTACCAGGCTAGATGTCAAAGTAGCTGGGAACCTCATGTTTTTCAATGATGACTCATCAAGGACTGATCTGAAGCACATTATGGTGGTGCTTATTATTGAGGAGCTCAATCAAATTGTTATTGAAGCTGTTATCCTCTTTTAATACAGGAGTAAATATTGGTTCAAAGCCATGGAATAAACTTCACATAATTCATTAAATTATCTTCACTCAAGCACCAACCCAGGAATGAAGTTTAGTAATGCAGGGTCCAAAAATCAGGTTAAGGGTGCGTGAAATGGCAGACACCTGTTTTTGAAAAAGGTTTCTGCTGTTCTTTTTTTGCGCTTTTTTGAAAACAAAACCTGTTTTTAAAAACAGGGGGAGACCTATTTTCAAAAACCGCGGGAAAATTGGCAAAACCGATTTTCAAATTCAAGCAAAAACCAACCCCTGTGGTACAGGTTCTTGCTCGAAATTGACTCTCACAAAAAATCTTTGGAAAAACCAACCTTGGAGGCTGTATGGTACACACCCTCAAATTGCTGCATTGGGCATCTACAGACTGGAGGACAGGGGAGATGAAGTGAGAAAAATTAATCTTTCTCATGTTGGAATCCGTGATTACCATTAGCCCGGTTCACGCAGGGCCATTTTCAGCATGTTGTGAAAATGGGTGATGCTTGTGAGATTATGTTTTAACATAAATCAACATTGATTTCCAGCAAATTTATGGGAAATTGATTTATGCACATTGCTCATCTTTTTTTAGGGGCCGGCTAAAACCATGCCCCCAATTTGCTAAAAGAACGCCTCCAGTGAGGCGTCCTTTGGCATGCATGCCCCATTTGGGGTGTCCATCAACCATGGAGGCCCCAAATGGGGAGTACCAGCCCTCCACGCCCCCGATGGGACGTGCACGACCATGCACGCCCCAAGGGTGGATCGTGCACATCCCGGAGGACAACTTGGTGCCGGATCAAAGGGCATGCCCAAGTTGGCACGCCCTCAGTCTGTGACCGAGCTTAACTAAGCCTCTCCTTCGGAGAGGCTTACATCCAAAGTGCCTCCCTCGGCCTGAGGGAATTGGATTTTTGAGTGGAAAATCTAGGTTTCTGCCTTTATCCAGATTTTAAAAATATATCCTTTGATCCTACAGTACCGCCAAGGCAAATGATGATATCCTTGGATCTTGGCTTTCACATGGTACATTTTTGTAGATTAAACTCCAAAAACTACTTCTTCTCCCTTCTTCCTTTTTTATCAAAGCTCACCGATTTGAAATACCGGATTTCATCACATTGGATCTTTGAACCTCTCACGGTTTGTGTGTGGGTTTTGTTTGTAAGTACATAGAGAAGAAATATATGCTCTTGAGCCGGATTTTATTTTGGTAAATCCGGCTTTCAAACGTGCGGATTGTTTACAGAAACGGGGCATAGCAAAATGTTTACAAGTTGTTTCTATGGAAGGAAGAAAAATATTGGAAATTTTGAAATCGCTACATGTATCTCCGGAACCTTGTGGTTTTAATGGTGCCTAAGGGGGGATGGATGGATGAGTTGCTGTGGCGCTAAGGGGGAGGGGGAGAGCCTTCCAGCCAAAAGCTGGACTTCTCTCAGGCCAGGAAGGCAACTTTAGATCCAAGTCCCTCCTTCGGAGGCCGCGCTTGCGCGCGGAGAGAGGGACTTGCGTTAAGTTTGGTCTGTGGCGTGCATCGGCATGCACGCCACGGGTCGTCCCCGTCCGGCTTGGAGGATGTGGACGGGGGTAACACGCCAAGCTGTGGGGCGTGCGGGATGATGCACGCCTGAAGGGGCGTAAGAGCAATCACTCCTCATCCCTCCAGGACCGGTTGGTCTTGGAGGGAGGAGAGGAGAGAGCTCTCCCCTTATCCCTCCAGGACCGATCGGTCTTGGTGGGATGAGAGGAGAGTGCTCTCTCCTCATCCCTCCAGGATCGGTCGGTCTTGGAGGGATGAGAGGAGAGTGTACCCTCTCCCTCCTGTCTCCTCGGTTGTGCGCGCCTCGTATCGAGGCGTGCACATCCGGGCACGCCCTCATTTGCCCAAGGCGGGGCGTGCATAGCCGTGTAGGCCCCGGCTTGAGCACGGCGAGGCGTCCACGGGGGATGTACGCCTCGACGTGAGGCGTGCAGGACCCAAAGGCGGGACCTGTCTTGGGCGTGCACGCCCAAAATGTGACGTGCAGAGGGGTGCTCACCTTGGTCGGGGCGTGCACGCCAAAGGACGCCTTGCGGGGCGTCCTTTTAGCAAAAATGGGGCGTGGTTTTAGCCAGCCCCTTATCAAAAGGGGGCTCTGTTGAGAAGAACCCCCGCGGGAGACAGGGAGACCCCCGAGAAAAAAGGCCCCAAAGAAGACGAAGAAAGAAACAGAAGATTACTCTGATTACTCTGAACTTCGCCATCGACGGGCTACAGATCGGGATTGAAGGGATATAGAGTAAGCACGTTGAGTTTTAAATTATCCTTTAGTTCTCCATGTATCCGACCTCTGATAATGTGATATTTTTTCCACAGAAAGAAAGCATCTAATACATACTACCGGGTGACCGAAGACGAAGGATGACTGACGACAAGCAGCAAGACGAACCTCAAGACTTAGAGAAGCAAGAAGAGCTGATAAAATCGAAGGCAGACGACGATTGCATTTTCTGTAAAATCATTAAGGGATCGATCCCTTGTTTCAAAATCTTCGAAAACCACACCGCTCTTGCTTTCTTTGACATCAACCCAATCAGCTTTGGTCATACCTTGGTTATTCCTAAATGTAAAGTCTTTCTTCCCCACAACAACAAAAGACCCACTGTGGAATTCTTTTTTTGCTTCGATCAAGCAGCGCCTTTCGACTGATACTTTATGTTGGTCTATCCGCTGGCAGATCATGGTCCAAAGCTACATCATTTGCCCGATTTGTAAGTGCATCTGTATGGATTGTTGATTGATTTTTATAACAAGGTATCATATTGTGTGGCTCATGTTCATCTAAATTTCTGTCTCTTTATTGGGTAACAAATAAAAAATTAAAAACCAGTGCTATGCAAGATATTTTACCGACAGCCAAGATGATAGCGATCGAGTTAGGATTAACGGACTATAATATTCTACAGAACAAGTTGGGTGATTTCTGATTCAACGTGGATTTTTCGTCAAATTTATTTCCCCCATCTTCTGATTTATGATCATTCGATCTGAATAGTGGACGAATCGCCCACCAAGAGGTCGATCACGTTCATTTCCACAGTAAGTGCGATACAACAATAACTGATCAAGCAAGGCTCACAACACCCAATCCGGCACGTTATCTAACTAACTGTTTGCTTACTGCATTGAAAAAATATGAAATCCAAAGTTATCCCGAAGCCGTCTGCGACTGATTCCGAAGGTTTGGTCATAGGTTGGCCATCAAAGAAAGCAGACATGAAACAATTGGAACAAAAAGCTGAAGAGGTCAAAGCTAAACTTGATAGCCTGTCTACCTCTAGTCCTAGCAACCTTTGAAAATCTAATTTAACCCTTTGTAAATCCTGCTCTCCAATAAAACGCTCTCTACTGAGCTTACATACATAGTGACCGCAGTTACTGACTGAAAGAAATGTTAAACAATTCAACTAACACAAGGAGGTTAATTGCACGAGGTTCTTTCGATCTGAGTTGGCAAGAATTTCATTAACTTTGTCCAGTGTTTCAAATAACTCCACAGAGTTATAATTCCTAGGAACCCACTTATTTTTCCCTTAGAGCACCAAGGCAGGTAAAGACTCAAGTTGTAGACACCGGCCCCCCTTTCCTTGGCCAAGGAGAAGGTCAAGATTCACTCAAAGCTGATGCTTTTAAGGATCAGTGCGTTGTGTAGTCCTGAAGCCGACCAAGACACCACTGTTCGATTGGGAAAACGTGTGGGTCTCATGGGGAAGACAAGTTCGATCTGGAACAAGAGTTTGCTGTTTGTTGCGGCTCATGAAGGTATTTTAACTCATTCCATACACACGATCAATCTGCCTTGGACCGTATCTGCCTAGCCTCACAATTTTTATCACAGATGACTTTGATTGAAGGCAGCATGTGTTGAATTGGTAGTGCGACAAGGGAGAAAGATTTATTTAAGGAATAGTTTTCATTCATTACATGTTAGATAGCGAGTTTATCCAAACAAGAAAGAACCTGATCAAAGCGAATACAAATAGCAATATCATAATGCTCAAGACCAGGAGAGAGCGAGGAACAATGCGAACGACCTGAAAAAAGAAAGAACAGTCAGTTTGAGTGCTCACAGCGAAATCAAAAAGGGCTCGAAAGGATCATAGAGGGAGGGAGACGATTGTGTAGATCAGAGTAGATAAGGTTTCAAAATAAATTTGTCGTCTAATTCAATGAATTTTACGATCAGGTCTGTGAATAAGTTTGTTTTCATCTTGTGTCACAATCGAGTGCAGTAATAACTCTTCTGTGTGGGAGGAAGGAAATGGAGGGAAAGACTTACGACTTGTCTAATTTTTCTAGGCTGCCTATTGGGGGTGCTCACTGACGGTTATCAGAGGAGAGTGGCAGATTTATATACGCCAGACTGGCAAAAGAAGACGGCGGCTCGCTTGTGGTTTCAAGTCGATAACAAGCCCCCGCGCTGCCAGATCGAGGCTACGGAGCCAGGGGACTGCGCGGACGTCTTCGCAGCACAGAAAAGCTGCTTTTTTGAGTCATGGCCCAACCGAATTTGCATCTCACGACGGGAAGAAACCGGGCGGCTTGAGCCCCTATGGCAACTGGGATCTTCTCCCTAGAGCGAAAGAATCATCCCAGGTTTGCGGTTCAAGAAACTATTGGCATACACCGACGGGCCGCTGTTGGCATTTTTACGCACCGATCTGGGTAAACCAGAATTGGTCGAACAAGCCATAAGATCAAACGACCGGCTTGCTTGCCGGAACTTGTTTGAGAGATAAATTCCGGCCTTTTATGTGTTGGGTAGCATGGCTACGTGTCCTCGCCCTTAATTGTGCCAGGACAGATCGCTTTTCACCAAGCGTTTGACCTCATCCTGTTCGGCATCACTGCGCCGTCTCGCAAGGAGGAAAACCTCTTCGCTTACTCCAGCGACGAACGTTGCCATGAGCAACTCATCTGCAGCTAACCTGTGGGCTCCAGGAGAGGGACAACAAGCGTGTCGCCGAAGTGGGTTTCCAGAATCAAGGTGGACTTATCATGACTTCATGCATCAATGTGTTCAGAATCCGGGTTAAACTTCCTCAACAGCAACTTATCTTAAAGGTTCCTTGCACAAATCAACCGCCCTGACAATTGTTTATCGTAACACCGTCGCAGTCATCCCCATCATTCCAAAACTTACATTCGTTGACCTACACCATTTTAGCAACTACACTTCTGTCCTTCCTTCCCAGATAAATTCACTCTGGTTTCTCACTCATTCTAAACACCCTTGAACATTTTTCTGTGCAACGGGTGGATTAGATCACTGTGTGACTCCAAAGTATATCCTCATCACAATCCTTCAAAAATGTACAAAATCTTTACGATATCTGATCTCTCTGTTTGCCTATGGATAATAAGTAGTCTATTACTAATGGCTTTAGGGAAGCCTATCGACTATGAATTAATTAACCAAAGCAAACAAGACAGCAGAGCGATTAGCGAGTCAGTCGATGACGAAAGACGATCATTAGTTGATGCCATCCCAAGCCAACAGGTTAAAAAACTATGGCGGAGAAATCTCGGCGATACCGCGAAAATTACGGGGTTGTCATGGAGTGCAAAGGACGGTGGTAACCGGGCAAGAGAGGACCGCAAGATTCGAAAAGCAGAAAAACACTGGAGTAACGTGAAGGATGGCTGTAGCGCTATCGATGAAACCTGCGTCGAGATCACAACCGAGGGCTCTTACGTCTACTCTAAATGAATACATGGCCCATCCGATGTACCAAAAATCTCCATTCCAGTATAGGTTTCTTGTACAGTAACATTTGTAGATTAACATACTATTAAAAATGTCTCTGTTGAAAAATTGCTCAAGATACTGCACCTGGAGGAACACCTCCAGGCTCCAGGCCAAGATTGACAAAGAAAAAAAAAACACCTGGGAGGGTTATGATGACATGAATTAGAGTGATCACTATGCCAAAGGAAATAAGAAAACCAATCATGGGGGTTTTAGTACTCCAGCAGCTACTGGTGGTATGTGAATATCAATAGTATTAGGATTACTGTCAATCACTTCTAAGAACTTGAGGGTTGCTGAAACCAAATACATGGTGATTTTATTTAGTAAACTTTATAACAACATTTCATGTGGTCATTATATATGCTGAACAAGAACGAAGATAGATCTCAACTGATTTCGGCAAGTTTCAATAATTATTCTAAATAAAATCGACTAATTTTTTGGTTGAGTTAAGATCAGTTTTCCATGACAAAGAGATCAAGATGAATAAAGGGGAAACAATAGATAAGTAAATGAGCAAGAGTAATTAAGAAAGGCTCCTACTAAGGTTGGATGAATCTATAGCGTAAATTCCTACTGCAAATCATGCTGAAAAGCACCAGGAAAAATGAATAATCACTAGATGGCAGGCAACACCAGCTCAGGAAAAATTATATGTATACTCTTGATGTAGGTATTATTAAAAAAAAGAAAATGGAAAATTAAAGCAGTTCATGATTGCCTGATTGATTTAATGATTATTTTCCTTCTGATTTTTAATCTTGCATCAGTAAAATTTATCCAAGGTCTAGAACACAAAGCTCAATTCCCTAGGAGAGCAATTCAGGCTGACCCAATAAGCTTCTGCCAAGGTCACAATCAAAGTCTTCCAAGCCATGTATCCAAAATCTGACAATATACATGTGAGCTACCATCTTAATTAACTATGGGGGCTTTACAATAAAGCTTTTTTCAATTCCTAAAACATGTGTCTAATTTTGTGAAATTTATTGCTTATAAATTAAGTGATCAATCCCAACAAGCAAGCCCAAGTGAGATATTTCTTCTTCTTCTCAAATCTCAATTGAGCATGAAATTGTCTGCTTGGTCAGCTAGCACCAGGACCAATGAATAATCACAAGGTTGAAGAAAGTGACATCCAAAAGAGTACATAAAGGGACCTTTGTATTTAAATACTTAAGATATCACTGTCAAAAAAAAACTAGTCAGCTAAACAAGCTGGAATTTGATGTGCCAAAGTACAAAGGCGACCTTGTCATTTTGCATGTAAACTGCCAGAAGTAAGCAGGCCTTTTCCGGCAGTGTATATGTCAATGTCATCCGACAGACTCAGCAACACACTCAGCACTCAGGATCTTGCAGTGGGATCTTCCTTGCATTTACTAAGGATGCTTTTCTACCCTGCTTTACAACCTCAGCAACTTTCAAGCTTTTGGTTAATCCCTGGTTTGCATATGACATCACATGTATATGCACCCTCAGCAATCTTCAGTGCTCTCTTTGAATTTACTTTCCAAACCTTCAAAGATTCAATAGCACATTGCTTTCCAGTTATGCAAACAAAAGCAAGACCAATAACCCTCTTACCGGTCTTCCTTGTTTTGGCATTATTTTCTCATGCGCTGAAACTCCCTTTTCCAGATTCGCGCATTTCCTCTTTGAACTTTCGAACTTCGACTCACACAGTCCTCCAACTTCAAACTTCAACTCAACCTTCTTCGCACCCATCACACTTACCAACAATGGGTAGTTACGCTACCGGTTATCGGGAACGTAACGATACCATAGCAATTTTTTAACTGTTATCGGTAGCGATAACTGTAATGTTTGGTGTGTTACGGTACAGATTTAGGTCCTGATGGTTTTTTATTGCGTTACGCTACCACAGTAACTACAAATGGTCACGTTACGTTACTGGGGTGTGGGGAAATTTTGGGTGAATGGTGCAAACAGTGCCTGTTTGACTGGTTGGACAAGGAGCTCAACCTTTTTGACCAGTCAAGCAGGCCATTCTGCCGGTCAAACAGGCCATCCAGCCTGTTCGACCGGTCAGACAGGCTGTTCTGCCTATTCAACCGGTCAGACAGGCTGTTCTGCCTATTCGACCGGTCAAACAGGCTGTTCTGCCTGTTTGACTAGTCAAACAGGCTGTTCTGCCTGTTTGACTAGTCAAACAGGCTGTTCTGCCTGTTTGACTAGTCAAACAGGCTGTTCTGCCTGTTTGACTAGTCAAACAGGCTGTTCTGCCTGTTTGACTAGTCAAACAGGCTGTTCTGCCTGTTTGACTAGTCAAACAGGCTGTTCTGCCTGTTTGACTGGTCAAACAGGCTGTTCTGCCTGTTCGACTGGTCAAACATGCTGTTCTAGCCTGTATCTTGATGGAACACCGCAAAAAAAATGAAACAAGTCTGGAATTCAGTTAACCAGCGATACTGGGTGCTACCCATAGTTACTTTACTCGTGCTGAAGAGAAAAAAAAAGACTAGTTACAATATCTACAAAGCTCCAAAGTCAGTGTTAACTGATATTGGTAACCGCTCCAGTTTCTCAAGGAAAAAGTTACTTTACTAAAATACGATGAGATATCGTAAAGTAAGGTAACTACCTATTGTTGCACTTACCCCTGCTTGGTCCTTCAGTCATGGACTTGCCTTGGTTGCTTGATCTCAGAAGCTATGACCTCCCTCTCTCATTTCTTCTGCTTTGACCCTATGACCTCATCTCTTGTTCGAACCTAAGTCATACCTTTGTAGTACTAGTTGTATCTCCTATATAAACTGTCTACTTCTATGCTTTCCATCTTTCCTTATCAAAATAGGATTATAGTTTTTTAGCATAACTTGATTCCGCCTTCTTGGAGCCTTGCCATTGCAAACCCTTTCAGTGTTCTACTTCAAGTCCCTCTGAGCCTAAGTAACTCTTCTTTGAAACAAATAAGACCTTCGAACAGTCAGTCCCCTATTCCAACTATCTCCTTTCCTTTTCTTCCTTCAAATAGTGCCCACCTGTCTCTTGTACAAGACACCATGTGACAGTCAATTGTAATCAAGTGATTAATGTTTGGTCCTGGTATATATTGAAAATACCAGCAAACCATACACCTTACACCCCAACAAATCCCTTCCAAACAGTAGCAGTCCTGAGTACCATCTCTACACCACTACTGACACTCAGGACCTTTGACTTGAAGTAATTAAGAAGGGTTTTAATTGAACATAAACTTTCCTGGACTTTGTGTATGCAAGAGAACTAGTGTTGTGATTTCAGCTCAACCAAAGGAGGCTTTGAGGAGGGGAAATCTTAAGGGGGCCTGAGAATGGAACAGGGAGCAAAGAACTGGAGATGGTTCTGGAGAGAAAGGCTCAGACTTGATGATTGATTTCAGATGTGAGGAGCAAGACTGAAGAAGTCACAACTAGAGATCCCCCTGGACAAGATCCAAAGGGGGCCTAGACAGAAGTTGACAAGACAACTGGACAGGACAGGAAAGACCACTTGGTCAACAGGAAAGGACAGGAAAGCTGAGAGCAGATGAGTCCAGAATCCTGACAACTAGAACTGAAAAAAAACATGTGTAGTCATCAAGAAGAAATCCATCAATGATATACAATAAGATTCCGTAATTATACACTTCTATACAAAAGATCAGTCAGTCTCAAACTTTGTTGTCATCTTTCACCATTGTATTCTCACATAGTTTTCATGTTCCTTTCAGTACTAAAAAATCTTTCATTACATTAGGGGGAGGGGTTTGATACACCAAGTTTTTTGTGTGTTTGCTAAAAGATCAACGAGGTCTTCTCACCATGCAATTCCTAATTAAACAAAAATGGGCCTTACATTGAGCCAAGAAATAAGCATTGAGGGATTATACACAAGGTCCATGGATAATATCACCAGCCATTAGTATTACCAGGCCGTAACTTTTCAAGCGACATTGAAAGGCCACCACTCACAAGCTCATCATCCGCTTTTTATACCTTCCTCCCGTAGACCGTAACTTCCTGAAGAGAGAAGTTCTTGTTATTGTCATTTTTGTTGGCACTCATGCCATACATAAACAACAGGTTGTGGGTGGCATGCATCTGAGGAGATTGACGTGGCTTTGGAAAAGGAGGTAATGCAGACAGCACCTTTAGTATAACCCCTCCTTTTCATTCAGGTGAGGTGTGCATAGTTGATACATTGCATTCTGAATCAATGTATGTACATACATACATAAACCTCTTATCTTGGACCTGTGACAAAAGCCGCTTATTTCACTATAACAAGCATGCAATGAACCCATTATCATTTATTCCTTGTTGTCTCCAGTCATTGACATATGTAATGTAAATAAGTGATCAAGGGATCTCTCAAACACACTTCAAAGACTGATTATTTCCTTCTTGTATTATCTATCTCCCCCTGTGTATCACTATTAGATGTTTGTAAAAAAAAAAAAAAGATCCAGGAATTTCGGATGTGCAGTTTTACTTCTGTGTAGGTGCGACAGTACAATCCTCCATTTCATCACCACCCCCCACCCAGCACCAAAAAAAAAAAAAAAAATCAGAGAGGATCACAAGAACAAGTCCAAGTGAGTTGCCGAATACACATAGCCACAAATGACCGAGCCGACTCTCCACAAGCCGTCCATCCGCCCAACCCAACCCCCCAAAAAAGAAGACATTTAAACACACACAAAAGAAGCTCTCCGAAAAGGGCGTTCTCAAGAATCCGCGATAAAAGAAGAGATAAAACGGAATGAATCCAGCCAAGCAGATTCGAAGAGACCTACGTCGAATTTAGATGTGGAGAGTAGCCGAGCGGCCCGTTGGATACGACGCCGATCATAATCTTTCAAGTCCACAAAGATGTGGTAAAGTTGGTGCGAGTATTCTTCGAGATTGTCCGCATGGAATCCTGTGATCGTTTC
Organism: Puccinia horiana; assembly: GCA_001624995.1. Taxonomy (NCBI): domain Eukaryota; kingdom Fungi; phylum Basidiomycota; class Pucciniomycetes; order Pucciniales; family Pucciniaceae; genus Puccinia; species Puccinia horiana. Next base: position 42,302 of record LWDY01000018.1, read on the forward strand.
GCTGCTTGTTTCTTCGTGTACTCCTTCTGCTGCTGTTGGCGATGGTCGGAGCGGGACGACTATGTCTAGTAATGGACCTCCGGACCGATGGACTAATGGGATTAGTCCTGACGCCTTTATAAAATGTGCGTCGTTTGTACATACAGCAATGTTTTTGTGGAGTGTTTCAGTTGATCAATTCAGGAGAAGTTTTCTCTCAAAGCAAACAAACAAAAAAACTGACCATAAATTCGACGATACTAATTCCAAAGTGTTCATCAACCATAGTACTAATCCCAACCAACGAGGTTTTCAAGAGATCCTTCAACTGGTCCCACGAGACATTGACCATAAAAGAGACAGCCTGGGAAACGTTGAGATGGATGGCCAAGTTTTTCAACTGATCGACCCTTTGAAGATCAACAAGGTCTCTACAACTCCCAGCGAGGACTAATTTGAGCTGAGATCGAAGAGGATCGCTTGGGTTTAACCTCGACATAAATTTCGCAAATCCTTCGATCTGCGTGGCTTGGTCTTTTTCGGCCCGGAATTGCGAGATCGATAGGATCGTCATCGTGCGCGAAGTGATCGGAAACTCGGTAAATGTTTCGACATCACATGGCGGATAGATCACTTTAGCTTTCATCCACTTTCTTCTCTTGCCTGTCACGTTCTCTTTTCCAATTGAAGCTTTCTTGTCCGGGATTCTGTGACGAAGGCCATCAGGTTTTGGGGGATTCGAGTAGGATGGTCGATCAGAGGACCCAGTCGAACTCGGTTGGCTTTCTTCATCTTCATCTATATCCACATCCATCCGGCCTCGATAGAACCATGGTTTCAATAGCCGATCAATATGATTTTTCGTCCAAGTTGAGTTGACCATCAAATGGTGGGCCTGTCTTAGACAAAGAGAATAAAGCTCTGCAAAGATGATATAATAACTGAGGTTGTCGAGACAAATTAGGATTCAGTGTCTCGACGAGAAAAGTGTTCGATTGAAATGGTTTAGAGGCTCACATCATTTTGGCATAGCTTAGAACTATGCTATTGCTAATCGTCGAACTATTATTGTGAGCAGAACTTCTCTTGGAGACTCGTTTGAGCATGTCATTACTAATGGTTGGGTAATGAACGTAAGCGCCGATGGGGACGTCGGTGAGTAATCGGAAGACGGGAAATGTGAATGCATAACCCATCGTATCTGGGAATGATAAGACTGAGTTTCAATGGAATGAATCTTACGAATATCAAGTTTCCAAATGCTTACCGATGTAGATGTCTGGTATCAGAGCAGAAAGGGCTTCATAGCCTATTACGACACTTCCAAGAGACTGGCCTAGTAGGGTACATCGAGGCCAGGTAGCTGCTTCGACAAGGTAGCGAGTTTTGAGGGGGACAAGCAGCAAGGAAGATGGATCGAGTGTGATGCCAAAGCGACTCTGTGTAAAGATTATTTAGTTGGGACGAACACGTGGGGCGAGGGCACCTTCTCTGGTCTCAGCTAACCTTGACTTTGTCTATGATTTGAGCTTTGGATACTTCTAGATCGCCAGTATAGATGGCGCAGATTGTATCTGGTTGGGTTCGTTGATGGAGGGCGACGGCGGTCCACAGTACTCTCTCTCCTCCACCGCCGGCATTACTAGACACTTGGCATAAGAAAAAAACAGAAGATCAGACGGATTGAAGCAGTATATATACATATTTTTTGGATTTTTTGCTTACCAATATGGATGGAGGAAACCGATGATTAATTTCTTGGTAGCTGCAGATTGATCGTTGATGGCGAGGGTAGAGAGTAGTCTGTTCCTGTTTTTGATGTTGCGCTTTCTGAGTATTGGCTTGAGGATGAATCTGGTGAAGATGTAAGCTGAGAGTGAGACCAAGGAGAGTGCGATGATGAGTGGGTTGGCCATCCTGTTGACCGCTGCTGACCGTGGGGTGGGAGTGGAGTGAGCACTAGGCTGGACAGGGTGACCCCGAAACACCCCGGGGAATGGCAGCACAACCACAGACAACCACCCACACCAGCCATCTCAATAACTCCCAACAATTAAAAGAAATGTCCTTTCTCAACCAACTCAAACTATCCAACTTCTCACCAACCACCAAGAAAGCATTCTCAGATCTCACCCTACTCGCCATATCACAAATATTCCTGTTCTATGGAGTCAAATATATCCTTGCACGGGCCGACCCTACCCGACAAACCAAAGACCAACTCATCAAGAAATCTAAGAAGGTCATGAAGAGCATGGGATTGGATCGGAAGGCATTGAAGCTAGATGATCATGAAGCTATGTTGATTGGTGAAGTCGTTCAACCTGATGAGATCGATGTCGGGTTTTCTGGTTTGTCTACATCTTTCATATAAACCAAACAAAAAAAAAATCATCAATTTTTTGTCTTGACAACTTGATCCAATCATTCCAGATGTCGGTGGACTGGATCCTATCATCAACGACTTGAAAGAATCTATCATCTTCCCACTCTGTTACCCACCCTCTTTTAAATCGTCAGCCGGTCTATTCAGTTCTCCCAAGGGAGTCCTACTCTATGGCCCCCCCGGATGCGGCAAGACTATGTTGGCTAAAACTCTAGCCAAAGAGAGTGGGGCGATGTTTATCAACATCAAACCAAGCGACTTGAGTTCTAAGGTCAGTCACAAATGAAAAACTTAACAATCAATTCATTCATCCGCTGACCTTTTTCTCCTTAATAGTGGTTTGGGGAATCATCTAAACTGGTCGCAGCCCTCTTCTCGTTAAGTCAAAAACTTCAACCTAGTATTATCTTTATCGATGAAATCGACTCATTTATGAGGGAAAGATCAAGGACTGATCATGAGGTATCCGGAATGATGTAAGTTTTTTGTTTTCATGTTCATCTTCCCTCTTGTTTTCATGTTCATCTTCCCTCAAAAAACAAGACTAATCACTCCCTTATTATTAAAAAATTTAAGGAAGGCCGAATTCATGACGTCAGTCTCATTTCTTAATATATAAAAAAGGTTGAGGAGAAATTAACGTTTATACATATATCTCAAATCCATTAGATTATGGGATGGTCTGGCTACTGGAAGTAGTAGGATTCTAGTCTTGGGTGCAACCAATCGACCGAATGATATTGATCCAGCGATTCTCCGCCGGATGCCGAAACGGATTCCAGTAGGTTTACCGAATTTGAAACAACGAACAAATATCCTCAATATAGTAAGAGCCGATGATCTCCTTGATGAGCAAAACTTGAGGATTGATTTTGTTTATTAATGAATTAATAGTTATTGAAAGACATTAGGATGGAAGAGGGATTGAGTATTGGATATCTAGCCGAACATACCACCAATTACTCGGGATCAGATCTGAAGGAGTTTTGTCGTGCAGCAGTGATGGCACCGATTAAGGAATATGTGCGTTCGAAAGGGGGCGACAAATCAGCGATGGTTGAAGCCAGTCAATCAGTTCGTCAGACTTTTTTGTTTTTTTTTGTTTTAGAGGATTTTCTAGTTTGATGAATTACCTTTTTTGGGGGTTGTTTTTTAGGAGCTCGAGTTGAGACCGATTCGGTTAGCTGACTTTGCCCTGGAAAGTAATGCCAGACATGAGCCAAACTCGGTTGTTCCGATGCCGGCTTTGGATTAGTTTTTTTTTGTTATTTTTTGTTGTTTAGTTGTGTTTCCTGTTGAGTCTTGTTTAGTAATAAATGATTAGTTTTTTGTTGTGTTTTTGTGAGTTTTACGGAAAAGGAAAGCGCAAACTCAGCCAAACTTAATAAAAGTGAGTCCGCACAAAATAAAATATATAAAAAAAAAAAATCCAGTTCGCTAACCACCCAACATGAACCACCCAGCAGGATCCACCAGTAGCTCGACCTTGGTCAACGAAATCGACGAACAACAACAGAAAGACTCGTTCCAACAAACTAAGAACATCCACGTATTCGAAATACGAGGACAGCCTCAGCGCATCGAAACCCACCAAACCAACAACCCACGCAGAAAACTACATCAACCACTCAGAGACCAAAGACTACTACATAAACTAATCAACTCGCCAGAGAAAATACTCAAGGCTGGGCCAACTCACAAACGATCACTATCACTATCACAACCACCACCCAAACCAAACCCAGAAACCATCATGTCCATCAAACAAGATCTCATCAACCTCACTAGCTCAGACGACGATCCTCACCACCCCATAGACCTCGACGACACTTTCGAGTTTGAAATCAACGACGGAACCAGAAGGATGAATGCACTTTTCGATAGCATCACCAACCAGTCATCCACCGCGAATCACAACATCAGAAATCCTCAAGTAGACACTAAACCATCTGAACCCAAACCCAGACCACGCCCACCATTTGCCCACCTCCGTAAACCTGGCGTCTTTGACAAACCACCTCAAGATCCTTCTGCTAGGATGTCCGACAATCGTAAGTTTCTCATCAAGAGGATCAACCCCACATGTCATTCTTACATTCTTCTGTCCTTGCAGTCCATCGCGCGAAAAATGATCAGCCTACCAATGCTTTCCCGAGCTCTCAACTCGTATCCAAACCTACATCCGTTCAACGCGTGAATAACCACAATAATCCTACTACTCAGGAAAACCCCACCTCAACTTCTCTCAACCTCCCCAAGTCAACTGATCAGAACTCAAATCAGTCAGCCAAGAATGGATGGCGTTCAGACCCCTTGATAACCTCTAAAGCCTCCACCTCTGATACGGATAGTCCCGAAGACGCGCTCAAATTAGACAAACCCCCACCTCAAGACGTGAATCAGACGCGTGACAGGATTCCCAATAAATCATTCCAGAAACCTCTCCTCGCTCCTCGCCCATTTGATTATCAAAAGAGAGTCACATTCGAAGAACAACAACTGGCTGAAAGTAATGGACTGGCTACATCTGGAGGATCGCAGGTGAGCTTTATTCCCCCCCTCTTGGGCAACCTGTCCCACTTTTCTTTTTCTTCTTTCCCTTCTCTGCCCTTTCTCCGGTTTGGATTCCTGTGAATTTTCCCTAGTAGTGTCATTTGTACTCGGGCGCTTCAAATGCTTAGCTTTTGCCACTGGTCCCCCCCTTTTTTGGTGCGCCAGTTATTCACACTCGCTTCCCATGCTCAACCTGCGCCTCCTTTCGTTTCCTGCAACAGTCACGTCATCCACCCCCATCCGACTCTACAGACACGGAAGAGCCCAACAACCACACCTCACTGGCCCTCCAAAACTCACTTCACAACCCTCACACTCAAGATCACACCATCTATAACTCGAATTCTAGACTTGATGATGGCCAGACGACCCTTGCTACCCCGAGATTTACTGGCTATTATCCCGCTACTCCTGCTGCCCCTCCCTCTCGTCTCGTTGCCCCTGAGGATGCCAAGCGTCGATTGGATAAGTTGAGGAATCAACCTTCGCGCTCCCGTTTGAAACGCGTGTCTAGTGTACTAGAAGAGGAACGCGATCAAGGAATGGCTTCCAAAAATTCGAACCCCGCCGACCACACCTCCAAGACAGTTGATCCCCTGCCTTCCACCAATCAAACGTCCAAGACAACTGACCAACCAACCACGCAATCGTATAATGGTAAAGAGAAAGAGAAGGAAGTTCCTCAAGCCACTGATCCAGTGGTCTATCCCGGCACCAGGCCGAGCTCGAATCACCAAACTGAGCGGTCCACTGGCAGTCGATTTTCAGCTGCCAATCTAACCCAACAAAACACCCACGCGGAGAGCTATGATCAAACGATAATGAACCCGGACTTGACCCGGGGCTCCAGTTTACAAACCCCGCATGTTCCTGGATGGCTTCCTCCGACCCCCTTGCACAAAGATCCTTCCGGCTCTCTGCGCCAGCCCAACCGCGCTATCCGGCCAGTCAGCGCGCTCAAACAAGCGCGTCGCACCACCGCCTCCAGACAGCTCGAGACGGGCCAAGAGCGGGTCATCTTCGCCTCGCTTCCGTCGCGCCCTCTTGGGCCTCAATCCGCCCTCGTCGAGACCCCTGACAACGACGACGACGCCAACCAGCAACTCACTCCGCGCCCGGCTAAGCGCCCCGCCACTCGTACCACTACTACTTCCTCTGCCGTCCCCAAACCAACTGCCCAATCGTCATCTCATCCTAGACTCAGCTTTCCAAACCCCCCACCAACCCATCCTAATAACCCAGACTTCTCGTCTCCCAGCTTCGATGGATTCGACGATGCCCGTCGCAAGTTCTTGCTCACTAGCACTCCCGCTCCACCGATCCCTTCTGGCTCTAAAATATCTTCTTCTTCTGGTCCTCCCGTTCCGCTCATTCATCCCGCTCCTCCTTCTTCTGTTGCTACTTCTCTTAAACTCTTGGTGAATGCTGTCATCGAATTCTTCGTCGATAAAAAACCTATCGAGGTTTTGGCTGATACGTTAGTGTTCCTTTTTCTTAAGTCTATACGATCTCTTGCTTTTTTAAACCTTTATTAACCACTCTTGGAAACTTGTTGCTTTGTTGGGGGGTGTTTAGGTTTACTCGAAGTAAAGAAAACAAATTAGAGAGAACGTTTATTGAAAGGTCGAAAGAAGAAGCAAGGAAGAAACGCGCGACAGAAAACGAGATCGAACGGTTGTTGAAATCGTCTGAACAGTACCACCAAGACCGCATACGGATCCAGTCCCATTTAGATACTCTAGATCATTCTAAACCGTCTAGGTTTTACGGTTACTTGAATAAAATATTTTCTTTGGGGCGCGGCGGTCGTCGGAGTTGGATTCTCTGGGGCGTTGGGGTGTTGGTTCAGGTCTTGGTCGTTTGGATGGTCATACAGTCAGTACACACCCTCCTTAAACAAAAACCCTCATTTTTTTCCTTTTAAAAACTTGAGACAAAATCCAAATGAGTTGACCACTTTTGTTTTTGTTTGGGTTGAGAAAACAGACTGTCGACGATACGCAGCTATAACTACCTTATCCGAAACTCGTACAGCCACAACTACCCGGATACATTCACTCTGCCGACGAGCTTGTATTACGTGAGCCGCGACCGATGGGGCGACCGGATGAGAGGAGTGGCAGGAAATGGCGGAAGGAACGCGACAACGGGCGCGGGGGCGGGTCCTGCAGACGGGCTCGCGGATGGCGTCATGGAAGTGGCGAGGTTCGTCGCCGATTGGACGACCGGGTTCGGCTGCGCATTAGGATCCCATAACCATCCCCTCCCTCTTACCACTGCAACTACGCAGAATAACATCCCGCTTCCTTCGTCCTTTCCGCTGGGGGTACACTTCGCTTTCTTCCGCTGTCCTCAGCCAGTCCCTTTCCCGCTTCTTTCTAGTCATCATCTGCTCGTCCCTTTCGTTCCTACTTGACTTGCGCTTTCTTGGCTCATACCTCTCATACTTCCTATCTTTCTTTCTTTTTTGGTTGGTGTGTAGGTTTTGTTTTTATAAGTTGTAGTTTAATTTTCTTTAATCTTCTTACGTTTTTTTTATTATCACGATGTTTTTATTCTTGTGTTTTGCTTCATCACTCTTACATAAATACACATGTATACTCTTTTTTTTTTTTTTTTTTAAAGTGCTATTGATTTCACTATAGCCTAAGTCAACAACATGTACAAAGATGTGGTGAGAAGAAGAAATCTATGTCGCATCATACTGTGCGTGACGTCCTAAGAAGTGAAGTATTCAGAAGAGAGTGTGCATAAGGAGAAAAGAAAAGAAACAAAAGAGAAAGGAGAAAAGTAGAGAGGAAAAGAGATAGAGAAGAGAAAGAAATGAGAAGGAGAAGAATCAAGAAATGAGATGAAGGAAGCTAGCGTCGGAATTCGAGTACCCCCTTCCCTAGCCCTATCCCACCATAAGATTTCCTTTCGGCTTAGAAGGACCCCCCACTTCTGCCAGAAAGTACACGCGCACCCCATTGTTACTCCCCCTGTAACGCAAGAGTCGCAGCGGTCTTCAAGGGTTCGAGAAAGGAGCCTCTGGTTCGTCTACATGTAAATACATGGTCTAGTGGTTGAGGGAAGATGAAAGGAAAAGGAAAAAAAATAAACCAAGAGTAAAGAAAAGGATTCGAGGAAAGAAAGGAAGTCGGCTAGAAAGGTGGCGTTCTGTGGGAAGAGAGAAAATCATTAGGCATGGTCGAGAGGCGGTACCGAGCTACCGTGCCTCGTTGTGTATGTGGTGATGTTAGGAAATCGTTTGGAGGGGAGAATGAAGGAGGCCACTGCCTGCAAGGCTTTGGGGTGGTCCAAAATGGCTCGGAAGGAGTCGGCATTTGCTCCGCATCGTTGCTTTCGAAGCCTCAGTTTCAGGATTCGTCTGATCGACCTGTATCGTTTACAAAACATGAGAAAGTGGGGTGCTGATTCCTTCTCAAAGCAGTCAGCACAACGCGGGTCGAGGACCTGCTTAATTTTGAAAAGAAAATGGTTGAGCGGAGCGTGGTCCGCCCTCAGCTGGAGAATGGTGGCGGACAGGCCCTTTTCCTGTTCACCCAAAGCAGAGATGATGGGGCGAGTGTCCAGTTTGAAACCGAAGCGTCTTCTTTCTTCAACTGCGAGTAGAGGGTCCTTCTTCCACATGACAATGCAGTTTTGCTTCAGTTTGGAGAGACTGGCCGGGGTGGATTGGGATAGCACCACATGGGTGCTGTTCTCGTTGGGATATTGGGCAGCTTCTTTAGCCAATGCGTCGGCCCTCTCGTTTGCTAGAATCCCCTCGTGACCGGGACACCAGTACAAAGTCACTGGAATTCCTAAGGAGCGCAGGGAAGAAAAATTATCAGCGTACAAGTGTTGCCCAGACGCGAGCTGCGTTGGGTCAGCCGGCCTAATGAGGGCCCCCTGGTTGTCGCTGAAGATAGCAACTGCTTTGAAATTCCCAGGCCAGGCGGACCAGATAATTCTTTTGACTAATCTGGTGGCTAGCTGGATGCCCACGAGCTCAGCTTCAAAGTTAGAAATCAGTTGGTGAGTGGAGATCTTGACAGAATCATGGAAAGAAAAATTTTGGGCCACCGCGGCTGCGCCGGCGCCGGTATCTAGGATCCAAGACCCGTCTGTGAAGACCAGGAGCGAGCCCGCCTTGGCCTCCTTTTCAACTTGACTGCGCACTAGCTCGACAACCTTCTCTTCGGGAATGCCGAGGTTGTGAACCGTGGAGAGCGGCTCGGTCCAGGGAGGGAAAAGAGAGGTGTGGATGGTTTCGGATTTTTGTCCGAGGTGCGGATGTAAGTCGTCTAAACCTATGAAGGAGTGCAAGGGACTGGGAAAGGTGGGCTTGGGGTCGGTTAGTTCTTTCAGGAGAAATGAGGCTACTGGGTGAGGGGTGCTCTGGTCAGTGCTTTGAGTGAGTAGGGGAGGGAAAATTTTGTGTGGGTGTCAACCAGTGACTTTAACCCGCTGCTGAGTTTCACAAAGGGGAGAGGGGTTTGTTTGAACAGGCCAGTCACCAGCCTGCTTGCTTGGTAAAACAACCCGTCCAGGATTTGGGAGACCATTTTCCGATTCCTGGCCGTGAACCAGACCAAGCTACCAAAAAGCATGCGTGGGTACAACGCCGCACTTACTAGCCGACGGGCCAGTTGCAGGTTCAGTCCATAGGTCGATTTGATGATCCGTCCGAGCTGAAGAAGAGTGAGGTTGCCTGTTTTCTTAGCTTTCTGGATGTGGTCAGTGAAGGTGAGTCGTTTATCCAGGATTATCCCCAGCCAGCGCGCTGAAGCTTGAAACTGGTGAGTGTGTCCGTCAAAATCGAAGGTCGGAAAAACAACTGGCTTGGAAGAAAAGCCCATTACGACTGCTTTCTTCTTGTCGAAGATTGCACCAAATTTGAGGCCCCATTCCAGGGATCTGGACGCCTCCTCTCGAAGCATGATCAACACCCTGTCCACGGAGGGGGCGGCTACTAGATGAACAACATCGTTGACGTAGCCGATGGAGATTCTGTTATCTGAGAGGGAAGCTGAGTTCTGGATCAGGAGGCTGCTGTTGTAGAGGATATAAAGGGTAACGGATAAGGGTGAGCCTTGAGGGAGGCCTTCAAGTATGTCAAAGAAGGGGGAAGTGTAGTCCCCCATTCTCATGGAAGTGGATTGGTTGGTCAGAAAGGGGTAGATCATGGAAGACAGATAAGGAGGGCAAGAAAGTTCTCTCAAGCGGCTATAGAGCCTGTCCTTGTAGACCGTGGGGTAAGCTGACTTGACGTCCAAGAAGATCCCTGCCACAACGTTTCCGTTGCGCCAGTGATTTTTGACCCAAGAGGTAAACAATACCAGCGCGTCGGTGATGTTCCTGCCTCTCCTGCCACCCATGTGGCTGGGGGGAAGGATGTTGTGAGTTTCGATCCAGTGTATCATCCTTTCGTTCAGGACTTTCTCGAAAAGTTTGCCCAAGGTGCATAGTAGAGCTATTGGCCAATAGGCGTTTAGTTGTGATAGTCTGGCTTGTCAGCCTTGCGGATGATAGCAGTTGTCGCCGTCCGCCAGAGGGTAGGGAAATGATGATTTCGGAGACAAGATGAGAATAAAGGGGCAAGAAAGGTACATAATGGTTGTTTAACGGCTTTGAGCAGCTCATTTGGGATTGAGTCGGGGCCGACGGCCTTTTTAGGGGGGAGAGAGTTGACTGCTCTGCCGAATTTGGCCTCTGTGACTGGAGGGAAGTCCTCTGGGGTAACTGTAGGCACAGTTCCTATATCAGACAAGTCACACTCAGTTTGAATAACTGAGGTGCCTCTAAACAGGATCTCGGCCTGTTCATCCACGTCTGTGGACAAGGACTTGTCGGCCCTGTAGAGGGGTTCAATGGTGTTAGCCAATCTGGCTTTAGTGAACTTGTACGCTTGGAAGGCAGAAGCGTCGCCTGTTTTGGCAAGAAAGCTGCGCCAATGGTGGAGTTTGAGCTCCTCGACTTTGTTCTTGAAGGCTCTCTGCCAAGCGTGATAGCATTCGCGTGCCTCTGGCAAGTTATCTAAGAGCATCTATTGACGTGCTCTATTGCTATTGGCAACCAGAGGGTTTAAGACCGATGGGTTCCACCATGACTTTGCTCTGGAGTTACCCCTCCAAGGGGATTTACCTTGCTTAAGGGGGCACCCCTGAATGCCTTCGGTTAGACTGGAGACTGACTGCTCTATGTCTTCCGTGGACATCAAGGTGCTTGGGGTGGGTAGTCCGGACAGCATGGAGGAGAAGTCTCGGGAGAAAAGGGAAAAGTCTACATTGTCGACTGCGATGCCCCTCTTTGGGGCTGGGAATTGTGCCTTTCCCAGGATAGAGAGCTGCAGGTGGATTGGCTGGTGGTCAGAGGTGTGATTGTTCAGCTCCACTGAGCAGGCTCTAACAAAGGCTTTGCACTTGTGGTTTACCCAACAAAGATCGATGGTAGTGTGGGAGCCACGGGTACCGAGGAAGGTGGGAACACCCTTTGGGGAAGCAAGGGAGAATCCCTTCTTGCCACAGAGTTTAATGAGGTCCTTCGCGACCGAGTGCGTGTGGCAATAACCGGGTGGGTTCCAGAGAGAGTGATGTAAGTTGGAATCCATCATCAGGATGGTGGGAGTGCTCCTAGAGCTGTGAGAATTAAGACAAAGGGCTAGCTCAGGGATGGTGGATTGTAGATAGAAAGCAAATGGAAGGAAATGGGGTTAGTCGTGTGAAGAGTAAGAGAGACCGCCGTCAGATTGGAAGAGTTATCCGGCAATCAGAAGAAATTATAGGTGGGGGTAGTTTTATTAATGTAAATACAGCAACGCGGCCTGCAGTTAATGTGAGTTACCTGGTGCCAGCCCGGATGGATTGGGGGGAGATGGTCTACGGGATTTGTCCACGGTTCCTGCAGACTGAGAAGCAGGGCAATGTGTTTGTCTTCAGTGCACAGTGCACCAAGGGTGGTGTCTTTGCGGTTATGGCAATTAAGCTGAAGGATGGAGAAGGAAGTTGAAAGGGAACTATTGGAAGGTGAGACGTGTTCAGACAGTGGAGTGGAAGGGGGAGAATTCAAAGAGTGAAAGGAAAAAGGCAGAGTATCTGAGTTGGGGATGTTTATGGTTGTACTACTCATGAACGGGGGCCGAGGATTTGTTCTTTTCAAGATTTTCAATTTCTTTTGCACGTACCAGGCAGGCACGGTTGAACGGCGAGTGGTCATACTTGGAATTGATAAGATCAATGGGCAGCTTAGCCTTATTGTCCACTGCCAGACAGCGTTGACAGCTTCTGCTGGAATCCTCGATGTCTTCACAAGACGCAGAGTTGTGGTTTCCCCCACAACGGGAACAAAGGGCTTTTTCCTTACAGGAATGAGCCAAGTGGCCAGCTGCTAATCAGTTGAAGCACTGCTTAGGTACCTGGATGTAATGATGGCTATTGTAACAAAGCCCGGCTCTTTCGATATCAAACGCAAGCCGTCTGTCAAAGAAATGGATTAGTAGGGTGCCGGTTTCTTTCCCAGCGAGCTTGAGGTTCAACAACCATCAAATCTTTTGTATTTCCTTTGGTTCTTTGGTTCAATGTCATTTTGTTGGCACAAGAGTGCTACGTGTTGGGTGTTGTCTACTTCAAAGTTGGACGGGCAAGAGTGAAGGAGAACTGGGTGGTGACAAACTTGGGTTCAGCTTGGGTCGTCCACAAATGCTTGTTATCAAGCAGCCATTTGGCCTCCTGGCGGTCTCTGGTGAAGACCTTGACGTCCCCATTGGTAAATTGAGCCACCGCTTTAATGGTGATGGGCTCGCCCTCAATGTGAGCCTTTGCGAAGCGTAAAGCTTCGTTAATCCTTGTGGTGATTTGGGCTGCAGACAGCCCCTCGAAGGGTTTTGGCTGGTCAAACCGCTTGCAAATGACAACCTGTTGATGTGAGCGGATGAAGGAATCATGGGTAGAGTGGTATGGGCGTTGGATGTCCTTCCTACCTTTTTGGCGTCGACTGCCTTCTTGGAGTAGAGAGGTGTCGGTTTGGTTGGTAATCCAGCAGGGGCAGGGCCACCGGTTGAGTACAGGTCTTCAACCTTTTTCTCTAACCGCGACAAGTTGCTGGTAAATTCCTCAAATCTGACAAGCAGAGTATTGAAGCCATCTTGTCTTTGTGTTTGAGCAGGCGGTGCTGGTTTAGCATTCACCGCTCTCTCCAGGTTTTCCAAGTGCGAGACCAGGGACTCGACTAGCGTGGCTAGCCTCGTCAACACGGGATCTGACTGGAGCAGCAGGGATCCCTCAGCAACATACATGTCCAAAGCGGATGTGTCAGTGGCGGGACCATGGCCTGGCCCTTGCAGCAGCAAAGGAGGCGGCATGGTGGGTAGGAATTGAATGGGGGGAAGGATGAGAGAGCGGGGCTAGTGCTCAGGTGCGTGTACTGGGTGTGTGGATGGGAGTGATTGAAAGATCCGGGAGGGTTAATGATATGTGTATGTGTTAAGGTAGATTTTAGGATGGCAGATATGGATGAGTAAAAAAAAGGTTGTGACAAATATGTAGAAGGTAGGAAGCCCCCATGTATACTCTTGATTCAATTGTCTTTTATTATTATTATTATTACTATTGTTTAGTTATTGATTTTTTGTGCGAATGCGTGACATTACATACTTTGCTTGGATGGGGAGGAAACTATTTCAATCCAACGAAGTAAGTACATATTTAAGTAAGGAAGAGAGAGAAAGAGAGATCTTGAAAATGGTGTATTATTTTAGTACATAGTTCTTGGCTTGGCTCTTCTGATCACTTTTTCTCTCTCTCTGTTTGTTCCTCCCTTATAATAAAAATCACATTTGTGTATCTGATCCTTCTTTTTCAAGTGGGGATGTTGAAAGAAAAATAAGACTGAGGAAAATTATTTGTTTGTACATATTACTGGATTGTGATCGAATTTTACTTAGAGAAATCTTGCTTTGGATAATTTATTGTACATACAACATGAGGTGTTTGAGGATCATATGTACACAACAACAGGGGTTTTTTTTGTTTGTCTGCTTTGGTGTTGGGACGGAATAGATCTCTTCTTTGAGAATCAGGAAAACATTAAATTCAGTACTGTTTTCCGGGAATCTACGAATAGTTAGAAGGTTAGTAAAGAAATTGTGGATGGGGGATCAAAGGTGATCTTACTACTGGTAATGAGCTCGATAAGCCTCCGTCAACTGGAATGGCCGCACCAGTGATATCTTAAGGGATTTTAATAATCGTGAGATTAATGAAGGAGAGCTTGTTGGGAATAGTAGGAGACTCACAAGAAGAGTCATCACTAGCCAAGAACAACACCACACTAGCCACCTCTTCAGCCACCGCATAACGACGTAGCGAACACAGCTGGCCGATCTTAGATTTATCTTTAGCCATTTGGAAGACCGGGCCGGTCATTTGCGTCTGGATCATTCCGGGGCAAATCGCATTCACTCTGATGGCTGAGCCTGGATAGGCATTGGCGCCCGTTGAGGCTAGCGAAATCACGGCCGCTTTCGAGGCCGAATACTCCGTCGATCCCGCGCCCGATCGTAGCCCTGCGGCTGACGATGTGAATATTATACTCCCGCCCTTTCCCCCCTTCTTCATCGCCTCGCTGCCGTGCTTTAGCGCTAACCAACACGACATCGTGTTCGTCTTCATCACCCTCTCGCTGGTCTCGTAACTCGTCTTACTTATGTGTTCCGCACCAACTACACCGGCCTATTTATTTTTTATTTTTTTATTTTTTTATTTTTTTATTTTTTTATTTTTTTATTTTTTTATTTTTTTATTTTTTTATTTTTTTATTTTTTTATTTTTTATTTTTTTATTTTTTTATTTTTTTATTTTTTTATTTTTTATTTTTTTATTTTTTTATTTTTTTATTTTTTTATTTTTTTATTTTTTTATTTATAAAACCAAACATGTTAACATTAGCTCTTTCTTTTTATCGGTTCTTGTATTCATTAGATCGGGGTTTGCGCGTGCTTTACGTTTGCAAAATAGACATCTAGTCGGCCTTGTTCTTTTATCGCTTGTTGACAGACTGATCGGACTAAACTCTCATCTGCTGCATCACCCGTAATCGTCGAGATCTATATAAATTGTTGTGAATCGATCAAATCAGTATATATTTTTTTCTCTTTCAATACTACCAGTCATCCTTTTTTTTTTGACCCACACAAAACGGAAAGGAATTAAATAAAGAGGGTCTTTTTTTTTACTCACACCTATCTTCGGATTAATTTCTTTTAGTTTTTCTATTAAGCTTTTGAAGTTGTCTCCTTTAAGATCGATCAAATATAGATGTTTCGCATCTGTAATGTAAAGAAAAAAAAAATGAATCAATATTAGTGATCAGTGATTCAAATCGGCTTGAATTTACTTCCAAGAGTTGATAGTTTCTAGAAAAGAAAATCAGCAGAAGAAGAAAGAAAATGGAAAATTGTATAAACCTTCTTTGGTAAATAGGACTGCTGTGGCCCAGCTATATATGTTTATGAATACAGGTTTTGTTTGTTGTCATATATATGATGTTAGTATCCGGATTGAAAGAAGCTCTGACCCTATTCCTAATTCATGCCCGACGCCCGTCAGTATACAAACCTAAACACAAACCAACGAAACAAAAAAACAACAGAGGTCTCAATCAGTTGAAAATTTTCATGTAGAACATTCAATAAAAGAAAGTTGGATGAACAAAAAAGTATGGATGGCCACGTACCTTATCGGTTAACTTCTTGCTTGGAATTCTGGTTTGGATGTGGTTGAGGATCTGTTGAAGACGTTCGTTTGGTTGGTTGTTCGAAGACATAGTTTTGTTTCGTGTTCGTTTTGAGATTGTAGTTCGAGGATTGGTTTTTGATTCGATGGGAAAGGTGTTGTTGTGGCTGGTGGATAGTCATGGAGGAGTTCCCGTGACCATCTCTGTACAGATGTACAGGGGCTACAGATATTAAATCTACATGTCCAAAAGCTTAATTTTTTTTTAGCATTGGATGACTTCCCTTCAATCTACAGCCCCCCTGTATAGTCAGATGCCAGAGCTTAATTTGTGTTGTTGCCACTACTAGATGACTTCCCTTCGATCTACAGCCTCCCTGTAGAGCCAGATGCCAGAGCTTATTTGCAGTTGAAAAGCTAAAAATTTAGCTTTTCCACTTCTAAATTAAGATCTGCAGGGGCTGCAGATGGCGAAGGGAAGTCTTCCAGTCAGGATATCCTGTAAGTTCCATTTTTTGCCACAGATTCCTGTATATTTTGGAAAGAAATGAGACGCTGTGTCTCTCTGATTTTTATCTTCTGCTCAACATACTGTTACAGGTTTGTCATGAAATTAATATAATGGCAACTTAAAATCAAAATGATCAAGTGAAAAGGAAGCTTTTTTCAGTCATGAACTTTCAAACTTTTTCAACTGCTAATAAAAGTCAAATGATTATTCTGGCTTACAGAATCTGAAATATAATTTGCATGTTAGCCTTGGGCCTGTCTATCTGATGGAATCTTCCAAAATTCTGGCCAGTGTTGAAGGGAAACAAGTGACTGGAAGAAAGGAAGGCTACTGTTCTCACAGTGAGGCAAGTGAGAAAAATGTGTATAGATCTCAGTGAAGGAAAAGGAAGAGGAAGAGAAGAACACCAGTAATAGAGAAGAGCTGATAGGATTAGTAGGAGTATGCATAACTGTAAGCACAGGAAGCCTGCATATGGGTGTCCCAAAACTGCGTGCACTAATTTACCAGAAAGATCAAAGTTTAAACTGCCCACTGATCAAAGACAGTGCCTAAGTTCATCAAGTTTAAATATTTGTGTAAAAATTAAGATAGCTAAGCTCAAGGAAAACCAAACATCTTGCAGATTTTGTCAAGCAGTCTGCTTACTTCACTACCAGAAAAAGTCAGGAAACTGACAGCAGTTGACATGCAAGAAGCTCCGACCATACTACAGCTTAAGCACTGGCCTTTTTTTTTAAGTGTAATTTGGCCGATAGCATTGCACACTATGAATCTAGGAAACATCAAACCTGAAAAAGGAACAGCAATCAAGGAAACAAACACAGCAGACTGACAAGCTGAGGCTATGGAGAGACAGTAGATGAGCAAGAGAGACAAAAACAAAGGAAGAGAAAGAAAAAGAAAAGGAAGAAAAACGGGGGAAAGAAGAAAAGAAAACAACAAGTGGGTCTCAAAAGTCAACACAGCCCTGGAACTGTCACAAGGACTGGAGGAAAATAGCAAGTGAAGCTTTGGCTTTTCTTGAGGTGAGGAGTTTGTAGAGGCAATTGGAGGAAAAATGAACTTTGGCCTTTTGGAGGTTCCTTCAAAGGTCTCGTTGCTGAAGCCGGAGGTGGGGGCAGAAATTCATGAAATGTAAAACTGTCTCTCTGGCACCGCACATGGGGCAAAGAGGGTCCACAATCCTGTTGATTCGAAAAAGATCCTGAAGCCAGCTGATTGATAAGAGATAAAATTGTGATAGGGAGGCCCAAGGGAGTCACCCCCTTGGGCAGGGCAGGGTTTGCCTGAGACGCAACCTTCTTGTAATTGCCTTTGACCATCAAACAAGGCGCTGCGGCATCCTGAACAGCTTCTTTAGCAAGACAGTCCGCAAGTTCATTTCCCAAAATGTCTCTGTGACCAGGGCACCAGACAAAATGGAATTGCAAGGCTGGGTCAAACTGGGCTAACATCCAATCAATGTAGCCAAACAGTTGTTGCCCAAGCTGGGGGAGCCACGGGTTATTTGTCCTGAGTATAACCCCCTGGTTTTCCACAAAGATCAACACCCTCTGGTAGCCAGATGCCTTGCAAAGTTCTTGAGCAAGATCCAAAGCTGCCAAAACACCGAAAGCCTCACATTCATGATTAGATATGATGGCTTCTTTGTCTACAGCGTAGGAGACAAAACAGTCCTTCTGCGGGCAGACCACTGCTCCTGCACCACCATGTTCAGGGTGAAAAGATCCATCATGGAAGATGGAAAGGACTCCCAGAGCACTGGCCTTACTCCCTTGGTGGAACAATTGAGTTGTGCACTATGCACAAGCCCTTTGAACCACCTCACCTCTATCTTATTGCACAAAGGTCACTAGGCCTATGGAGGTGAGTGAGCTACCCCACTTGGTCATGGAGGTACTGAGCTACCTCCATGACCGAGTCATGGGGGTAGCAAGCTATTGAGATTCAACTCGACATCCGGTTGTGTAGTGATATTTAAAGTTGTAACCTAGTCGAAACCTAATTGAGCTTGTTAAATAGTTAATCCTGTATCAGTTCCTATTTTTCTTTTTCTCATTCAGTTTCAACTCATCCCGCACAATCAGGTGTGCCCACTTTGTCTCAAATCCTCTCATCTCGTGTCAGTGTCTAACTCTCATTGGTCTATCATAAGACCCTCTGCGCCTACAAGTTCTATACAAGCTACCTCCATGACCGAGTCATAGAGGTAGCGAGCCACCACCATGACCTACTCATGGAGGTAGTGAGCTACCCCCATGAATTGGTCATGGAGGTAGCAAGACACCACCATGACTGACTCATGGAGGTAGTGAGCTACCCTCATGACTCGGTCATGGTGGTGGCTTGCTACCTCCATGACCAAGTCATGGAGGCAGAGAGCTACCCCCATGACGGAGTCATGGGGGTAGCAAGTTGGTTCTGAGCCTTCATGGGCTTTCACCATGACCAATTCACTTAGCTCTTTCTGCCGTGGAGGTAGCAAGCCACATCCACAAGCCCAAAGGGGTAGTTTGCTACCTCTGTGACCAAGTCATGGAGGTCTTTGTGCCTCCATGACCAAGATATGAGGGTTGTTCATCAGGGGGGGTACCAAGCCCTCCATGACTGAGTCATGGAGGTATGACTTGGTTGAGCTAGTATAAAGGAGAATGCAGAGTGGGTGCACAAAGGGTTGAGAAATTTAAATGCATACCTGAATTGAGTGCAATATGGAAAAATGAAGTAAAACCTAAGTAACACACATAGTATGACTAAAGTTATCGCATGTCAACTGTAGGCAGTTGCTTGACTTTTTCTGATAGTGCTTGACTTTGATTAGCAGTTAAAAAAATGATAAATTCATGGCTCTGAAGAAAGCTTCCTTTTCACTTGATCTCTAGCTGCCATTACATCAGTGTTGGGCCCGCTACACTAACTGTAGCGGTAGCATAGTGCAGAGCAGCATGATTCTGCTAACAGCTAACAGGTTTTCTGTTGGCTGTTAGCGGAATCGCCGCTATCGCTATGGGCCTGACCTCAAAAAAGAGGTTGCTACGCTGTGTCACAGCCATTTTAGTGGCAAAAACTTCTAGAACCAACACAGAAAGCTGTATGACACAGTGTAGCAGTGCTGAAAAGGACGCCAATACTATGCCATTTGCAGGCTGATAATTCAATTGCTATGCTGCATCTTTTAATTTACAAAAAAGATCAGTGACGTAGCATAGCAGCCCAGTGCTGAATATATTGATTTGACATTTCTGTAGTGGTGAGAAAGAGAGAGACATGAAATCTGTATCTTTGCAAAAAATACAGAAATCTGTGGGTAAAAACATGGACCTTACAGGATATCCTGAATTTTTACAGAATATCCCAATTTTCTTACAGGATATTCTATATGGGATATGTTGTAATGTTAGTATTGCATGCTAGATTATACACTAGAGTACAAGGCGGCTACACCGCTCAACACTTCCTGGTGTTTAACTCTGACTCATGAACACCTTAGAATTTGCAGTCCTCTCCACTTTTACTTAACCTAGCATTCCCCCTCTTCTTAGCCATTACCCCCCACCTAATATTCATCCTTTAAATTTATCCTCATGCTCAGGTTTAATGCCTATTTCCATCTCTCAATACCATTCTCTCCTTAATTTTTAATTTCATCTATTAAGCTGCAGGAGCAATTGAGTTTATCATGAAGGCAATCTTTTTGTTTTTCCAACCAATTGGCTCATGTACTAACTCAATTAATCTTTTCGCCTCAAAGTTTCACTTCTCACACCTCGTCAGAAGGCTGACAGCCCATGATTTCGCTTGAGTCAACATCTCTAATCAAAGAGCTCCAATGTCCGTGTCAAATCGTAGATCAAACTTAGCTGATTAAAGTTCCTTGACACCGAGCGCTTCATGATCTAGTGAGACAGCATTCGCCTAATTACCCACGAGTCAGTAATATTTTCTCTCTTTTCATCAAAATATCAATCTCACCTTGATAAGCATTCTTTTCATCAAAGGGAGAGCTCGATTAATGATTCCACTGTAATGAACTTGCGCGCCCAGTGTAAACTTGACTCCAGCCTCAACCTCGCAATACTTTGACCACAGCATTAGCCGCACTTCAATTGAACCTAAATATTCACGCTTAGAATAAAGGTTAGTCTTCATGCCTCAGCTGCTCCAATTGAGACCCAGCTTACCTGGTTCGAATGCCTCACAATTAAGGATTGAAGGTCATTACCTCCATCACAGCCTGTTGGGAACCTTTTCCCCTTAACAATGGTCCCGAGACCTTCTACTTTCAACTTTCCACCTTCATCTATCAAATCACCAATCTCGTTGTCCAATTCAACAATACTGTCGCAGGCAAATAAGGGCAGTCGGCCATCCCATGTCATTGAGGTTCCGCAAAATCTAAATCTCCCCCCACCCTCCCTTCTTTCCCATCCTCCGAAATTCAGATAAACCATAATTGGTTCTGCAGATTTGGCGCCCGAGGTGGTGTTAAGCAGCTCGACTTCAACTCTTTGGACCAACCTAATTGGCTTTACTCGACCTTCCGGACGAGATCCACATCCTCTACAAAAGAATCCTGTGTAATTGAACAAGTCCGCGCTCGAGCTAACATTCAGGTTTACTCTTGCTTTTGACCTACCACCCTGAAAGGTGCCTTGACTCCGGAGCTGCTGATTTTGAAGTATAAGTTCCATTGAATTTATCTGGTATGTGAAGGGAAATCTCTTGCTCACCTTTGACCCCATTTTATTCTCACAAAAAGCATCTCCTCCACCCTGCTTTTTCTTGAACCTCTGGGTGTATGCTTCCGCCCAGCCCTTACCAAGGCTTGTATTGAGGGTTCAATGTCTTCCTCAACTATTGTGCTGGCAACCAAACTTACCTTGAATCAAAAGCTTATCGCTAGCAACCCCCACTTACCATCTTTTTGGTTGTCTTACAAACTCCACAGACTTGAGGTTCCGGCCCGGCCCTTGATTTAGAGGCGACATTTCACAAACACTCTGGTTAGCCTCAAACATGGAAACACAACCCTAATACCTGATTGAAAGACGTCATCTTTTCTGTCAATGCCATTCAATTTCCTGCCACTACTTCATTCCACTCCTCAACAGTTCAGATTTTCATCCCTTTTTGATCTTACCTCCAACTATTCTTGAGCATTTGATTTTCCGACTCTTACTTCCAACTGCTCTTGGGGCCTGAATTCTCAACCCAACTTTAGCCGTCTCACAAGGATACTTGAATTCAAATATTTCCCACATATACATTACACACCTCGGAATGACCTTAACAAATTAACCCTCTGGTTCCAAGTCAAATTTACAAATTTCAACCTATGATGGTTAACCCAAGGCATAAGTCTAGTTTCAACCTCAAGCTTTTTTTCACGTCTCCACATTCTTAGATGGTTCAACTGAGGAGAAATTTCCAAAAATCAGCTAATGTGGTTGAATAACATTGTAGCTTAAATTCTTACGTATAGTATTTGTTACACCTACGGGTCGGCAATCTATTTGAAAATAGACTTATGAACTACGTTCATGACTGATTGTCTTCCCTCTGGCCGCACCACCAAGAGATCCTTTGAGTTTGATACCAGTGAGAGAGCAACATAAAGCTGCCTGTGTGCAAAAACGTCAGTTTCTAAAAGCATGCCAACCCGCCCTAAAGTCTGGCCTTGGCTTTTATTAATCGAGATCACATATGCTGGGTGTAGTGGGAGCTGGTATCGAAAGAAGCTGAGAGCAGATGTTGAATTTCCCTCATGCTGGAGCTTAATCTTTGGGATTAAAATTTCCTTTCCCTCGAAAGCTCCCGACAATAGGTGTCCTACTAAGAAGTTTCTTCCCACCTCCATTACCATCATCCTTGACCCATTTCAAACACCTTTGTTGGGATAGAGGTTTCAAATAATTATCACCGGCATGCCCACTTTCAGCCTGATTTTGTGCTTGGGTAAGCTCGGAACTGAAATCTTATTCAAACACTCCTCAGGTAAGCTATTGAAACCATCAGGGTCCAGCTGATCAATTGACCTTGACTCAAAGCATTCTCCCGGAAAGATGCTTGATAATAAATCATTAAGCCTTCTGATGTCCTTGTTAAGAGGTGCAAGGATACACCTTTCATTCAAGTATTTCGAGTTCGACTCAAAGGACTCGTTAAATTTAACAATGAGATCACCATAGACGAAGTTGACTAAGAGTTTTTGGCTCATCTCTTCACCTGATGAACCTGAAACATTTACATTTCATAAACGGTTCAAGCCGAAGTCTTTGGTCTGGTTTTTACCTTCTCCCAGCTTCAAGAGGAAGCTCGCAAATTGACGATTCTTTGCGGCATCCTTTCCCTGCAACGCGGAAGCCAACCTCATGTTTTGGCTTAGCTTATGCTTTTCAATCATGTTCCAGAGAGGTAAGGATTTTATCGTCGCATTCAGAGATTGTGGATACTCATCAAACTTCACCACTGGCAAGATTTGCCGGAAATCTCCTGCGAAGACAACAACCTTTCCCCCAAAAAGGAGTTTCACGCTTTTCAATTCCCTCAAGGTCCTGTCAATGGCACTGATTGCATTCATGTGGATTGTTACGACCTCATCCCATATGATAAACCGACATTCCTTCAAGCTAGCCATGAGGAATGAAACCGAGTCCAGGGCACAGCTCGCCAGCGCACTACACAGAATTGGGATTTTAAAAGTCAAGTGGGCTGTTTGTTCACTCTTCAATAGCAAGGCGGCTACGACCAATCGGGGCAGTTGCAACATGTCGCAGCTGTTCATGAGAGCATTCAGGAGAAAAGTTTTCCCCATTCCCCCAGGCCTGTCAAGGTAAAAAAGTCCACCTTTTCTCTCCTTCAATTTTACCTCAACTTTTTTGTAGAATTCTTTTTGCTCCTTGTTGAAAAGCTGAATTGAATGTTGTAGCCTTGAAGCAATAATTTCAGCACTTTCTGAGACATTCTCAAGACTTGAGATGTGGCCCATCAACTTCAACTCTTCCACTGTAGGCTTAATTTCAATCTTGGCAAGGGAACTGTTCAAATCACTGATTATCTGTCCAAGCTTAATCATCGTGAGGATCTGTCGCTCCTCAGGAGTGAACATTTGGCTGTGAAGATCCACCATATCCACTTTCACCAAGTCATTGGTGAAGTGATTACAATGATTTTCGAAGAGGACCGGCAGGGTGGATGATGGTGTGTGCATGCATATCATCGCGAAAAGCTGACATACTTGATAGCCTGGCCGGGTAATTAATGCCTCTGTCAAACTCGCGTCATATAGGTGGTCATTAACCAGCAAATTCAGAGCATTACACGCGTCTTGATATGAGGGGTATGCTGTCCCATCCACCACCTTTAGGTCTGCAAATGAGCAGATGTCCTTCCGGTGTAGCAGTAGTGCACGGAGATAAAACTTCTCCCCCGCCAAGTACGACACGGTGAAGATTCTCCAAACGGAACAGTCCTTGCACGTTTGCGGGATCCACTCCTTCTTTGCTTTGTTCCACCAGAAGTACATAGGTAAATCTTCATATTTGAGTGACCTAGCCGGCTTTTTCAATGCTCCCTGCTTGTTGTCTGTGTTGAGCTGAAAAAAGCCAGTCAGAGTCGTGCGAGTAGCTTTTCCTGAGTCAATTTGCCCAACTGTGCTTTTGTCGGTATTGAAATAAACAAATTGTTCCCCTTCGTCATGGAGGGCCAGTCGAGTAACTGCGGGATCTTGACCTGACAGTGGAAACTTGAAAAGCCTCCAAGCCGCTGGATTCACAGTATCAGCTTCTACTCAAAAGATCAACTAATTAAAGGGCTTACCTTCAGGTGCGCTGACATACCTCGCGTCGAGGTAAGCTTTTGTTTTGTCACAATCCTCAATTTTCATGTAAGAGTGATCATGGCCTTTTGTGATATATTTGTAAAGGTACTTGATCGCCGTTGAATTGACTGGGACTTCGACGTTTATATGACACTGAAGCATCAATGTCAGAAACTTGTTGAATGGTACAACATCCCTTGTCATGAATTTGCTGGTAAACTTTTCAATTGTTCACCCTTTGTCTCTCCTCAAATAAGTTGGATAGGTGCCATCAACGATTACAGTTCTTGGTTAAAAAGCCTTGGGGTAACCGATGTGGTGATCTATTCATGTTACAATGCCAAAAGCACATGGCAGAGGTGTTGTGATGTAATGGATGCATGCACAAGATATTATATACAAGAGGAGGAACTATTACTATAAGGAGAATATATATACATTCATTGGGACTGGAACAGAGGAAGTGGTGTGGATTGGATGATTTTGTCTTGACTAGGAATGGAACCCAGGAGGTGTCATGTCTGGGAAACGTTAGTCTCAACCAGGATTGGAACGGAGGACTTGGTATGCCTGGGAAATTTTTTTCTCAACCAGGATTGGAACGGAGGACTTGGTATGTCTGGGAAAGTTTGGTCTCAACCAGGATTGAAACAGAGGATGGATTGGTGTAATTAGGTAGGTCAGTTTATAAGGGTGTGTTATCCATGATAAGGGGGGTATACTGCCTTATAAGGGTTTGGTATTTCAGTATTTTGGGATTTGGCGGAAAGGAATAATTAAGTGAGGAGGAAGAAGGGAAGAAGGAGCAAGGTGGGAAGAGAGGCTCTGACCCCCAAGACTCTGGTTGATCAGAAGGAGTGGTAAGAATGTTCTGGGGGGTTAGTTGCCTGGTGATAGAATGGAAGAGGTGATGAGAATGTTCCGGAAAGTTAGTTGCATGGTGATAGTTAGAAGAATTAGAAATGTGGCTGTGTAGTCTAGCAACCCAGCCACATACAACATATGGTTGGCATAGTAAGATCCCCTGGATATACAACAGTTGCTAGGTATTGAAGTCCCTGCAAGGAGTTTTCCCTGCAGCAAAAATGCCTCACTTTTTGATATAAAAGGAGGGCTTCTCCCAGCCAGAATCCCCCTTCACTCACTCACTCATTTACCCAGTGAAGTGTAGTCACCCATCCATCCATCAATATATCAGTCTCCAAGAGCAGTATATATTAGGTCTTGTGCTATCAATCAGGTGATTGGTGCATTAGTATTTAGTTAGTGTTAGTGTTAGTTTGAGTAGTGAAGTCTTGTGATAGTGATAGTAGTGATTTTGAGAGTTTGAGAAGAGTAGTGTTAGCTTTATAGCCATTATACCAACAGTAAGTTCGCCATCAGCAGCTTATTCTTAGTATCTTTGTTATCCAGTAGTAGTAGTAGTAGTAGGAGTGAAGTATTGATTGAAGTGCCTTATCAAGAGATTGTTTAAGGAAGAGATCATTACCAATCTCATCATCAGCTTAGTAGTAGTAGTAGTACAAGTATTGTAGTTTCACATAACCAATCCCACTGGGTTGCTTATCCATTGTTATCAGAAGTTGTAACAGGTCTACGAGAATATTGATTTGATTGATCTAAGTCTGATTGAGGCTACTATACTTAGTAACTCAATCTTGAAGTCAGCCATATCTTTATAAGTATTGATTTTGAGATTCTTACACATTTGTATAGTATAATTAGAGGGGCAGGTCTTTCAAGCCACCCGTAAGTTGTAATCGCCTTTCAACCTATTAGCAATTTATTTCCCCCTCAGAGGATCTTTTCACCAAATAATACATTTAGTCACCAGCTGGAAAATGGCTCCTTCACCTTCAAGTGAAAAACTCTTGAGGTAACCGTTGGGTGATCATACGCGGGCTCGCCGTCTGGAATTTCATCTAAGATCTCCGGCCAATTTGGGTATGCGGTCATCGTGATGAAGAGGGATGGGGGCACAAACTTCTTGCATATCACCATCACATCTTGGTAGAGTTGGGACATTGACCTTGGTCCCCCTATAAACGTCGCCAGGAGGATAAGTTCCAGCAGTGGGCAGTTATGTTATCCAAATGGATAACTATGGCTGTAACGTAACTTTTTAAGTTACTTTATCTGCTAGTTGCTGATAACTTGATTCAAGTTACTCTATCCATTTCAAAAAAATGGGTAACTAAAAATAAGTTACTTTATCAGTTACTGTAACTAAAACTGATGCAACAGAAAAAGCTCAGTAGATCAAATTTTTGTGAGATAATTTATCCTTTTGGGTGTTTTTAGATCAACTTATTGACCATCTTTTGATTTAATTTGGTAGTGGGTGGTCAAAACCCATTTTGTATACCAAGAAAGTGTTTTTAGATCTAAAAAAATCCTGGTAACTGGGATAAAGTAACTTTTTTAGTTACATTTGTGGATAACTAGCAATTAGTTACTTTATCCAATGGAAAAAATTGGATAACTAAATTAAAGTTACTTTACTATATCTTACACTGAAGATAAGTTACTTTACTGAAACACATGATTCTGGATAACTAAAAAAAGTTACATTATCCAAAACCCCCTGGATAACCCCGGATAACGTAACTGCCCACCCTTGGGATAACCCGTCTCCCTCCACTTGGTTCCTCATTCTCTATAGACTTGATTAGCCTCGTGTACTTCTCGGCATTCATCTTTGTTTGGTTTTGCTGAATGAAAGACAGCCGGGATCTTTCAACTACAACCCACGTGTCGACGACAAATTCCTGAAGCAACGACCTGCCGTGAAAGATTGGAGAAAAGCGTTTGCGATCAAACAAGAGAAATGTGAACCACTCCAACGAACAAGCACGTCTGTCATGAACTAAAGCAGATTATCAGTTGACGGACTCTCAAGGAGATAAGTTAAAGAGTCCATGCCTCGTATAAGTTGTCCCATTGCTGGGAGCCGAATGGAAAAAAGAGTGGGTAGTGTAAAGGAAAATAGACCGAGTGGTTGTCCGTAATGAGGTCAAGCTCTCCATCCGATTGATGGAGCACAATTTGTCAGTCATGAATTTCCATGCCATCACCTTCCATAATTCCGGCGACCTCATCAATTGTGGGGACGTTGTACCTTTTTGGGTCCGCTCTCGGCTTATGAACACTCTTCAAGGCGAGAGTTTCAGCTTTTGCCTCATCGAGCACCCGCAATGAGAGCTTGTACATTTGAGCGTAAGGGTTAATTTTATACATCAAATTCATCAGTTCCTCGACTATCTCAGTCTCTACCTTAGGCCCTTAACCAGTAAGGCTTCCTTTGCCAACAGCCTTGAACTTTTAGCATTCCGCCTCTTCCGTGCCTCCGGATCCGACCACGAATATTTGTGAAAAAGTAGGGTTCGAGATGTCCTGTGGCTCAATGCTTGAAATTCTGTGCGTCAATCCACCGGATATCCGGAAAATATTCATCCCCTTCTGTCCCCTTACCGTCGGGTCAATCTTTGCACCCAGTGAGGTGAAACTGACGGAATTATTGTACATTCTAGTCAATGCCTGGAAGTTGATGCATCCTGCCGAAAGCTTCGAGTCAGTTACTAACACGTTCCACATAGTCAAATCTGCGTACTCTTGGTGGTTCCCGTAAACAATCCGTGAAGCGCAGCGGGAAAGTTGGGAGCGGAAGCATCAAACGCTGGAATCGTCACTTTGTTCTTCTGGCAACATTGAGTGAACGAAGGCTTATCCTTCTGGCGGTTGAGTCCCGTCAATTCGTCTGACCAGTGCCGCGCTCCGCACGAGAAACAAAGAGTTGAGAATTTTTTCAACGAATGAGGAATAATCCAGTTGGCTGAAGATCTTATCTTGAGTTCCTCCTTGTCAGCCGGACAGGCAGCAACCTTACATCTCAAGTTCGCCATCCAGTAAGATGTCGATAGAGAAGCCTTAAAACAACTGCTGTAGAGAGATTGCTAATGCGGTAGGCTGATAATTAATAAAAAGGTCAGTCATCGGTAAGGACGAGATGCTTGGCTTATTAGCTCACGGAGCTTCGTAGCGGTTCCTTATGTGCTGGTATTTGATTTTGCAGTCATTTGGGTTACCATACTGGTAGCCTCAGTGGCTCACAAAATGCTTCAACCAGGGATTGAACTCAGGTCCTTTGGGTGAGGCTACATAACTTCAAAAAAGGGTCAAAATGAAGCAGGTTTATGATAAGCCAATCCCCTTATTGAGTGGATGACTACCCTTCAATCTACAGCCCCCCTGTAGAGCCAGATGCCAAAGCTTATTTAAAAAATTAGATTTTTTGCTGCTAAATTAAGATCTGCAGGGGCTGCAGATGGCAAAGGAAAGTCTTCCAGTAGTCTACTTAATCTGGTTTGTGTGCCAGAGGAAATTAAACTATTGAGTCTCAGAAGTCTAAAAGTAAAACTGTGACATCTTTTCTGGCCACTTAGTCCGGACTTTTATCAACTCTTCCAGATACTTCCTCCACCATTATTTCTCTGGAGCTGATATTCTAACACACTTTTCCAAAAGGGCCACTGTCAACCCAAAGATACTCTCATCACAGATCTTTTAGATGTGGAAAAGCATTGATTATTTTTGGCTCTAGAAGCAAAATGACGCCCCACCAAGCTCCGCAAGTGATGGCTAATGGAGGACTTGGAGGACTTCCTGTAGGATCTACAGCGCCTGTAGATTCTTAATTGGAGCCTGTAAAACTAAATTTTGGCAGGGAAAATTGCATTTAGCCCTTTAATTTAGACTTTACAGCCCCTGTAGATGGCCACGGGAAGTCCTCCAATTTCCGGATCGAATGATAGCACATACAATCGCTGGAGTCGCTCTAAGTACTCAACTTTTATTATGAATAAAAATGAGGAAGTCTCTTGATTTCTTCTAGAACACATTCCAGAGGGGCTTGATGTCTGGTGGCGGTTTAGGGGGGGGTGATTCCACCGCTGTGTGAGACTCCCCAAGGCAGGGTGCAGGGAAGCAGCGTGGGAGGTCAAGAGAGAGAATTGACGCTTCCAAGGCCCCTTGACAAAATCGAGGGACGGAGGAACTGGAAATATCTTCTATTTGTCCCAAGGCTAGAGTGCTGGACCTCAGAATGAAGAGTGGGAAAAGATCCCTTTGGCAATCTGGAAGTTATTCGCGTTTTCTGGGGTTCCGTGTAGAGGTGACTTGGCGAAGCAGAATAAAGTCTGGGATGTTGGTGGAATAGCTCCCGCAGGAAGTTGGCTGCCTGCCGGAGCCTCACGCCGTCACCCGGGTTGGTTGAAAATTGAAAAGACCACGGTGGTGTTCCATCTCTGGGTCAACTGGCACTGGGGTTCGACCTAAGGCTTCCTCCCATTAGGTGTCGCATCATATACCCTCGTTTCTGGCGCCGGAAATTCAGTACGTCCGCTTACGGTACGGTCCAAGGAGAAGGCTATTCGTATCGACCCGTAGGTGAGTGTGCTTGACCGCGGTAAATATCGGAGTCGTCGATGAGCCTGCACAGCCGGCCCCTTTTCGGAACCACTCCGTTCAGGAAATCCTCTGACTCAGATGGGGGCGACAAGAGATGCTTCTGGCCGTCGATTCCATGCTGTATGACCAGAGATGGGACCTGTAGGGGTAATATGTAGGGACTCAATGGGCACTGCTCCTAACAGGTTTTTAGAGCTGTATCAAACTCGCGATCCGGTTTTTTTATTAGAACAAAAATTTAAACCACTCCTTGACCTGGTTTGGATTCAATTTGAAAAAAGAAATGAAAACATAGTGAAGGGTAATGTTCGAGTGAAACCTAAAAAGTAACCTCTCATCGTTTAGAATTGCTGCTTCATTCCATCAAGCAGATACAAAATCGGCGGCACCCTGGACGCAGTATGTAAACTCCAACCCTTGTCTTTCCCAACTAACTTTGAAGTTTTGCTGCCATCTTATCCCAGACATCTTTGAACCGTCTAATGGATTCAAAGATTGTATCAATTTCATTTCCTAGGATCATGAAACCCCGCCTTGAACTCTCGGCGCTAACACTAAGCTTTGGCATCTATTATCTATCGTCAGTCGCCGAGGGGTACCTGATAACGACAACAGTCAACCAACTTGACGATGTGTCAGCCGCCAAGCAGGACGTGGACAACTTTCACATTTTTTCACCTAAACTCTTGAATACCTGCCTCTTCCGAGCCGGCCAACTGGACGCCGACGCTGTGCTTGCATTGATTGCGGCAAGATTATCATACATACGTTTTCTCAACAAAGATCCGGTTTCTAAGCATGCTGGCTCGCACTCGAAGAAAAAGTCAACCCTAAACTTCGCACAGCGAATTTCCAGGTTGAAGAAAACGGTTTTACGAAAACTTCACTCCAAGAAGGAACACTGTTTTGAATAACCGATCCGACTGCTGCGATTTCCCACAGGCCCACACAGACTACATTTACAGCACTACGAACGCTTTTGTCTCGAATTCGACTTTTTATCCGACGTCTTTCTTCAACATCCACTCATTCCACCAGCTTCCAACAGCTAAGGTCCATCCTAATCCGGGTTCTCTCTCCTTTAATTCATTTGACTCTTGAGGCTCCCAACTAGCTTCATTGGCGAAACGCTACCCGAAGAAAAGCGCGTATGAACTCTTAATGATATATTCTTTATTGAAAACCTATCCACGTCGGCGTATGATGCCTACTAGATGGCTTTCATTGGGAGAGCAGTAATCGCGTAGATTCGTGCACCGAACTGTGCACGTCATTTGCACCTAACCAAACATTTACCTTACACTTCTGCCAAAGGTGGTAAATTAACCCGTTCCCTTGTGTGGACAAGGTAAATTGCCTGCGTCAACAAGCATATGTACCATTGTTGGATGGCTAGCCACATTGATCCTGGAAGCGAATGCATCGAAAAAGTAAGAAGAAGCTGCAAGAAGTCATTATGGAATTCGCAGTTGAAATGACCAACCTTAATTGAGATGACACTGACAGGCAATACATAGCAATTTCAGAAAGGAGAGCCCAATCTGAAGTTTTCTCACAATTTGATTGCTTATTTAAGCTCAGTGGGTTGATATCCCCATCATTTCAACAGTGGCCTCACACTTTTACATTCATACCCTTTTTTTTTTTTTTGGGGGGGGGGGGGGCTTGGATGTTCTACATAGACTGAAACAGCAAGTCTACCCTTTCCATACATTTTTATATGCAATAAAACAAAACTGAGTGATTACTGGAAAATATTATAAAAAAAATGTGTGAAGACTGAGTGGAGATTCAATTTTTTTTAACAAAAATGTGTCCAGGAATGATGGTAGGAAAGATTTTTGAAATACAAATCCATTGTGTCAATTGTGTCATCATACATCATTCAATTAAATATGTCATGAAACATAACCAGGTCATGTACACAATCAAGTTGATGACACAAGCACAAATGAATGAAGTTATATAAATCAACACCTTGGATATTGCACTACAGACATTTTTGTGTCTCAACATCCTTCTGCGGCATCCTGTCGCAACAGCCAGATGGCCTGCTGGGCTTCCACAACATTTTATTGCGACAGCAGTGTTGCAACATTTTGCTGTGACAGGACATTACAGCGGCCTGTTGCAACACAAAATTATCTGTAGTGTTGGCTGGATACCCCAGTGGTAAAGGCATCACTCCTAGTCAAGTGACTTGGCTAATGCTGAGGTCCCAGGTTCAAATCCTGATTTGGCCATTCTTTTCCCTTGAATATATATCTGATTAATATTCTCACAAAGATGTGAAAGGATATGGGGGAAAAGTGAAGTCTGGAGGATAAAGGGCCTCTTGATATTTATGATTTCACAGTTTGCCTGTATCCTTCATATTTACCATGGTTTTGGATATCAGGACCAGAAAACCCATTATGTTTTACCTTTATTTGCACCCTGGGAACTTATCAAATGAAAAAATCACACTGCCAGCATGATTAGCTTGGTTGGGAGCATCTGCATCTATTTAGGTTAAGCTTCTGGGTTAAGAAGCTTAATCCAAGGGGTACCCACAGTGGCTGAGGTAGCTACGGCTGCCCATTAGCTAGCCAGAATTGCAATTCCAGGCTGAGAGCAGTCAAACTGGAATTCACTTGACAAAGGTTAAAAGCACTTAGAATATGCATCTTACACCTCAAGTGTGGGAAGTGGTTGCTTGAAATTTTTTGTCTGCCTAACCAATGGGATTACCCAACAGAGGTTAACTAACCAGCCTACAAAACTGAATCTTGCTAGCTTTTGTAGTGATAGAGCTTCTGGACACATACAGGAGTGCTGAATTGGCAACCAAGTGTGTACTGTTTGCTTTGGTACACTAACCAAAAATTCAGACAAAATGATGTGAAATCTCTGAGGCTATCCAGATAATTTTAGATGCACTTGAAAAAGTTTAAAATTTGTGGAGTTCATCCCAGTACAACTGGGATGACTCAACATGTTCCATCATACTGTTAGTGTTGGCCCCTGACATCCATCTTTTGAAAGCTTTATGGTGACCCCTCTTTGTAAGCATAGGATTGCTTTCCACCACTTTTGGTTACTGCTTATTTGTGCATAGTACTTAATGCATAAGAAAGGTAAAAAAAAGAAAAGTATGCTTACATAAGACAGCCAAAAAACAAATTTTGAAAAAATAAAAGTATCTTGCATAGTCCAAATCAATATGAGATTGACCAAAATTCACCAAAATTTCTGAAAAAATCCAAGCACTTTTTGCTAACATTCTTTCAACCTCTTAAGGGGCTCCAATGTACCTCAAAACACCCAAAGCAAACAAATTTTCCAATGCTTTAGCTGTCCACCAATTGTTCTGGAGGATGAAGAAGATAAGGGAATCTGGTATGTTGTTAACAAAGCAATAGACTTAACGTTTGACATTGAAAAATGTAAAGAAAATGTCCGGTGTGGAAAGTATGGAATCAAAGCTGTGCTACACTACAAGAAAAACTGCTTTAACTGGCAGCAGTTGACATGCAATATTACAAAGGGGCCTTTGTATTATTGCATGTTGACTACTGCCAGTTGAAGCAGTTTTTCTTGCAGTGCTAGATTACTTGAAAGAAGCTTGCAATGCCGATGAGCTCCTTTTACTCAAGCTTGAATGTATTTGTAAATGATTTGAAGGTATGTAAGCTTTACACTTTGTTTGGTCATATGGTTTTGGAAAATTTTATTTTTTATCATTCTTATCACATGCCGTACTATGATCTCCAATTTTCTTGGCTCAGTTGGAACAATAATGAAGATTTTCAGAAATCATGCAATAAATCATATAATTTTCACTCACATTTTTTATTTTTCCTTTTTTTATTTCTTATTCATTCTTGGGAACATGTTTTACATCCCTGTAACCAATCTCATGAATTGAGGTTTGTGTCCTGAACTTCTGCAATGGAAAGTGTGGTGACAAAAACTTTTGTCTAGTCACTGTATGTATGTACATACTGATGTTGTTGATCTTCTTTCCTCTTGAAAAACAGAATGAAATTTCTCTATTACATTTCTTTTTTAGGGTATAATGCACTACAAAAAGCAATGAAAAATATAATTGATTTTTTTTGGAAGTCTTTGCCAATACATATATGCATACGATACTTGTGAGAAAGTATGTGAGCTACACACTTTGTTTTGTCATGTATAGTTGTTGTTCTTCTTCCATCTTGAAAAAGAGAGTGAAATTTCTCTTTTTGGGGACTTCAGTGAATAAATATGTGTATGCACTACAAAAAGCAATGAAAAATATATTTGGTTTGTTTCTGGAAGTCTTTGCCAATGTAAGCATACAAAACTAGTAATATTATGTATGCTTACACTGAACAGTCCAATGTAAGCATAGCCTACATTATGCTTACTTTGATAAGAAGCATGCCTCTATGTAAGCATAAGATTGGTGTCCACCATAGTTATGCTTATAAAGAGGGGTCAATGTATTTGGGGTCTAAAAGAGTTTTGATGATATTTCTGATGAACTAAAACTTAAAGGAATCAAGACTGAAAAGAAACAAGTTAGAAAAGGAATGAATGAAAAGATAAGAAAGTGAGAAATAACAAACTTTGGACTGAGGCAGATCATGAAATATAAGGAGACAATATTATAGAGACAAGAGGACAGAACAGAAGTAAAGGAACTGAGAAAACAAGTTAGTTAGAGTCAAGTGAGTATTGGAGAGAGGTTGAATCAAACTGTACCAGGTAGAAGAGAACTTGAGAGAGTGAGTTGAGATCAAGAGATGAACAAGACAGAATGAGATAGAGTTGAGAGTGGGGAAGAGATGATGGTGATTTTGAGTTTATAGATAAAGGATTTGAGGAGGTTGAGTCGATTGGGAGTATGATTGAGAGTTGATGAGGAGGATTGATGAAGAGAATAGAGAATAGAAGAAAAGAAGTGAATGAGAGAAAGTAGAAGGGAACAGTCTGAAGTCGGGTTGAGTTTTAGATTGGTGAAAGGAGACATGTCATGAAAGGTAGAATTCTAACAGGGTCATCCTCCATCAAATTATGGGCGATGATATCTAATTCTTCCTAATGGATATATAGTGGGAGTTGAACCCACATCTCTTTTATACATACATGTCAAGTGTACTAACCAGCCATGTACTAAGGACACTTGGACATGAATGGCTGTGCTGCATAAAACGTTTCGTCAGACAAGTGAGCAGACTGACTTTTTTTGACAAGTCTAGCAGTGTCCCATCATCAGGCCACTCAACTTGTTGGACAAATTCATTCCAAGCACTTGTCAGACTGGCTTGTGCAGTGCTGATTATATCGGGTTAATCTATGCTACTGGTCTTGACGAAAAGCTCTGATTGGTGGGTGAAACCTGCAGTGGCAGGTGAAATTACTGTTGAAGTGTCAAACTAGGCACCAGTGGTGGGTTGCTATGCTACACTAATTGCCCAAATTAGTGTGCTGTAGCAGCCCCAATTCTTAGTTCCCAACACTATAGCAGTTCTAAGGGCCGCTACACTATTCTACAGCCCATTGTAGCGGGTTTTTACTGCTAAAATGGCCTGTAGCAACCCCTTTTTTGGGTTGCAAACACTACGTAGTGTTAGCGGTTAAATCACTAACAGCTACAGTGGAAACCATTAGCTCTTAGTAATTATTGCGATGGGTAGTGTAGCGACCGACCGCTGTAGGCACTGCTTGATACACATTGCTATCACATTCATATGAGACTTCATAACCGCATTGGAGGCAAAACATCATCATCATCTCACAAGCATACACTGCAAGAAAAAAAGCTTCAACTTGAAACAGTTGACATGTAATGGCACAAAGGCCTCTTTGTAATATTTCATGTCAACTGCTTTCTGTTGAAACAGTTTTTCTTGAAGTGATACATCACCATGTATTCAACATTTCAGGCAATGGACCTGGTTAGAGCACTCATGAATGCTGAGGTTGTGGGTTTGATTCCCACAGTACACAAATTTCCTTTCCGCATGTTCAATAATTGCACATGAAGGTGAAGTCACAATAGGATGGTCCACATACTCACAGGTCTTAAATCAGAAGAATTTCAGAAAAATGATAACCCAAGGACCTTCAGCAAGCCTTTAACCTATGGTCTCAGCTAATTTGGCTAGAAAATCTTGTTGATTCAAGGTTACAGATTTTCTAAAAATCCCCTATGTGAGCCATTCAATTTATATTATGATATTTACACATTTTATTATATTTTGCTTTGCAATGTAATGCTTAAGCAGGGATTATGTGGCACAAACATTTCATCAACCTAGATACCTAGACTCACACAGGGTAACAGAATAGGTGCATCCCCACAGTGACTTGGTTAAAACTTGAGAGCTGGGGTTAGATCCAAAATACTTCCACAAGCGGTTATACACTGTTCCAAGCGGTTTTACACTTCTCCAAGCTGTTTTACACTCCGAGGATTTTAAAAACATTGCAAGACATGAAAACCAGTATTATATTATAGTATTTGCATCCAGAAAAAAGTGAAAGATTAGAGACTTGGTAGGAGTAAAACTAAGTTATGAGTTGTCCATTTAGCTGATTTAATTTGATAGAGGGTATATGATTCGGCATATGCGGTTACGACTTCCTTGTGGTGTCTTTTTAAAGACAGGGTTAAATTCCGTTTTCTGTGAAAGAAAATGAAGTTCTGTGGATTCTGGTGTAAAATCAGTGATTGTTGTAGAAGTCGCGAAACCATTGCTGGGAAACCAGATGAGCTTGCTCAATTGCCGTGATTTGGGACTCAAACCATTCGTTGTTTAGTGACTGGGGCTGGGAAATAATTCGCATTTCAATCAATTCACAGATTTGAGCGACTTGAATGATTCCGACCGAGGCTGCCTAAAAGTATCACAACGATAAGTTTTCCAGGTGTTCTTTTCAGGCAATCAAAGAATCCATCTTCACTCACTGAACCGCGCAAGAAATGTGCCAATCTGGCCAATGTGGGGTACTCTGAGGGTTGTCTGTTAGGCGATGGAGACACATATTTCGTGCACGTCAGCAAATGACAACAACAATATTTTTGGTCAAGTTTATACGATTCCCTTTTTCGGCATCCACTCACAATGCGCTCCTCATCTGATGTAGTGTTCTGCTTCCATCTTCGTAGTACAGATCAATCAACCCATTGGTGAAACTGAATGAAGAGCTTTCATCCTCCATGGCCAAGAGCTGTTTGAAAACTTCCGTATCGATGATTGAAGAATTAGGGGGAGCTGATGCTATTCTATTTTGACGGGGCGTCGTAGGGGAAGGAGATATGTCTACTGCAGTTTTTGATGCAGGATTCCCTTGAGGTCTTGGCATCCTAGGGAATGGGTGCTGCGGTAAAAAAAAGGTCTAGTGTTAATGGCCAAAACTTGGAAACTGTCTCAAGTCTCTCAACATATGCGGGGCTGAGACTAAGGTATGGAAAAACTGTGCTCACCCCTTCCCCGGGAGTACGGGCAGAGTTTACTTGTTGAGAGCGGTTGGATGAAGAGGATTCGGACATCACGCATGGTCGAGAAGGCTTCACAGATGCCATGGCGTACAATTTATGTCAAGAAGTTAGTAAAGGGTGTTGTAATTGACCGCGTGCGCAAAAGAACGATGAGAACGATAGGTAGCGATGAGCGGGAAAAAGGCATAAACTGAAGTAGGTTGCCAGAGGTTGCCGTTCTGCGGGTGAGCCTTCACCACATGTTCCTTGATGTGGGGAAGCAGATCTGACTAGGGAGGAAGCGCTTCTGTGAGCGAGTTGGCCCAATAGCAGGCGATAGAAAATTCAGCTTTAGGATGGGGATTCTTAGGTTTTCTGGAAACACTTTGGCTGGTTGGAGCCTAAAACTCGTCGGTCTATAGAGGATGGAAACTTCCACGATTTATGGCCGGGCAGAAATGAATACAGTGTTAAACGCTAGAATATATGTAGAAATAACGGAGCCAAGGATCCGAGGGTGAATAAGATTAAAGAGGTTAGCTAGACAGCGATGTCTGAAACTGGTGATGTTGGAGGCAGTAGCTCCGAAATGGCTCTTACACCTGAACCCAAGCAAATGGAATTGACGAGGACTCGGAAGTAGAATGTCTGAAAAGGAAACTTGAAACGAAAAGTCTTTGTTTCAGTGTGAGCTTGAAACTCAGCTTCGCCCCCGTGGATTCCGCCATGTAAACTCACAGGTTGGACAGCGTCGGAAGTTGTAGCCCCGTCCTCACGTTGCTCCCCTAAAATCGGTTTTAGAGGTGACAGCCTTAGGAGAAGATGCCGCCGAACCTCCACCATAAAGGCGGGCGGATCACATCCTCATTACTTGCGCTGTGGTCCATAAAGTTTCAGCAATGACCCATACCCCGTCGGCTGCTGCCAAGTGTGCCAAACTTCCAAGGCTCGGCGCTTCGTAGCAACTCAGATTAATGCACATCGCCACCTTGAGGGTGCCGGTGTTTGCATGTGCCACATGGCGTCATCGTTAGGTCGCTAGGCATCGCACTGCTTGAGACAAAATCTTGACTGAGGGAACGCTCGCACAATCTGCTTCCAGACTCCATGCCCAGAGAAAGGGCTGCCCTAGGCTAGCCACGTTTGACTATATAACTGCGGATGTAATGAAGTGACTTTCGAGTCTCGACATCGCACTCATTTTGTTTTTCTCCACTTGTCTGTAGGGTGAGATCTGGTGCGAGGACATGAGGTAAGGGATCAGGAAGATTTAGGTGGAGAAGGGCATCATCGGCGCGGATGGGAAACGGGGATCATACTTCACCAATGGACCGTGCATACTTGAGAATTTACACGTTTCTTCCAAACCAGAACATGGTTCGAATCGCGATTGTGGATCAGCGGCTTAGAAAGTTCATATTGGATAGGCGTTGAGTGATTCAAAAATTGACTGCGGTTCATCTCCTGGGATCCCGTCCAGATAACGCAAGAACATGCACGTACCTAAATGTTTACTCCCCAATACATGCGTATCAGATTAAGCGCCTCTCTCAATCAATCTACTGGCTTGGGTCTTGGATGGTAAGGGGTTATATACTCAGGTTTTTCTTTCAGGTTTATCAGATGTTTGAAATACAGAACTTCCTCTGCCTAAGATGTGGGGGAAGCAGCTGTCCTGAGATAATTTCTGCGTTGTTTGTGTATCGGTCTTTTGGTTTGATCAGAAATAATATGATTTGGCGGGATAAAACAGCACAGTGATTTTCAATCTACGCAAGTACCAAGAACGTGGACTTGCCCTTCGACCGTGACAAGCTGAGTGCCATTTTAATGGAAAGACATTGGGCGATGGCCAAGTCATTCTTACGAGAGAGGAAGACTAGATCATACTTGCTGTAGAGA
This sequence comes from Puccinia horiana, assembly GCA_001624995.1. Classification (NCBI taxonomy): domain Eukaryota; kingdom Fungi; phylum Basidiomycota; class Pucciniomycetes; order Pucciniales; family Pucciniaceae; genus Puccinia; species Puccinia horiana. Next base: position 81,086 of record LWDY01000018.1, read on the forward strand.
CGAAAACACTTCTATGAGGTGACGACTCTTGCACCAAAATTGGTTACCTTGATGCTGCGACGGATTAACGTTATTTTCTCTTTCAAAAAGTGACACTCACTGAATGTATGCCACCAGTGAGTCGTTTGTCAGTGTCATACCAACAAACAGTGAAAGAGCAAGCTCAAGGCCGCTTGATGTTTGAAGTTGTGGGTATAAAGAGTACCTCAGGATTTCACGCGACGGGCAGAACTCAGACCGGTTAAACAGAAATCCTCATATGCAGTTTTGTAGGAGCCGTTGTTGGACTTTGCAAAAACTGAATGCCTCAACATCTTATAAAAAATCATCTATCCAAGAGGGACCAGAGTTTACAAATTGACAAGCTCAGGTCCACAGAGTGCATGGTTTTTTTTCTACACGCTAGTACTACTGCACCACAGAAACCTGCAAGATATTGTTGGAATTCTAGTCTAAGACCATTCACATTTGTTCGGTCAAATTTAAGGTCAAGACAACATCAAGTTAGCCTGAATGGCATCCACATTGGCCTCTCAGAATTCAGGTTAGCTAACCTGGAAATCTGACCCTTGACCTGCTACAAAATAGTCTTAACCGGGCAGGTTTACGACCATTAAATTTAGTGGTCGTAAACCTGAATTGGAACTTTTGGTCAACTTGCCCGGAGTAAAACTGAGCCGATGTGGTTGGCGCACCGGTTAAGTTGCCTCAAAATCAGCAACTTAACCGGTCCAATGCAACTGCTCTAAGCCCTCTTCTGGGTTTCCAATCATTTCTTCTTTTTTATTCTTTTTCATTCTTTTTCTGTTAGGCTCTCAACTTAGGCCCCCTTCTAAGCTTGTATTCCATCTGCCCCCTTCTGAAATATAAACACCATCTAGTTCTGAGCCCATAACTACAGGACTTGCTCCTTGAGTCCCTCCTGTCAGTTGATCTAGTTCCTCGAGCATACTTTGCTCCCTCTTTTCTCCAGCTCATCTTTTTCGAGTCTCTAGGCCTCAATTCTTTTATATACATTGTATAGAGGGCCTGGATGGCCTAGTGATAACCATCACCCACAGAAGCTCGGTGTCACCCCTGTGCAACATACTATACGTGCTTCAAGCAACAAGTCCAGTGTTTGAATCCCGGCAGACCCAGCCCCTGGCTGCTACCCCTTCCAATTTGGACAACTACACCACCCCTTTAAATTCTAAACCATTTATTAGTTGCCCATTTTAACCATTCTGCCCACTTCACATTTTCAATACCTGTTACCCAATTTAATCAACCTGCAAAAATGGTTGAACAATAGTCCCCATACCCACCCCCTGCCATCACCAAAAAAGTTCATCGCACAAAGACTAATTAGATGCACATATTTCCAGAGCGTATCATCATCATTAAGTAGTGAAAAAAATCAATTGTCACAATCTAACAAGTTGTACGTAGAAATCATGATATTCATAGTGTGCAATGCCAAGGACCAAACTACATTTAAAAAAAATGTTGTATAGATCCGCTAGGAGAACACCTTGGGATTTTCGTGAATAATCCTTGGTAATTAGAGCTCATGCGCAAAGCCTCAAGATTGAGTTCAAGCTCAAGAGCTGATTTAGCCATTGTGTGGATATCAGCACTGGTAGGGATACTTCCTGGATGGAAACAGGCTTGGTATACATTGAAGAGTACAATTTGTGATGTCAGGCATTTTCATGAATAGAAAGGTGGAAATCCAAGTGAAGGTTAGCCATTTACAATTTCCGCGGTTAAGATTCCAAGAATTGGGTGTGTCAAAAGATTGTGGCCGCACGGAATCAATCTAGACTCGGCAGTTCACCTGGGGACGAGCGCAAATTATTGAAGTCAGTATTGCGTCGATTTCCTTTTGGAACCTTGAAGCTTTTGCGAGACCTACCAAGCCGAGTAGGAAGATGTCACAAGCGCCAAGAGCTTGTAACCTGTCCATCGTATCTGCGCTGTCCTTTTTGAACACCATAGCCGATATGGCCACCCATTCGCTATCATCCAGGGGGCTGACAGTCGCGGAGCGTCTGCCAGGGGTTATAACCAGGGCTTCTGCAAGTCGAGTTCGATTGATGTTGTATTGGCAAAGCACATAGCGATTGGCCGCGACGACTCCCTGGATCCGACTGGTGATCAAATCTATCAATCGGTGATGAATTTCACCCCTTGGAGGCCGGTTCGATTTAATAAGCACAGCCTCCGAGGTCATGATTGTATGAATGGCATGTAGACCTGCGGCACGCATGGTAGCACCAGATTCTGAACATACATGGCATATCAAATCAATTTTTCTTTTTTCTTTCTCAGAAAAACCAAGTGAGAGGATGGGGCCCGCGAAAATTTGGCATCTTACCTACGAGGTCCACAATCCCATCGGCCAAGCCCAAGGCACATGCTGCTTCAACGCTTCCGCCTATGTACTCAATAAGGGTATCTTTGGGAGGGTTTTCCACGACAGTAGCGTTGACTTTCGCGTCTAAGTCCTTGAAAAATGATTTGCTGATGACTTCGAAACTTGTGACGATTTTTTTGCCTGACAGTTGATCCAGGGTTTTGATATCAGAGCGAATCGGCACTTGGACTTGTAAGCTACATTTCCCAAAATTAAGCGGGCAAATTTCTTTTATCAATCCATCGAGATTTGCTTCGGACACCATATCTTGCCCGGTGATTCCCAGATCGACATTTCCTTCACCAACGAATCGAGGAATATCAGCTGCGGGTAGGAAAACTCTGAGAAGACCCAGTGATACGAAATCGGACCATCAGATTTAACATCAACTTCGAGAAGAAAATTCAATTAGCTTTTAACGCTTACAAGGCCATTTGATGATTTCCAACCAGGCATACATCGAGGCGATTACTTCGGCTGAATTGAATGTCTGCCCCCGATAAGACCTCTAGACATTTTTCGTAAAGTCTTCCTAGATATCACAAACACCTTAGTAAGCCTTAGTTCTCGAGTTAGAAATATGAGATTCCATGCCACTGACCTTTCTTGGGGATAGCAAAAAGTAAGCGATCAGACAACGAATCTGCAAGAAAAGCCATGTATTCTGAGAAGCGCAAGGAGTGGTACCGGGTATTTGGATTTTGGAAGACTCAAAAAATGCGCCGCGCGCCACTCGGCCTCAAACCCTGGGACTGGGCTCTATGCATCGACCAGCGGGGGCTTATATGCATGCATCTTCTCGCGACTCCGGGTAAGTGAAATTCAATATACAATTATTTAACCACAATTTCCTTCGAGTTGATTGAGACAATCCATTGAATGAATCAATCAAAGCAGAACGAGTTAAGCGGTTCGGAAATCACCAAAGTGAAGCCTGTTTATTCCAATTATCTTGCTTCAACACATTGGTAGCTCGCAAGCTCAGACAGCAAGTTATGGACGACACTGATCCATCCAACTCAAATGAATCTCAAAACCCTACCAACCAATTTTCCCAAGCACACATCACTTGTGGATCATCCAGCCGCGGAAGAGTTTGTCTAAGAGGTTTGCGTGCAGGACCATTCCATTACACAGGAAATTGTGCAGCTACCAAAGAAGCCACGTCCCAACTCTCCCTCAGCTCAAGTATCTCAATAGAGGAGTGATGAACAGGTATCAAAACCTGATGATAATCAACAATTGACAAACCCAACTTCCTCCCAACAAGCTCACCAAAAATAATTATGCTGGACCGGACCGATGGAGGGAATGATGCTGGAGCTATACATCAGAGAGGTTTAGAAAGGGGAAAGAACGGACAAAGTCTTTTTCAAACTACATCTCATCAACCTGTAAGCCAAGAGCTGAGGAAGAATTTAACCAATACCACATACATACTTGATTCTGGAAAAGCTGAATGAAAACTTAACCAATTGTTCAAACGCAACTATGACAACTTTGTGGCACTTAAGGAAGCTATTTGATTTAGCTGGGACAAGACTTCTTATGAGGTCATGGCATCTAACAAAGTGTGGGAGAGATATGTTTCTGTAAGTATTTTCACCATCATTTTCTATGTTTGTCTCACCAAACAAGCTTGTTTGATTGAAAATGTAATTGTTTTGTGCATCAGGTACATCACAATGCAAGAAACCTCTGGGAAATACTGTTCCCTGATTTTTGAAATCTATACAAGACATTCGGCTGGTCAGCCTCTATGCACACTCTAACTTCACCACATGCACACCAAAAAAGGTGTGCATGGCTGTGTGCACCAAGATTCTCAGTGTGCACAGCTGCACACACCAAAATTGTGGAGGTGTTGGTGTGCATGGCCATGCAAACCAAAATTTTGGAGTGCACAGTTGTGCACACCAGATTATGATTTTATTTTGGATTGAATTAGGCTGCACTCCAAAACTTTTGGAGTGCCCGCCAATTCATATTTCAAGCACTCCTTTTTTGGAGTGAAATAAGTTTTACTACAAAGATTTTTGAGTGAAGAACATTCCACTCCAAAAGTTTTGGAGTGCTGCAACTTCAAGGTTCACTCCAAAAAGAATGGATTCAGGATGTGTCAAACCACCTTACCTTCTCTATGTGCACAGCAACCACTGGGTTTTGGCCACAGTTGAGGGCATAGATGGGATCAAGCCTCTCCCTCCTTCAATCCAGGCAGCAAAATTCTCTACAAATGAGGCTAAAGCCTGGCTGTCTTCTGTATTGAAGGGCCTTGATCTGTATAACCAATATCTTCTTTCTCTCTCCAATGGAGGAAAGAATTGAACCTTCTTTCCCCATAACAAATATTTTAGTGATGTTCTTTTTCAAAATAAAAAGCTTTTTCCTATTTTTTTGGAGTGAAACTTGCAGCACTCCAAAGCTTTTGGAGTGAAATGTGTTTCACTCCAAAGCTTTTGGAGTGAAATGTGTTTCACTCCAAAGCTTTTGGAGTGAAATGTGTTTCACTCCAAAAGTTTTAGAGTGAAAATAACAACTTGGTGTGCAATAGTGTGCATTCCAAAAGTTTTGGAGTGCAGGCTAGCGCACTCCAAAGGAAAATCAAAATCTGGTGGGTACAGCTGTGCACTCTAAAAGTTTGGTGTGCATAGCCATACCCACCAAATTCATGGTGTGCATGGCTGTGCACTCCACAACTTTGGTGTGCACGGCCATGTACACAAAAAATCTTGGAGTTCACAGGCATGCACCAATTAACAAGCCCTCCTTCAGTCACAAGAAGGATACTGTGGCTAGTGTAATCAATGGTTTGGCTCACTATTTAAAAAAATCAGTGCAATTAGTTTAATCAGCCATACCAGGTAAGGGAGACAACCTCTGCTGGATCAATCGCTGGTCAAATCAATATTCATCAGGAAATTGTGTTTTATCATGATGTTTATGCCAAAAAAGCCAGTCAACACTGAGAAACACCAAATTGCTGCTGTGAGCAAGAGGAGACATCTTTGAGAGCAAATTTTGATTAGACAAGAGTGTGAATTACCTATTGAGGTACAATCAAGTGACACAATGAGGTGAAAGTGTGTTAGTTTTCATAGAGTGCACAAGAAAAAGAATTAAGAAAAAGAAAAGAGATTGAACCTGATAAACACCAAGTCGGAGCTGTGAGCAAGAGGAGACAACTCAAAAAGCAAAGTTTGACTAGACAAGAATGAGAAATACCTATTGAGGTACAATTGAGTGACACAATGAGGTGAAAGTGTAAGGAAAAGAGAAAGTAGAACAAGAACAATAAGGTTGAAACTAAGTACATGCAAGATGAAACCTAATCTAGTTACAACCGTGCTAGTTTGATGGACTCTATAACCCAACCCTATCTGAAGGGGTTTCTGCCCTCCATTGTCACATTACAAAAGAATCTGGAGGTGTGATCAAAAGAGAACCCTGAAACTCCATCTGAATAAATAAATAAAAAACTTCATTCAGCTTGCACCTTGAGTATCAAATCTATTTCACAGTCTCAATCCACTCAATCTGGTCCATTGTTCCAGGATGGAGGTTTGTTGCTGAAGGACCAACCCAATTTTCAAAAAGTATCAAAGCTCCACTTAAGCATTCAGAAATGATTTGGAAATCACAGAATCTGAACACTTAATCACCCAGTCATATTTTCCAGATATATCCCAAAAAGGTCTCAAGAATGTATCTAAAAGTCAAAAAGAAGTTTCTTTGGACTCAGAGCCAGAACCAAACTCAAAATCACAAGGCACATCCTTTAATTCTAAGAAGAACGGACATCAAAACAAAAATAATCCATCAAAACTCTATAAACCAACCCCAGCCAACTCTGAAGCCCCAGATTCTCAGGCTATTGGCCTTTCTCAAGATTCTGATGTAGAAAATTCCAAGGCCAAAAAAAGAACCCTGACTTTGATGATGTTAAAGAGTGCTTTTCTGAAATATTCTGGCAAAAGAATGATGTAAATCTAGTATTTTATGCTTTGAATAACTGATTTGTCTTCTAGCCAAAGGATAAATCCCCATTGACTTGCAGTTGTTTGTGGCATGGCAAGGATTTTGGTGTGTGATGCAAAATGCTGTGCATGATGCACAATGAATTCACAATGCTGTGCATGATTCCCAATGAATTCTCAATGCTGTGCATGATGCACAATTAATGCAAAATGCTGTGCACGGTGCATGATGCTGTGCAGAAAAAAAAACTTCTGCAGGTACACTTCAAGTAATCATTTCAGTAAGGCTAGAGTGGCTTGAACGTCAACTGCCAGCAGGGGCTCTGATTTTATTGTGTTGTATCTATCTTTTAAGATATAACTCCCACCTGGCATTATTTTCACGCTTTTCTAAATACTAGAGTCTATGGCGGCTACGCCACTGCACTTCATGAACATTATTCTTTATTCATTTCAACCAATGTAAGTCATGACCAAATACCAGTAAAGCCTAATTAAACCATTCAAAAATTTCTAATTTTCCTGACAACTTGTCTTTATCCCACTCAAATTCCTAAATATCCCATTCTCCAACTTTACCATTACTATACTTTATTACAAACATTTTTGAGTTTTCCTCAAGGTAGATTGATGAATATCTCATGTATATTGATCATTTTTCCACTTTTTGTCTCCTATATTAGCTATATACATTGATAGCTGTATTTTTATCACTTTTCCTCTAGCAACTCAGCTTTCTTTCCTTCTTAGTTGCACATGACGGAGGAAAGCGCAGACTGGTTGGCCACTGCAAACTAAGTGTTTGGCCTGGATGGGTTTGTGTCTCGAAGTTGCTTAAGCAGTCTTGGATGAGTTGTTTCATGAAAAAAAGAGGGAATGTATGTGGAGGTACCGATCACTTGTAAAAGGATCTTTAACAAAAAAAAGAAAGAAAGAAAGATGAAATATGATACGGAGAGAGAAGTTCCTTGTTTGACGCTCCATTTTTTCCGCACGCACACACACAAGAAAAAAAAGAAAAGAAAAAGGTGATCAGCTAGAGGGAGGTTCAACACGTTCCAAGCTGATGTAGGCCAAGTCATAGTCATCAAGATCGTTAGGTTCGCCCAGCGAGTACAAAGGTCTGAGATCATCCTCAAGAAGATGGACGAGTGTATGGTCGAGGTTGGAGTGGGAATGGTTAGCCGTAGGAGGGGAGCCTTGGGAATGGGAGTTGAAGAGAGTAATAGTAGTTTTTTTTGGTTCGAAAGTTCTCAGGATTTGTGAGATCAATTTACGGAAATCAGAGGAGCGATTGGTGTAGTCAACATTAGTTTTGAAGGAGGCAAAGCTGTGTGAGGGTTCTGGTGTCACATGAATTGTCCCATATCATTTTTTGTCTTGTCCGCCAACCAGATTGGGCGAGAAGCGGTAGGCATTGGTTGTACCACTGCCAACTAACGAGGTGGCATCGATCTCCAGACCGCTTGCAATCTTCATCCCCGGATCATGTCCTTCCCGCAGCTCTTCGCTAGACTCGAACCAGCTGGTCGCTCCTCGGCTTAAGCCGGTCATCAATATTTCAAGCGTATAGTATCGTTCCACCAGTCCTCCCGCTAGCTCTTCTTCTGACTCGATTGGCTGAGATGCCCCGTTAATCTGACCAACATCAGCGCCCTTCACACTCTGTCCTGCTCGAATTTCCGTCCGAGCTTGTGCGGTTCTGTGATAGAGATACCACAATTTTCTCCGAGGACCTGTGCTGTCGCATGGAGAGCTTATAAAAGAATCACCTCAGTTTTTTCATTCACTATTAAACTGAAGAGGGAGTTGATTAACTAAATCTAAGATCTAAGAACCGAGTCTCATCTTCCCAACAGGTATGAGGAGCGGATTGTTGGGTGGGAAACATGAGACCATGTGACTATACAACCAACGGCAGGCCCCAGAAAACAAGCATTGTTCTTGGGCGATCTTGAGCAGGGTATCTAAGCCAAGAAGTAAGCCGGTGGTCCCACAGGTATTGAGGATGATCTTATTTGGCCAAACAAACCTCGATGATTTGCTATAGTATACAGTCATTAATGCAAGCTCTCTCTCTCTCTCTCTCAGAGAGGAAACAAGATCTTACGGGAGGAAGGCATCGACCTGTTCAGACTCAATGAGGCTGAGCCCTTTACACTTGACTTTGCCAGCATCCGGTGCCAAAGCTGATGGTTGACCGTGTGCATATCGGACAGTTTGATAGCCGAGCAAGAAGCGAGATTGGGGCGATCGCCGCTGTTGGAGATAGTTGGGACTTGCTCGGTGGAGGGAGCGAACCAAAGCTCAAGCAGCTTCTCCGGCCCTTCAAATGCGCCGACGACCAATGTATCTCTTTGCTCTTCGCCATCCTGTGTAACGTCGACCTGAAAGATGTTGCAGTCCAGTTCAAGCCATCAAAATCTGTATCTATTCAGTCGAGTGTTTTTATAATGGAAGTCCGCAGAGCACTGACAAGCGGGAGAGAGAGCAGTTGAATGTTTGTTGTATCCCTCTGTGTATTCGGATAATAGAGTATATTCGAGGTCAGCTTGAGATGATATGGCAATGAGTCGTTGTGACGGAGGAAAGCGCAGACTGGCCGGCTGCTGCAAACTAAGTTTATGGCCTGGATGGGGTTGTGTCTTGAAGTCTCCTAAGCAGTCTTGACTCTTGGGTGAGTTGATCAACGTGGTACAAGCCCAAAGGAATGGTGGTTGCCAACAAGGCTCAAGCGGACTAACACCGTTGAGATGGCTACGGATGTGTTGATGTTGTGACGTGGCAGAGGAGAAGGTTGAGCAAGTGACGAAGATGCCACGGTGGTAAACTGGGATTGAGGAGACGGTGAAGGGGAGGATTGGCATCGGGTATAAATTATAAGATACCTCTACAACTCAGAGGTAAATGGGTACTGGATGAGACAGTCTTATCGGCACTGGCGAATCCCGGTCTCCAATCTCGGTGAGGAAAGGGATTGAAGGCGGGGCGCGGGATCATCCAGCTTAAATATTACGTACAACCCTAAGTGTGTTAGTGACATTTGAGTATCACTAACTAGGTTTGTATGTAAGTACATGATTATGGATTAATATAGTTTTTGTATTCTTGAATCTTCTTGATCTTGACCTTTCCGACCACCACACTCTAACATAAATAGAATGCACCTGTTGGCATTTGGACCTCATGCAACCCCCACTATTAGGCAGATTTTATGCTATCGGGGGTCAATTCACAACCCCTTTTACATGAGTTGAGAAATGCAGGCGAAGCCATGGTATTTTCAGACTAAAATTCCATGGGTTGATTATACTTGGATTGATTCCATCAGGAATTGTGGACCTATTTTCCCAGAAAATCTCAGTCTGTCAGAAGAGAAAATCTCATTGAGCTGAACTGCCTTTTTCTCATCAGCTTCAACCAATATCATTAAATTTAAAGTTATGCATTAGCACAGTTCACATAAGGTAAATCAGCAAGGTTGGAATGAGGTTTATCACTTTCCCATAAACTTATTCAATTCAATTGCTTTCTGATTCATAACTTGGGAAATGTTAAGATTTTGCTATGTGAACCGTGCTATTTTGAATTCCTCCCCAGACCAAGACAAATAGATTACTCATCAAAAAAAACCATCAAATAAGAACAAAAAAGGTCAATGGCACCAAAATGAAATTGAATCTATATCTTGATTGGTAATAGTATTTAGGTTATATATTTATTGCTTTATTGTGAGCTTGTTTTTTCACAAACGTAACACAAGTCCCTTGCCTGAAAGAGACAGCAAACTCCCGTCAGGGAGAGACTTGGGTGGTAAAGCATGCATTTATCCTGAGCACCCCAGCAAGACCCACATGTGGTCCTCTTAATCTCAATTCTTTCTTTTTAAAAAAACCTGTTGCTCAAACCAACCGGCCCTTCAGTCTGAGACAAGCCCTTGTTAGAGCACTTTTCTTGACACAATCCTGGCCTTGTGGGGTTAGAAATCAAGGCCAAACCATCTATCCCAAGTTCCCAAACATAAAGGAAATGTAACCCAACAATCAAAATATGTGCATAAATACAGGGCCAAAAAAATAATCAATGTTGTACAGGGGAAGAGTTCCAACATGCATTTGAATTCTGCTCAGATACAGGATATCATGCTAACATTAGCTTGGATTAGTCTCAAATATATACCAATTTTGATTGGCCCTCACAGATGTGAAACAATTAGTCAGCAGATGTTTCTGCTGCCAAATTGAAGGGGAGAACCGGGTGGTTCCAATGGTGCAAGGGGCGACATGTAAGAGGTTCCATAGGATAGCCCTTTAGGGGCTAAAAGGGTTTGAACCTTCAAAAAGGCAATTTCAAACTTGGGGTGATCAGGCCAAATACACCTTTTACCAGGCAAGGTTGCTGCCTCCCTCAGGTGAGGGACTTGTGCCTCCCTGACGGGAGGTTTCTGACTCCGGCAGGGAAGGGACTTGTGTTAAGTTTGGTCTCTTCTTAGTAGAAATCTGACATTCTGCAATATATTACAAATCAGTATGACTTAGGATAGCTGTGATGAGTTTTTAGCAGATAAATTGAAAAGGCCATCAAATTTTGTGTTATTCAGTTGTTGTTTTTTCATGGCCCAAACTTCAGAAATCACAAGAAAACTTAAATCTTTGCAGATTTTCCACAAAACCTATACCTGAAGGTGCAACCAACTACTGAACAAGTGAAAATAAATTTTGTTCAATGTGTTAATCAAGCCCACACAACCTCAGCTTTCATGAGTGATGCATTGTGCTATTTAATACCCAATGCCTAATGTTGAATACAATTGTGAGGCATGCTTGTGTGATGATGATGATGTATTTATCCAATGCCATGATAAATTCTCACATGTATTTTTTAACAATTTGTATCAAAAAGTGTCTCGTCATTGTTTGCACCTTCAGAAAGGATATGTTAGGCCCTGTTTGGCACAGTCATGAATGTTGGTGTAATATTGAAAATTTAATCCAATAAAAACCAAACTGTTGGCACAAATACAACAAAATTGGTATAGCAAGAAAGAGTGCTACCTGATTCATCATTTGTGACATTAGAATGGACATGTGACGCTGTCATTAGCATCTCAATATCAATATTACAGTTGAAACAGATATAAATGGTCATGTTGCTATTATGGTTCTAAAGATGGTCCAATACATGGATTCACATCTTGTCAATGATGGAGCAGGTGGACATATTTCATTCTATACAAGTTTTGTTACATGTGTATTGAAAGTTTGGTTTTTATTGATTTATATGTTCAATATTACACCCAACTTAACCCAGTCCCTTGTCTTCGGAGGGGGGACTAAAGTCCCACAAGGACCCTCCGAAGGAGGGACTTACACCCAATGTCTCATTTACAGCTCTAGAGCATCAGCTTTTTAATAGGCAAAATTTTTAAAAAGCTGATTACTTTTTACTCCAACCAATATTGGATGTTCTGTCTTGACAGAAATGAGTGCAGGCTCCTGTTTGATAGCACTGCCAATTCAGATGTACCTTTCCCATCCATCACCCAAGACTTCTGGGGAATTGAAGTTGCTTCTGACTGCCTATCAAAGGGTGCAATACAGAGCTGGAAGTTCTGATACAGCTCACTGTCAGACTGTTTTACAGACATTCCATTCAATTCCACAAATTACTAAAAAGAAGATCCCAGCCAAACAAAAAGGCAATGTTTTTGATTTTTTGATGGCATCAGGAAAAGGAGAATGTTGCACATCTTTTGTCCCACTCATTTATGAGGGCAGGTGCCATAATGAACAGTGTGGAGGGTGATGAACAAAAAAGATGGAAAAAACAAAATGCTCTAGGGAAAACATGCAGACATTGGGCATAAGTCCCTCCTTCGGAGGGTCCTGCAGGGACCCTCCAAAGAAGGGACTTTATTAAGTTAGATATTACACCAATATTTATGACTGTGCCAAACAGGGCTTTAAACTTGCGTGTCAAAGATCCAGTTGCAATTCTTTCAGGCCATGTTGTGATGCAGCATATAAAAGGTGGAATATTACTATGTGTGCATGGCATTCTTGGTGACTTCTCATCAAGTGTACCAAAACTGAATCCGATTCCACAAGGGTCTCAATATTATGTCTGTTATGCTTCCCCCAAATACAGCCTCGATTTTTCTGGTCAGGAAGACACTTTCCCTAGGAATCAGGCTCTGTGAAGTTTTGTATCAAAATAAATTGAATACTGAAATAAGTTTCAATTGGGAAGCAGAATTACTGGTGGAAATCCAGGAAGCTGAGGTCTGAATTATGTATGAGAAATTGACATCTTTGAGACAGCCTCAGAAGCTTCAAACCTTTGAATTGCCAGCTGAAATACAGGTGAAAAGAATTTGGGCGGGAAATGTTCAACCTTTTTGTGCTGGTGGTTTGGCATCAGGTTTGGAATTCAAAACACTGCACTTTCTTTGATATAATCGGCATGATCCACCTTGAAGTATATTCTTCACGAAATCATTGGCCGGTTTTCAGGTCTCAGGGGTTCTGCAGTAAATCTTCCTGTTTTACAAAATGATTGGATAACAAGGGCCACCTTTTTTGGGTTTTTCTTTTGCTTTTGGGGTTACGACTTGTTGATCAATACCTCACGTCAAATGTGTAAGAGTTTAGAACTACTTTTAACCTAATTCGACCTTGAGAGTTTGACAAACTGGTTCCTTGAGACAGGTATTTAAGGAAACCAAAGAAGAAAAAACAGACTTTCGGGGGTAATATGACTAGATTTAAATGTGCTCTATCTTCTCTTGGTAGGCCTTTTCGGCCGGCGTCATTCCTTCGTGTAAATTGTTGGCGATCATTTCAAGCCTGTACGAATTGCTCTTGAGGACAGTTGAGTTGGTGTACATGAGATCGACCTGCTCCAGCGAAAGTCCCTTGGTCTCGGGGATTCTGTGAGTGCGAATATATTTTGCGATTGATGAGGGTCCACGACTAGGATAATCTCAAGCGGAACAGAAGAATCTGGCACTCACAAGAAGAATGAAAACACCAGAGCTGAAAAGCACAAAGCGGCCCAAAGCCAGAAAACTTTGACACCAAGGCCAGCTTGACCAGCACCTGTATCAACTAAGTAAGGGGTAATGAAGCCGATCAAAAAATTACTAGAAAAAATAAAAATTAGTCCACTGTTTTTTTTAGCAGTTAGTGAAAATGGAAAGGGACGCACACTCCCCAGTTGGAGGCGGTGGACATCGCCATCTGTTTGCCACGAGTTGCAAGCGGATAAATTTCGCTGAGGATTGATAAAGAGGGCATTAGCAACATTACATGAGTTTCATTTTTTTTTGCCTACAAACCTTGTGACGACCCATGGGATGGGACCTGGTGGATTAAATAGAATAGAATCAGCTACATAGAATTTGGAGAATAAACTCGATGGACTGCTCACCCCAAGTAGCAGCAAATATTCCAATGAAGATGCAAGAGAAAGCTACGAGAACTTTTTGGGAGGCTTGGTTGTCGGCGGAGGTAAATGTTCCAACGCAAGCAACAATGAGCTTTTTTGTGTGGAAGTGTATCCGAGACACGTTAGTCAAATCTAGATGGATTTGCGGTAATAAGGCGTTAAGCTTGCTCACTTCGCTAGCAAACATCATGGCCGCTCCATAAATCAACATTGTTCTGCGACCGACTTTGTCCACGGCCCAGATTCCTGGGATAGTCGCCGCCACGTTGACCTAGAAAGAGCAAGTGAGCAGATTGTGTGTTGGCATATTTTCCTTTACGATGATCACATCTTCAGTGACTCACCACATTCGTTGCTACTGTAACTAGGAAGGCATCCTTGATTCCGGAATTTTTGAAAAATGTAGTTCCGTAATACTGAAACATGATTTTGCCCATAAGTCCTCAAGCGTCAAACCATTGGCTGATTTGATATAGACGAAAGTTGAATAAAATGTAGCTCACAAAGAAACTTAAGGTTGTACCAGTAGATGGATATTTTTGTCAGCTTGTCGTTTGTCTGAGGAAGTTGAATTTATGAACTATTTCACGTACAAGTTGATACCCGACTATCAAGTCCACAAATAGACGCGCATGGAGAAGATTGTCAGCTTTGGCTCGGTCATTGTGAGATTCTGTTGCCTGGAGACGTACCGTTTGTTGCCAGCCTTGAATGCTGATGATGTAGATTGCAAAAAAAAATGAGTGAGCTTAGTCATTGTTATTTCCTTGTTTTCTTTTTTAAACTAACCCCAGTCCTGTCAGGGTCCTTTGAAGGTTTTTTCTTTGGTCTGTTTTGAAACAGTCGAAAAGGGTTGTCTTTCCGAAAGACCTCTCCTTCTCTAAGCTAGCCATAATTTCTGAGAATTCTGCTTGTACGTCCGGGTCATCGTGTGGAGCACTGTACAACCGACTCAGGGATTTCCAGGCTTCATCTTCTCTGCCCTTCAAGAGTAAAAATCGTGGCGATTCCGGCAAAATGGTCAATCCAACACAGAGGATTGCTGCCCAAGCAAACTGATTTCGCATCCAAGCAATCGATTTAGTGTCGTCTTTTTGACGGCATATGCGCCAATCAAGGGGCTCACCTGGATGCCAATGGGAATTCGATAGCTGTTGGCACTGTCGAAATCTTTCGTCGCGTTGACCATTCTGAGGTGTCGGGATTCAACAAGAAGCTCGTTAGTCTCGTCTGCCAGTCTGGATTAGGTCTGAACAATGCTCCCGTACACTGAAGCCACTAGTAGTCCGATGGTGATGGCCCATTGCTGGAAAGGGAGGCAGCTGGCATTAGCATTCAAATTGGAATACGCTGCCCAAAAGGAGCATCACCGTACATAACATGCGACCACGCCCCCACGAATCCATTTTCTGGGAAGTAAAAAGAAAACAATTTAAGTGGAGTAAGAGAGCTATTCATGGCATTCCCGTGTATCAATGGATCGGGTACTCAACGGTGCACATTCGGATTGATACATTGGCACAAGGCATGATGCAACACCAACTCCCAAACCAGCGAATACCCTCCCAACAACAAAGAGTGGGATGGTGGTTGACGCGGTTTGCAAAGCAACGCCGATAGAGAATATTGCACACGCGACCATTATGCCTATTCTTCGCCCATATCTGTCTCCGATGGGATAAGCCAAAAGTGCGCCGACGAAAGTCTAGCACAAGATTCCGCATTTGAGAAGTGAGACACACGGATACTAAAATGATTGTGGTGAGTTGACCTACCCCGACAGAAAGGATACTCGTAACCTATAAAATATACGTGTTCAGTTAGGTATGTTAAAGCCAGCTTGGAAATCAAAGAGCATATCATGCGCTTACGAGGGAGTCTTGACTGGTGGTAATCATATACTTACCATCTGGTCCGAGCTGCCCAGCAGAGCGCAGCCAAAATGGCATGGCTAGGCACAAAAGCCTTATCAGTCAAGGAATGGCAAAGAATCTTGTGAAGCATCTCAGTTTACCTTTGACTCCTGCGATGTAGCTGAAGCATTACAGCACGGATTCAGTTTCTAACGTTCAGTCCCGACTACGTGGATATCAAAAAAAAGATGTGATTACCCAGTATCGTATCCATACCTGGCGGCAAAGGATAGGGTCAACAAGGGTTTACCGGGAATGATTTGACTCAAGGAGGTTAGGGCGATTACTCACAGAAAGCCACCGAAGGCGGCAAATCCGGCGATGATGATGGCCATCTTACTAGATTTGCCCTTGGGCGGGGCGAAAGAGACCGGACCGGCCATGACGGCGGGCATGTTGGCGAGAAAATTCAAGGATGTCTTTGATAAATTGGTACTCGCACGGGAATCGGGTGAGGGGGGGCGTTCTTAGTGGGGTACCATGCGCTGGATGGCGGCACTGCGTACTTGGCTTTTATTACTTTTTTGCCAACTTCGACTTTTGGGAATTATGAATATGATACAGCGCTGCTTCATGGGTGAAACACCTAACACAAAATTTCATGTGGCCACATGCACACAATTGCCATTCAGCTTCTGTACGGCCACTTTTTGAACTCGGAAAGCAGATCCGGCGGAAAAGGTTGCTATCAGGTGTCTCGTGTCGACATAGATCAATAGAACTGCCAAACGCGTCATGGGCTGAGCAAGAAGAAAATATGTACAGCCAAACGACTGCCC
Source organism: Puccinia horiana (assembly GCA_001624995.1). Classification (NCBI taxonomy): domain Eukaryota; kingdom Fungi; phylum Basidiomycota; class Pucciniomycetes; order Pucciniales; family Pucciniaceae; genus Puccinia; species Puccinia horiana. The sequence continues at coordinate 97,599 of LWDY01000018.1, forward strand.
ACTTTGCCCGAGACCCTGGCCCTCCTGCCACTTGGCACTGCATGTGTTGCGGACTGTTGCGGGGTAATAAGAAAGTTAAAGAAACATGCGGTAAGTGTAATGATTTCCTCCATGTTGTGCCACATTTCTGTGTTCGAAATTCTAATGAGGGCAACGGGCTTGGATGGCCTATACAGCCCGCAAGCAGGTGATGGAAGTCCGATTTCATCGCGCTGACGAAATGAGAGGGATTGGTCCGCAGTCACTGCGGCTACTTGCGCAGTCACGCACAAATTTTTTTCAGCGCGACAAAATATTATTTTGTCAACTGAGAGCTAGTCGAACTTAACAAGTCCCGACCCTGCGCTGCCCGACCGCAGGGAGGGACTTGCGTCTGATACATTTTAGCGTGAGTCCCTTTGCATAAAACTCGCATAATGCCAGTTTTTCACTTTGGCGGCCATTTTCATCCTGTTCTCCTCGGCAAAGGGAAATGCCCTTCAGAGGAACCAAATCGCCTGCTTCTCCCCTTCACTTTTGTTACCGCCTTGACTAGCTAGTGTAAGCCTATCCCCCCTCATAGGGGTATCAAAAAGGCCATCTTGGTCGCGCTCAAGATTTGACCATTCTGTATTGTGAATGGAGTCCAAATGTACTTACTGTACGTCAGAGTATACTGAGTGATGCTTGGGACCTGCACAACATTTTTTAATGCATCTTTGGAATCTGGAGGAAATCTCCGAGGAAGAATGGCAGGATTATGATTGGAGGGCAGCACATCTCACAAAAAGTTGATACAAATTTGTGCACAACCTGGCTCTCATCGGCACCAGGTGGCCAGCATGGGGAATGGCCTTACCGCTTTGTAATATCTTAAAAAAGGAAAAAGGAAGGTAATACAGGCTCCGGTGCCCGGGGGACTCAGGCAAAAATCTGGCTTTTACAAGTAAGCCTCTCTGTGAGACAGAGACCCTCTGGGGGCCTCTCACAAGAGGCTTTGTTAAGCTCGAGAGCTAGTGGTAACCATTGTTAGAATTCTAGTACATGTCCTAAAGAGTGTTTCCTTGTCCGCCTTCAATTTATTTCTTTTTCCTTCTCAGTTCAGCAAGGCCCTCAACTCAGCCCCCTTCTAGCTTGTATTTCAATTTTCATCTGTTTCCCTCTGAAATACAAGCCCCTTCTGAGGCCATAACTGCCAGTGCACAACTTTCTCCTTGGGTCCCTCCTTTAGTTGATCTAGGTCCTCAAGCATACATTATTACATACATAGTCTGCTCCTGTATTTTGCTGCTAATTTTCTTCCAAGTCTTCAGGCCTCTGGCCACAATTTTTTCAACCATCACCTATTGAAGCTTGGTGTCTTCCCTGTGACAAAATAGCAAAATTTAATTCAAGAGGTTGACAAGTCTGGTGTTTAAATCCTGATAAGACTGTCCCCTGTCCACTACCCCTTTCAGCCTGGATAGCTATACTCAGGATTAATCCCATTCACCTTCTAACCACTATGGGGGGCTGTACCATCAATTCTGGTTCTTGCCACCCAGCAATAAGCATTTTCCAAAAATTGTATCTTCTGGATTTTAGGCAAATCAATCTGTAAATTATACATACCACAAACACACAAAAGCCTCCAATAATCCCATCCACTTGCAATCAACCTCATGGAAACCAAAATTTTAGTGGCAATTGTGACTGCCACTGCAGCCATCCTTGTGGTCTCAAAACACTGGAAAAAACATGAATTCATGGTGGACAAGCAATGTATCCTTGATTCATCATGAGTGCTCAGCTGGATTTCTTTAACAAGATCACTTGATGGAACAAACAACCTTTGATGTCTTAATTGCCAAATTTTGCAAGCATAATTTTGATGAAAATGGTCAGTTGGTTGTTGTGGAAGAAAAGCTGTTCATCTTCCTCAATGTCATTTGTCACAACAACAGGATGTGACAAACAGAGGCCAAATTTTGGTGATGTCTTTACACCATCAACAGGTCAGCTGATAATTGGTTGATATTTTTTGAGGTGGATTTGATATCACTGTACTTTACAACAGACTAGAGGAAAAGGTGGCTTCGCCACCCCCACTTTGAGGGTTTAACTCCCTGCTTCATTCAAGTTCTCAACAAAATTCATATTTGAATACCCAGCCTTCTCCAACAAAAATTTCACATTTAATTTAAATTTCAAAATGATCATATTACCTAGTTTCCCAACAATATTTTATTTGGTAAATTTGCAGCAGTTCCATAAAAGTTTATCCTTTGAGTGTTTGATTTTTCCTTCTTCACCATCACAAACCTTTGCTGGCTGTTGCATATGCCTATGCAACTCAACAACTTTGTATCTGGGACCTCTCAAACAGTGAGAGCCAGGCTGCAATCTCTGACATGAATTGGTGCAACCAGTATGCAACAGCTGCCAATGGTTTGATTTTGTGAAGCAAAATAAGGAGGAGGAGGAGAAGAAACTGGAGGATATCCGTTTTGGAACTGCTGCAGTAAATTTTCACCATGTTGACACTACTGGCCTCCTCAAATGACTCATTAGCCTTGCACCCTGTCTGTTTGTTCCAAATCATATTTGAGCTCAAGTGGATATTCAAAGCTAATGATTAATTTTCATGGTGGTCCAGATTAATTTCAGAAACAATAATAGTATCACATTCTTGATTGGGATGTGTGTAATTCGATCATCTTCAACTTATGGCCAATAAGGGATACTGTAAAAATCAACTTAGCAATAGCTCCCCAAAATCATTGCTGTTTGCAAGACAACTTGCCACTTGCTCATGAGCAACAAAGAAGCACTTGCAGATGTCTGGAATGTATGTCACCTTCACAGGTGTTGGAAATATATTGTGTGAATGCAACTTGTGGTTTTTAGAAATGAGGTTTGCTTAACACTGAACAGGCCGATATGGTCCCAGTGGGGATGTGGGCATATTGAAATATATCACCAGTAATCCTCAGAATTTCTCCACAAAAGGAGCTTAACCCTTGTGCTATTCCTGATTCAGATACCCAATCACCATTTTGAAAGGCCAACAGGGGAGCTCAAACCATTGTTGAAGTTGAAATCAACATTGAGGGATCTACAGCATTGCAAGATCTGGCAACACTTTAGTTCCCAAGGGCACAAATTCCATCTCTCTCCACTGCCCTCCTGCCACATTGACAGTGGGGGTTCCAAAATCAAGCAACCTGTGCTAGATTCAAGATTTGGTTCTGGTAATTAAACACATGCCACAGTTGCCAAGTTTTCAAACCAAAATGTACTCGCGGCCACAGTTTCCATTGCAGAAGTTCACAACACAAACCACAATTCCTGAGATTAGTTACAGGGATGTAAAATAGGTTCCCAAGAATGATTATGAAATAAAAAAAAGGAAAAAAAAGTGACAATTATTTGATTTATTGCATGATTTTTGAAAATCTTTAATATTGTTCCAACTGAGCCAAGAAAATTGGAAATCATAGTCTGGCATATGATAAGAATGATAAAACATGAAAATTTTCAAACCCATTTTAAATTATTTTCTTGAGGAGTGGACCAACTACCAATTTCAATCAAAATTCAGGCACTGCAAGCCAAATCAGCACCAATTTGACCCTATTCATTTGGAAAGTTGGAAAACTTGAAGAAAAAGAAACAAAAGAAGTTGAAGATCAGACTGAAGAAAAAGCAGCCAAAAATTGTCAAGAGGAAAACGATGAACATGAAAAGAATGCAGAAAAAGGCGACACATGCCACCCTTCTGCAGACTTTTTGGTGGAATTCAAGAAGAAACCTTTGAAGTTGATCCAGAAACTGGTGATTCTCTGTGGATAATGCCTGTGCCTCCAAATGGAAAATATGAAACTCTAGAAGAGATCTCTGAGACTCTACAGGATTTTGTGGTCCATCACGGTTACACTGTTGGGACCAGAAGGAATGTGAAAGGTAAAAGCAAGACATTCAAGTGCAACAGGTAAGTCTGGATCTTTTCTTTTGCTTCTCCCCCCTCGATCCTCCCTTTTCATATCCCGACTCCTATCTCCCCTTTTTTAATTCCGACTCCCATTCCCTACACCCCACCTGCCATTTTTAAATTTCCGACTCCCCAATATTATTTTCTGACTCCCAAATTCACATTCCCTCAAAAAAAAAATCATACCCTAATATCCCTGAATTTGCCTCCCACATCCTTTCTGTAACTTAATCCTTCCTACCCCTAGAAATGGCTTTCCAACTACCAAAGTTACATTTCTGACTCCCAAAGTTTAAATTATGACTCCAATTATTTCAATTCCAAACCCCAAATTTCAGAGTTTTTCTTCTTTTATGTGATGTTTCCTTGGGTTCTTTGCTGATTAAGCGTCTTTTCCTGCTTGCATTTTTTAGGGGCAAGAATCCGCACCAAAACAGATGTCCAGGTGAAAAGCAAGCATCTACTGCTTCAATCAGATTAATTGACTTCCCGTTTGCCACTACCACCTATTTCCAAAAGAAGAAGAGTGGCTGGAAATTTTCTGTTTCCAATCCAGCTCACAATCACCTGCCCTCTGCATTTGCTGCCGCCCACAAGGCCAATCAAAAGCTGACCCCATCACTCTACAAGGAAATGAAGAAGCTTTGCAATGCAGGCTTGAAACCTGTTTCAATCCTAGAAGCATTGAAGAAGACTCATGCCAATGAAAAAATCTAGAAACCATTGGTACAATCTACAAGGCCCAGAGGAAAGCTCACTCAGAATCCCTTCAATCATCTGAATAAAAGCTTACTCAACACAAATTTCACCACAGCCACAAAAATCAACAATGAAGGCCCTCTCAAAGCGTTATTCTTTTGCCACACTCAATCAGTTGAATTGCTCACGGCATACCACCACATTCTCCTCCTTGATTGCACCTACAAGACAAATAAATACAACATTACCTTGCTTCATGTCTCCGGAATTACTGGTGCCAACAAGACCTTCAGTGTGGCCTTCTGTTTCATGGAAGAAGAAACCAAATCTTTCTACAACTGGGCACTCAAATCCTTACTCTCAGTCTTCAATTCCCACAATATCCCTTTGCCAGCTGTAGTCATCACTTATTTTGAACAAGGTCTGATCAACTCCCTCACCACCACCTTCCCCAACACCAAACATATGCTCTGTGCTTGGCATATTCAGAAAAACCTCCTCCCCAAAGGATCAAAAACAATCTGGAATCAAGCACAAGAGAAGGATAGCTCCAGTACTGGTCAAACTTAGTTAGATCAAGAACTCAAGCTGATTTCAGATCCTCTTTTGGCCAATTTTTGACAAAATACGTTTTGGAGAATATGTCACTGAAACATGGCTCCCGGTTGCTGAACATTACTCAAACAGTTGGACTAAAGATGTTCCTCACTTCAGAAATTGCACCACTTCTAGAATGGCATCCACTCATGCTTTCATCAAGTCCCTCAGCACAACTTCATCTCCATCATCAAGCTCATCAGCAATGCGCTTGAAGCTCAGTACCACGAGATAGCATTGAATTTCCGTCAGCAGAAGATGACTTTGTTGTGTTATCTTCCTAAGATATTCCACAACTTCCATGGTGTCATCACCAATTACACTCTACAAATGGCTTTCAACAATCTCACAGAGGCTAAGCTCCGTCCCAAGGAGCAGTGCAATGGACACTACCACAAAAGCATGGGGATCCCTTGCAAGCATCAGCTCGCCAAACTATTGGTATTGCAGGAGGCAATCACCCCTGACATGTTTCATGCCCAATGGCACATCCAGGTGAGCAGTCATGTTTTTTTACTCCCATTCCCATCATTTCTCCTATTCAAATTTCTATTTGAGCCACAGTTTGGGAGTCGGAATAAAAAATATGGGAGTTGGAATTTTGATTGTGGGAGTTGGAAATAAAAATTGGGTAGTTGGTGTATTAATCTTGGGAGCCAGAGGGAAAAAAAGGGAGTCGTGGACAGATCAAAGCTGACACATTTTTTCTTGCCTCCCCTACTTATGCAGAGCATTCAACCCACCCGTAAACACCCCAAAGAGGGAATTCTTTCTATGGGAAATAAGGGGATGTTGGGGCAACCGTGACATTTGTGTGAAACCTTGTATCTAGTTTTCATTCTCTTTTCTGGTTCTTTTCTTTTCTTTTCTTTTCTTTTCTTTTCTTTTCTTTTCTTTTCTTTTCTTTTCTTTTCTTTTCTTTTCTTTTCTTTTCTTTTCTTTTCTTTTCTTTTCTTTTCTTTTCTTTTCTTTTCTTTTCTTTTTCTTTTCTTTTCTTTTCTTCTCTTTTCTTTTCTTTTCTTTTCTTTTCTTTTCTTTTCTTTTCTTTTCTTTTCTTTTCTTTCTTTTCTTTCTTTTCTTTTCTTTTCTTTTCTTTTCTTTTCTTTTCTTTTCTTTTCTTTTCTTTTCTTTTCTTTTCTTTTCTTTTCTTTTCTTCTCTTTCTTTTCTTTCCTCTTCTTTTCTTTTCTTTTCTTTTCTTTCTTTTCTTTTCTTTTCTTTTCTTTTCTTTTCTTTTCTTTTCTTTTCTTTTCTTTTCTTTTCTTTTCTTTTCTTTTCTTTTCTTTTCTTTTCTTTTCTTTTCTTTTCTCTTTCCTTATCCTGTTCTCTTCTAAACAACTCTGACTCAGGTTTGACCACCCGCGCTCCTCTCCTGACTTCCCTAGCTGACAATTCCTCCCCACCACCATTGTCCAAAAGGTTTTATATTTACTTCCCACACTTGCAGCTATTGAAGACCTCAAAGAAAAACTCCTGGTGCTGAACCCCACACAGTTGGAGATTCAACTGGCGGCAATAAACTTCAATATTGAAGGCAGACCGTCATTGACATAAAACTTCCAACTCAACCACAAAAAACTCGTGGAAGACCCAAAGGAGTCGGTAAAAAGCCCAACACAACATGCAGGGACCCGTCAGCTTTTGAGCACAAGAATGAAGAGAAGCAAGTAGAGAAATTCAAAAAGCAGAAAGTTCAAGCGTCAAAGGCTCCAGAAAAGACAAAGAAGACCAATGAGGCTCAAAATCCAAAGAAGGGACGACTGGCAAGCAAGAATAGTGTTACTGAAGAACCACTAACAAAGAAGAGGGTCCTCCCTGCGCACATAGGAAGATCAGCCCCGCCAAAACCCCACGCGGAGCGCTCTCGTCGGCACCCCTCCGCCGCGCAGGGTTGGGACTTGCGTTAAGTTCGGTCGGATCCCAACCAATGAAATACAAATGTCAGGGTGCCAATTGGGCCGGGTGTCCAACAGGCCACCCGAGCCCGGTCGGGTTTGGGCCAGACACGGACATCGATTTCTGATAATTTTCGGAAGTCAGCCCGGCCCATTAACTAGCTAAACGGCGCGGGCCTTCGTGGGCCCGCAGGCCTAGGGGATTTCAAGCCTGGGGCGGGTCCCCTGCATCCTCGCTGGCATCTGAGTCCGCATTCTCCTCTGGCAGTCGCGTCTGGATGACTATCGAAGCAGCTTGAATGAAATTACCGTGGAGGCACTTGTATGATGCGCCCAAGACTGGCTTAAAGATTAACATTGTGAAATTTACAATGAACCGACTCCCTTTTTTTTACTTACATAAATACTCAAGAATTTAAGGCGGCCCGCGGGCTGCCCACAGGCTGCCCGGCAGCCCGGCAAGGCGCCGCTGGACAGCCCGTGTCCGTCTCATCACGGACACGGGTTTGGACCGGACAGCAAAATTGGTGAATGCTGCCCGGCCCGGCCTGTCCACCAATGGAGCGGGCGAAGGCGGGCTAGCCCGCGGGCAGCCTGAACCCGCCCGATTGGCACCCTGATAATAACAAATGTATTTTTATAACATCAGTTGAGATGCAAAATTTTCACTTGGTTGAACTTGAGTGTATCCCAGTTCGACTGGGATACCCTTCACCCAGCAGTTGTGCTGGTGGTGTAAAATAGATACAAAAATCTGAAAAAGAAATTTTTGGCATACATCTGATGCAAAAAACAATCATCGGAGTTTCAGAAGTCCCGGAAGCTTTACGTCTAAGAGAAACTTATTGGTTATGCTCGGACTCAAAGCCATTTTGGTTGCCAAACAAGGTTTAATGCCATCAAGGGAAAGTTAACTCGGGTTTGTGCCAGATCATGTGGTTATCAAATCATAAACTGAAGAGATAGGATAGGCCAACAGTTGTACAAGAACAGGACTGGGAACGGTAAACCAAAGTATTAAAGTATTATTGACCGTGATAGTTCAGATTTTGGTAGAGATGCCACTGAGAGTCGCAGCAGGTCGCAGCAGTATGGAGGGGGGCAGAAAACTGATTTCAATCAAAAGGCAAAAACAACATTAATCATACATCAAAAGGGTAAAGGGTTTCGGACACCGGTTTCTAAGTAGGTGACTGCAGGTTGGCTACGGAGGGACTCTTGGAGAATTAGGCTTCCAAGCATTGGGGCCGCGCTATTGTTTTGGGACACAGAGATTGGATGAGCAGCTGCTTCGTAATTGGGCAAACACCCCTCATGGGTTTGTACTCCTATTTATCTTATGCACACAATCGTTAGGGCAGTACATTTCACCAGCAATTGTTACGCAAATGCGGCCACGGGCTTAGGCGCTGCACATGTGAAGGAATAATCATAAAATTATTAGGACGAGTCTAATTCTAGCCCCACTCTCAGATCGAAATACTTTGAGTCTCAGTCTCCAGATGAGGCTTGCCCCAGGTCTGATCAGAGAAACAAATCACCTACAGCAGGGAATCAGCTGTGCTAGCATTACCAAGAAGCAGGCTGAGCCACATGTCCGCACTTAAGAGTTCAACTTCAAGCTACAAGCATGTTAATCGAACAGGAGGTGGCCGGAAGTCAGGCTGGTTTATGTAAAAATTGGATCTTTCCTACTGAAAATTTTGACCCACTGGCGGATCGAGGCTGCCGGTTATCCCCCCGGAGCACTGCACGCGGACAAGCGCTGGGGACCAGGCGCAGCTAGGACATAAGGCACTGAGTTTTGTTAAGCTCCATGCGGAAGAGAACGCTGAGCACTCTGGTGATGAATAGGTTGGGTGCGACCATAAAGACAGCATGCTGCCTCGTCCTGTCCAACGCTTCTCCCATCATCTATTTATCACCATCAACATTTAATCAACGAACCTGAATCAATTCCAGTCCCTTATTTGAAAGGTCTGAAGCCCATCCTCACGGCATACTTTCCTTTGCGACGTGCAAACAAAGTTACTTATCTCCACAGTAATAATCACTAATCACCATGCTTTCATTCCGTTGGGTCTGTAAGCTGTGTTTCCACTTCTGGCTCACTTTTGCCTTATTTAATTAGTGCTCTCATGATGATTATCTGCCGCCGCAATTTTTTTGCACCGCCCATTACTTTTGCAACACTAGTTGGTGCTGCGGTGTTGTTGAGTCTGCAACAGAGTTCAGCTTTGTGGGTCTTAAAAACCTACTCTTTTTTGCGTCATGAGTGATGTTAACCCTGTGCCCATTTCTCAGACCGGCCGCAGACATTTATCAAGACAAGCACGCGCATCTTCAGGCGCGTGCTCAGATTGTCGGCCAATCGTCAGTTCAACGAAGTGAACACGATAATCTCGCTTATATAACCGACGGGACAAGTTCCCCAGCTTGGCGCTATGATGAACCACAGGCGGGATTGCACAAGACGCATTATTTCAAGACGGCCCCACTCACTTGCCATGACGGAACTCATCCCCCTTGTAACCAAGCCGAACCAGTCGCCTCGGACCCTGGCACTTTTGAGACGCTACCGATCACCTGTGGCGACGGGACTAAACTACCCTGTGGACCATCGGAGGAAGTCAAGCCGAGACAACTTCCCGGTACCCACCAAACCGCGCCAATCACTTGTAGCGACGGGACTAAACCACCTTGTCATGCTTCATAGAACGAAGATTATTATTCTTGAGCTAGACAAGAGAAAAATTCTCCGGCTATTATCTTCCCTCCTCTTCACCTATTTGTCCCTTGTGACTTGCGGTCTGGAGCCTTATCTGGCATGTCACTCATCTTCCCTTTCATCGCGTTTTATTGCCCCTTTAAAAAAAATAAAACAAAAAAAATAAGCAAAGTGTTGGCATCCTCTACCTCATTTTATACTCGTAGTCTGCTTCCTTTTCCCTCTCTGTTCACTCAGCCCTCTTCCCCTCCGTTTCCTGTATAATCCACCAACTCCGTCTAATGTCTTTAGGAGGACTCTATTTCCACGTTTTATATAACATCAACAGTTATCTTGTGTTAATAATCCTAAAATTAGGAATCTTGTTGGAGAGTCGATTTCTATATTATGATAATAATAATAAAGAATCCAGGTCACGGTCGTAATAAAAAAAAATTCAAGAGATTGTGAGATGTGAAAATGATGATGAGTTTTTGTTCAATTACCCAACATCTCAAATCTCCCTGTCGACCCATTGGTACAAAATAGGTCAGTCACGTGCGCATGAAATAATTAAAGCCTGCTAGATTCCTGTATTATTGTGTTGACCTTATCAAGATCGAAAGGCGAACGTTGAACTTGACACCAAGAACAGGAAGATGAAGTATTGTCCATGAAGCTCGATGGATGTCTTTTCGAGCCGCGATGAGGGCCAACACACGACTAGATGAGCTTTAATTGGTTATTAAAAATCAGACATTTCATACCGCGTCCAAGATCAGGAGCCTGTTGCACTTAAAAACCATCCTATTTCCTTGATTGGTCGATGTCCCTTTTTCGTTTACGCCCCGGGTTATTTGGCGGAATGCCTATCCCATGGACGTGGCGGCTACATCGTAGAGAGTTATACCAACCTATTAGTCAAGAAATACTAGGGAAGACATATCAACTAATAAAATATGAGTTAAACATCTCTTGAAAAATTAGAGCATCCTCATCGGTACCGCCAAATTTCAGGTTAAATTGATCGCTGATTTGGGGCCCAGTCAGCTACTCCTGGGCGCATGAGCGCAATCGTTTGCTTGGCGAGCCTGAAAATTTCACTTTCTTCAGGGTGTTCCTGCTCTTAACTGCTGCCGGTTAACGCCCATCAAATTTGACTGGCCTACAGGGGATTTTTTTTTTTTTTTTTTTTTTTGGCTGATGCGGGTAGGGCTTGCTTACTATTGGCTAATTCAGTGTAGATTGTAATAAATTTCTCTACTCATACAAAACTAAAACCTGACTGACCAAGACCCAATCTGAACGCCCCCAATCTGTTTCCCTGGCCCTCCCGCCTCTCGGTCTTCTTTCAGCGATTAACTAGCAAGGTGATTTGGAGAAAATGTCTCTTTTTAATTCACTAAGTAATGTGTTTTTTGGTTTTCGTTGATTTTTTTTGTCTTGGCATTACATGAACAAAAAAAAGAGGGAAAACAGAAGAAAAAAAAGACAGTTCTTAATCAAAAGCTATGTAGATAGATAGATATAGATGTAGATAAAAAAAAGATGATAAATTATTGAATGGAAACCTTGTTCTTGTGTTTTGTATCTCTGTTCTTGCTGTTTACAAAAGAAAAAAGGTGGATCAAGGGAGGGGGAAGGCAAGGCAAAATGATAAAAAGAAAAGACAAATAATGATGGGGGGGGGGGGGGAGGGGTGGTGGTGGAAGGGTGAGAGAGAGGTTAAAGTATCCGACACCTTCTTTTCCTTTCTTTCGGTCGCTTCCGGTCCCCCTGTCTTAGTGCCATGATGGCTCTAGAGGATAGGTGCAACAAAACCCAAGCAGAGATGAATATATCGCGACCACTCAACATAGGGAGGAGGAAGAAAAACGAACCTGATCAGATTGAAATAAGCAGCCTCGACATTCACCCTAGTCTTAGCACTGGTTTCGACAAAATCGCAGCCCATCTTTCGTGCGCAGGCGATCCCCTCATCCTTGCCGACCTCGCGCTCGTTGACCTTGTCGGCCTTGTTGCCAACGAGGATGATTGGCATCGATTCGGTGTCTTTGACCCGCAAGATCTGAGACCTGAACCGCTCGATCCTTTCGAAAGTTGCCCGTGCTGTGATTGAATAGACTAGCACAAACCCTTCGCCTTCTCTGTCATTTCGAACAAATCAAGTGCACAGGTTTCTTCATGTCAGCCTTTCAATTCTCTACGTGATCCCTCCCGTTGCTATATGCTACCCCTGCAGCTTGATTCCTGCTATCACGCGGCGATATGCTGGAGAAGGTGAGGTCAAGAGTGGAGATGACAACTAACCGTATCCACTGGTCCCGCAGAGCAGTATATTCCTCTACAGTAACAAACAGAGCGTTGGTGAATCAGTTTTGGAGTGGTTTGGTTGGTTTTTCGGTTTGTAGTGACTAGATCAACCGCAACGGCGCGCTCGACTTCGGAGACTTGAAAGAAACGGCTGACCCTGTCCGGCTGTATCAAGGATTTCAAGAATACAAGGCTGGTCGTCGATTATCAGGTGTTTTCTATATGAGTCCTCGATCGTCGGATCATATCCATCTTTTCCCAGTTGACACGTTCACAGTTGATTGGTAGGTCATCAAGATCCAAACGAAATACGAGAAAAAGGCCATGTTTTTACACCACGAGAAGGAAGGGTTCATAGACAGGATCAATCGAGTTGTTCCTTCTCTCTTTCAGATTTTTTTTTGTCAATGATGATGGCTACTGACCCATAAATTTATTCAGACATAACTGGATGATCAACGTCGTTTTTCCTACGCCTCCGTCACCCAGCAGAACGATCTGGATAGGAGGGCAGAGAAAGATGAAGGAGAAATCAGCACCAATTCGACAGGACTGATATGCAGGAAATCGGTTGATGATTGCGTCTATAAACGATTGTTGATAAGGATGTATACCCCATCTGAGAAATCATCAGTCTTACCCCACCTTAAACATCATCATATTGTTCGTCATTGCGCCGATTGGGTGGAGAGGGCCGGAAGCGATTCGGAGTCAATGGGCTCGTGGTACGCTGGATTGGTTCGAATGGCTGACGGTGAGATGGATAGAAGGGGAGGGAGGCAGAGGTAGACTGTGCCAGTTGGGAAGGTATAGAAGAGCTTAAGAAAACTTCAGTTTGGTGGTTTTTGTTGAGATTCGATCTTGAGCTTCTCTTCTGTGGTTGAGAATCGAAAAGTCCAGTTTAATTAAGTTAAATTAAATTAACTTAACTTATTTAAATTAAATTAGACTACACCAAACACAACAAAAACCAAGCATTTAGCTGATCAAATTGTGAGGAGACTTAAAATTCAATTCAAGAAACTAATAACATTCCCAGCAGAGGTGCTATCCAAATCAAAAATAAGCCCCCACCAGGGGTGCCATTTTACCTTCAGAGCTAAAAAGAAACACCATTGGGTTGCTACATCTAGCAACCCTCTAGCACCCGTGACAGGAACCAAACCTCACATATCACACATCCCTCAACCACACCTTCCCAGGTTTCATCAGAATTTAGCAACTCACACAGCTCAACTGCTGTGTGAGAGCATCTTTATTGGTGGCTTAGTCCGTGCGAGCTAGGGACCTTAGAGCATCTCCACCGCGGTTGCTAGATTTGAGGTGCTATAACCTCCATTTAGCAACCAAGGTGAGAGGGTAGCATTTGAGCCCCCAGCAACTAGCCAGCGCTAGTTGCTAAATGGGGAGCTATTTTTGTGTAACACCTCTCCCCCGCTTGGTCCCAGAGGTTTGGGTGATGATCTTTGGGGGTGGGTGACCGGGTTTCACATTTTTTGGGTTGCTATAGGGGTGCCAGATGTGGCACCCCTATAGCAACTTGTAAGAGCCGGAGTGCTCTTCACTGTTCTCAAGAAGTTCGGAACGGGGCACAGACAATGATGCCTTGGGAGAGATTCTAGAACCAAGGTATGTCTGTTTATTTCTAGCTCAGTAGAATGGAATGAAGGAGATCTCTCAGTACAATGAATCAGAATGAAGGAAATAAGAAAGAAAAGGAAAATAGAAAGAATCCGGAGAGTGAATGAAAAGGATGAACTCACCTAGCTCAGTAGAATGGAATGAAGGAGATCTCTACTGAGCTAGGAGGGTGTGGGGAGGCCAGGAACTTATAGTGGGTTGATGATGTAAGCAGGTGTTGATTGGTCTGTGAAACCTGGGTTTTACACAACTTTGGAGGATTTTTTTGATATGGCACTCGAGGTAGCACCTTGGGTGTGTGGCAGTTTGGGCATCTGGGTTGCTAAATTGGGTTTAGCAACTCCGGTGGAGATGCTCTTAGCCCCAATGCTCAACCACATCGGTCAAGCTACACACGGGCTAACCTCACACGAAGCTTGATTTTTGGCTAACTGTTATCCCGAAGCTAGGCTAACTTGCCAAACCAATACAGATGCTCTGAGAAAAGCAAATGGGTTGCTATCACTAAAACGTGGGAGCTATATTCCGGGTTTGACACCCCAAATATAGCAACTCTGCTGGAGATGCTCTAAGACAAAGTGGGGAAAACTTGAGGTATTATGATAGGAGGAAAAGCTCAAACACCAGAAAAAGGCTGACAAAAAACTCAAGGCCTGTCTAATCTTCTCCTGGAAACGGTGGGCCGATGCAATACCATACAATACGGGGGCCCTTATATGTATTGTATTGGGGCCTAATTGCCAGGCCCAGGCCTTATTGTGTATCAATAAATCATTATTGACATGTTACAATAAAAAAAGAAAAAAATGTGTTATTGTATTTTCAATTCTTTACGGCCCATTACAATATGTAACAGCCTGTAACAGGCAGTTAGGAAATGTCCCCAAAAACTGTTATCGACAGGTATTTTGTCAGAATCCAAAATGTGAGGTGTGCACTATGGGAATTGAACCCATGACCTCAAACTTCATAAGTGATGCTTTGACCACTAGGCTAAGTGTGCTGTTGCAGGTTGTGTCCTTTATCTAACCAGTTTCCAAAGATATGCTTGTATGTCCTGGGAATATGGGTTTGCAAAGCTTGTCATGTTACCAGGGTCAAGACTTGTAATCCATAGGGTGGCAGTCTGCATAGAGACAATTTGTACTACAACATTTTTTGGCCCTAAGTCTGTTATCAACATTGTCATGGGTGTCAGAAGTCAATTGTATATGTGTATTTTTAGGGCTCAGAAATATTGAAATCACTCTTATCCCTTTTTTTTAATTAGAAAAGAACCAGCTGAGCTCAGCTCAACCCATCCCGCCCTGTTTTGGGGGTTAAAACCAAACACAATGGTGTTTTCATCTTTGTTTTGAAACCAAAGAATCAAATGGAAAAAATTCTTCTTGTACCATTTCACTTGAACTAGAAGCAGGTTTTCAAAATTTTCTTTCATTGATGCCACAATGCTTTCATGAAGGCATCCCTCCATCAACCAAGATTTGATCTTCATTTTTATCATGATTGAAAATGGGATCATAGGTAACAAGAGACTTTTCCATTGGTTTACCAATTGTTTAGTTTTTATGATCATTCAAGCCACTTCATTTGTAGAGACTGTGAAAAGTAAGGATGTGTCTAGTGGGACTCAAATCCACAACCTCAGCAATGCTGAGACACATACTAGAGTGCTGGCTTTATTGACTAGGCTACAGGCGCTTGTGGATGCCAGGATAGTTGGGTGGTAGTGGATATGGTTCAACTCAGCAGTTGGAGTGATACATCATGATAGCACACTAACAGACACCTCATGACCCCCCCCCCCCCCTTGCTACATGATGTGGAGGTCGTTTTAGAGACCTAAGTGGAGTGGGAATTCAACCCAAGATAGTGGGGATAGGACCCCAGGAAGTGGGAGTTGAACCCAAGAAAGTATGATCAAAGTGGGGATTTGTCACACAGCGCCTTGTACAAGAGACAGGTGGGCACTATTGAAGGGAAGATTGGAAAGGAGATAGTTCGAATAGGGGACTGACTGTTCAAAGGTCTTCTTGATTTCAAAGAAGAGTTACTAGGCTCAGAGGGACTTAAAGTAAGAACACTGAAAGGGTTCGCAATGGCAAGGCTTGAAGAAGGCGGAAGTAACTTATTCTGAAAACTATAATCTTATTTTGATGAGGAAAAGATGAAAGCATAGAAGTAGACAGCTTATATAGGAAATAAAACTAGTACTACAAAGGTATGACATGGGTTCAAACAAGAGATTAGGTCATAAGGTCAAAGCAGAAGAAATGAGAGAGGGAGGTCATAGCTTCTGAGTTCAAGCAATAAGGGCAAGTTCATGGTGTAGTCCATGACTGAGGACCACGAATTTGTAAGTGTGGTGGGTGTGAAGAATTTTGAATCAAAGTTCAAAGTTTGAGGACTGTGCGAGTTGAAGTTTGAAAGTTCAAAGGTGAAGTGCGCAAATCCAGAAAGGATATTAAGCACATGAGAAATTAATGCCGAAATAGGTAAATGGTTCAACTCATCAGTAGGAGTGATACATCATGATAGCACACTAACAGACACCTCAACACCAGAACCTTTCTTTGCCGGAGTTTTTGATTGTTCTCCGGAGGAAAAATACCGAGATCTTTGAGACTTGTGTTCCTTCAAAATTTGTGCTGCTTTATTGCAGTTGGAGAGTTGGTGACCCATTCTGTTGCAGAAGGTACAGAAGGATTCGGGATTGTTGGACAAAGAACAAGATTGTGGTACCTCCGCTCTTGCGGCAATGACCAGTTCAGTTTCATTGCTGTGTGCCTTACATTGAAGAGATTCCACCTTAAGAGCAGCAACAACCCGAGAAGAGGACATTTGCTCCTTGTTCATCATTTCTGAAACACAATTAAACCAGTTGGAGGGAAGCAAAATAAGGATGGCGGTTGAATTTACATACATTGTCTGCTGTAAGTGGGTTTTTTGACAGAGATCAAGGGGTTGAGCTTTTCTGCATAAGTCCCCATCTTTTCAAGATGTGCTTCAACGTCATCACTGACCATTTGTGACTGAATTAACTTTTGTAGCCAATACATGCACCCCCCAGAAGACTAAAGAGGAATCCTGATGAGCTGCACTCAAGGCAGCCCACATGCCAGCAGGATCATCCTCAAAGTTGTGAATGTACCAATAGTTAGAAGAATGTACTGTGCAAGTGATGACGGCACAAACCGCTGTATTGTCTTGAGCCCACGCTTTGGGACAAAGAAGACTTTCAATTGGAGTCAAGACATAGAAAACTTTTGTTGCCCTTAAGTGAATGCCAATTACAACCTTCCAGTTGAGGTAGTTCAAATTGGGTCCAGGACCTTTGAGTTGTTCAATTCCCAAAGACTTAAGTGCTGCTTGATTCAATGAATTGGATTGATTGTTAGGGGTGTTGACCAATGTGTCGTTCATGGTGAGTGATCCTTAGAGTTAAATGACAATCTTGTGTAAACCTTTTGTTTTATGTGCTAGGTGGTTGCTTCAGTTGAGCGTAGCTATATTTACATGGCTCTCATAACCTGTTGATATGAACAGAGGTCTGGAGCATGTTGCATGGAGCTGTCAGTGGAGGGAGATCGTGGAAGGATAAATTGATTACAATAAATAAAAGAAACTATACCTGTAGCATGTTGCACGGAGCTGTCAGCTGAGGGAGATCATGAAAGGATGAAGAGAGTTTCCATCCACAATCTGTGCTCCAGGTAAGGTGAGAAGAAATGTCACACATAATGATACATGACATGTAAGAAAGAAAAAAGACAACAGAAATAAACAGTAGAAATAGGAAATGAGATACAAGTACATCAACACGATTTCCCCCTCAACTTCTGAAAGCCAAAATTGCAAACTAAATACCTGCTCCTTCCCATGTATAGATAAATTATAATTGATGATTTATCATTAAAAATTTATAGTTTATCAAGAATGATAATGAAAAGGTGGCCAGGATAGGAATTGAAAATTTCAAATGGTGCCCCAGCCACTATAGACTCTACTGTAAGGTCCTGGATTGCCTAGCGGTAACCATCACCCACAGAAGATTGGCCTCACCCCTGAGACTACACATCATCTCCATCAATTGAATGGACAAGTCGGGTATTCAAGTCCTGGAAAACCCAACCCCTGGCCACTACTACTTTCAACCCTGCACAACTTCACACAAACCTGGTCAAGTTTCATTACCTCTATTAGTTTTCCCTTTGATCTAAAACCTCCTCTACCCGTAACATCCTGCTAACAATTTCAATACCTGTTATCCAAATTGTGCAACCTGAAGTATGGTTGAATCCCATTAGCATAATTGTAGTAGTAATATGCTACCTGATAATGATAACTCAAGAGGCTGTTGCTTGGATTCATAGTGTGCAGTGCTACCAGAAAATATCTCACTTTTAAAAAAAGAAACTACCGTGTTTGTGAAATTAAAGCTACATGGGGCATTATCTGAGTAGTATCAGTAGCTGAAAGTTTGAGTTGAAAATATTTTTCTATGAATTTCTTTAGATTTTATTCTGCTGTGTTTTTGAAAAAAAAAAGTCTCATTGTGATTTTTGAAGTAAGCTTTGCAAAGCCCTCTCCTATTTGGTCACATCAGGCAGAAATGATTCAATTTTTATTCCCAACGGTTTACTTAGTTCCCTAGATCTGCATGTATGCATTTAGGGGGTTTCATTTCTCCTGTGGGTTTTAATTTTTCAAAAAAAAATGTATGGATGTAGACATCTAATTGCATAACTTTCAAGTGTGGTGATACACCCGAATCTGTATTGATGTATGAGTATATCCCAAAGATTGAACCAGAGGACTGTGAAGATTCAGGAACTTGAGGACCATGATTCATAGAGAGTAGAGAGATCAGAGAGGGTGGTTTGAAAATGGATTGTAGGCAAAAAAAGAAGAAAAATTACAAAAGTTTATGGTGGCAACAGCTTTATGGATTATCACCATGGGATGTATGAGCAAGTGGGGGGTTTGATTTTCTGTCCACCAATAGCCATTTGGCTAGACTCTACTGGCAAAGCACAGCTATTTGGTTAATTTTGTTTTTGAACAAGGTGTAGTTTTTATTGACATGACCAATGAGAGAGGTACAGTCAGTTGCTAAGCTTGAAATCTTGCACAGATGTTCTTGATTCATGAATTAAAAGGGCTGCATTGGCAGTTCTTCTCAGGCCACCCATGAAAATTTGCTTCAAGAATGCCTGTTCTCATGCTGTGGTTCAACGGACTCAGCCTTGATCATCAGTATCTCTTCATTCAATGTGAATGACAAGCCAGTTTTTCTTTTGAGATTCTGGTAATTCTATCCTTACCAATCATGGTGATGTGAAAAAGTACATTTCATATTTACAAGGTTCACAATAAAACTGAAATCACTAGTAGACTGCTTGGTCCAGGGAAAGATGCTTATGAGATGGAGGATATAAGTTTTATAGAGGTTGGCCATCATCAAGCTCTCCTACTGAAAATTGCGGAAAATGAAGATACTGTCTATCAAGTAGTGAGCGTGGCGTGTTGTGTCTTTTGCTAGGTGAGTGATTAAGACAAGATGTGCGCGGGAAAATCCGAGTTTTCGTACGCTGGGAGAGGGCCTATCGTTTACCCCCAGATCCACTCTCGGTGACTTTGAAGCAGGTGCCGCACGCTGCAGAGAAGAATGAAAACGTTCGGTCAGTCTTAACATTGATTGTTCACTTGTTTGTTTGTATTCTTGCAGGACGGCTCACCAGTTTCGTTGGAGCAGCGTCCTGTGCATTGTAGCACCTGAGCTGTCCCAGTGAGACAAACTGTTACAAAACGCAAAATATCATATTAGGACCTATCTGGGTGAATAAAGCATTCCTGTTCTTACGAGAGACGTTGGAGGTTCCACCGTTGTAGTACGCTAGCGCGCACTCCTGAGGTTGAGCGATCACTTTGCCATCTGTAGTCACTTTAGCATCAGTAGCAGAGCTGGTGATAACAGAACATGCGCCGCAGGCTGGTAGGACAACGAGGCTGATCAGAGATCGAAAGCTTTGGTTTGTTTCGTTCAGGACTTGTACGCACTTGCGGATCCAACGCAGGTGCGCAGAGCACAGACGGCACTGTCTCCGCCGCCAATACTTTTGCAGTAGGCAGCAGGTTCGGGAACTAGAAACAGGCTTCAGTCTCTGGCCCCACAGTTTTCGAGATCATGACAAATAAGTGAATCTACCTGGTTGGTCGAAAATTACGGTCTCATCCTCATTTAGCGGTGCGAATGCTTCGGAGCATGAATAGAGAGGTGTGGCCTTAGGGTTCGTTGTGCCGTTGGTCGCAGGGAGGTTAAGCGTCGGGTTGGCCGCAGAGATCATCGGGGAGAAGAAGAGCGTGGCAATGATAAAGATGGGTAGGATGATTGACATCTGGCTTGGTTCTGCTTTTTTCAATCACAATGAGCAGAAGGGAGATGGCTTGGGATCGGAAGTGAGAAGGATATCAACCGCTATTGTATACAAATTGTGCGTGCAGCTTAGTAAGCAGGCGGGGGGCGCACCATCAGTTATTGTATCTTCCGGCGCTTCCAATTCCATTCCGCCGCTGAATTGTGCGAGAACTTGAGGTGGGCTTTCCGCAATCGTGGTCGTGGCAGCCCCTGGCGGCCCTAGTGGCAAAGGTCGATATCCAAGAAGTATCCAGGTAACGTGTGCCACCAATGATGAGTACTTCAAGAATGATGTGTGTAAATCTGTACATGGGTTTTCGTGTTCACACAAAATCAAGAGCAGAGACGAGACCCCCGGAACTGTGAACTCTAGCCAACATCGTCTTTGCAAAAATAACACGCGACCGTTGCGTAGACAATGTTCTGTACACAACGTACATGCCTCAAAGAGGCAAAAATTCCTTCGCTACAAAACCAAGTCCTTTCCTGTCCTTTCTTCCCTGTGGCTGCCTCCTTGTGTCAACCGCAGGGACTTCAGGGTTCGAGAATTTGGGCGGGTGCCTCCGTTAATGTCTATGTCATGGTCCTTTGATGACCTGCGCGACGACAGCGGACCAAAGAATGGACCTATGCCTTACAATGAGGTACTGATGAGCTACCAGGATCGAGTTATGGAAAATATGTGAACAGAGACAACTTGACAAGTGTGCCAACCTCATCCCTACAATCAGCTCACCATGAAAACCTGCACTACTCCTATTGCGCAAAATTCAAGGATTGAAATTGAATCCTGATTTGGAGAGTTTCGAAAGGAAACTGTCAGTAACAATTATTCAGCCTCAGTGTCTCACCTGGGGACTTGGGCTGGCAGATATAAAAGCTAATTATTACCAATTGTGCCTAAACCTTTGGCAAGCTTTACTGTTGTAGGTGTAAACTAAGCAGATTTTTGTTAAAACAGTGTATGTTGTGACCTGCGCTAACAAGACTTGATTTTATCACAGACACCGATTTTTTCGCAGTACGTTCATGTGCTCCGATGGTTCAAATACTGAATCAATCACCGCGACAGACTGCGCCTGGTCGACTTGGATGACCTTCAGTTGACCATCTGTACAATTCTTGAGGTGCTATCATTTCTGGCAACAATAACGATCGGAATCACCCCTCAAATATTCTCTCGCTGCAACACTGGATGCCTCTGGTCGAGTGTCACGTGCCTCGGAAGCATTGGCCGGATAGCCGCACTGGTTTGTCGGCATAAGAGCTTTGTTAAAACGGCTGGTACTCAACAGCACCGGTGATGAGTTGCGGTCAAGTCGCAAACCAAATGTGTAGAATTGTTGTCGAAGTGTAATTTGTGCTCGCCTCGCTGCGTTTTTCGGCATATATCTGTTTGAGTTTCCTGTTCATCTGCCCACTTTGGAGGAGACCCGAGTTCAGTGACTTACACTCGGCTCATCCGGACTTCAATCACTAGTAAGGAAACAATTCTCCACTTCCTTGGGTTGTACTTCCAAGCATAGAGCTACACAATTTTTTAGGCTCCGTTTGGCAGGCCAAGCGTGAGCGTCAATCGTTATAAAATTTATTCCGATTATTTTGGGGGTCGCCCGGATATGACGATATCGCTGGGGCATGCTTGGCATGCCCAGTGATGCATTGAAGTCCCTCACGGGAACTCACAATCGCTAAGAGCATCTCCATCGCGGGAGCTATACTCGGGGTGCTAAACCTGGGATATAGCTCCCGAAATTTAAATTAATCAATGGAAGGAGATGGCATTGCAACAATTACAACTAGTAATGGATAAGGAGATAAGCATCATAAAAACAATGATCGAAGAATGAAAGCATCACAATTTGTGATGGATGATTAAAAATGGATGAGAAAGAAAGAGGAGGAGAAAATGTGAGCGGAAATTTAGACTAGAATTCTGACAGATAGCTCCCGCAATGGAGATGCTCTAAGGTTCCCCTGCAAAACTGGTTATTTTGGTCTCGACCAAAATAATCAGCGTGAAGACCCCCAAGCAGGGAGTCTTCATCACTACACACCACTACAAAACCGGCCCCCTCCCCCCTCAAAATCCTCGCCGGCCAACCATAAAAACAAAACAAAACCACACTGTGAACCCTCCCAATAGAGGTTTCACTCGTATTATGTAATCAGCTCCTATTATTTATAACCTTTCTCCCCGCGTCCCTCCTAGCTCAGTAAAGACTAATTTCCACTCCTCTACTGTGCTAGCAATAACACCCGCCGTTGGTTCTAGAAAATTGTCTCTCCAAGATCAAGTATCTTGTTCTAGTCCATCAATCCGACAGTTCAGTGAAGAGGCAGAACGTGCCTCTTGCACACACCTAGCAAAAAAAAAGTGATTATCTTGTACAACCACTTTGCTAGGTGTAGCAATGCCAACTCACGGGGCGGTTCTAAACAGCCCCGTGAAGTGTTAAATTGACTGATCGAGATGTGTGAAGACACAAATAAGGTTCCTAAACCCTATTTGCATCATCACACCGCACCTCATGATCCACCATTTTGCTCTGGCCTGCCAAACAGAGCCTTATGTTTTTATGGGTCTTGATCAGATTGAAACCCAACATTATTGAAGGTAAAACCTATTGAACAAGTGAAAAGAAAGGTTGTGTACTGTGGGAATCAAACCCACCACCTCAGCATTCATGAGTGATGCTCTAACCACACAGCCCACATGCAAAAAAGTCCAATTGTGTTGCACTGACAAAATGCAGACAATATATAATAAGGTCTACACAATGCACAAATTATCTCCTTGAGAAAAAGCCAGTCTGACAATTAACCTAATGAAGTCCCTTGTCTTGATTTCTGTCAAGACAGATTTTTTGTAATCAGTTTGAGAGAGAAGTTATGGCTAATTCAAATTAATTGCCTATTAAAAAGTTAGTGGCCTCAGGCAAGCAAGATTATTTTTTTTGCTAATTTTACACCTGCATCAGTAAGCTTTAGGCAGGTTTTAGGCAACATTATAACACAAGTTTTTTGTGTCTGCAGGCTCAATTCCCCAGCATTGGCATGTGGACTGAGAGCATCTTCAGTAGAAAGGGGATGGATTGCCCAGGCATTTCTTTCAGATTTTTGACCACACACCATTTTGCCAACTTTGACCTGTGTAAGGGTTTTTGTAGGTCTAGAAGACCTCAAACCTAAAACACTACCTATGTCTATTTTTGTGATGTATGTTTTGCAACAGGAGGGGGTGGGTCAAATTAGATTAGACCTGCTATATTTTGATCCCAACTGGCTATTGGCCCTTGGCTTTGTTAGAAATTAATGTGAAATGCATCGACTGCGTAACCACAATTGACTGCGCATTCTTGAATGTGATGAAGATTTTCTGATCCGCGGCTGAAGTTGGATTCTCCCAGAAGCCAAACTTCCACCTCGTCAACCCAGAAGCCATTGATTCCTTAATCAATTGCCGACAAGCTTTTACCTGTTAATTCATCCGAACATCAAAACGGGATTTGAAACAAGTACATTCAGGAGGAGCAATTAAGTTGACAAGTGGAGGCTTGTTCAACTTTATTATTCCTTGATCATACACATATTCATTTCATTGTCTCACTAGGATCAAATTTTTAGCAGGTACTTGAATTCTTTTCTTAGTCTTTCTTTTTCTTTTTTATCAAATTCTTATTGTTTGCTTTTCTTTTCTATTTTCTCAGTTATTACTTCTACTAGCGTCTATTATTCACTGCAATAAGATAAAATAAGACCTCAAACTTCTATATGGTAGCAAGAGGCAATATCTGGCAATAATTTTATAAGACTAGAGTAAGAATAATACGCAGGTAAACATCGATGACATGGTAGCAAGAGTCTCCAGCTTTAACAGCGCACCCAAACAGGTGGAAAAAGATCTCAGATGGCCAGACCAAATTGAAGTTGTAAAAGCTAATGTTGCACCCTGCACAGAGCAAGGGGGAGTGCTGTAGTACAAATCTGCTCTATGCAGACTGCCACTCAATGGATTACAAGTCTTGACCCTGGTAACATGACAAGCTTTGCAAACGCATATGAGACTTGATCCCAGGACATAAAAGCATATATTTGGTAATAGGTTAGATAAAGGACACAACCTGCAACAGGGCACTTAGCTTAGTGGTTAAAGCATCACTCATGAAGTTTGAGGTCATGGGTTCAATTCCCATAGTGCACAACTTACATTTTGGATTCTGACAGGCTTTTGCAGCTCTCTGAGGCACCTTGGAAAGCAATTGCAGGTGAGAGAGCAGGAAATCCCTGAGAAAGTTGATTTCATTCTGCTAAAAATCACCCAATCCATCCCCTCTCTGCTGGAGATGCTCTGACCCAATAAGCTTTTTAAGGCAATCAGCAAAATTGGGCAAATCAGAAGGCCCCAATCAGCCAAACATGAACTGCCCTACTACATCTAAAACAACTACATACAAGCTAAAAAAAAATTAAACCCACCTTTTCATTTGTCTTGGTAAACATACCCCAAGCATACTTACCTCAAATTTTTCTTGTTACCACATGGGACCTGCTCCACTGCGCAGCGCTGACTTTTTCCAACAAACCAATCAACACATTTGCAAAAAGTGACATTGATTGGCAGTAATGGGAATCAAAGTCCCATAGCTTGCAACACACGTCCTCCATCTTTACAGACACTTTGCGCAGGCATCTCACACAAATATTAGAGGACTTCCCTTGACTATCTGCAGGGGCTGCAGATCTTTATTTACATGTCAAAAGGCTGAAATTCTAGCTTTTTAGACTGCAAATAAACTCTGGCATCTGACTAGGGCAGCAATTATAAACATTATTTAAAAACCTTTTAAATATTATTTGAGATCGTTTTGAATTTTTTTATTTATAAATAATTTCCCTATTTTTTTTTGAAAAGCTTTTCAGGGCAACCTGGGAGGCCGATTTGACTGAAGAAAATAAAAAAAAATAGCAATACTTATTTTAAAACGACACTACTGCCACTACTACTACCTGGCCTGCATCAAGGCTCAATTGGGAGGCTGTAAGGTCATGTGCTCCAAACAGCCTCTCAAGCCGGCCGACAACAACAATTTTCAGCCCAGTCTTGACATGAGCAACAGCCAGCTGCTGGAACATCAACAGTTCTGCTCAATGTCTGGTCCAAACATCCCCAACGGCAATCCAAGGTTACACCGGCCACCAAGACTACTCGATTTCCTATTCCAACTCCCCCAATTCCTCTTGGCCCTGGTTGAACTTCAACATAGATTGTTTCAGAAACATGAACCCGGCAATTTGGCAGGTTTATAATTGTACCACATATGAATCACTTTTGAAATTATTTGAAGTTTTTATTTTATAAAAAAACAAAAAAAACAATTTTCAAATCAAACTGAATAGTTTCTAAATAGTAGTTTATAATTGCTGCCTAGATCTGGCTCTACAGGGGAGCTGTAGATCAAAGGGAAGTCCTCCATTTGCAATTGAAGACTACGCTAGCCGCTTGCTCCACTACATAGCTCCACTCTGTTAGATTATGAATCTGGCAGCTCAGGCTTTGTAGCTTAGTGGTAAAGCAGGCACCTAGAGTTAGCCCAGCCCAGGTTCAAGTCCAGGTGGAGCAATTTCTTTTCTGACAGACTGCTTCCGAATTTTATGTTGAGAAGTTTTTTATCAAACATTGCATCTTCCGTAAGAGTTTGCTTAGGTTTGCTTTCTCCAAAAATAAATACATTTCTGCAAAAAGAAATACATTATACAGATCCACGCGTGCTACAAGACCACCGCCGGAACAACCCGAAATCAATGTGTCGGGGTTGAATCAAATAAAAGAGGTTCGTATGTTAATTAACATTTCAAATCAAATCCGACTTGTTTACTGTTTCACTTTGTTGAAGTTGGTTCCAAAGCGAAACCCGGAAGAAGAAAAGGAGAGACATAGCATCACGTGTAATAAGAGGTGATAAGAGATTGCCTCACGTGTGTTATTACAGGTAAGCGCGTGCCGACTTCTTGAAAGGTTCTGCACTTCACCAACTCAAAAGGCTCGAATCATCCAAATCCTCGTCTGTTTCCTTGTTCCACATTCATAACTGTTATCTTAAGGGTGTTATGTGGGTTGGCCCATGTTAGGCGCAAACACCATTTTGGGAACTGGCTGAAGTTGTCTAACGTTCGGAACTGCTGAGGGGTTTCTGGGACAGAATTACCGATGCCCTCATAGAAATGTTTGATGTGCGGTTTGCTATGCCACCAAGCCGAGAGCGAAATGAGTCTGGGGCCTCATAGCAAAACATCACCAGCATTGAGAAAAAAAACTTTTCGGTATTTTTCCAGCACTCATATCATGTAACATCTCCAGTTATCAGTAGGCGAAAGGCAAAGGATCAAAAGGCTAACTTGTGCTTCAGTTTCACTAATATGGAGACAGAAGCTTTCCGATGTAGAGGCTCCGCATCAGTGCTGTACCGGCAAGTCCCGTAGCGCGTACTACTGTAAATAGTTAGATGGTTTCCGGCCAACCGGCTTTAATCAGCAAAAGCATGTTCTCTATAAGAATTTCCGCGCTTCGAATCCGCAAGCACTTTAATTGTTGACAATTACCCAGAAGATCAAGCTTGCTTCTGCAAAGCTACTTTTTAATTTTCATTTCTCTCACCTCTCATAAAGTCTCACAATCAATCAAATCTTAGTCCTAATAGCCTTTGCGATCATATTCACCCTCGGATTCTCAACGCTGTACTTGTTCCGTGGAAGATTTAGCAAGATGAAATTCGCCAGCTGCCAACCACAGGGCATGACTGAAATCCATGACACTATCCCCCAGGCCTTCATTGATAGCCCCGGCATTATATATCCAGAGTGGAATCGAGGAATCAGCCAATCGCTTGGAAATCTCCCAAGTCATCTCAAAATCTGTTTGATCGGTGCCGGAATATCGAACGCGGTAGCAGCACTGGAACTAGCGAAGGCCGGTGCCCATGTCACAATCCTGGAGGTCAGGTCCGAAGTCGGCGGCAGGGCGAGATCTGAGACATTCGGTGGAGATACTTTCAATGTTGCTGAAATGGGTGCCATGCGATTCCCAACTTCAAGCGGACTTTTATTATACTACGCGAAGGAGTTTGGTTACACATTTACTGAAGGTTTCCCCGATCCGGGCTTGGTTCCGACATTTGTTTCTTACAGAGGTCAAAATGTTTACTGGAAACACTTCGGCGCAGCTCCGGAAGGTTTCGAGAGGGTGCATGTGGGTTGGAATACTTTCGTGAAAGACGGATTAAAAAAATACGGAATCCAAATTTTTACATCTCTTAACGACATCAGAGTATTACTCCAATCCAATGAAGGAGAAGTCAGACAAAGAACAATTCCTCTGTGGCAGAGATACTTGGATTGTTTCAAGCACGATAGCTTTTTGAGCGGACTACACCGTATTTTTGGACCCGACCACGAGTGGGACATCCCTGGGCAGCAAATATGGGAAGAGAAAGATTTTGAAATGTTTGGAAGTTTGGGAATAGGTTGTGGTGGATATGGCCCTGTCTTTGACAGAGACTTTAATTCCATCTGTCGCTTGGTTGTCAATGGATTAGAAACCAATCAAGCAACTTTTGCGAAGTTGAAAAATGGCCGAATATTTCCCGCGCCGATACAAGACTTAGTTAAGGACATCTGCTTGAAGGCTTCCACGTTAGGCGCCGAAATTAAACTGGAAACAAGTGGGGACGTCATTGCTTCTCGTAGTATCGACGGTCATTCCTCAATAATCGTCGAAGAAATCTGTCACGGCGTTAGCCATAAGGTTGTGTACGATCTAGTTATCATGGGCACCACCACCCGTGCCGCCAACATGAAGATGAGAAACCTCTGTAGTTACTCCAAAAGGCTTCTTTCTAAAGACGCGATCACTGCAATAAACAACATCAGCATGATTTCTTCAACCAAGGTTTTTGCCAGAGTTAGGAAGTTCTGGAATGATAAAAACAAAGAGGAGTATCCGAGAGTCATACTATCAGATACAAAGGCTTCACAGCTTTACACCTTGGACTATGGACACCCTTCATACGGGATGGTATTGCTGACATATGCTTGGGGTGAGCTTTCCGACCAGATGATGACTTTCAGAAACGAAAAGGAAATCTATCGATTGCTCAAAAACCAAATCCATGAAATTATGCGTGATTCGGAGTTTGGCGACTACGCAGAAAATTTGTGTCCCATCAAAGAAGATGACATACGAGTCATCCACTGGCAACTTGACCCAACGACTCTTGGGGCATTCGCCCTCGCCAGGCCCGGTCAAGCAAAAATGATTTCTGACGCCTTTTACGAATTTAAAAGTTTATTGGAAGACGAAGAGCACTCGGGTGTTTTACTGAACGGCGATTCCATTACCTTTGAGGGAGGCTGGATTGAGGGTGCACTGCGAAGTGCAATGAATGTCACGTCCGCAATCTTGCTCAAGTTTGGATCTTTGGAACAAGAAAGTAAAGCACCAATAAACCTGCTTAGTCGCACAACTTATAAATACTAGAGGCCAAAGCGGCTTCGCCGCTGGAAGTACAAGTTTCCAACTTCAAGTTTAGCAACAATTGTCATTTTTTATCTCCTTGATGTGTATTAGTAACACCATTGTTTTCAACTCAACACAACCTTTTCTACAGTAGTACTACCATTTATCACTTTAGTCATCTGATAATTTCAAGCATTTCATTAATGTCCAATTTATCACTCTGATTGATTGAACCATTTTTACACTAATCACTTAAGTTTCTCACTGACACAATTCATATTTCACCTCATGGATATTAGTTATGATTAATCAGGAGCTCAGGAAACGTTTGCACTAACTCTATGCTGTTTCTTTGCACTCATTTTTATGTGTAAACATGACACACAAGCCATATGCAGTTTTTATCTTGATCACAATGCCACTATTGTGCACAAATATTCATCTGGATTAAACATAACCCAGGTATATAATTTTGATGTTGACCTTTGCCTACAAATTCACCTGACCAACAAGGCTTCCTCATTGTTTAGGGTGAGACTTGACCCTGACTGATGAGGGCACCTGATTGGTTGCGTGCCTCTCCCGCACCAATGAGGAAGTTCATTCAGCCAAACAATCTCAAGTAAAAAGAAATCAAAACTTGTAGCTTAACAATAAAATATTAATGAATAAATAAACATTTGTTTATTTTGTTTCTTTCACTGGGTCCATGTTTCAGAAACTGGTTGTGTTAATGAAAAACTTTCCGTGGAGAAGTTAAATTCGGTTTTGTCTTTTTCTTTTTTTGTTTTTGTTGCTTTTTTTCTGAAGAATCAAAACTCACATCTTCTTAAAGTTTTTGAGATTCACTAAGTACAATGACATGGACACTGTAAAATGTTATCACGGGCTAAGGACCCACATCCTATTCCTGGTACAACCATAGCTCAACCTGTGAGTCTCCTGAAAAGGCATGCCCAAGGTGATCTTAACGTGGTGTTTCCCCCCAAAAATTATGAATTTCAAAGCTCCTTCCCCTGTGCAAATTTTTGATAAGGTTATGTGAAGCTATGTCTAATGATACATGTACATACACTCAAGCATAATAATTATGAAATATGCCTCAAACATCACATTTCAAGTTATAACTAATGTTCAGGATTTGGAACCGGGAATGAGAAGTAGATCCAGCGCTGATAATGAGGGCAGCGACGCCTGATGAAGCGACGGGAGCTACTTTCTTTCGCGAAGACACCGCCTTTTTTCCAAGAGCAGAGCAGATCAAATCCAATTTAAATGTCAAAGGGATCTCGTGCCTTCGAACTCGGGGAAGGCATTAGAATGCTTGCCGCGGGAATAAAAGCCGGACGGAATCTGCCTTGAAGCTTTGTATAACTTCAAAAACTCGAAATAAGTGAGCCGACAATCAAACTCGTTGGAGACTTCGCCTGCTTCTCTCGGGCCGGTTGACTTGAGCTATGGATGCCGGCTAACAATTTATATAGGTTAGCAGCAGTAACTGAGTCGCCCTTCGCTTCTGCCTCTTTCGCCAGACCCCACAACGCATCGCGATCCACCTCTGCATCGACTCTAGATGCCATCACCTCGGGTTCCTTAGTGGGTATTAAGTCAACTGGATCCCCTTCTGAAGAAGAAATATCTCTGGGTGGCACATCATCTGGGCCCTCGTCAACGATGACTACCGGCGTGGCTTAGGACTCTTGTTCTCCCGTAGCCTCTATCGTCTTCCTGCCTCTTTGCCCAGATGATTGATCTAATCATATCAAACATGAGTGACTGAAACGCAGGTAGCGAGCACAGGTAGTGAGTACAAACGTACTACGAGGCTTAGCCTTGGGTCTCTTTTGGGTCGCGCGCGATGCAGCGCAGGGCGGCAGGACAGCCGGAAGTGATGTAGTCGTTTTGTAGTGACTGAAAAAAAAAAAAAGAGAGAGATTGGTGATGAGTGAAGTCAGATCAGGGAAATCGAGCACTGGTAGGATTAACTGACAACCAGTTCAGAAACATAACGCTCCTTGCTCGCCAAAATTTCCCATATAGCTTCCTGACACGTTCGTTCCCTTCGACTCAGGTTTTCAACCAATTCTAGATCATTCATTTTACTCCAAGTCATCGGCTGGAAGATATCCTCGCCTAGACGGCCGCCAATCACATTTCCGCCCGAGGTATCAGCAGGGCCGATTACCCCGTCAGAACTTCTTCGAACTTGATATCCTTGACTAATGGTAGAAAGTGGTGTCATGGGGCGATAACCGGTATTGGGAGTTGGGGTCATCCTATCGTGACCGGTATCATGAGAAGGATCGGGGGATGGAAGAGAAGCGGAGTGACCAAGTTGACTACCCGAGTGTGATCCGGCACTACCGTCTGATCGACGGCTGGTCGAACTGGGGGCAGGTCGGTGGGGAGACATGAGGCTAGAAGGTGGATGATGAAAGGATGAGGTATTGGCGTAGTTCATAAACGTCCTGGCCGAACTGTGGGTATTAGCAGCTGGAGATGAAGATCAGAGGGGGATGGAATGGCCTGTTTATGCTGTGGGGTGAACGCCACGTGCATTTCAAAGGGGTCCTTGGCGGAGTAATGGGTATGACAGTCATGTACGTTAGGGATTGAAAGAACTGTATTAGTGGACCAGCATTGGTACTAGTGGGGAAAGTGTGGCGTGGTGGATATGTAGCTGGATGGGGAAGGGGATGGGATTGTGCGGAGGCCAGAGGGAAAGTCTGGGTACAATGTTTATAAATAAAGACGTAGCATGTGCCATTCCAGTAGGCGGCGTATGAAGATGGGTGGATGTCCTGGGTCTTGTTGTGAATTTGTATGTAGGGGAAATTATTGTATTTTTTTTGTAGGATGGGCTGTCTTGAAGAAACTCAGATTAGTCCCAAGAGAAATTTCAGCCTCAGTGATGCCAATAACTTAACCTGATAGCTACACTGGGTGCAAAAATAAATAAAAGAGCCACAGAAATGCGCACTACAATCATGGGATGTGATTTTGATTCTGAAATAAACAGTTTACTAATAATAAAATAATAAATAGTTTTATGAAAAAAGAGGGGACTGGGTTACAGGTGTGTTTACAGTGCCCTTGAAATGATGAATAAGGGTTATTAAAGATGCCTAATAATCTGGTCCTAAGAAGGTAAACAGAGTGAGAGAAAAAAATTGCAGAAAATAAGACTCATTTTTGCTATAATGAATCCTAGGAGGCTGAAAGATGTTTAGAGAAGGGATGGAGGTGCTTAGGGAGTTGATGGTGGTAGTTGAGTGCAGGAGTTCTTTTTTTATTTCCAAAGGAAACCCCTGCTGTTTTCTGCCCTGATCCTGAATTAGTCATTTTGATTTCATGTTGTCAGCTTACTACTGTGTAGAGACTAGTAACCTATAAAGTATAACATTAAGCAAAAATACCTTAGTGCCTTGATAACCATAAGGAAGATGTCAAATACTTTTTCATAAATGGATTATGGACCCAAAATAACTTTGATTCACCCTGCAGAGGATTCAGCAATGACCCTTAGAATCCTGCTCCTTCACAGCATTTCTCTTGGTAAAGTAAGAAACTTGTGAGCTTTCCTAAAAGGCCAGCTACATATGTTACATCTTTATTGCAGACATGTAACATGCCCTCAAGAAAAACATACAAGATTCAAAATATATATAAACACAAATCCACATTTGGGAGCAGCATAATTATACTTGGCATCCCAGGAGCAAGGAGTAGAGACCTTGCCAGAGGGCTAGCCCAATAGGAAGAATTTATGCAGTTTATCCATCAGATTCTGGGAGATGCAGTTTGTGTTTTCTGTTGAATAATTTCACGTGTGCCACTTTTTTTCAAAATCTGTGTACCTTTTGTGTTCAGGTTGAGCCAAGTTTCCAACTTTCAGCTTTGGCTCAAGGTCTTCCCCAAATTGATTAGAAGATGTCATGGAGGAAGCCAATAATGTGTCTATGTCTCCTTTTTATTTAGGAAAATTATTTAGGATACTTTTACCCACATGCCAACCTTCAGAGCCCCTTTGAATATAGAACTTCTCATTCAATTGGATAAGGATACAACAATGAAGCATTGATGAAAAACAATGTCATTGAAGCCATTAACCCCATTCTTCTCCAGAATGGTATCCAGAGTGTAGACTGATCCTTTCAAGACCTTCCAATATATGATACCTCAGCAGTACACATTAGTTTGAATATGAATTGGATGTTGGATAAATAGGGATCATCCTTGAATGTACATTCAAGTGAAATCAATACTGCAAATCTCCTCAATTCTCAAGATAAATTGGCTTATGATAGAATGATTGATGCATTTTATTCCAAACAACCAGCAGGTTTCTTCATTGATGTCTCTGGTGAATATGGTAAAGTTTTTCTTTACATTCTGGAAAATTTGAGATCAACCAGAAGCATTTTCATAGCATGTCCTGGAAGTGGTGTGTTTGAGTCCCCCCCCTCACACGCACACATTTATGTTGATTTTTTTTGTTTTAATTTGACAAACAATAGCAGCAATGAGCATGCCCTATCTAACTTAATGAAGCACCTCCTGTTTGGAGGCAGGGGCGGACACGCCATTGCAAAGCAACCCTCCAAAGGAGGGACTTACCCCTGATGTTGTATTGCTTGCCTGACTCAAATTGATTTATTCCCTCATATTGTACCCTATCCCAGGTACCTCCCACACTGCTCAACTTCATCCAAAATGCTCGGTGAGCCTCAAGATTCCAAGCATTTCTCTGTATTCTTTGTACACAGTGCATTCTACGAAATCTTAAGCCATGATTCAGGCAGAATCAATGCAGTCCTGAAAGTTCATAGATTTTTAGCTTGCTGGTCTCATGGGGGGTTGGATATCTGGGAGCATGATGAGATAGATAAAAATCAAGGCTACAAGATGATCTTCTCAAATTTGGTTTTGATGCAATTAACACCAATTGAGTGTAGTTTTAAAATTTGTCCCACCCAAAGTTGAGATAGAGTAGAGCCATGCATGCCACATAAGCTGTAATTCCCTCCTTTGGAGGGTTGCTTTGTGATTGCGTGTACGCCCCTGCCTCCGAACAGGAGGGGATTCATTAAGTTAGATGCCCTATGGGAGGACTGCTCACCTCGCTTTTGTTATTTCACCCAGACTTCTTCAAAATTCAATGCCTGCTCACCTCACTTTTGGAATTCCACCGAGACTTCTTCAAAATTCAGTGCCATCAATTACAAAACATTCACAGAAAGCTGATATTCTCAAGAGGGCTAAAATGATTATATAAGATGAAGCTCTGAGTCCAGTGACTCATAGACATTTGTGTTGTGTGTGTTAGATTTGTGTAGAAATTTCTCCAGAAATTAAGATTTAAATGAAATAATAGGACTGTGAAAAAATTGGGAGATGGAGAATCAAAAAAAAAAAACTGAGATGGTGAAACTAGAGAGGATGAAAAAAAATTAAGAATTTCTATGTTTTGTTTGTTTGTGTGAAAATTAGGTTTAGTGGGTGTTGAAGTGTAGGATAATCCAATAGTCACTGCCCAGTCAAATCAAGTGAAAACTATCTTGACTGCACAGACCCCCATTTGAAAAAACTGAATGTTAACCCGACCCACAAACCCAGGTGAATTCAAAAGCAACTCCGCCGCAATGGGCCAGTCTCTTTTCTCCACGTGTTTATTCTTATCAGTGAAGGGGAGACTATGTAGTACATGTTGATCCCATCAATTTTCAAAATCAATCCAACCTGCCAGGCACATTTCTCATTTTTTGTCTTTCCCCATCCCTATCCATCTCGTCATCAACAAACACAATCAAAGACTCAATTGCTCCTTGGGTGTCCTTCATCATCAATCCCAAATATACACTGAACTCATCACTGCTTTGTGCAGATATGCACGCACATTTACATCCAGATCTCATTTCACATGTCTCAGATTTCCATCATTGTTCTTCTAATATTTCTTTTCTATTTTATCTCAGGTGTGGCAAACCCAACAATAATTAAATCAATTCAATAAAAGTGTTTGACTATGTATCCCCCAGCTTCCTATTCTACCAAATCTTACACATGGAATCTTGGGATCGTGGTTGATGATCAAAGGTAAATGAGTATGTAATACTCTTTGTGTGACCCTCACAACCTGTACACATCATGTCTTTATTTTTCATCAAACCATGTACAGCTATCCCACAAAAGGTTACGGGTTGTGCAGAATTTTTTTTTGCCCCCAAAAACAGGGCTTCCCAGCCGGGGGGACCATAATATCAGCCTGGCTCATCAGACCAACTGGCCAGCAGCCGATTCCAACCAATCCATACAATACCCACAACCGTGACCACTACTCAATCCACCACCAGGCAGAAAATATGTCTGAAGGTATGAAATTCATCTTGTTCCCTTCATACAGTTTGACCCATTGGGAAATCAGGTCTGGGCTGATGGTTGCTGCTAACTGGCGGTTGATATCTTCAAGGCTTGAGCCGTCCATAGCTGCACAAACGGCCAAGTACTTACAAAAAGGCCGGCAGAGTCAAGGTTGTGGGTAGGATCAGTTGGAATCGGCTGCTGGCCAGGCTGATGTTATGGTCCCCCCGGCTGGGGAGCCCTGTTTTCAGGGGGAAAAAAATCCGCAGCACCCGCAACTTTTTGTAAACACCAAAAAAAAAAATCCCCTTTTTTTTTGTCATCACTCCCCTTATAACAAAAAAAAAGAAAGTATGACTTCAAATCCAAAACAAAGTTTCTGTTTGTTTCCAAAAAAAAGTTCATTTTAACTAAAAAAAAGTAAAAAAACCTATATGCACACACATAAAGAAATAGATTTTTTTTGTTTGGTAAAGCATGACAAGAGTAACATGAAAAACAATCAAGTCATGAAACAGGAAATCATCCCCCCACAAGAAGAATCAGTATCTTGTCCTAGTATACTATTATGTAGTATGATGATCACCAAAAGCAGTCCATCCTAGATGATCAACCATCACCATACTCAAATAAACAAGAAAAGTATAACATATATATATATATATATATAATCTTTGATCAATTCATTCTTCAAAAATAATTACTTAACTAAAAAAAAAATACCAATTATTTTCACCTGTTTTTGTCTACAATGATCTGTCCAATGTGTGTACGCATGTGTAAGCTGTGTACCTTACCTCTAACATCTAACCTCTTACCTCTTAACCTACCAAAAATTGAAAAAAGAAAAAAAAAGAAAATTTGATATGAAAATATGGATATGAAAAATAAATATAAAAATCTAAAGAAAAACATAAAGAATTAAATGAATGACTAAGAAAAAAAAGAGGAAGCTATAAAAAGAAAGACCATAAATAAACTAAGAATGAGAAAAAAAGAAACATTGTTTGTGTGTATGTGTATGTGTAAGTAAGTAGTAGAGACAAAAAAAGACGAAGCACGGTGGTACCAAAGCAGTAGTAGTAAAAAAAAGTGTGTGAAAGATGTATGTACAAAAAGGAAGAAAGAAGCTAAAGAAGGTCGACGATGAGAGATTTGATTTTCTTAGGATTGACTGATTTAGTAGGGTCTTGCTGCTGCTGCTGCTGATTGAGAAGGACGTTCTGCTGATGATCATCATCATGGGCCAACCCACCAAGAGGTTTATCAAGAGTGGTAGTCTGATGAACTAATTCAGAAGGAGGAGGAGGAGGAGCAAGAGGGGCATCGACAGGCGAAGAGCTAGAGACTTTCTTTAAATAATGAGCATTATTACCCCCCAAGTTATTGATCGATAATTCTCGAGGACCAAGAAGCAGATTACCTGCAGTGGTTTTCTTAGTAGGAGAATTAGAGGGAGATCCCAGATCGGTAGCAGAGGCAAGAGACTGGTTAGCGGAAGAAGAGGCGGTTTTTTTGCTACGTAAACCAAAGCGTTTCTTTGGTTTTTCAGAGGAGGCCTCTGAGGAGGCTTGGTGAATCGACGAGATCGTCGAGTGGTTGGCTACCGTGCTGAATTGGTTCTGGGCTGCCTTGATGAAACTCGACTTGCTGCTCCCGAATGGTCGTAACGAGCTGGCGTTGATCGATGGCGTCCCTCCTCCTATCGATCCCTCGTTCAACTTGCGCATCCTTAACTTGTACTTGTCCACTACTCCTCGACTACAATCATCGCAGCGAAATCCAGCATTTGATTATTTGGGGAGGGGGATCAGCATCACTGAAGAACTGATGATAACAGGATAGTGGGAAGAAAAAAAAAAAGACTGACGCAAAGAGTGTGTTTCCAGACTTCTTCCCTAGACGGCCATTCAAATCGAATTCACCGTTCTCAGGAGTCATAACCACGTCCCAATCTTCTTCTGTCTCATCTTCGTCGTTCGAGGTAGGCAGATCGGGTTCCTCACTCTCATTGACGACAATAGTGGT
Source organism: Puccinia horiana (assembly GCA_001624995.1). NCBI lineage: Eukaryota > Fungi > Basidiomycota > Pucciniomycetes > Pucciniales > Pucciniaceae > Puccinia > Puccinia horiana. The sequence goes on from LWDY01000018.1 coordinate 134,719, forward strand.
TTTAGGATGGGAGGAGAGATTTTTGTGCTTGAACGGGCTCTCAGAAGCCGACGTGGTCGGGTCGTTAGTCTCGGAGCCCGACTTGGCCTGGGTGGCGTCTTCGCCCTCTGGGCTACTGCCGCCGCCTCCAACACTCTCGTCCTCCTCATCCTCCAGGATGGTCGAGTCTCGCTCGTGGCTCGGCGCCAGGTAGCTGTAACCGTCAAAGACGTCCTGACCATTCTCGTCCACCGCCCCTTGGGGCTCAATCTTGCCCCCTGTCCTATCCGGATCATCAGTGTCCTCCCCATCACCATCATCGTTATCGTCTTTCTTTTTCTCCTCTGCCCCCGGATGTGGTAAGTCGTCATCTTGCACATACGTGGGCTCCATCGCCAAGAACGTCTCATCAAAGTTTTGGGTGTCCGTCGCATCGTTGGGGTTCACAGCCGGGACATATGGTGGGATGTATCGCTTGTGCTGAACACTACAACACCAAACCAAAAGGTTAATGAGGATCTCTAGAAACAAATACCAAGTTTTCTCGCACGAGTACTCAACTGGTCCCAGTCAATCATTCCAAAGTAAGGATGTTTCTTGATTCGTTCACCGGTCATCCGGACCGCCGGGTTACGTTGCAAGAGCTGTTTTAAGAGCACATAATCAATCAACAAAAGAGGGAGCTAAAGATGCTTTGAAATGAGACAATACTCACACCACGCAAGAGGGTCTTAGTGTCGTGATCCATAACCCGATTCGAATCTTCGGAGAACATGAGCTCGTCATGGAGCACTCTCCGGTACATTGTCGCGTGGTCCTCAGACCAGAAAGGCGTCAAACCAGTCAACATTTCGTATCTGTCAAGGCAAGGACCAGGCAAGTATAGTGTGAGCGAGATGCAGCTAATAGATGCGCGTCCAGATGATTTAGACACGCGAAAAAAAAGAAGACTGACAACATGGTTCCGAAAGACCACCAATCAACTTCATAGCTGTACGGCTCGCCGAGCAAGACCTCCGGGGCGAGATATTCAGCCGTCCCACAAAACGTGAGGGTACGTTCCTCCTCTTCGTCGGAAATTCGTTGACCACCAGCATCGCGTTCAAACTGTTTACTCAGGCCAAAGTCGGTCAACACGATGTGTCCATCGAAGGCAATCAGGATGTTTTCCGGTTTCAGGTCCCGATAGATCACACCCGATCGGTGTAGCGATGTGACTCCCTCAGTGATCTCGGCTGCATAAAACCGCGCTCGGTCTCGGCCCAGTCGACCCCATCGTGCCAGTTGGGTTGCCAGATCGCCTCCAGGATGAAAATCCATCACTAAGAATAAATGGTCCTTATCCTGTGAGAAGTGAGCCAGTCATGAAATAATCAGAAGGAGGTCGAGGCTGTACTGTTTTTTTTTTTTTCAGTTTGGGGTGGGATACTGACATGAAAGCTCCACCATAACCTAACGATGAACGGATTACTCTCTGGTTCATCTGCAACACGTCTCAGGACGCTCTGCTCAGTCAGTGTGTGTTGAAGCTCCCTGTGGGACAAGACGTGATTTTTCTTGATGCTCTTCATGGCATAGACTTGGTTAGGATGATTACCACCGGGCCTGCGATATTTGACCATCAACACTTTTCCAGCGCAGCCTTTACCGAGTACTCTCATGATATCAAAGTCCTCGACTGTCACCTTGTGACGACGGCGTTGTGCGGGGCTTTTGGTGGATGGATTAAGTTCTTTTGGAAGATCGGTAGATGGAGGTGGTACAACCGATGGACTCTCAGTCAATTGTGAAGGTGTCATCGAGGCTGGTACCGAGCTGGGCGCAGTGTCTTGGATCGGCGGAGAGGCGGGGTAGAGCGATTCAGGTGGTGAGGTAACCGCTGGCTGGGTAAGGTCTAATGATGATTCATTTTCAAAGTTCCTTGTCAATCGGTTGATCGCATCGGCATCGGCAGCGCTCAAGCCGAGCTCGGCCTCCAAAGATTTCCTACTAGGAATAATGGGTGATTCTTCGAGTGTGGGACTCAAAATTGGTGGAGTTGTCTGCTGACTAGGTGGAGAGGTGCCTTGATGGGATAGATCTTGTTGTACCAGATGAGGGTCACCGGGTTGGCTATAGACGATCTGGTCTGACTTGACGCGTTTCATAGCGGCGGGGTGAGGGGAGAGGACGAATAGAGAGTGATCGGCATCTTGTTTATCTTGAGGTTTGGCAGACTTTCCAGAAGAAGAGGCAGCAGCAGCAGCGGATGGATGGTGTTTGAGACTGGAAGCTAGTGAGTGAGAGTCACGTTTGATTGGTTTCCGTTCCCGTTCAAAGTCATCCTTGCCGATTTTGAAGAAGGCTTGCCATTCCTTTGCATCTCTCATCAATTTCGACATTCGTTTTCCGCTGGTCTGATTAGATTGACGATCAGCAGACGATGAGAGTGGACGTTGAGCTAGGTTGGTGAGATAGAGACCGAGTTGGTTTTCTTGAGGTTCGTTACCGACTTGGATCCGACTGACATATTGTTTTTCGGATTCGGAGAGTTGAACTTGGACAAAGTCATCATCGTCGTTAGAATTGGGATCGCTTGAGGCTCCAGTGAGGGAATCGGAGCAGTTTCGATTGGGTGATTGAGGAGGGGTGGGAAGTGCTACGGATGGATTGGTTGATTGTTGTTTGCGAGAGTTAGATTTGGAAAGGGCTGGAGAGAGAGTCTTTGAGAGGGAGTGGAACATGTGCTTTTTGGTCGATTTTGGTTTGGGGACGGAGGTTGGCATGAGAGTGGAGGTGGAAGACATGGTTGGATTGGATGAGCGAGGAGAAGTGCGAAAACGTAGAGATCCAGTGCTGGCGAGGATGGGAGGAGGGGATAGGTGTTTGAAGACGTCGGGGTAAGTGGTACGGAGCTGTAAGGAAGAGATTATTATTAGTCAGTGTTTGTTAGACAGATGGTTGTGTGAGCAGCTGGGTGAAGGACGGACAGCGGGTTGAAGGGAAAGATTAATAGAGTTGAGCTAGTCGGCGGTTATGTAATGGACATGTAGATGATGAGTTCAAGTAAAGCAGTGCGAGGTGATAAAGGGAATATACATAAGGGTTGATTGTTAAGGGTTTGTTGTGGGTACGGGGTTTGATCGGATGGAGTAGAGTAGTTGATGAAGATACAAGATCCCAAACAAGAGAGCTGACTGACCGACTGATGGAAGCAACAGATTTCTTCTAATGTTCTGGCGAGAGTAAGATGAGAGGATGGGGTGATGACAAACAAGGTGAACGAAGGCTGGCGAATCTGAAAGTGTAATAAAAGAGTCAGGTACTCGTACACAACGAATAACGAAAAACGACTACCAGAGCAGGCAGACCTTGCTTGACTTCTGTTTGATGTTTCTGGCTTGGATTGTCATCTGCCAAGCAGAACGGTCAAGAGGATCAAGTGCTGGATCAACTGAGTCTGGTCGTTGTAGTGCGTTCATCTTGGAAAACTTGAGAAAACTCAAATCAACAAACTCAGGCCAATTCAAATTCAATTCCAATTTCAACTCGACATCACCGAAAAGCAAAAACACAACAAAAACTACTCGGCATCTACACTGCAGGCTATTCTGAATCAGATCTCCTTCCCAAATCTAATCTGTAAGCTTCATATCCATGTGTTCTCAAAACTTTCCAATTTATAATCCAAACTTCATCAAAAGACTTCTTATCAAATGAGTATTGTTAACTGTTCCAAAATCTTGGTTTCATATCTAACTGTTTTCATCTAAACTTAGACGATACAAAACTGTCTATTTAAAAATTAGTTTTTTGTCAACCCCTTTTTTTTCAAAGTCAATTTTCTGTTAGTTGGTAGAAAATTGTGTAAAGATAATGCTCAATTTGGTAAACCCCTCCCCCTGAAACACCACAAAACAAAAAAGGATTGGTGGGACCTTAACCATGTGGGTGTCTTCTTAAAGTACAACAAGGGGCCCTTTCTACTTTGATCAGGTGTCACCCACCCACACATGAATGTACATACCACCTTTTTTTTCTCTCTGAATGACTTTTCTTTAATAGTATTCCATTGGGAAGATAAAATTACACCTTTTTTTTTTGGGTGCCTCAGTGTTATGTATCTGGTAGTACATACATAGATACATATGAAAAGAACCCCGTTTGAATGTAGGTCATCCCACAACGACCAAAAACAACAACATGTATCTTATCATTTAAACTATCTCTATTGTCAATGTAAACCTTTCCCTACTCATGATGAGTCACAAAAATAATCAAATAATAGACCTGTGTGTCAGAACTCCAGTCAGTTCTCCCCCACCACCAAAACTATCTCCTTGCACACGGCAGTCCAACAAGTGCCTGGACTGGAAATGTCCAACAAGTTCGGTGGCCCAGTGGTGGGGCACTGTCAGACTCATCCGCTTATTTGTCCTCCACTTTCCATATCTATTTCAATTGATCTTCCTTCACTAGTGTGTGACACTTTCATTCCATTATGATGCCCTTTTCACTTTCCAATACAATTTGTAATCCCTTTGTTTTCATCCATTGGTATTTTACAATGTTCTGTTGATTCCATTGGTATGTTACAATCACATAATCCACATGTTATTTTATTTTATTGGCATATGCTTATGATTGATTGTTGACTTGTTAGAATTTGGAGTCTTTCACGAGTCATAAGAGTCAAGGATGAAGTAGACCACTTCAGCTAAAGGGGGTTAAAATGGCCCAATAGCTATTGAGTGGGACAACAGTGAGGGTGAAAAGGCTCTCTGAAGGACCTGTTTGAGACTGAACAGATCATGTATTTCTCATGTACTAGCAGTGATTAATATAGCTAGATACAGGAGTGGCCAGATTGTGGGACAAATGGCACAGAGAAAATGAACTTGAATAAAAAATATAAGAAAGAAGTCCTGAGGGCAGGAGGTGAGAATTCCAACATGGCTCAATCACATTCTGAACATCTTGTAGTAGTCTACTTAAACTGGCTTGTGTGTCAGTAGTTAGAATTACAAGCTCCAATTCTTGGTCTCAACTCCGTCATAGTCGGACCCCTTCCTCCGCCTCTGGATTTTGTAGACTTGAAAATTCTCTCACTTTGTAATAACAGGGTGGGCTAGTGAGACTTGTTATTATCATAAAAATTGTCTCATTCAAAATCTCATCACGTCAGATGAGGTTATATATATATCAGATCTAAAAAAAACAAGAGTGAAACTTGGTTGAATTTGAGAGCATCAAGCTGAATGTCGCTATATACTGGTGATCTCTTTTGTGTAGGTATAAATCTTTACTTTCATATAACACATCAAAAAAAGAATAAAAAAAATCCAGTCATAAAACCAGAAGTAATGAAAGTGAAATTAGTAATCACTTGAAAAACAATTGACATACATATTTAGGTACAGATTCACCATCAAAAATCTGATGTCCAGGTGACATGAAAGGAAATGAACTTTGTCTCTTGTGATAATACAATTCTAAATTGTGAATCCATGTTGACTTTGGCATTGAAAATCACAACTTCAAACTCAAGCTGATCCCAGCTGGACCACATAGCTTGGGTTGCCTTCGTCAATACCTATAAAAGGGTGGTGGCTGCTATGGTACTTAGCTTTTTTTTTTATGTATGCATTTGAATAAAAGTAAAGTAAAATTGGTTTTGCCACTGGCATTTTTTACTTGATGTCATCTGACATCCATTGACATCAGAAAATCCATGCTGAAATCCCTTTTTCACTGTCTTTTATGTCAGTTTTCCTCTCAAGTGATTATTGATTTTTTTGGGGGTGTTAGTTCTAAGAGGGATTAGTCAAAAAATAAGTCCCTGTGGATGACTGACTGACATGTATCTTGAGAGTTGAAAATAAATAAATAAATAAATGAGTTTTTTTGTTGGCATTGATTAAATAATTTGATCAGAAGGTATCCTTGTAGGAAGTTTTGATTCCTTGTTTATCCACTAAAGCATGTTTGTTTTGTTTGGGGGGTGGCTTGATGAAAAAATAAGAGCCTTCATTTCTCCATTGATCTAAAAAAATGGAAAGTTATTGGGGGTCAAGAACTTGATTTTCAATCAAGCATTGTCCCCAATGCAATGGGAAACTGTCTAGAAGTGTGACCAACTAATCCTGCATCCAACTTGGCTATACTTTTAAGGAGAGCCAAAAAACTATGTTGACTGACACTCCAGTTGTGTTGTTTCCATCAGCATTTAGGTTTAATATGTTGTGGTATATGTAAAATAGAGATAGTCAACCAATCAATTCTACCTGATTCACTTTTGGGACCAAGTTCAAGACTAATTAGTGGACTGAAAGAAAGCAGACATGAAAACCTTTTAATCCAGTGTAGAGATATGGAATAAGTGCAGTAGATCAACAAGAATGAGATTCTCCCAAGCTTAAATCAAATCTAGATTCCATTTCAAAAAGCTTCCATGGAAACACCACCACCATAATGATTGGCTGGGTTGAGTTTATTTCACTCAAAATTGGATTCAATCAATCAATTTAAACTTGGTTACTTTCAACTCTTAGAATACAAATTTAATGTAGGAACTGGGTTTATATTTCATTTTTTGAAAGCAAACAATACCCCCTTCCAACAATCTTGGTGGTGATGGATCATTTATATCTATCACAATCTCCTCAAAAAACATCAACTCCTTCAAAGATTAAAATACGAGTTCAAGAAAAACATTGTGAGATCCTCCTTGTTTTTTTGATCTGTGGATACAATCTGGAGGGTGGATTTTGTGTAGAGCTCATCCAAAACACCTAGCCGGGAAAGCTGGACCCGATTCAGGTTATCCAACCAACTCTTATTTTTTCTGTAGTGCTGAAAAGTAAGGTGAAAGTGTTTTGCATCCAATTGTATGCTGTTGTGTTTCTATGTATTGTGGTCAGCAGTGTTGGGCTCAGTCAAGGCTGAGTCAGTCATTTGGCGCAAGGCTGAGTCATTTCTTTGGGAGTAAAAGCAACCAAATTAATGCACAAAGCAATGTACAGAAGAATTTTTGCTAATGGAGGAAATCACAGTGTGGAATTCAGTCAGGTAGATGTTTCAAGGATCAAGCTCCAGCGCGGCAAGCCTCAAAATGCACTCACCAAGATCACTCAAGATCCCTCAAGGTTGTTTGATTTACAGTTTCTCTGCTTTTTAGTTTCCTTTGTTGGTCCCAAAACATGTACCATGTGGGTGTTTTCTTTTTGAATCTTTCCCATTGTCTTCTTTCCTATCCTGAGTTGTAGGCCTTCCTTTATCTGTTTCTTGATGTTCTTTTGTTTATTTGTTGTTTCTTCACTCTGACATTGTGTACTTAGGGAATTGGTGACAGGTCTCTTGGATTCCAATTTCCGCATAAGCATGGATTATGCCAATGGGGGGCTATAGAATCTGCTTTGATTCAAGGCGGATATCAAGAAATTCCATGGTCCAATTTTTTCAATACATATTGATCCTAATTCTGTGTGACAAGCCCTGGCATTCTTTTTTTGATCCCATCCACTGAAAACTAAACAAACTTCTGGAGCAGATTCATTTTTTGCCATACTTTGAAAATAACCCTGCCAAAAGTTATGCATCAACTTGACTCTCCAACATTATTTGAGGGAATATCACTGTAAGGAAGCCTGTTTCCCCTCCACACTGTCTTGCTGGCCTAGAACTGGACAAAGCTCCATAAAGGGGACTGTAAAATCACAGAGAGGGCACACAAAGCATTGGGTGGATTGGTGTGGCAATAAAAGGGGCCAAATTTGAAGCTAGACAAGGGCTGTGGGATGAAGGCTCAGAGGATGGTGAGAGAGTTTTGTGACATGACATGCAGAGCGGATGAGGGATGTGAGAATAAGGCTTAGCTTAGGCTGAGAGATCTACATGACAATACAGAGCAAAGTTTAGAGGCTTGTTGAGGGGGTTGCAAATGGCAGGTGGCAAGTGGGTGCTGGCTGGGGTTTAATTAAAGCAAGGTAAAACAGTGAAATCACAGAGCAGAGGCAGAGATGGAGTGTTGCATGTGAGAACAGAGTGTGAATGGAGAGAGAGAGAGTTTTTTTGCTATCATTGAATCATAAAAGAACCACATTGTAAAATCAAGAGAATCAAAATTGATAATCTTTTGTCAAAACAGGGGATTCAGTGTTGCAGAGTGTATCAATCTTTCTGTCTTGATCAAATGTGGAGCAGACCTATAGTACTATTTGGTATTAATCAATACCCAGAACTATCTAAACTATTTTTGAAGAAGTGGGTCAAAGTGGCAGAGCAAAGCACTCAGTGGTGAGGAACTCACACTTCTCATCCTGTTACAAATTTACTTTCACAATTTCTATCAATACCATACAGTCTTTGATTGGTTCAAGGGAATTTTCTAATCACAAAACTATTGATGTTGGTGATTCAACCAACATTCCTTAACCACAATTAGGGTATTCAAATATTGTTTCAAGAAAAATTGCATAAAATCTTAAACACAAGATTTGGCTGGGACCTGTCAAGATACTTAAACTTAAATTTTATGATTCTTGACAGGTCCCTTCCAAATCTTGTATTTAAGATTTTATGCAATTTTTTTCCAAAACAGTATTTGAATACCCTAAATGTGGGTCCTTCACATTTCTCTTCTTTTTTCATAATGTATGTAAATTGATGGCTTAGGTATCTTCCTTTCTTTTCTATTGACCAAAAATGGAATAAGATTACTCTTTTCCAAAACAAAAGATTGATCTGTTAATCTGGATATTGGGAATTGCTTCTTCATAAATTCCAGCTTGATTTCTCTAGTAGTATCTATCCAGTGAGATACTGGTTGTGCACAGGATAAGTCCAACACCCAGCTCATCCAATTGAATACTACCAGCTATTCCAGGTCAAGATTGTATCCTTATTTTTATCTATTCCCCTTCTTTCCCAATCAACCATGACATATCTTGACTGGATTAAGATACATGTCCATTGAAAAAAAAACCTATCAAATTGTGTTGTTAATTGGACCTTATCCCTCCAGTAAAATTTGGAAGATTGCCATATGTGAGGTGAAATAATTTCAAGCCCAAATATCTACTCATGATGACATGTAAAGTTCACTGGAAGACACATTCATTCAAATGCCAAAAGCTGGCGTAAAAGTCCCCTTTGTACTAATGCATTCTGACTTGTTTTATGTAGTACATTGAAAAGAGCAACAACAGTCATGTGACTTAACTTGATTGATTTTCAGGTGATAATTAAATTAATTGATTATTCATTTTTTCCTGTTTTTTTTTAATCAGATGTTGTTTTCAAATTCCCAAATTCAATGCACATCAGACATTAAAATTGTGCTGTACTGAGCATGCTGAACAACAAAAAAGTGTTTCAAAATGTAAAAAAAAATGATTTTGTCACACTTTAAAGGGTTGTCTGAGTAAGCATGTGCTCAGTTGAACTCAGACTTGGATTTAACATTGTCCAATTTTCATTTCTCATGAGCTGCTTTGTCAAAAAAAAGCTGTGATTCCTCCCTTCATGAACTCATTTTTTTAGCCAGGGAGAATCTATAAACACCCATCACCCAAGTTGTATGAATATGGTTGGCCCTCACAAAACTCCAACTATGTAACACTAGCATAATTGTCTGGTAGTGTCAGATTATCTGATCATGTTGTACTCCAGAGGGTGTTACTTCAGACTTGATGAAATCCTTCAGTCAGACAGGAAGAAGAAACCTTCAAGTTCAACAGAGCATACAAAAATGGGATCAAGCGCAGTACAGTGTGCTATCAGAAGAGGTGACATTAGTGCATACCAAACGGAGACTCAAATATAGACTTTTTCTTTTCATAGGGGTATCTACATACTCTACCAGGACATCAAGGCTGAAATGGAGTATCGAGCTCAGTGTGGAGTCTGGCGCAGCAAGCAGCTGTCCGGAGGCTTAGATAATCCAGAGCAGATGTCAGTGTGCTTTCGACTGTTGACTGTTTCGGGACAACCAAGGGAAACCCAAGCAGCCTCAGGACGATGACTAACATAGACCCTTCACTGCCAACAGAGGAACACCCAGACAACAACCACCACCATCGCAAGAGATCACGAGCAGGCAGCATCAACCCAACCTCACCACAACCACAACCACAACCACAGCCCAACTCACTCCGTCATGACCTATCCTCACTCGATCCAACCCTATCAGCCATCAACGACAGAATGGCCGACAACCTACTCCACCACTCTCACACTCCCAAGCGGAACAGAACAACCGAACTTGCCGATCGACAAGAGATCGAGCACGAATCTGACTCAAACGATCGTCCATCACTCGACACAATCCAACTAGCCCATCTCATCACCTCAATCCAAGCCCATCGTAACTCGCTCCTCTCTCCCTCCCTCTCCCTGTCCTGCTAGCTGACATTTGTTTTCTCAGCTGAACACTCGCCCACTCCAGACCCCATAGAAGCTGCCGCGAGTTCCCATCTGGTCGATTACCACCCAATACCAAATTACTTGCTCCCATCTCGCCCGACGATCGAACCAGAATGGAAAGAGAAATTTGACTTTCTCTTGAATCCATACAAAATGGAAGTAAGTCAATCTCCCTTGCTCTAGAGACAACTCAACAATGTGATCTTTTACTGAGTAGCTCCTCAACTAGATCTCTCGTCTTCGATCACGCATTGAACTCTTGGAGGACGAACGATTGTCGATGGCTCGTGAAATGACCTCTCTGAAGGGATCCTTGCGCACTGCCTCTGACCACCCCCCTCCACGATCCTTTGCTGGAGCTACACACCAAACCCCACTCTCTGCCAGAGATCATTCCAGGCTCCCTACCACTATCCTCTCCAACTCCTCTCTCAACCATTCCCTAGACATTCCGGTAGGCCCCCTGCCGGAGATCGGTTCGAGCCAAGCCAACTCTACAAATCAGATTGTCGTTGCTCAAACCTCTTCAGGGGGTAAGCCTGGAATCTCACAACCGATCATCAATCCATCATCCAAGTTTGAAACTGGCATAAGTTTTCGCCAAAAGAGCGCTAGAAGGAAATCTGAGGCGCCTAGCCCTTTCAACACTCCTACTTCTTCCACCACCACCCAAGCCACAAGCAATAGAGCCAAGCATCGCAAGCCTGAACTGTCTCGTACCGTTCGAGCTACCGTCTTCCGCTTGATGGGCGTCTCAGCCAGTCATTCGCCCATGTCCAGCGATGCCGGTTTATCGAATGAGTCCTGTAAGTTTGGGAACGAGAAGAGTCGGGCTTATCATGGCTATACCACCTCGCCCTGTTTCCCCGAGTATACATCTGAAGAGCTCGTCGATCCGATAACCAAGGCTAAGATCTGGCGATGGGACTGGTCCAAGACGATTCGCCAGTCGCAGAACAACACGAACTTTGCGAAAGAAATCCGGAATGTGATTGCGAGGGAGGCAGCGGATCCAGTCCGACCGATGCACACCGAGGTCCCGGCGAGCGACTGGCTCTATCTGGACGATGCGATCGACTCTGCCTACACCAACATGCGAAGGGAGAGGGATAACCTGATGGACCCAAATAAGATGGTCAAGAAAGAGGTTCATCGAGCCCGGAACAAGAAGCGCGGGCTGAAAGAGGACAAATACAAACGTCGACGGAAGGCGCTTGACGACTACCGAGTGGACCCGCAAAGCTTTGCGCAACGCCTGCGGGACGCAGACCTGAGACTTGGAGAGAAGCCGACGGCTCGTCATCTGGTGGGCAACGGCCAGGATGAGATGGCAGATGAAGAGAAGCCAAGAGATGAAGTAGAAGAGGAGCGCTGGGATGACGCGTTGGACATTAAATACATGTCGAGCGAAGACGAAGCGAACGTGCACGATTTCGATAACCCGGTCCCGATAGGAACTGACAAGCCCGACAACACCCTTGCGGCCTCCGATAAGGTCTTTGCGATCTGTCGCCCCACTTGGAGGTCTGAACAAGTCCAGAACTTTTTCTCCATTCTCGATATCATCAAACAGCCCGAGCGCGCATACCGTCGTGTCATGGGCCCGGTCCGTCAAGCAAGGCCTCCACCTGGCACTCCCTCTTGGAGTATGTCTCTCTCTTATATTATATCTTCTTCTGTCTCATGAACTCACTTCTTTCCTCTGGGTTGTAGTGGTCAATGAAGCAAACTCATCTCTCGATTTCACTGGCCAACCGTCTGAAAGTCCTTCGATTAAAGCTGGCACTCAATCCACCCCAATCCCTAACTTTTAACTCTCACTTTCAATCTTTTTTACACCCTTCTTCTCTTTTTTAAGAAAAAAAAAACTTGATATACGAATCGCTGGATGTTTTTTTTTGGTGTTACCCCTTTTTTTGATTGTCGCTCACAAAATCTACACATTCATCTTCATCACAATTCACAAAAAAAAGAAGAAAATACAATTAAATGAAAAAAGATGAAGACAAAGATAAATAAATGGATGATGTTCAATCAACTTTTTATCATCCCTATTTCTTTCTACCTTCATACATACATACACAAAAAAAACATGTACATATATATGTACATATGCATGATCAACCAGTCCTCACATCAACGATACATACAAGTCCATAACAAGAAAAAGAATTTTGAAAAAACTTGTTACTTAACACTTTATGAAGAAAGAGTATGTCCTTGTATGTGTCTGATTGGCCCCTTGACGACAAGGAGTGTTTTCTTCCTTTGAGAGGGTGGCTCTTTATGTATGTAGAAGGATGAGTTACATGTAGACTCGAAGGATTATGATTTGTATGTCCAAACAGTTGAACAAAATTTGATTCAGATCATGGATTGTGCTTGTACTTGTACTCGTATGGATTGGTGGTTGTATAGCCAGAATATCTATGGCCCTGTTTGGCACCGTCATGAAAGTGGGTGTAATATTGAACATTTAGGTCCTGTTTGGGAGTGGGATATTGAGGTTGCTTGTGACATCTGGTCCAATTTTGGTGGACTTGACCAGATGTCACCTAGGATTTCACGCATGAAGTGTAATATTACGGCCGTCGTATGCCATTCCCAAACAGGGCCTTAATTCAATAAGAGCCTCATGGTTGGCTCAAATATAACAAAGTTGGTATATAAATAGGGGGTTGGAAATACGACTCCCATGACCGAGTCGACGTCCAATTTGGGAGTCGTCGGTCCAATTCAGGCCGCGGGGTTGGGAGTCGACCTCCCAATCCCAAAAAAATAAGAAAATTAAAAAAAATTAAAAAAGGAGGGAGTCGTTCTCCCAAATCCGCCAATGGACTGGGCGGACCAGTCAATGAGGTTTTTGTGCCTCATAGACCAGAAGAAAAACCTTCCGGTCAATGGGGTTGTTGTACCTCGTCGACCGGAAGGTTTTCCTTCCGATCGATGAGGTAAAACAGCCTCACTGGCCGGAAGGATTTCCTTCCGGTCAATGAGGAGTTGTACCTCACTGACCGGAAGGATTTCCTTCTGGTCAATGAGGAGTTGTACCTCACTGACCAGGAGGATTTCCTTCTGGTCAATGAGGAGTTGTACCTCACTGACCAGGAGGATTTCCTTCCGGTCAATGAGGAGTTGTACCTCACTTACCGGAAGGTTTTCCTTCCGGTCAATGAGGAGTCCTCACTGACCAGAAGGATTTCCTTCCGGTCAATGGGGTTGTTGTACCTCATTGACCGGAAGGTTTTCCTTCCGATCGATGAGGTAAAACAGCCTCACTAAACGGAAGGATTTTCTTCCGGTCAATGAGGTTGTTGTGCCTCATTGAGCTGGAAGGAAAACCTTCCAGTCAATGAGGCTGTTGTACCTCATTGACCGGAAGGAAGTCCTTACGGTCAAAGAGGAGTCCTCAATGACCGGAAGGACTTCCTTCCGGTCATGGAGGAGTCCTCAATGAATGAAAGGATTTCCTTCCGGTCAAGGAGGACTCCTCAATGACCGGAAGGTTTTCCTTCCAGTCAATGAAGGCGACTCCCAATCCGCCCAGTCCATTGGCGGATTTGGGAGAACAGCTCCCTCCTTGTTTTATTTTTATTATTATTTTGGGATTGGGAGGACAACTCCCAACCCTGCGGCCTGAATTGGACCGACGACTCCCAAATTGGATGTTGACTTGGTTGTGGGAGTCGTTTTTCCAACCCCCTATAAATAAAGAGTACTATGTGCTTCATCATTTGTGACATCAAAATGGGCATGTGAGGCTGTCATTAGCATCATAATATTAATATTACACTTGAAACAGATGTAAAGGGTAATAATGCTACTATGATACTAGAGACATTCCAATACATGGACTCTTATCTTGTCGATAAAGAAGCAGGAAGCCCTTTTTCATTCTATACCAATTTGGTTACATTTGTGCCAACAGTTTGGTATGTATTGAATTAAATGTCCAATATTACACCCATTTTTATGACGGTGCCAGTGCCAAATGGGGCCTTATTTATTTTTAGGAGCTTTTCAAAAAAAAAAAAAAGAAAGAAGAATTAGATTGTGCTAAAATTAAGCCTGCCATGTGTCAAGAAGAAAGATTACAAAAAAAAAAACTTGAACAGTAAAAAATATCAGCACATATAATATATAGCCAGAAAGATTGGTTTATTGTATCACACCATTGTAGTTAAAATTTGGTTCAAATTGGTATATAACAATTGTGAGATTAAAATTTGGTTCTGAAATCTTGCTTATTTTAAGTGCCTGAATGCATGGTGATGGATATATTGTAACCTCATTCCACAACATTTAAAGTCACTTGTGTCAAGTTTTTTTTTCTTTCTTTTTTATTATCATTCTTGACATATCATGCCTGCTGGCTGTTTTATCTGATCTTTTTTTTCACTCTTTTTTTTTTTTTCTTTTTTGATTTTCTTTCATATTAAAATTAAAATTCTTTATACTAAAGGATATCATATATATTTTTATTATTGATAAGAGACTGAGTGCTTTTTCTGAGTATTAGGATAGGAGAATGATGGAAGAAAAAATATATCTATCAAGAATGCTACAGAGTTTACTGATTGATTTACAGACATCCTGCATCAGGGTATTTCCAACCCCCACCCCCCCCCCAAAAAAAAAAAAAAAAAGAAACCCTTGATTTAATTGGCACCTCAATCAAAAGTTCCTTGAATTTCAACTAATAATTCAAGAGGATGGATGTCCTCGTTGGTAACCGTCTGGTCGGGGTGAATATTCACCTGCTGATTCGTCAGTGAGAGGCGGTTCGTCTGGATAGAAAGTTCGTAGGAATTCGTCATAGGTCATTGGACGTGGGGCGTATGATCGGGCTAGAAATTCACGTGGTACCTGTTGTTCGTAACTGACACGCGGTGGGTTTTCATAGAAAGACCGTCGGAAGTCGCTATCTGGAGTTGGTGGTTGGTGAGTGTAAACCGGTTGTCCGTGAGACCCAGAGAAAGGAAATCCATGCCCTTGTTCGTAGAAAGGCCGTCCGTCGTGATAGGAAGGCGGTTGGGAGTCGTCATAGAGAGTTAGTGGGCGGTGAGCGTAAACCGATGGCTCGTGAGAGAAAATCAGATATTGTTCGCGGTAGACTTGTGTTGGGGATCGGCCTACAAGTGTGCCTAATAGGTTTTGAATGAAACCACGTGTTGGGGATGGACCTACAAGTGTGCCTAATAGGTTTCGAATGAAACCACCATGTTCTGTCTGTGGGGGTGAAGGAAGTCTTTGAAACTGAGGGACTGCGTCTATCATATGCTGGCCTGTAAGTGTGTGTAATATGTGTTCAAGGAAACCACCATGTTCTGTCTGTGGTAGAGGCAGTCTTTGAACGTGAGGGCCTGCGTCTGTCGTATGCGATGGTGGTACCATGGGGTAACCGTGTATGTGAGGTGGTTGGGCACCCAAATGTGGGCTAGGGAACCCATGGTTCGGAAAAACATGGGGTGAAGCAGTCGGGGCTGGAGAGCTTGTATTTGGTCGCTGGCCGTTGGTGTCCATGCGGCAGACCGGACACGCTTGGTGACCTCTCTCCATCCACTCGTCCTTGCATTGTTGGTGAAAAAGGTGATCACAGTGCGGCCACTTCACTGGAGGACCTAGTGAATCCGCTTCTGGAGGACGCGACGGCTTGGAGAGGCTTCTGTTCAATTGGCGTATCTTGGTCCATGACATTGATTGCAATTTTCGAAAGCGATGTAGCATTTTCTTTGCAGGTTGTCGAGGTTTTGGAGGTGCTTCAAGCTGTTCGGATTCGAACGGTGCCAGGCAAATGGGGCATGTGGCTTCTTGTTCCACTGCCCTGGAATCGGCCTGAAAACATGAGGTGAATTTCGTGAGCAATGCCCCCGGACAAGTGCTTCATAGGTCGCTCACCATGCGTTTCACGTGACGACGAAAGGTATCCCGTGGTGAGAGCGACTGCGCGCCAACTGAAGACATGGTTACGGTGGTGGCAGATACAGTCGGATTTGTATTTCGTAGCTGGTCTCCGTCTGTTGCAGTTCTTGGAACAGGGGATTGAAAAGCTACTTGGAAAAGCTGGCGATGAAAAGGCATGCATCAGATTCGTATGATCCATTTCGAACAGGACGCCGTGCGCAAGAAAGGGAAATTCAAATGCTTAACCAGGAAGATGATCCAACCAAAGAACATTGTGGACTATTATGACACGGAGAAATTTGGGAGATCTGAAAGATAGGGCGCGTCCTCCAGCCGTTTGACTCAGCGAAAGAAATTCAAAGGTCCTTAAGATCTCCTGAATGTCACCGAGAAAACTGGAGTGAAGCGCTGAATGTGGTGACGTACTTGGCGACAACCTCAAGTAGACCTGGACGATGGAATGTTGCGTGGGGTGACTTTGGGGAGGTATCATGTTGAAACAATTGCTTTCACTAACTAAGGCAAGGCTGCCCGGGTATCATGGAAATTTGTACATGATGACGAAGATTGGCAGTTAGTAATCCGCCCACGCGCCCCGTAATTTGTAAACAGTGTGTATACAAGTCTCGAAGGTGTGCTCTAAACGCTGTAGCCTTACCGATATGGATGGTCCAACAGGTTTGGTAACATTCGATGATCTGTACCTACACCCGTTCAAAGCTCAAAAAAGTACCTTGACCAGCGTCCTAACTTAATAAAGGGGTGACCATAATTTTGCAATGCATATTTTGCAGGACAGGGCAAAAATGAACAAGTCATGCAAATTTTCACATGGGGATCTCAAGATGCAAAGTTGCACTACCTGCGATTTTGTTGAGTGATGCAAAATAAAGCCATGCAAAGATAAAGAGTATTATGCTCTGAGTTTGTGGTTCTTGTTTGAAGATCATGATATTCACTAACACACACGCATCTCTATATACATGTATGTCCGGGAGTCTTGGCGAGTCTTCTTAACCTAACCCTAGGTTCCAACAAAAGAAAGTACTTGAAAATTCCCAGTGGGCGGGCTGCAAGTTGCAACTTGCATAATTCCACCCACAACTCATGCATACACATCATGCAAAATCCCACCGCCCAACCACAAATCCGAAAATGCCAGTCAATCCATCTCCAGTACATCATCACATGTAAAATCATGGCCTGCAAAGTTAGTTTTTGATACACCATCCAGATTTACAACATTTGTTAGCAAAGATACCTACCTACCCATCCAACATCCGACCCTCTCACGGCTCACCCATCCATCCCAAAATAGGATGCCACCATTTCGTCTCAAGGCCCACGTTATGGTCGCGGCAGAGGATTTCGAGGAGTCGGAGTACAAACCCAATGCTACTGGATCCGACAAGGAAAGTGATGATCCCGATGAACACGCAGATTTGTTTGAGCCAATAGATTCAAAGCGTGATCCGTCAATTCCCGCCGTCATCCAAAGCATCTAGGATGAATTCAGCAAAGATATCCAGGAAGACCTCGGGAAGGAGCTTGTTGTCACTGATCTCCGGCAAGACCAGCAAGGAATCATCAATCGAGAGGCAGTCGAATCCTTGCCAGGCCACAAAGGAATTCTTCCATGCATCGATCGGTCCAAGGGTCCACTTTGCTTGGATTCCATCTCATCAGCATCATCGGCGGCTTCTTGGAGTGGCAATTCAAATGCTGATAAGGATTCTCATCCCCACAAAGACAAAAATGATTCCCCAGTTAAACTCCCGGTTGGAAGTGAGAAAAATGTGATTGATGATGTCAATCAATATGATTACAGCACTGGTGGTAAGTTTATCCTAATTATTAACCATCCAGATTGAAATAAATATCTCTATAAATGAATTTTTGACGTGATTTTATTGTAGAACCTCTTGATCCTCCCCCCTCTGCTGAGTTTTAAACAATGAGTGACTTAGTCAAGTTTGCTCAGACATGGGCCAAGCGACACGGATATGCAATCTGCACGTCCAACTCTCATGCCTGTAAGAATGTTTACCTTCAGTGCGGTCGTTCAGGAGATTACCGTGGAGCTGTTTCAAACAAGTCGGGATGACAAACGGCCTCCGCCAAAGTCCGCTGCCCCTTCAAGCTCAGGGGTTCTGTCTCCACTAGCCAAAAAATTGTCAACAAAACTTGAAAGTTGGTCACACTTGAAGGCGAACACAACCACGATCCATCACCTTTGGCTTCCTCCCATGCAGCAAACCAGCAGCTTCTCCCCAAGCAAGTTATTGAGATTCAAAAGCTCTCTTGTTTGAATCTCAAGCCAGCTCAAATGCTTTTACAATTGAAAACCTCCAATAATGAAACATACACTTCAAATAAGACCATCAGCAATGCCCTTCAGGAGATCCAATGTGATGATTTGGATGGTAAGTCACTGGTTGAGGCCCTCCTTTGCATCTTGAAGGAATCAAACTGGGCATGGGACATCAAAGTTGACTCTAGCGGCAGCATTCAGAATCTTTTCTTTGCACATCCTGGCTAGAATCAATCACCATGTCGCTCTATTGGACGAAACCTACAAAACCAATCGATATAAGCCTCCTTTAATCCATGTGATTGGCCAGGCGGCTTCCAACCAATCATTCTCTATTGCATTTTGTTTCTTGACGTACAAAGATAATGAGAACTACCTCTGGGTCATCAACAATCTGAAGAAACATATCTGGCAACCTCAACAAGTTCCAAAGGTTTTTATCACTGATCGTGACACCGCTTTACGAAACGCTTTGGCAGAGGTCTTCCCAGAGTCACAAGCAAACCTCTGTACCTGACACATCAACAAGAATATTGCATCCCATTGCAAGACACACTTCCCTTTGGAAAAATTAGACCCAAAAGACAAGGAAAAGCAATCAAAACATGTAGCTCCTAAGGACAGTAAGAACACAAAGTTGGTCAATCACTGGGACCAACTAACATATTCAAAAACACCAGATATCTACAAGGAGCGACTCAGTATCTTGAAGGAACACCTAAAAACTTGTCCAGCTGTTCTCGATTACCTTGAAACCTCAATTCTTCCTGTCAAAGATCTTTTTGTGGTGGCCTGGGCCTGCCAGTACCCCCACCTCAAGGGTTGAATACGGACACACCTATCTGAAAACCTTTATGAAGAACTCAACCGGCGACTTATTATTGGTCTTCAATTCATTATTGCTTGCTGTGGACTCACAAATCAATCATGTCCATGAGTCAATTGGTCGTGATACGGTTAAGACGCTGGTGAATGTACCTAAGTCTTTCATACCTCTTCTTGGCTACATATCAACATTTGCAATTAAAGAATGTATCACTCAATTCAATTGTCTGGCCGACCTTGACCCGACTGAGCCATGTTCCAACACCCTCACAATTGGCATTGGTATACCATGTCCTCATAAAATTGCAGAGATATTAGAAGAAGGTAGTTCACTCAAGCCGGAACATTTTCACTCTCAATGACATCTCAAATATAACCCTGAGATTACTGTAAGAGTCTCTCTTTCTTATTTGATTATCCACACGTCCCCATTACAATCTAAGAATCTTGTTTGTATGGCTGCCACAGCAAAGCGATGAACGTGATCTCAATTTAGACAATGAGATCAGGAATCTAAGTGCTGCACTCGCGAACGAACCATCCAACAACCTCTCAAACATACTCAACCAAATCAAGCAGATCACTAGCGGGACCCATTCAAGCCCCAAATGTCAAAATCAAGCCTAAAGGAAGGCCAAGTGCAGCCAAAACAAAATCCTGCTCAACATCTACTAGATGTAATCCCTCACAATTCGAACTCGTCAATGCAAAGTTGAAAAAGGAGCAGGCTGATAAAAAAAGAGCGGAAAACAAGAATAGGGTGTTGGAAAGCCGAGCAAGAAAGAAAATGAAACCCACGAAGAAAAGGAAGATCAACAATGATGATGAAAAAGACTTACACCTGGATGACGTGGAAGCCTCTGACAATGAGATCTCACAAGACGCACAATCAGATGACAGTACAAATGAAGAAGATTCGAAGTCATGTGATATGGATGGGGAGGAGGATGCCTCATCTGCTGAGGTTTGTCAATATTTCTCTATTCAAGGTGACCGAAGGATTGCAGTTGATGTTTAATGGAATCTAAACAGACCAATGATTACAAAGCCCAAGCACCAAAGAATTTTCAGCGTTTTATCACACATTTTTTTGATCCTCCCGGTGACGGAAACTGTGTATTCCAATGTGTGGCTAGGGCACTTGGGTATGACAATGATGGCGGATGGTTCAAGGTCAGGCAGGAGATGCTGCAAGAAGTGACCAATTACAAAGGGATGTATTTAAAATTGCAGGGTGGAAAAAAATTGTTTGAGAAGATGCTCAAAGGCCTTACCATCAAAACTCAAGAATCAAAAGTTTCTCACAGTCAATGGCTCAACAAATTGGGTCATGGTCAGGTGATTGCTAATACTTACATAAGAACTATTGTCTTCCTTTCTCTCAAGGAGTGTAATACATTCCTTCCACTTTGATCTGGGCCCAATGAGTCTGACAATCCCGACTCAATTTATCTTCTGCACGTCAACAGCAACCACTGGGTTTTAGCTAACGTGGAGGGGGTGGAAGGGTTCCACCCCATTTCAGCCACCCGGATGGTTTCTAGAAGTGCAAAACACTGGAACACTCGCTTACTTGATGGTCTGGCTCTCTGCAAGTGATAGGCCTACATTTGTATATATTTTTCTTATCTTTTTCTATTATGGTTTGTTGTTTTTCTCCTTCAAGTAATTGGTGTTGTCTTGCCTTGAGCCGGTTTATTGGTTTTAATGGGTGTTTGCAACCCCACATGCCCTTGTGGGTGTCTTCTGGGCTTAATGGGTGTTTGCAAACCCACACACCCTTTTGGGTGTTGAGCCAGGGAAAAACACACCAACAAATGTGTGCGGCTGCACACACCGAACTAATTGGTGTGCAGTGGTAGCCACGCCAAGCCATTTGGCGTGCAGGTGTAGCCATGCCTCATATTTTGAGGTTCATGGTGTGTGGGCTGCGGAACACCAGAATAAGTGGCATCCGATGCCTTCCACGTCCTGTTCCCTGGCGTGATTTTGCAAACCCTCCAGGAAACGTGGCATGCAGGATTGTGTACGCCAATTTCCTGGAGTGCACATAGTAAAATGATGGCGTGCATATAGGCCAACCCTTAGAATAAGGCAAGATTTGAAGTTAATCAACAGACCATGATCTTCATGTTGAGATGTGGAGATCAGATTTCTTGGACCGTTCAGAGCATAGTAGACTGGATAGATGATGGAGCCGCCAAAGTTCATTTTCCCAATATGGGTAATATTGATCTGCCCTGAGTACATGTTCATTGCTTAGGATTGATCAGTAGATCAAAGTTACATAGTGTGGTCTTGGTGGCGCCAGAGTCAAAAACAAGTGTTGATTTACTGTCACCAGGAGAATCAATTGTAGTGTTTAATTTATTGGAGAGCATGAAACCAGTGTCTTCTGGATCCTCCTCATAGTATTCTTTGTCATCAACTACTTTGACTTCATCTTCATCATAGCTTTCTTGAATCATGTTTGCTTGACCGTCTACGTATAATTTCATTTGTTGGCGGAATTTCTTAGCAAATGCATTGTCTGAATTGGGGTTTCTTGGATCAGGTTAAGTTGGCACAACACCATGAAAAATTGCACAAGACACATGATGTCCTTGTCCACAAGAACTTCCCGATCCACGATTTGATTGGATCTGAGGGGTCAAGATGAAGATTGTTGGGCTATTTGTTTGGACTGATTTAAGGAATAGGCTGTCTCAGCAATGGTGGTTTCTTTTCTTCCATTTTCAGCAGATAGTCGATCGTATACTTTCTCAAATGTAAGAGGTTGTAGGTCGTATAAGTTTTGAACCAATGGGGACAACAATTTGTCTTGATGCAAGCTTCAAAGTAGTAATGCGACCACCATACCAGTCAAGACAGACATGAAATTCTTTGTGGTAAGAAGAGATGTCATAAGAGTGGTGTATTGATGAAGAAAGGTTGAGATGTGCTGAGCAAGAGATGAACTGGGCTCATAGGATAAATTTATCAAGTGATATATTTTCTCACATATCATCGCCAAACACTGCGGCTAGAGCCGTAAGAGCTTCAAATAGATTATGTTCATTCACAATGATGATTGGATGGAGATCTTCTTTGATGGTGGTATATAATTTTTCGATGCCCCAAGCACACATTTGGTGATATTCCTTCTTTCCTTTATTTTCAGTTGTCCATTTTTCATCCCTAAGATCTTCATAGCCCTTGGCAAATATGATTGTACAAAAACGAGACTTCCAAATGGATCAGTTGCCTTGATTGAGTTTGACAAATTTGGATTTCAATCAACCATTGTTGGAACTATTGCCATTTCCCATGTCGTCGAAGTCTACCTGCGGATTTATTCTTACTCTAGTCTTATAGTATTAATGCAAAATAATGCCTCTTGCTACCATGTAGGAAATATTTAGGTCTTATAGTTATCTTATTCGAGCAAATAATAAAAGCTAGTAGAAGTAATAAACTGCTTAAAATTTATCAGAGCGGAACAATGAATTGATACCCGCACGCTTTTATGGAGATGATGAAATTGAACAAGCCTCCACTTGACAATCTTGTTGCTCCTCCTAAACGTACTTGATCTCTTCACGTATGTTGATCAGATTAATTAGACAGGTAGAAAAGTTTTTGACGGTTGATTAAGGAAATGTTGAGCGTTGAGAGTGTGATGGAATGTGATGATTAAAGTTTGCTCTTCTGGAATCTGAACTTGAGGCGCACGTGAACTTTCAGAGGAAAAAAATTTCAATGATGTGCAGTACTTGTGGGTACACAGCTGTGGCTGTTAGGATTATTCTTTAACAGGAGATAAAGACGCTGAGGTTTCTCAGGTATTCATATTGCATGAAGCAAAGCCAAACTCTTCCCTTGTTGTTGACGGAAGAAGAGGCATAATGATGGATGATTTTGGACCAGATGAGAAAAGGTGATTCTTCGTTCTCCGGGGTGATTCCTGCTTCAAAGGCTGCATCGCTCAAGTAGTTCATGAGGATGTCCATGGCTTCGGCTTGTTTGTTGGTGGCGGAATTGGCGGCTACACCATTGAGAGGGATTGGTGCACCTGTGAAATATTTGAGAAGGCCTTTGTGCCTCAGGTGCGCTTTGATCTACATTGACCAGTGAGCTAAATTACAATCCTCCAGCCTAGGGATGTTCCTTCTGGACAATGCAACTCCTTCTGATTCTGCCATTGTGATCCTTTAGTACATTCACTATTGAGCTGTTTTGAGACTGTCAATCTAAGGGATTTAATGCAAAACTAAAGATAGATTTCAGAATGAGAACATGAGAGAGAAAGAAATAAGGAAAATAATGAGGAAGAAGAGATGACAAGAAATGAAACAAGAGGCTTACCTAAAGGACAGGACGGGCTGACAATAAGGAGACTTGAAGGTAAAGAAAAGATAAACCAGGAAAAACCCTCCATACTACTCTCTCAGAGACAAAGACTGAAACACAAAGATAATCAGCAAGAAGAAAGAGATGAATGGAATAAAGAAAAGAAAAAGAGACTGTACCACAGCTATTGAATCTGGCAGCTGGGGTGACCTCGACAACAACTGATGATGGACAGCGGTGATTGTTGTATCTGCTCGTGTGGATATTCAGATCGGGTGGTTGGAGTCAAGATGAGAAAGCTCAGACTTGTGGAGGCAAGTCAGGGATGAGTGCATGGCTGCATGTGGGTGCTGCAAGTCTGGTTCGAGATCAGAGAGAGGGGGGCTGAAAATCCAACACAACTGACATCGGCTGGGTAGGAGATGTGTTGGCAAGTTACAGTGTGAGAACTCCTTTTGGAATGGGATGGCAGTTCTGTGAGGGGGAAATAACAGAGGTAATATTGCAAGTATGTATGAACCTATTACAACTGATATGGGTGGTTTGAAAGACCTGCCCCTCTGTGTACTACACAAGAGCTAACACAATAAATTATTTATTTATTGTGGCAAACTAATGATAGAGAAAAACTATGTGTAGCAGTCTCTAATTGGACCTAGAACAACTTTTACCTCTGGATCTAATGATAACTCTGATAGTAAGGGTGAGTGGATGATAAGAGATAAAGATAAGGAAATAGATAAGATGAAAACTGATGGAATCCGGGTAGAGTGAAGATTTATTGGAATGACTTGGATGATGATACTGATAAGTGAAAATAGATAAGATGAGTTATTTTTTATAATGTTTATACTTTTATAGAGATGACTAAGGAGATGTTTGAAAGGATGAATGTGAACTATTCAGGATTTTATGTCCCCTTAACCTTTAGCCCAGGGGGATACCTGCCGTAATACTGGATTCCTTTACCAACTTAAAGGTATAAAAGCTTTGATGGACTGCCCGATTGAGAATCACACCCTTGGATATGGATGAGTGTGTTCTACTGTTGCTACTACTTACCTAATTTTTATAATGGTGAGTGTCCTCCGAGTGACTGGGGAATGTTGAGAGGGGAAAGAGGCCCTCCTTTTATAGTAAAATATGAGGCATGCACATTATATGATTTTATGTAGAATCTTGTCTGATAATTAACTTTGAACACCCCTAATGTGACCTGGCATCTTGATTGCCAGACTACCACACATCCCATGTACCTGACTAAGTAAGTGTTTGATTTCCCCACCCTTCCAAAAAAATCATTCAAGCACGGGTAAACTTTTTGGGGCGCAGGCTTGAACACCATGTTGTGACTGGAGCTGAATATCCGACAAAGCCAACCAACCCAGTACATTAAGGTCTGCTTGGCCTGGCCAAACCTTCTCTTGACTTCATTGCCCACCGGTAAGCTTCCCTCAACGTCTTCCATCGCTCAGAATACAATGGCTTTCATCCAGCCACCACCTGTCAAACTGACCTCGGTCATCAATCAAGGCCTCCTTGTCTTCATCACCGTTGGTATTAATGGCTCGCTTCATTTTGATCATCACAATAACCCCTTCAGATCCGATGCAGACATATAGGAACAGTTTATTGAAACCTTTCCCCCAAGCTTGGAATGGTACAAGCTCTTGGGGAGACTACTTGGTAAAGGTTTGTACCAAGGTATGCTGATCGACATCGATCTCGCTTATTTCTTCTCAACAAGTGGCCACAGAAACAGGTTTGTTCCGCAATTACGCAACAAGTTTTTTTGGTTCATTATCGCCAATGAAGCATCATTTGAATATTTTTAAAACAGTCAAAAGAGGCTGAAATGAAAGTCTTGGTTGGCGTCTTGGATGGCCAGGATCTTGATATCGACAATATGCAACGATGGACCGTTTATGGTGGCTGGGACACGCCTCATCCATCAATCAGAAATGCCAGTTTTTATCTTTCCCTCTTGTTGGATTCCGGTTACTTGAGGATGCATACTTGAAATCATTCCTTCCCATCACCCTTCACCAATCCTATGTCAGTCAACTATGTGTCTCATGGACGACTTATCACCCGAGTTGAGTTTCATCGATACCCGCTGGCAAAACCAGCCACCGGACTGCCTTCCACGAGGAAGGCATCGCTCACTAACACTTTACAGCATCCAATAAACTCTGTCAACCGAGGCGCTAATGGACACGGCAAGCGTCTAGACTATATTATTGACTAGCCTGACGAGATCATCTCGGTCGCCGTCAAAACCGAGTTCATTAATAACCAAAACATCTCGTCATCCAAATTCATGAAGTACTACCGCACCAAACCACGA
Source organism: Puccinia horiana (assembly GCA_001624995.1). Classification (NCBI taxonomy): domain Eukaryota; kingdom Fungi; phylum Basidiomycota; class Pucciniomycetes; order Pucciniales; family Pucciniaceae; genus Puccinia; species Puccinia horiana. The sequence continues at coordinate 160,815 of LWDY01000018.1, forward strand.
ACCTATTTAGATATCCTCGATTTCTCAAAACGCGCTATTCAGATCCGAGGCTCTCATGCTCGCATCTGGCTCGCTGTTCCCCTCACTAATAAGTGCCACCCATTAGAACTCGTGTACCATTACCAAAACATCCTAATCGACTCTATCCCGGTCTTTTCATACTCGGACCACAATTTTCCAAGCCTCGTCCACGGTATATTTGAGTCAATCGATCAAACAAGACCCTTATGAGTCTCGGTTGAATGAGCTGCAGTCAAGCGCCAAGACTTTTGTAGCACCTCAACGACCAAACAACTCAGCAAATTTCATTTCAGCCCTCTTGGCAAAAAACAGATTGTCAGAACGATTTATCCTTGATTCCCTGCTGGTAGTTGAGAACGGTCGGCATCCAGGAAGTTTGCGATCAGGTCTTAGAGCCTCAGCCCCTTTTCAGAACCACCATCCACAGCCGGTTAAACAAGAGCCAAGCATCATGACTTTTGGAACGCCTAAGCTAAACGACCGAACAACTTTTTCTTCTCTGCGAGCTTTAAGCCGTTTGCGTATCTCAACTGACTCTTCACCTTCATTAGCTACTATCGAATACTTCCTGCCCAATCAAGTCTACCTCAACGCAATGGATGCAAGACTGCAGTTCATTTCGGGGGCGCAATCGTTGCTGCAGGGTGCTACAATCAAGTTGTCGCCCGAGTCTCCTTTCGATCCAGTTCCGGTCCATGTGACGTTCACAGATTGGATTTCTGGACTGCTCTATCACAGGGGCGATCATTATCAACCTGATTGACAAGTAACGACCGATGTCAGACGAATCTGCAACCTACTAGAGAGAGGCTAACGTCCTCCAAAACATGGCGGTAATGATTTCAAAATCAATCAAAAAACTGACAGATCACTAGCCACCTTCACATCAAAATCACTACTTCTGCTCTTTACCCCACTGTCTCGAACATGGGGGGCTGTCGGACTTTGGGTACCACCCGGTTAGAATCCCAGCAGACAATCATGAATTTCTGGTAAGCACAATCCGGACTTTACCAGCTACTTCCTGATGCAATCAAACAGGGTATTTCCCTTGAACCTAACCCGCATCCCTACCATCCATACAGATGATGTATGTACAGGTGACGAATGCTCACGTCTTCTTTGGCTGAGACCATGCTACCGCATCTGGACTGGACCCTTAGTGGACAGCCCAGTCAGTGACGATACAGTCATTACAAATCATTACCGTGTAAGCGTGAAACTACCTTGCAGGTTCTACCATAAAAAGAGAACAAACAAGATGAACATGAAACTTCCGGTTGAACCTATCGTTCTTCCTCGAACTCTGTCCCATAACAAGCTTGATCTTTCCTCACGTCATGCTACTTATAGCTAACCTTAGCACGCACTAGGCTCAATCAAGAGTTGTTCTGAACTTCTACTCCAACCAAGACGATGACCTCGTACCGACTTGTTGATTATTTTCATCTATTCCTTTACTTTTATCTCATAAGATTCCCTTCATACTATCCTTCATTCCTGTGGGTACTGATGAGTACTGGAGGACTTCCTGTGGGTACTGATAGGTACTGGAGGACTTCCCGTGGGTACTGATAGGTACTGGAGGACTTCCCATGGGTATCTGATCCATCAGATTCATACTCTCATACTTCCACACCTCTCTCACTACCTGCAAATTGTGGCCTGAACACCAGAGGCACTCCAGTATCAGTTGTCCTCATATCTCCATGCAGGTGAGCAATGGAAGTCAATCAGAGTTTGTTGACCCTCAATATGAGAAGATCTTTAAACCCAAAGGACCCTTATCATTCACCACTCTGTTGCCTCCAGCCTCTGCACATACTTTGTGTCACCAGGAATTGAGACCTGCATGAACCCAATATTACTGAATCTCTTGACCTCATCTTACCTTCCTTGCTCTGTTTTTTGTAAAAAGAGGTGATAAAGTTCAACTAAGTAGTAATGAAGCTGGGGGAATAGAGGAAAAGGGGTAGAAATATATCTAGGCACAGCTAAAATAATAATCAGAAAGTGAAAAATTGATCATATATTTGAGATATTCATCAATATACCTTGGAGGAAAACTGAAAAGTGTTTGTAGTGAAGTACATGAAGTGTGGAAGTGGTGAATGATCTGTTTATGAAGTGAGTCCGGGTAGAGGAAAATGAATTATTGAACGGTTTAATTGGGTTTTACTGGTATTTGATGTTGCCTTAGGTTAAAATAAAGAGCATAATGTTCTTGAAGTGCAGCGGCGTAGCCGCCGTAGACTCTAGTTATGTACTTAAATCTACTATCTACTATGTATTTAGACTATTTATTATGTATTTGGACTATCTTTTATGTACTTAGACTATGTGTTATGATATAATAAATGCTTTAAATCTAAATATATATGGATATATGAGTGGGATAATTGATTCTTTACCACATTTGATACTTGAACAGATTTGGACCACCACAACGGGATAGGCATATTGATTGCTGGGTTGTGGGCAAGATTCCATCTGTGTAGGGGCTGGCAATTTTCCTTGAGCGGTTTGAGAGATATTGCATGGCTGGAGACTGTCGTGGGGAGGCTAGCCTTGGAAATGCTGGTTAAAATGGGTGCTGATCCTGGTAAGGTATTCTTTGTACTGATGGAAAATCCGACTACCAAATCTGTAGTGAAGAAACATAAATCAAAGAACAGAGAAGTCAACAATGAGTGGAAGAAGATCCAACACTTGTTAATTACCTGCCAGATAGATATTGTGGCAAGATGGGTGACCTCCAAGGATAATCGGGTCAAGAAGCTCTCTCGAGGAGACACACAACTGTTCAAGGAGGAAGATGGGTTTGAATTTGGCATGATGCCAGCTGATTTAGTAGGAATATTAGACCAGACCTGATTTAATAGCTGGCTGTTTTCTTGTGACGAATGGTTGATTTTCAATTGAGAAAAAATGAGAGAGAGAGAAAGGGGGAAAATGATGAGACATTTGGATATAGTGAGGTAGGTAAAGACATAAAAAAAGGGGCTTCAAAAAATGACTCCCAAAAATTCAATTGATGATTCCCGTGACCGGGAGTCATCAATTTTGGGAGTTGTCAGTCAAATTCCGGCCGCTGTGTGGGACTCTAAATGTATTATTTGGTGAAAGATCCTCTGAGGGGGAAATAAATTGCAAATAGGTTGAAAGGCTATTACAACTTATGGGTGGTTTGAACAACCTGCCCCTCTAATGATACTATACAAATGTGTAAGAATCTCAAAATCAATATTTATAAAGATATGGCTGACTTCAAGACTGAGTTACTAAGTATAGTAGCCTCAATCAGATCAATATTCTCGTAGACCTGTTACAACTTTGGATAACAATGGATAAGCAATCCAATGGGATTGGTTACCTGAAATTACAATACTAACACTACTTGTTGATAATTGAAGTTAATAATGACCTCTTCCTCAAACAATTTCTTGCTAAGGCACTTTAATCACTACAAGAGCTTCCAGACGAATACTACAACCAATTGTTAACAGATAAACTAATAATAAGCTGCTGATGGCAAACTTATTTTTGGTATGATGGCTAAGTTCACTACTAATCTCCTCAAACTCTCAAAAATCACTAATACTTTCACTACTCAAACTAACACTAACACTAACACAAACACTAATACTAATACTGATGCACCAATCACCTGATTGATAGCACCGAACCTAATATATACTGCTCTTGGAGACTGATATATTGATGGATGACTCAAATTCCCTGGGTAAGTGGGTGAGTGAAGGGGGATTCTGGCTGGGAGAAGCTCTCCTTTTATATTGAAAAGTGAGGGATTTTTGCTGCAAGGGAGCTCCCTGAGGGGTCTGCTTGCAAACTGAATTGTGCACTCTGCTTGGTCAGAAACTAAACAACTGAATCATGTGTTCTGATTGGCCGGGAATCAGCATCTGAATGCTTTGTCCTGGTTGGTCAGAGACAAACCTACTACTTGACTACTTCCACCCAGAATTCTGGGGGTCAGGCCTCTCCTCCCAACTCATTCCTTCCTCTCTTCCTCATCCTCACCTAAATAATTATCTCCGCCAAACTCATTATCCTAAAAGCAATACCCTTATAACTCTCCTCCTAATACACATTACCATCCTCTGTTCCAATCCTGGTCGAGACAAAAGTTTTCCAGGTACACTTAGTCCTCTGTTCCAATCCTGGTTGAGATAAAAAGTTCCCAGACACACTGAGTCCTCTGCTCCAATCCTGGTTGAGACACAAGTTTCCCAGACATGACACCTCCTGGGTTCCAATCCTAGTTGAGACAAAATCATCCAATCTACGCCATGTCCTCCGTTCCAATCCCAACAAAGTCAATCCTCCTATGTACTCTATATCTTCTGTTCAATTCCCAATATTGATGTGCTCTTGATCAATGAATGTTGTCTGTCAAAGGTGTATGAATATATATTATCCTTATTGTAATAGTTCCTCCTCTTGTAGATTATATCTTGTGCATGCATCCATTCCATCAAAACACCTCTGCCGTGTGCTTTTGGCATTTCAACGTGAATAAAACACCACATCAGGCCTGGTAGTCGTCCTCCCAATCCCAAAAAAAAAAAGAAAAACAATGAAATAATAAAAAATCGGGAGTTATTCTCCCAAATCCACCGATAGACTGGGTGGATTTGGGAGTTGCCCTCATTGACCAGAAGGCTTTCCTTCTGGTCTATGAGGCTGTTGTGCCTCATTGATGGGTGGGCTTTCCTTCCGGTCTATGAGGCTGCTGTGCCTCATTGACCAGAAGGAAATCCTTCCGGTCAATGGGGTTGTTGTACCTCATCAACCGGAAGGTTTTCCTTTTCATTGATGAGGTAAAACAACCTCACTAACCAGGAGGAAATCTCTGGTCAATGAGGAGGTGTACCTCACTGACCAGATAGAAATCCTTCCCGTCAGCAAGGAGTTGTACCTCACTGACCGGAAGGAAATCCTTCCCGTTAGTGAGGAATTGTACCTCACTGACCGGAAGGAAATCCTTCCGGTTAATGAGGCTGTTGTACCTAGTCGACCGGCGTAAAGCTCAAAAGTGTCAGTGAAGACCTTTTGCTGAGTTTGGAAAGGTATTGATGAGTATGCCTCTGCCAATACAAAGTACTAGACACTAAACAAGCCTCCCAATCTTGGATTGGAAAGTTTTATAAAGTGATAGTGAGTGTATTGAAGATACTAATGTTGTTTAAGAAGTGGGATTATAGAGCTAACTGATGATGATGATGGTGTTGATAGAATTGGTGATGGATGATGTGTATGAAGGATAAGAGAAGTGATGTGATGATGTGATGGATAAAAGAGTTGTGGGAGCAAGCACTTCTACCAGGGATTGAACTGAGGTTCTCTTGAAGAGGGGTTATGAATTTATAAGATGGGTTATATAATTGAACTTGGAGAATAGCCCAGTTGGATAAGGAACCTGTAAGTACTATGACTCAACCAGGACTTGAACCAAGGGGTGTTGTATGAGGATAAGAGTTGTTATTTCTGATATAAGGGTAGTTATAAAGTATGTAAGGGTAAGATATAATTTTAAAACCTCAATATTGAGTGACTAATAATAATGAGGAGTGATCAGTAATATAGTGTTATAGGGGATAATGACTATAAGAGTTCTGATGAATGAGTAAGGTGTGTACAGAAAATCTGGTAAGTAGATCTGGTGAGGAAGGGAAAACAGCAGGTGGAGAGCCTCCTTATATAGAGAAAAGTGAGGGATTTTAGCTACAAGAGGGGTGCACCCTGAGTTCACATGACCAAACAGTAAACAAACTAATACAGGCTAAAAGTGGTGTCAGAATATGAAAAGTGGTGTCATAATATGAAAAGTGGTGTCAGAATATGAAAAGTGGTGTCAGAATATGAAATACAGGACCAAACAATAAAAGTGGTGTCAGAATATTGGGAAAAAGGTGGGGCCACTGTCAGAAAGTGGTGTCATACAAACAAAGATGACACCATCCAAACAAAGATTGCACCATCTGAGTACAGAGTGGTGTCATCCAAACAAGAAGTGGTGTCATTCAAACAAGAAGTGGTGTCATCCAAACAAGAAGTGGTGTCATCCAAACAAGAAGTGGTGTCATCCAAACAAGAAGTGGTGTCATCCAAACAAGAAGTGGTGCCAGAATATCCACTAGTTTCCTGCATGAGAGGAGATAATATTATGTATAAAGACTGTATTTGGGTGGCTGTGTTGGTGGTTTAGTGGATTATGTAATGAGTGTGTGTTGTGTAATTTGATGGGTAGCTGAGAATGAATGGTGTAACTTCTGATCCAGTTGGGTTGTAGGGGTTCCGTGAGTGGTGATTAGGGTAAGTTGAGCTGTATAATTCAGTTCTTGGGTGAACAATGGGTGAAAATGACTACTTATATGTGTAGCAGAATTTTTTTTTAATTCTTTACCAGCAGGCTGTCCTTCCAATCGATGAGGTAAAACAACCTCACTGAAACATTCCAGTCGACTGTTGTACCTTGCCGACCGGAAGGTTTTCCTTCCAATCGATGAGGTACAACTCCCCATTGACCAGAAGGATTTCCTTCCGGTCAATTAGGTTGCTGCACCTCACTGACCGGAAAGAAATCCTTCTGGTCAATGAGGCTGTTGTACCTCGTCGACCAGAAGGTTTTCCTTCCGATCGATGAGGTACAACTCCTCATTGACAGGGAGGTTTTCCTTCCGATCGATGAGGTACAACTCCTCATTGACTGGAAGGATTTCCTCCTGGTCAGTTGTTTTACCTCATCAATTGGAAAGAAAACCTTGTATGAGGTACAAAAACCTCATTGACTGGAAGGAAATCCTTCTGGTCAATGAGGCCAACTCCCAAATCCGTCCAGTCCATCGGCGGATTTGGGAGAACGACTCCCAATTATTTTATTATTATTATTATTATTATTTTTGGGATTGGGAGGACAACTCCCAGGCCTGCGGCCGGAATTTGACCAAGGAATCCCAAAATTGATGTTGACCCAGTTGCAGGAGTTGTTGGTTGAAAAAACAGGAATCGTTTTTCAAAGCCCCTAAAAAAAAAGAAAAAAAAAGAAGGAGAGGACAAACCAGAAAGATTAGTGAGGTACTTAAGTGACACATATTTGTATTAGGGTGGAAATTTTCAATCCTCCTAGACATCCAATCACCTGGTAGACCTCTTTTTCCTAAATGGACAAAAGAATCAATGTTGAGTCGATACAAGCCTTTGTGTCAAATGGAACCACCAAGACAGAACTCATGGAATTCAAGCTTTACCTCCTTCATGGTTGGAAGTTCAACACACTAGGTTCCTATAACACTGGAATCAAGAATTTCTTACAATACATAAGGGCAACCTCAGCAGAAAGAGAGTTCTACCTACCAGTGACAACCCACGACATAGTTGTATTTTTTTTCTGGGCTGGAATAACAGTTACAGTTGCAAGACACATCTTACTGTACCGGCTCACCCACAAAACTTAGTTGGGGGAAGCGGGCCCAACCATCCCTCACCAATAGGGTCAATACAACAAGTAATGTACATTTTTGAGCTTCTTGAAGCTTGTAGATTCTAATACTAACTCGCCACAAAAAAATGGTGGCACCTTCATATGGGTGCCTTCTGAAAAAGTACAAAGGTCCCTTTGTACTTTGGGAAGGCACCCACATGAAGGTGCCACCATTTTCTTTGTGGTGACTCGGCTAAGGATTTTATCCAACCAATTTTATTTTTTATTTTTAGACCTCCTCATTCCAGAGGTCCTCCCTGAATATGTATTTAAAAATGAACTTATCTCTTTTATTTGTCTCACAATCATCCGCCTGGGCGGTGAGAATCCTTAAAATTCAAAATAAAAGTGTGTGAATTAAAAACAAAAAATTAATTGATAAAAAAACAGGGTAAATGAGGGTAAATTACAGGAAAAATCCATTTTTTTTGGCCAAAATTTCAGACAGGCCAAAAAAGTGGTACAGTAAGATGTTTTTTGCAACTTTACGTTGGAGGGAAATCACAAAATCACCTCAAAAACAGTGGCAAAGTATCTGTATGCCATCAAAGCTTGACATTTGTTCCACAATAAACCGTACCCATATGCAATAGAGGCTAGAGTGGCACTGCTTTTGAAATCATCAGCTTGGGTAGGTACCACCCTACCTGCCAGACGCCTAAAAGACCCAGTTATGATCCCGCACATGGAGTTCCTATTAAATCACTTTACAAACAGCTCACCTGTTGATATGGTGGTGCACAATTTGGCTATAGTCACGTTTTGGGGCCTAGGTCGTTTAGGAGAGCTAACGACCAACATCGTGGCTGGAGATAGTCCTTGGTTGAGGAAAGTTTATGTTAGAGATATGGAGGAAAAGATACGACCAGGCCGTAGGACAATTGCAACTGTCAAACTATGGTCAGCAAAGACGTGCCTCCCTGGACAGATACAACTCCTGAAGTTAAAGGTGTTTCACAGACCCCTGTTTCTGATTCAAGCATTGAGGAGGTGGATTCTTGAGGCCAAAGACCAATCTGTTTTGATCTTCGGCTATGGACAAGGTGCACAACACATAAACATTACAAAAAAAGTTGCAGTAAGAGTCCTGAAGACTGCCTTCACAAAGGGGGGATATACAACCATGAGTGGTCACTCATTCATGGTAGGGGGGGTGTTATTAAAACATGCCTTAGGCATGACGGATGAGGAATTGTGCTGCACCTGGAGATGGACCTCAGATTGTTTTTGCGTTTATTTGAGAGAATACTCAAAGGAGGATAGAGAATTTGTGGTAAAGTTCATGATGAATTGTTGGATTGAGAGTACTACAGGCAATCAAGTGTTCCACCACAATTGCATTAGGCAGCTTTTATAAGAATCTCTAGACATCTGGAACACAATCTATGAACAGGTGTTTGGGAGATACTGTGGGAAATAGGATAAATGGGAGAGTCTTGTGACAAGATGAAGGATTGAGGAAGTCAGGTTGTTGTTCCTTTGTTGTGCTGATGTGCCATAAGACATGACGAGCAGCAGAGTAGTGGGACTCTTTGGAGGAATTGAGAGAGAAAACTCAGGCTGAACGCTAAGTCCGGTCGGGTACATTGTACCAACCATTGAATGAGGCCAACTACGCGTCTGTAGTTGAAAGGAGGTGTTTCTGGAGCTTTGGAGGGGATGGTTTTAAGCATCTTCCAGTTAGAGGGTGGTTCTGTTGTTGGTGATTTGAAATTTGGATAGCATTTTTTGGATGTACTTGTCTTGGACAAGCACGATTGAGCCTGGGAGTTGGTTGATCCTGATCCCCAGAGCTTACCGGGCAACCCCCAGATCCTCCATGTCAAAGATTCTTGAGATTTCAGTTTTGAATTTATCCGGCCAGGTCCCTCCAAACAGGAGATTGTCGAAATGTACAAACAGGAACAGAGGATTGTTGGGATTGGTTGAATGATAAAGGCAGGGATCAGAGTGAGTTGGAACTAGACCTATTGTTTTTAGTGCATTTGTGAGTGCTTTGTTCCAGCACCGCGGATTCTGTTTGAGGCCATACAGTGCTTTGTTTAGCTTGAGGATTTGCTTTGGGTGGCTTTTGAGTCCCTGGGGTGAGTAGATGAACAGATTTTCTTCAGGGGTGCCATTGAGGAAGGCGCACCGGACATCCATTTGATGGACCTTCCAGTGGTTTGTGGCGCATATGGTCAGCATGATTTGGATAGATGTCAGCTTTCCAGTGGGCAAGAAGACGTCTTGATAGTCAATGCTTTCTCGCTGGTGAAAGCCCCGGACACAGAGCCTGGCCTTGTATTTGGTCAGGTTTCCATCCTGGTCGGTTTTCTTCTTGAAGACCCATGTGGTAGTGAGAGGGATGTTCTCAACGGGTGACCAGACATTATGTCGGGCCATGTTGCCCAACTTGGTGTTGATAGCCGATTCCCAGTGTGTGCAATCAGGGTGAGAAATTGCTGCATTGTAGGTTTTGGGATTGTCATTGATGGAGAAAACAGCATTGGCAGCGTGCCTGGTTTGTCTAGAGCCTTCGACAATATTTTCAGGGTCTATTGCGCTTGAGATGTTCCTGGAAGGGGGCTTGTCTGCTGGTGCCCAGTCAAAATGCCTCCTGGCAGGAGGTGTGGGGGGGTTGCCAGTAAGGAGCTTGGCCACATCCTCCAATGAGTTTTGGGACTCTTCAGAGGGTTCAGGCTCAGGTTGGGGACTGATGTTCTTGATTTGAGATGATTGGCGAGAAGGGGTAGGCTGATCCAGAGTAGGGGTTCTGTTTAACTAGAAGAGTAACCAGATCTGATTGTGGACCGGCCGCAGGAAACACATCAGAATTGAATTTAACATGATGAGAGATCACGACTTTACCTGTCTCCAATTCCAAGACGCGGTATGACCTATGCCCCACTCCGTATCCTAGGAAGACCCCCGCTGCTCCTTTACTCCCAAAATTTCCCTGTGACCTGTCAAAAAGATAGACGACCTGGCAAACAAAGGGATAGAGATGAGCAAGGCTGGGGGTTTGTTTGAACCATTTGAAGTGAGGAGAGAGAAAAGCAATGAATTTACAGGGAGAGATATTCTCTAAGTAGACTGTGCAGTTGACGGCTTTGGCCCAGGATTTGAGAGGCAAACCATAATCTTTGAGTAAGCATCTGGCTTTCTCCATGGTTGCCCGGTTTCCATGCTTGGAAAACAGGTTGTTTTTGGGATGATACGGCGCAGTGGTCAGGTGCTGAATACCTTTGGAAACGTAGTACTTGTTGAAATCAGCGTTTTTGAACTCAGAGCCGTTGTCTGTCATGAGATGAGAGATCTTGCAGTCGGATTCAATCTCGATGGCACGGAACAGGTCTTATATGATGTGGCCAATGTCGCTTTTGTAAGCTAGGAATTTAACCCACACGTAGTGGGAATATCCGTCGACGGCTCTGAGGTAATATTTGAACCCTGAGATGGATGGAGTCAAGAATAGGCCGCATAAGTCAATGTGGATGAAATCCAGCTTCCGGTTTGCTTGGGGGAACTGACCAGGAAGCAGATCTTTGTGCCTTTTCAATACGTCACACGTGGAGCAGGTGAATTTTACCCAAGGTAGTTCAGGCAACATGCGATAGAAGTAATCGATGGATGGGTGACCAGCGGCTTGATGTAGGATGTTCAGACAAGAGACATCAGACTTTAGATTCATGGAGTATGCCTTATGGAGAGTTGAGTCAAAAAAAAAATTTCCTCCAATAAGACTTCCAGAGAGTACGATGGACCCAAGATTATTTCAGAGTTTGAATTTTCCTTCTCCATTTGATTGGAGGGAGTGCCTGTTTTGGATGAACGAACTAAGGCTTATTAGGTTTGACATTAGTGAGGGGACAAACAGTGAGTTTTTAAGTTGAAGATGAGTGTGAGGGAACTCAATATGAGCGGTTCCAGAGCCGTGAGCGTAAATTTGGGAGCCGTTAGCAAGAAAGATTTGTTTGTTGGATTTGGAACGAAACAGGAAGAAGGAGGGATGATTGAACATTGAAGTTGTTGCTCTGGAATTGAGGACAAATTTGGAGGTACAGGATCTTTCCGACGCTTGAAGAGCTCTGGTTGGCTTGTCTGCTTCATTGGATAGATATGAGCAATCTGATTTAGAGTGTTTTGTCTTGGGGTTATGCCAACCATCAGAGCACCGGGGAACGTTGTATTTGGTTTTTAAGTTATTTCGGTATGCGGCAAGAGCTTTCGAGTTTTCAGTGGATTTGTCATTTCTTTGAATGAAATTTTGAACATCCTCAACCAGGACTTTCAAGTTCAATGGGTGTTTGTCTATTTGACATTTATTAAGGAGAAGCTCTCCAGTAGATTTGAATTTGGGGGGGGGGAGATTGAAGAGAACCCACATCACAATTACTGAGTCAAGTAGTTCAGATGGGGTAACTTTGTTTTCATCTATGATAGAGCATAGAATTCGACAGTTGTTCGAGATTTTGTTGAGTGTCGATTCAAGGTTGTTGGAGTAGATGATGGTGGAAAATATTTGATTAAGGTAAGTCACTTGATTTTGTACTGTTTTTGGTTGGTAGTAGTCATCAAGGAGTTGCCAAAATCTAGACGGATTGCCGTTGGATTCGTGGGTGAACCTGGCAGATATCTTTGAGTCACAAATTAGAATAAGGATGGCGAGGGCATCCTCACAACGGTCAGGATCAGTGGATTGGGATCCATTTACTAGTTTCAGTAGGTGTTTGAGTTGGAGATTTTGATTCACTATTCTTGATAGTTGAAACCCGTGAGTTTCAAACTATCTTTCAATTTGATGGCCAGATTGACCATGTTGATTCGATGAGGAGGGACTGGTTTGACATTGGTTGTGTTTGAGAAGGGAGGAGTTGAATTGGAGAGCTTTGGTTTAGATGAAGAAGAGCTTTCGTTAGATTTGTCAGCGGGATTCATGTGAGTTTATCCGGTCTCAGAATCTGTGGGAAATAGGATAAATGGGAGAGTCTTGTGACAAGATGAAGGATTGAGGAAGTCAGCCAAGGAAGTTGGGAGTGGAGCAGTGAGGAGGTTGAACCTTGTGACAAGATGAAGGATTGAGGAAGTTAGCCAAGGAAGTTGGGAGTGGAGAAGTGAGGAGGTTGAACCTGAGTCAAGGAAGAAAGAAGAGAACAGGATAAGATTTTATGGAAAGAATAAGAAGTGGAGCATAAAGGGAAATAAGGAAGAAACATGATTAAGAACCTTGTGACAAGATGAAGGATTGAGGAAGTCAGCCAAGGAAGTTGGGAGTGGAGTAGTGAGGAGGTCGAACCTGAGTCAAGGAAGAAAGAAGAGAACAGGATGAGAAAAGAAAAAGAAACTAGAAAGCAAACAACCGGACTAGAACTAGGTACAAGATGTCACAGAACAATCACAGCATTTCCCTTGAGATACCTTTATTTCTCATAGATACTGCTGGAAGTTTAGAGGGGACCCTCGGCACAAGGCTCAGAAATCAAGCTGAGTTAAGGGGACTCACATGGTCTGCCCCTGCAACTTTCCTTACTTACAGTATCACAAAAGGACGCACGTCTAGAGGAGGCATGATCTAAGCCTAGACCTCAAAAGTAACACCGTCCTTCTTTGTACCCAAACACCGGGTATCTTGGGGGTGTGTTAAGCCCCCGGGCTACCCTAGGATGAAGAGGAAGAAATCCTCTGCATCCAAAGCGTGTCAACTGTAGTAAGCAGAGAAGTGGATGACCAATTTCTTTGATCATATTCAATTGTTAATACCCAAGAGTCTAAGCTAATGGATCTGAAAAACAGTTTGTGTCTGGTGGGGCTTATACCCACAACTCATAGCCTTCTCCAAAACCAATTCAAAGTTGAATGCTTATACTGCTAGGCTAAAGCCACTTGGACATACTTCCACAATACATCAACATCAATCAATTGCTGAGTTGACCCACAGCTAGAGGCATACATATTCCACCTTTCTTCCACAAGTATTTCCCCATTCCAACTCAACAGTATGCCATACTGCACCATGGTTCTCATCAGCCATATTGCTGTTAAGTGGTGATTACAATCCTATAAGACTCCTTGAAGTTGTGAACGCACATTTTTTTCCAAAAAAAAAATCTTTGAAGCTATCTTGAACCTCTTATCAACCCTTACCCCACCCTGTCAGCCTTTGAGTCTGATATCAAAACCCCTGCTTGCAAACCCCCAAGGATCATTATTTTTTATCATATAACCACCAAACTAAACCTCTGCATAATTTTCAAAATAAACAAAAAAATTGATTGTTATTGTTTTAATTATCATTTTCATAGGCAGTGTAGCTAGAAGGGGTAAGCTATACCATTTGAGCATTCAAAGAGATTTGTAGTATGAAGAGGGGGTGAAAAGTGTCTAGAACAAAATGTGTCAAAAACGTCAAGATTGTACTGTTTTGTTTAGAAACACCAATCAGGGTATTCCGATATAGCCGACAACTCAATCGAGCTTACACACTTCTTTTCAAGATTGACCACCAAACTCAAGAAAATGGATGTCCTCGTTGGTGTTGCGATACAGATAACCCTGGGTAGCCACTGTTGACGCCATCAGAAGTCAAATAAAAACTTTCGGGGTTTGGGTAGTGTTCTTGGCCGTAATTTTGCGTTGGGTTGAGATATCCGTAGTTGGAAAATGGGTTTGGAGGGTAGGGTTGCACTGGAACGCTGATGACTCCGTTTATTATCGCAAAGGGTGGTGGATATTCGCCTTGAGGAATTCCTATTAGACTATCGCCGGGCTGCAGTTGATGATTCTCATACCCTGGGTACCAATTATAGGATGGATAATTGTTTTCCAGGGATGGTGGGGTTTTATCTTGCGGTGGGCTGTTGCGGCAGAGCGGACATGTTTTGTCCCACCCTTTTCTGCAGTTCAGGTGAAATTTGTGCTTAAAGATACACCCGGGCCACTCAATCGACTCCGACCCTTTAGGTGCTTCAGGGCCTTCGAGTGCTTCCAGACAAATGGTGCACATGGGTTGATCCTTCGCTGCCTCCGATCCGGCCTAAAAACACGTTCATGGATTCATGAGGTGAATTTCGTGAGCAATGCCCCCGGATTAGGTATGTACTTCATAGGATCGCTCACCATGCGTTTCACGTGACGGCGAAGCGGCTGCGTGCAAACTGAAGACATGGTCACTGTGGACGGATGTTTATTCGATTTTGTATCTCGTAGCTGGGTTGCTTCATCCATTGCACCTCTTGAAACAGGGGATTGATGAGCTACTTGGAAGAGCTGGCGATGAAAAGGCATCCATCAGATTCGTATGATCCATTTTGAACATGACGCCGTGCGCAAGAAAGGAAAATGCTTAACCAGGAAGATTATCCAACCGAAGAACATTATGGAATTTTATGTCACGAAGCTATCCGGGAGATAGGGCGAAGAGCCGGTGCTCAAGTCTGTTGACTCAGCGAAAGAATTTTAAAGATCCTTGAGATCACCTGAACGTCACCGATGTAATTGGAGGGTCCCTATAAGCCAATCTGGCAGATACACACAAGCAGTCTTTGACGGTGAATTGCGTGTCGTGCCGCTGGGGAAGTATTTACTTTGGACTGGGGGATTTCACTACTGCCTTCAAAGGGGATTTGTAGGGCTCCGGTGACGGTGACGGTACCAGACGAAGACATGGCCGCTGGGTGTCATGAAAATATGTGATGACAATGATTGGCCGCTAGTCATCCGCCCACAAGCACCTCCCAAGTATAAAATGTGTTTACAAATTTCGAAGGTGTGCTCAAGAAGCTGTAGCCGCACTAATACTAATGGCCCAGCATGTTCTTACTTGTTTTCTTAGTTGACAAGAATGCCCCATTCAATCATGAAGTTTTGCGTGAAACGGCAAGTGTTTGCCGAGACGTTTGGGCCCCGGAGGAGGAAAGGAATGATGGTGAAGGCTAGTGGTGCTTAGATAGTAAATAGCTGTATGACCTCCATTGAGACCCGTGTTTCCTGAGACGATGTTCCATTTTCTTTGGGGGTTTTTCTAAGTGCAGCATGTTATATATTTAAATATGTCTCCCACTGGGCTCTTTCTACCGGGACTTGTGTCACATGATGAGCAAGGGTAAGTTCGTTAGCATGCTACTATTCCGGAAAGCAAGTACGAGCGTGTACGGCGTAGATGGTGATTCTCCGATACTGGACTTTTTCGCGCAGCAAAAGATAAGACATTGGTTCTGCACGGACTTGTGTCTGAGAGGACCCATGCCCCTGTTTGGCCTCAACAGATTTAGACTTGTCAGCTGCGCTGACAGTAAGGGTATGGAGGTGATAGATTCTATGGTAATACTCACTTGGGATAGTGTAAAGGGTACACTATGGCCTGACTACTGGGAGATTTAAGACAACAAGAAAAGAAACTTGTAAATTTTAAGAGAAGGACCAGCATTTCTTGAACATATTTGTATATAATATGTAGATAATGATATTTTATACTACAACCAACAAGAAAGGATGAACGGTCACAACTTAACAAAGCGTAAGAATCCCATTCAGAACGTCATGTGGTGATTTCTTTCATCTTCGAGGTTGAGATAAAAGACTCGATGGGACTCGATTCCCGAACCCTGAATTGAGACTGGACCCGTTGAGGACAGCAGCGGAAGAATTATGGTTATATTCATCGGAGTTAAACTCGGTCTGTCTATGGTGGTTAGGGTTAGGCTCCAAGCCGAACTCGACCTTAGTATTAGAGACTCTTGTTTCAAGTTCGTTGACTTTAGCACCTAGCTCTTGAGTGATTTCACCAATCCAGTTTAGAGAACCAAGATGGGCGTTGAGGATTCCAGATATTTGAACGATCGGATCTTCATTTGAAGACGAGTTCGAGGAAATCGCTCCATCGGCCAAGGTAGAAGTTTCGTCGATCCTACTTCCTGGTCCAGCCAAACTGTTCAGCTCGGCAATCATCGTCCCGAGGGAAGATGCCATATCGTTCAGTTGGACGTGGACCTCTTCGGCTGTTTTGTAGGCTTCTTCTCGCTCTTGTGCAGCCGTGCGCACCCGATCGGTGGATGTCGCCGAGAAATCCTGCATTTGACTGCTCGAAAGCTGTCGGTCATAGTCGTCCAATGCTGCCGACAATTCTTTCTGTTGTGTTTCTACATAATCTAATGTGAGATCGATGGAACCTTGGATTGGTTCTATTTGTTGCAACTCATCATACAACATCGAGATCTAAATCAATGAAAACGAAGCTTGTCAGCCACAATCTTGCCAGCGGGAAAAAAATACGCGAGTTTTTCGAGGTTGCAGCTTCTGTGACGTCTCGTTCCCAGGATCCAGAACGTGAGGTTTGGAGAGCTTCCTATCAAAAAAACAAAGTGGCTTACCTGGTCACCGTTTTGAATAAGCACTTGGTCCCAGGCAGCGATTTCGTTAGCAGTGTGCTTAAAGTCCTCAGCGCGTTCATCTAACTCTGAATTCCAACGAGCGACCAAGTCTTCCAAAGTTTTCCCTTTGAGTAACGAGGGAGCCAAGTTTATGTTGGGTTTGGTCGAGGGGGTGGCAGGTGGGGTACCGCCAGTCTTGGTGGTTGTAAATTTGTTAGCCTGAGATGCATCGCCGGGAGTCGAGCTCATGGCAAGCGGCGAGGATTTCGCTGGAGCAGTACTTTTGATCGCTAGTCCGCTGTTATTCATATTTGCAAAAGGGCTGGGCGTGGGTTTAGAAGGCAAGTCAGAGCTTGGATTGGTTTTGGGGGGGATCGAGGAAAATAAGGAGGATGTTGCCGCGGCTGTGGTTGCTGGAGTGGATGGCGCCGCCAATGCGGGATTGTTAATTGAAGGCTGAGGGTTACTGAAGCTTGAAGAATCGGTTGGCTTGGCCCCAAACAGGTTTGCTGGAGTTTGCGTAGCAGTTTGAGAATGTTGGCCCAGGACAAACAAGGATTCACCCTTATTGGCTTCTTTGGCTGGCTGGTTGGCAGATGGCGCACTAAACGAAAAAGATGTTTTGGTGGTGTTTGAGGCAGGCGCATTGCCACTGTTAACCGTCGTGTTTCCAAACAAATTATTGCCTGCTACAGGGTTAGTAGGGGTAGTACCGAAAAGGTTGGATTTAGCTGCGGGGGTAGCCGTAGTGGACTGGTTGGTATTAGAGGCGGACCCCGCGGGAGTGGCATTACTAGTGTTGCCAAAGATATTAGAGGTGTTGGTAGA
This sequence comes from Puccinia horiana, assembly GCA_001624995.1. Lineage (NCBI taxonomy): Eukaryota > Fungi > Basidiomycota > Pucciniomycetes > Pucciniales > Pucciniaceae > Puccinia > Puccinia horiana. The sequence goes on from LWDY01000018.1 coordinate 178,518, forward strand.
ATTACCCCCAAACATATTCGGCGTAGGAGAGCTTGTAGTCCCGGCGGCCGACGGAGTAGCGACATTGCCAAAGGGGGGTTTTGAAGCTGAGGGAGCAGTACCAGTAGTATTGCCTCCCCCGAACAGTTGAGATGAATTAGTGGGAGGATTCACGCCGCTAGTACCGCCGGTGTTGTTCGAAAAGGCTGAAGAGGTGAAATTAAACGAAGTCGTCGCCGATTTAGCTGGACTTGTTTGAGGGGTAGTGGATGAGGCTTTTGTGGAGGGCATGATCATATTTCAGTTCCAATTGAAACAAATCAGCAAAAAGGGCGAGAAGAGTTCAAAGGATGCAATGGCCATAGATGACTTACCAGCTGGAGAAGCACCAAAAGTGCCACCTCCACCAAATGGGAAAGCGGAAGTGGAAGTAGGATTCGCAGGTTTCCCAGCATGGTTTCCGAAAATGGATCCTGAAAAGCAGGGGAAAACAAGCGAAACTGGGTTAGACGACTTGGGCAGGTCTTGGGGAAGGTATCGGCAGGGACTTACTACCGGATGGTGCCCCAAAAATAGGAGTAGGGTTGGGCTTATTGGCGTCTAATTTTGCAACCAATTACAATCAGCAAAGCTTCGATCAGACCGTTAACCAATGAATGAGATGAAATACGAGTGGACAGGAAGATGAAGGGACTGACCCATCTCGTGAATTTGTTTGTTTCTGCAACGCGTAAGATTGATATCACCTTGAGCTGAGCCGGGCCTTAGGTAATCTGGGTATTTGTTAAGCCGTGACCGAGACCGGCCCAGACCCGATCGGGTTCGGGCTGCCCGGCGGTAACCCGGCCCAATTGGCATCCACTCCAGCCAGGTTGTCGGCGCCCCCTCTGAGGAGGTGCGCGCAAACAGGCGCCAAGGTGGGACCTCACTGGGGCGCGCCAATGGCTGGCGCAAGGACGGCGCGCCCAGGCGCCATTTTTTTTTTTCAGACTCAAAAAATGCGACAGTCCAGCCATCCAAGGACAAATGGGGGGGGCTTCTTGCCACTAACCACAATCTCACTACCTTTGGTATAAACATTCGATTGGCATCTTATTTTCCACTTTCCTTGGGTTCTCTTATGAGCTACAGCCCGGCTCGCTCCTCCACTCGAACGGCTCCTTTCTTTCGACAGGCCCTTTCCTCTACAGCGCTCAAGAATGGCGAAGAACAATAAACCAGCAACTGGAGGTCCCAAAATCAGTCCGCCAACCACTCTCGATACGCTTTTTGACACCTTGAAGGAACTCATGAATCGACTAGATAAAATAGAAGCGCTTACCAAGGAATCCTCTTCAAATGCAGAAGTCCCACACAGCTCAATTGAACACCTTGCTTTGAGATTGGACGACCTAGTTAAATGGTTAGAACAAATGGAGAAAACATTAGACTCTGATTCTATTCACAGCCTCGAGATACAAACCAACACACCAGTTCCACAACAACAAGGCAGGAAGTCGTATGCATCTGCGGCTACACTTTCTTCAAAAAAAACTACAGCTCAAATCAACGCTCTAGCAAGACCGATTAATAACACTTCGCACCCAATGCCACCGATTTCTCCCAACAGTTACATAAACCGATTCAAAAGGGGGCATACTATCATCAGAACGCGCCCAGGGACGGAAAAACCTTTCCTGGACCTATCTCCTGTGCAGATCGTCACCAACGTGAATCAAGCTCTCAGCTCTATCAACGCAAAGGTCGATAACACACTGGTTCAAGTCCAAGCGGTCACCTGGTTTCCTACGGGCAACGTCAAGTTCATTACGCAGAATAGAAGAATTGCGAAGTGGCTACTTGAGAATAAACACTCCTGGACCCATCTAGCAGATCCAAATTTCAAGACATCAATGATCACTTACACAGTGATGATTCACTCCGTTCCAACTGGATTCGAGGCGAATAACGATAATCACCTGAAGATGCTATGCGATCAAAACGACATCCCTTACGACATGATAGGAAAAGCCCGATGGTTAGGGCAACCCTTGAAGAATGGCAAACTTCATGGCACCTTGTTAATCAATGTTAAAGATAAGCAACTCGCTCGGGACATCGAACGAGGCAGCTTAATAATCGATGGCACTGTACTACACTCCCGGTCCACCTCAATGCTTCAATTGTTTAGAGATAGGACACCCCCATTCTATTGCAAAGCGACTCCTCTCTGTGCCAGATGTGGAGGTAAACATAATTCAAAAGACTGCCTGATCGATAATCCAAGTGGTGCCTGTTTCAGATGCATCAAAACAGACAAAAATAAGAATAACTTCACTAGTTTAACCGACTCCCAGTACACACATTCTCCCTTTAGTATTCAATGCCCCATAAAATGTATTGAAGTCAATAAGACCAAATAGGACACTGAATCCTTTTGCTTACCGACTGATTTTATCGCATTTATTAGATTTACTGCCAAATTTTCCTTTTTTTCCTTCTTTTTTTCCCTTTTTTTCCATCCTTTTCTTTCTCTCGCTAAGATTCCTTTAGGCTCTACTTACTATCAGTAGTTAATGGTCAATTACTAAAAATTTTTAGTTAGGTTCGGGTTGTTGCCTCGCTTTTAGATGACTGTTTCAAGATAGTGATCGTATCGATAGATTTATCATTCCTTGTTTTAATAGATTATAGTGTGACATGTGAAATCAATAACACTTGAAAAAGAAAGGACAAATGGAAGGGTTTTTTCGATCATCTGAACTCGGTGTGGAATCTGATATGGCGAACGGACTAATTCTGGTTGATTTGTTAGGGATTGAAACCGATATCATTTGCTTGTTGTCCTGGTCGGAGGATTCCAAAACATTGGAGCTTGAATCTCCTTTCTTCAAAACAGCAGAAATATATTCCGACTTTGTTTCAGGTGGAATTTTGGGGCAAGCATCCTTGATGTGCGAGAAGAGCTGGTGAGGCTTTGCTTGGTTAAAGACCTTCTGACAGAAAGAGCACTTTCCTTGTCGCCTTCGAGATGGGTCTTTGCCAAGATCAGACATAAGAAATCCTGTCCACTGTGGACCATGAGCCAGAGTAGGCTTCAGCCAATCAATGTTACATATTTAGTTGGTACGGAGTGTAACTACGGACTACATAGCTTTCTGACAGTTCTGGCAGGCTGCCAGAACTGTTGTACAAGATCTTCAACCCATCGGATTAGACAGAGAAAGCTGTCAGAGTCTGACAACTCTCTCTGCCAAAATTAGGGTTAGCAGGGCGCGCCACCCCCTCTTTATGCCAATTTCGGCGCGCACTTGGCGCGCACTGGTGGCGCCGACAACCTGAACTCCAGCCCTCGAATCAGCTTGTTCCCTTCCGCTCTAGTCTCGAGCCTAACAAAACCTCTCTGCTCGCAGGGAATGTGAGGTCACTCATATGCTAGCACAAGCCGCGCAAAGCAGGGAATAGGGGCTTGTGTTAAGTTCGCTCTAGTCTTGTTCTCCATTTCCTTCTTTATTCTCTCTGTTCTTCTCTAGTAGCTGTCTAGTTCTCGTATTAGGCATACATCATCGTGCTATGTAAGTGATCTCTTTCTTTCTTCATTGATTGTCTCTTCTCTTCAGTTCTGGCTCCGTAGCAATCAATCCTTACTTCAACAGTCACCACACTCATATCTAACTCGGTCCACACCCATACTTTCACGACGATCCCAACGGAAATATGGCTATCATGCAAGGGCAACCCCATCGGCGTTGAAACAAACAAGCTCGTGTATGTCAGTCAACTCGCGGCCCAGACAAAAAATCAATTCTCCGGTTATTTGTGTGACTTTAGTACGCCAGATATCTCCTTGCATATGACTGAACAGGCAGAGGCGCTCAATCCACTTTCACGCCTTGCAGAAATTGCTGCCCAGCTTTCACCCTGCTCCGTCCTGGAGACTCCTCTGATAGTGAAAGGTAAGCATCCAAGCTATCCTGCCAGCAATGTGAAGTTAAGGCTCTTGTTGTGCCCCCTCTCCCTGCCTCCCGTTATTTGCAGTAAAATTGAAAGCTGAGGAGAACACTGTACACTTCTGGAAGAATCTGCCAGAAGCCACTTTGGTTGACAAGGGAGAGAGGCAATATTTGGAGCTAAAAGAATTGTATGTTCTCGGAGCACAAGAGCTTGGTCACTGCTTCATCATGCGCCAAATTTATATGAAGCTATGTGGATGTTTGGAGTCTAACCATGTTTGCAAATGGGTTGTTCCCGGTACTCCTGGGATTGGAAGAACGAGTTTTCCGTCTACTACTTGTGGATTGCTGTGTGCAAGAAAAAAACTTTAGTATGGGAACCTTCCTTTGTTCACCTCTTTGATGACCTCAGGCGGTGTTGAACAGTTAGCTGCTGACAGTGATGAGCTTTCCAATGCTCACATGAACTCTGAAACAGCATACATTGTGGATGGCCAAGCCTGGACTCTCCTCATCACTTCTCCACAGCGCAAGCATTACAAATAACTTCTCAGAGAATCGGCCTCATATCTATTGTACGTGACACCTTGGAGTTACTAAGAATTGGAATTTCACAAGGCCATTCTATATCCAGATGAAAGAACATTACCCAAAACACTCATGTGCCAACTTGAGTGATACGGTGGTGTGCTGCAATACGTTTTAGCACTGGCCTCAATTAAATTTGAAGAACTTGGTGGCAAAGAGGACACTGTATTGCGAAGCCTGGTAAACAAACTGACTCAAGCCATCACACAAGTGCCAGTGATGCAGATTATGGGCCCAATTATAAACGTGTTTTGGATTTTATCTTGAGTTTTGATTTGAAATGGCTTGAAATTAAAAAAAGAAACTCAAAACAACTCCAAATCATGTTCAAATAATTACAGACAATTAGAAACTATTTCTGAGCTGGGTTTGGAAACAAGGAAATACAGCTCTTTGGGGGTTGAGGTGCTGAACAATTGTGCAGGATTATGGCTCCAAAGTAACAAAAATGTCACCAATTCCGCTCATCTACACTTGCAACAACTTGCCTATGTGGTACCTCTGGGACTACAAAAGCCGCCAGCCTATCCAACAAATTTATATCTGCACTTTCCACATTCAAGCGACCCGATCCATGATCAAGTTGATTGCCAGGTGTAATACTCCTACTTCCAATTTGATTGCCTGGCAGACCATTGAAATATGAGTTGTTGTATTCATTGTTCTGGAACCCTTGATATTGTACTTGTAGCTCATGAAGTCGGCTAAAATTTGTTTTGACCTATTGTAAAAGTAAATGGGCCCGCTGTCCATGGTGCTGAACAAGTAGAAGGCAGAGGGAAGGGAACAGGCTGTGTAGTGTAATATATGGAGGAACCTGTACAGTGGTTTAAAAAAGTTTTGAATCCAAAAACTACTTCAAACCTCCTCAGATTACAAAGAAGTTGAACTGCTGCAGCCCGACGTGCTCTGTCAGCCGCTCAGGAAAAATCTGCAATCAATCAATTTGCTGTAGGGACCTGCAAATCTTTTCCAACTGACAGTTCCCGGAAAACATCTAATCAAGCATCAGGGCCTCAGCAAAGTTCTAGCGGTGGTGGACAAGTCCAAATTAAAAGACTTTTGAATTGAGATTTGATTGACCTAAGACCAGAATGAACTAAAAAAGAAAAAGAAACAAGATTAGAACAGAAGAAACAAGATTAGAACAGAAGAAACAAGAATATTTGAAATGAGAAAAGATAATGAAAAATAGAGATTGAGAACCAACATTTTAGATGACAGAAGAATGAGAAACACAATAGCTCAACAGGAGGATTTGACGGAAATGCAAGGAAGAAAGAACTGAAAAGAGAATTTAGTTTGAGCTGTTTGAATGAGTTAATCGGATTGAGAGTCTCACCGGACAGAACAGGAATTGGTTGTTGTGGAGCAATAGAAGAAAGAGAAAGAATGAAAAGAAAAGAAAAGAAAGAGAAATAAGAAAGAAATGGAGAGTGAAGGAAGTGATTGAGATTAGTCAATGAATGAGGGAATGTTGAGGATTGAGTGGTTTGGATCAAGTTTGAATGATTGAGTTGGGGTAGACGATGAGAGGAGAAGAGACAATGGGATGAGAGATGAAAGAGTTGTGAAAGATCTGTGAAAGGTGTGAGAGACACAAATTGTGAGTTCAAAACTAACACTCCTTGTGGCTGGTGAGATGAATCAATTTTGAGTTGGAAAGGAGGGGTCTACAGTCTTCAGTAAGTTTGAGATTGGTGTGATGGAAGTGGGTTTGGTGAGTGTGTCAGCGAGAATCTCATGAGTTCTGATGAGGATTATCTTGATGTTCTTGGCTTTGATTTCTTGATGTATACCATTTGTTCTAAGATCTATGTGTCGAGTCTTCGAGTTTGATCCAAATTTCTTTAACTTGTCATTCAAACCTTTGTTGTCGATGAAGTGGTTTGTACAGAATTTTTATTTGAAGTTCTTGTCATCAGAAGTCAGTTGTTTGTTCAATTCTGAGTCGTCGATAAAGTGGAGTGCAGATTTGATCTGTAAGTCCCAGATTTCGTTGATTAGAGCTTTGAGCCACGAGCTTTCATGAAATGAATCTACAAGAGGATTGAGTTCCGCTTCAGTTGAAGAATAGGTAATGCTTCTTTGTCGGCAGCTGTTCCAAGAGATCAGAGACCCAAATAAGTAGCACAAGTATCCGCTTTGAGACGTTCGAGAGTTGGGATTGTCTCCCCAAGTGGTGTCGCTGAAGACAGACAGGAATTGGTCGGGTTTCGTGGATTCAATTGTGAGTTTGACATTTCTGGTGTGCCGAATTTATTTCCAAGTCTTCTTGACTTCCATTCAATGGGTCAACCCAGGTTTGATTGAATACCAAGCTAGACTGGAAACAGCAAAACTAAGGTTGGGACGAGTGTTGGAAGCGATGTAATTCATGAGTCCAATTGCTGACCGATAGTTGATGTTGAGCTTTTGGAATTTCTCGTGATCTTCATCACTGGCTTCTCTCAATTTTTGGTTGGGATTCAGTGGTGTTGAGCTGGGTCGGCAATTGGAGAGTCCGTGATCAATGTGTTTTGGTTGCGAGAGTAGAATTCTATCGCCAATCCTTTCATATTTCATTCCGAGAAGAGTATTGGGAGCATGATAAGCCAAGTTACTGAATTGCTCGGCAAACTTGTTCTTGAAGTTGTTTCCATTGCCGACCAGTACCAAGTCGCTGACATGGAAGAATATGACCAATATTGCCGTTGCAAAGATATAAACAAGGATTGCAGGATGATTCCTTGAACCCTATCAATTCTAGCCAAACAGTAAGTGTCTCGTACCAATTCTTGGGTGCTTGCTTGAGGCCGTACAGGGCTTTATTCAGTTTGAGGAAAGGAGAAAGCCGATTGCACCCCTTTGGAGTGTGGATAACGACCGTTTCTGACAGAGGGGCATGTAGAAAGGCCCCTTGAATGTCGAATTGTAGAACACCAAGGGATTTTGAGACCGCGTAAAATAGGATTAGACAAAGAGTAGTGGCCTTGCCGGTTGGAGCGAACATTTTGTCGAAGTCAGTTCCTTGAATTTGGTTGAATCCCTGTACGCATAGTCGAGCTTTTAATTTGATCAGTTCACCGTGTGAGTTGTGTTTGATTCTGAAGACCCATGTGGTGTCGAGTGCATTGACTGGCTTGTCCTAGAGATCTTCCCAAACTTGATGGTGTTCTATTGATCCCAGCTCTTTTTCAATTGCTTCACTCCAGTGTTTGGATTCAGAGCACCTTACCCCAGATTCAATGGATTTTGGCTTGTAGTAATGATGAAAGCCATATCATTCGGGTGGTTTGATGGTAGCTCTGTTCCTGAGTTGTCTTGTTGTAGAAGCTGGGGATGGATTTGGTTTCAACGTGAGTTGATTTGAGATTTCTTCTTTGGAATTGCTTGAGTCATTGGATTGAATGTCTTCATTTCTGTTCTCCTTGGGATTTTCAGTCATCGGAAGCTTTTGAACTGAGTTCTCTTTCTCAGGTTGATGTCGCACAAGTTCTTCAAATCCATCGCTGGAATCAATTTGGATGCTTGCTTTTGCTTTCTTCAGGAAGCGGATGTGTTTCGTTTTCATGATTGACCCCGAGCTTGAAATGAGCAAGTAGGACAGGAGTGATGTGTCGAAACCTACTAGGATGCCCTCTTGGCCCTTCTGGTCAAAATTTCTTCCCTTAACCTCCATTTGATTTAGATAGATGGCTGGTGTGCCAATTGGTTTGAGAAAGTTTCTGGGTAAAGCTTTTCCGTGCATCTTCACCCAAGGGTTGATCAAGTCACCCTTTCAGGGAATTTGGTTGAGCATCGTACAACACGACTTTAGAAGTTCCGGCCAATAGGATTTCCTTATGCCAGACAAGAGAAATGTTGAGCGGATTGACTCTACGATTGTTCTATTGCCTCGTTCCACTCTGCCGTTATGTTTGGGGTGGTAAGGTTCTGAGATCAGTCTCTGAATGTTTTTGCTTCCAAGGAAGCCGACTAACCTATTGGCAATGAATTTTCCTCCACCATCCGAGAACACCCACGATGGGTAGTATCCCAGTCTCTTGCTTTCATGCTTGAGAAGTGAGATAAGGGTATTGGTGGTGTCTTCTTTCTTGAAAAGCAGGAATCCCGCTAAGTAACCAGAGTGGTTTTAAAGATGTACTAGTGGTGATATCTTGACTCTGGATTGATTGGACCAATTAGGTCAAGGTGAATCTTCTCGAAGGGTTTTGAGGCAGTCTCTGAGATTCCTTTGAATGGCATTTTGGTGATTTTGGCTAAGGTGCACGCTTTACACTCAAAGTCAACAATTTGCTGCTTGCCAATTGAGTTTGGGATTAGGCTTCCAAGCCTAGAGATTTAAGCATGGCCGAACTTCTCGTAAATTTCACTGGCTAGAGTAGTATTGATGTTGTTGCCGCCCCATCCGGTCGGATTCTTGACACTGAAGAGATTGTTCTTAATGGATCCACGCAAGACAAGTTGTGTCCTTTTTTTTCACCTTGAACCTTCCATTTTCCAAGTGTATGACACAACTCTTTTCGTCGAGTGAACCGGAGCAGATGAGATTGATCACAATATCTGGTACATACAGACAATTACTAAGAGCAATTTCTCTTTTGTGCCATTTGAGGAGCACAGTACCTTTCCCTTTGATAAGCATTGTCGTGTTCTGCTTTCCGGTTTTGATTTGATCAAAGTCTCCTAGAGTCAGTTGAGAGAAGTAAGCCTCGTCATTGAAGATATGTGCTGAGGCGCCATTGTCCAAGATTATCCTTGACTTTGGATTTCCCTCGTTGATCCAGAGTGTTATCAATGACATGTAGTAATTTGACTCGTTTTTGTTCTTTCCCACCTTCTATCTGGATTGGGATTCTCTCCACAAATCGGGGGCCTTCTCCAGATGCAAATGCCAGCAGGAGTCAGCTTAATGATTCTTTTCCTGTCTGGGATTGTGATTTCCATTGGTGCACCTTGATGAACCTGAGGCATTGTTAGAATTTTGACCAGATTTGTAGGATTGATTGAATTTCTCATTTTTCCTAGAGTATAGTGTAGCATCCGAAGATGGCTTCTCTTTCATTGTTTGCTTGCGTAAGATGATTGCATACATAGATCTTTGTCGGAGTGCATTATCTGCCGTTTGAGATTGTGGAGAGAATTGGCAAATTTGAAGAGAATAAGGTAGGCGAGTACGTCCTGTGGGAGGTCAATTCCAATGTCGACGAGATTTTTGATTGAGACTCGCATGTCCATTATGAATGTTTCAATTGTGTCTTCTCTGAATCATAGATATAGAAACTTGTTGAATACTCTCTCCCTATTCAAGGACTGAGAGGAAGCAAATCGTTCCTTGATGGACGACCAAATTTTCTTCGCTGAGTTTCTGTTATCCGCATTGATGACGTTTTTGTGAGTGACCATATCCATCTTCGCTATGAGTAGCAGCTTGAGCTCAATATTATCTTCTGGATCTAGAGGTAGATTGGGAGAGTCAAGATTGAGTAACACCCCCCTGAGCTCAAGCAGTGCATCCATGCAATCCTTCCATATGCCATAGTTGTCTTCCGTCAGCTGTGGAGTAGTATCCAACACTGTTTTGAGCATAGCTTGACAAAAGTCGTCATTCCTGTTGGTTGTTGATTCTGCTAGTCTCAATCCAATTGGTCAAGCCGTGGCTTCTGCACCTTCCATTCTGGTCTTTTTTGGTCGTTTGATGTTGTCGGTGGAGTGATGCTTTTAACCGTAAAAGACTTTTGAATTGAGATTTGATTGACCTAAGACCAGAATGAACTAAGAAAGAAAAAGAAACAAGATTAGAACAGAAGAAACAAGAATATTTGAAATGAGAAAAGATAATGAAAAATAGAGATTGAGAACCAACATTTTAGATGACAGAAGAATGAGAAACACAATAGATCAACAGGAGGATTTGACAGAAAGGCGAGGAAGAAAGAACTGAAAAGAGAATTAGTTTGAGCTGGTTGAATGAGTTAATCGGATTGAGAGTCTCACCGGACGGAACTGGAATTGGTTATTGTGAAGCGACAGAAGAAAGAGAAAGAATGAAAAGAAAAGAAAGAGAAATAAGAAAGAAGTGATTGAGATTAGTCGATGAATGAGGGAAGGTTGATTGATCAAGGGTTGAGGATTGAGTGGTTCGGATCAAATTCAAATGATTCAGTTGGGGTAGACGATGAGAGAAGAAGAGACAATGGGATGAGATGAAAGAATTGTGAAAGATCTGTGAAAGGTGTGAGAGACACGAATTGTGAGTTCAAAACTAACACAAATATACCCCAAGGCTTTACTTTCCCATCAAAACAAGGGTGGGTTGCTACGCTACTAGTAGTGGGTAGCATAGCTCAGTGCAGCAATAATTGCTAACAGCTAACAGCTTTTTCTGTAGCTGTTAGCGGTTCAAACGCTACTGCTACGCGCTGGCGCCCCTAAAAGGGTGTTGCTACGCTGCGCTACAGCCCTTTCTAGCGGTAAAAACAGGCTAAAAAGGGCTGTAGCGCAGCGTAATGGCCCCTAGCACCCTAGGACCACTAACAAAGCGCTAACGCTACAATGCTGGAGGAAAAAAAAATGGTTCACTACACTATTTTTGATAAAAAGCATAGTGTAGCATTGTGACTCAGCAAACTTTATTTGACCTACATAGGTCAGCCATATCATACCAAAGACAGGAAAGTATGCACTGGTCATGTTGGTGATGTCAGATAAGTAGAGCAGTCGGCCACAGGCAAAGATGAGGAGCACCATGCTGGAACAAAAAGGAAGGCTGACTGAAGAGACACACTCACCGAAAAAGACACTTGTGCCAATCCCCTCTTCCCTGTGACTGTTGAGTTCTCTCTTCCTATTTTTAGCACTGAATGTGATCTTGCTCATCATCAAAATCAACATATATAGTATAAGATCAACAATTGATTCCACTATGCTATCTTGAAATTGTTTTTCAGACAGATTGTTCTGAAACCAGAAAAGATTAAATCACTGTTTTTTTATTTATTTAGAAAATGTAATTTTTTTGCGCAAACTGTGAACATCACAGAATCTTCATATTCAGCTATCTCAGACAATTTTCTGTTCTGCGGCATTGACTTTAGGCCTGGAGAACCAGATCCCAGCAAGACAAGTTCCCCAAGCACTAGCTCTCTGGGAGGAAAGTTGGGTAGCTTCTCCCATGAGCAAGGGGTTGTTTGGTGGGTATCTGAGAACATCTGGAATCTCTTGAATCCATAGATTCTGGAGTCTGAAAGGCCTGAAACAGTAGGTGACACCATATTGCTTCCCTGCAATGCCTGGCAATATGCCCTGCAATGCCTGGCAATTTCCCTGCAATGCCTGGCAATTGCCAGGCATTGACAGGCATTGACAGGCATTGACAGGCATTGCCGGGCAATTTCCAGCCATTGACAGGCATTGCCGGGCAATTTCCAGCCATTGACAGGCATTGCCGGGCAATTTCCAGCCATTGACAGGCATTGCCGGGCAATTTCCAGCCATTGCCGGGCAATTTCCAGCCATTGCCAGGCAATTTCCAGCCATTGACAGGCATTGCCGGGCAATTGCCAGGCATTTCCAGGCATTTCTGGGCAATTGCCCAGCAATGCCGGGCAATTGCCCAGCAATGCCGGGCAATTGCCCAGCAATGCCGGGCAATTGCCCAGCAATGCCTGGCAATTTCCCAGCAATGCCCGGCAATGCTTGGCAATTGCCCAGCAATGCTTGGCAATTGCCCAGCAATGCTTGGCAATTGCCCAGCAATGCTTGGCAATTGCCCAGCAATGCTTGGCAATTGCCCAGCAATGCTTGGCAATTGCCCAGCAATGCTTGGCAATTGCCCAGCAATGCTTGGCAATTGCCCAGCAATGCTTGGCAATTGCCCAGCAATGCTTGGCAATTGCCCAGCAATGCTTGGCAATTGCCCAGCAATGCTTGGCAATTGCCCAGCAATGCTTGGCAATTGCCCAGCAATGCTTGGCAATTGCCCGGCAATGCTTGGCAATTTCCTGGCAATGCTTGGCAATTTCCCTGCAATAGCGGGACTCAAAGTAAACTTTTGCGCGCATGCAAGTCACTTTGCATAATGACTTGCCTCCTGAAAAATTTGAATTTCACTTTGAGTACCGGATTTTCCTCCAAAAAAGCACTCACACCCGCCAGCATACCAGATTTTCCTCCACAACTACCACCATCCAACTTTTAGAATTCTGAGCGAATCCAAAACCTCAGAAGAAGTCTTTGCCTTCACATTACCCAAGCAGCCTTTGAGGCTAGATACGATTCCTATTCCAATGACGCCAACTCATCCAATAGCAAGATTGAAGAGCTGGCCATTGCTCTGATATCAATCAAGAAGTGCTGATATCTAGCCAAAAGCTTCAGAATTGAATCAGCCCCTGACATCACGGACTATCTCTTCGGCCTGTATACCGGTTGATTCAAGCAAGAGGCCAGTGTCCTCCACAACTTCTTATTGGCCGACAAGACACTGGACATCAACCAATACTCAATCAATCTAACATTATCCCTGGACAATGATGATATCCCACGGCGCGGGATCAACAGTGCTGGTAACCAGCTTTGAGGTAAGGTTTTCAACAATGTCTTGAAATACCTTTGCGTATCCTAGTTTTTTTTTCCTCACATTGTTGCTTGTTTTTTCTCATATGTAGTTGTTTCCTTTCTATGTTGAGTATTTATTGCAAGCAATTAAAACAAAAAAAAACTGAGAGAGAGATAAGAAACAAGGCTACGAGCTCTGATCCCTTGCATGAGTTGAATGATCTCGGGATAGAGAATTTTTGGTCTTTCCTTTTTTGAGGTCGCCTCTCCATTGCTGGTAGTTAGATTTAGTGGTTATCTAGTCAAGAACGACATCCATACTGCTGCTGCCGCCATCAACGCCATCACAATCCCAAGGAACAGCCTTTTTTTGTGGATTTCTTCTGAGGTACAGTAGGTGTTGGTTGGTTGGATTGACATAGAGGTTGAGATGGGATGACATGGAGGTTTAGATGACCGGATGAAGGCAAAAGTAGACAGTTTGCCTGCCGAGGCAGGCCTTCATGGCACTAATTTCAGCCAGAGCAGCTTGCACAAAATCAGGCAAGCTTCCCTGCAAAATTCAACTTGCCATGTCAACTTGCATGCGGGGAAGTTCAACTTTGAAACCACCTAATGCCTGGCAATTAATAAATCTAAAATTGATAGTTGAATTACGCAAACTAGGGCTGACACACTGAATAGAAAAGACATTAGAAAATAACTGAGAATGGAAAGAAAACCAACATTGAGTCAAGAAGAGTTTGAGGCTGAGACAGGAAGAATAGGAATGAGAAGGACAAAGAAGAACAGAACTGAAAGAAAGAAGTTAGTCAAGTGAAGATTAAGAGGACTGAAGTGTCGGTCGGATTCTCACCAGACAGAGACGAGCAAGTTTGAGTGGATTGAGATGGCGAGAGCGAGTGAGAAGTTGAGGTAGTTGTTGAAAGGTGAAGGGTTTGAGTTGAGAGTGGTTCGAGAGATTGAGAGATGGAAAATGAAAAGAGAGTATTGGAAAAGCAACAAGGAGTGAAGCGGGGAAAGAGAAAAAAGGAGGAAGGTGAAATGGAAGATTGACAGTGAAAGGTGAAATGTCACAGAAAGAGAAAGCGGAGATTTATACACTCCCGGTGACTGGTGAGAGGGAGACCAAGAGGCAGCGAACTCAGGATCAATGCAATTGGTGAGATTAATAATGGATGATTTGGTGGCCAATTTAGTTAGAGCGTCAGCAACCATGTCGGCCGTACCAATGAGTTTGATTTGAATGTTGTTATGCTTGACTTCTTGATGGATTCCTTTTGTTTTGAAGTCAATTTGTCTAGTTTTAGGATTAGACCCAAATTTCTTGACTTTTTCATCCAGACCCTTATTGTCAATAAGGTGCTGGTTTGAAAATTTGAGCCGGAAATCTTCTTCGTTCATTTAGGTTGGAGTCGTTGATGAGATGATCGGCAGTGTCCACTTGAATGTTCCATATTTCAGCAAGGAGGGCCTTCAGCCAGATCCCTTCGTGGAAAGAATCAACGAGTGGATTCAATTCAGTCTTGGTTGAAGAGTAAGTCACAGATCTTTGCTTGGAGCTGTTCCACGATATGAGAGAGCCAATGAGAAAGAAAAGATAACCGGATTGGGAAGTTCGGTCTTGAGGATCGTCACTATAAATTTGAAGAAGCTTGTTGGGTTTTCTGACTTCAAGGGTTAGTTTGAGATCAATGGTTCCTTTGAGATATTGCCATACTTTACGGACTTCATGCCAATGAGTCATTCCTGGTTTCACTGAGTTTCAAGCCAAGTTGGAGACTGTGAAGCTAATGTCAGGACAAGCTGATTGAGAAGACCAATTGCGGAGCGATAGTTGATATTGAGTTTCTTGGATCTGGTGTGATCTTTGTCTGAGGCATCGACTAGTTTCAGGTTAGGAGTCATTGGAGTTACTGAGGTCTTTCAGTTGGTTAGGCCGAGTTCTTCTAAGCCATGTTGAATGTGCTTCGGTAGGGAAAGTTTAATTTTATTTCCATCCTTCTCGAATTTCATTCCCAAGATTGTGTTGGGGCTGTGGCAAGAAAGAATTGCTGAATTTCTTTTCAAATTCTTTTTCGAAATCATTTCCGGGAACAACGAGAATTAAGTCGTCCACATGGAAGAAAACCATTGAGATACTGTTGTTTCAGATGTATAGACAGCGGTCACAGTTTGACTCTGTGAAACCGAATGAGTTCAGCCATCCCATCAGGGTCTCGTACCAGTTCTTCGGGGACTGTTTTAGACCGTACAATGATTTATTGAGTTTGAGATAGGGATTAGGTTGATTAACTCCCTTCGGCATTTTGATGAACACATCTTCAGACAAAGGAGCGTGGAGAAAGGCTCCCTGAACATCGAATTGAGTGAGGAAAAGATTTTCATGGAGAGAATATATCAAGAGCATTTGTAAGGTTGATACCTTTACGGTTGGAGCATATGTTTTGTCATAGTCTGTACCGTGGATTTGATTGAATCCTTGGACACATAGACGCGATTTGAACTTGAGAGGATCTCCATGAGTGTTGTCTTTGATTCTAAACACCCAAGTCGTATTTAAGGGATTTGGTGGTTCACCTCTGTAGTTTTCCAAAACTTGATGTCCCTCGATCGAGTTTATTTCCTTTTTGATAGCTTCCTTCCAGTATTTGGAATCATTGCATCTGATTGCTGATTTTTAAGTGTTGGGTTCATAGTAATGGTGGAACCCATATCGGACTGGAGGCTTGATTTGTGATCTGTCTCTTAAAGTTCTGGTAGGAGGAGAGTTTTTTGAGATTCTTGAGGGTTGTTGGTTTGATTAGGAGGTTCTTGAGATCTGAGTTGGTGTTTTATGTCACTGTCTGAGTTTGATGAGTCTTTGTGATCAGATTCAACTATCTCCCAGTGATCAGAGGACTGATCTTCAGGGAGCTGTTCATTTGTCGCTTCCTGAGGACTGTCGGACTGTTTGATTGGTTAAAGTTCGAAATCAACATCATGATCTTCTGATTGATTGACCGTTGGTTTCCTTAGGAATTGGGTGTGTTTTGTTTTGACAACTCTCCCTCTGCTTGTCACTATTTGATATGATCTGAGTTCCACGTTGAAGCCCACCTTTTGGATTGAATTTCCATCCTTTCCTTTGATTCATGTTCAGGATGATAGCTGGAGTACCGACAGGTTTCAAGAGATTAGATGGAAACGGTTTTCCGTGGATTATAGACCAGGGGGAATTCGAATTGTGTTTGCAGGGAATTTGATTCAGCGCTAGGCAGGCAGATTTGAGGATCTCGTGCCAGAAATGTTTTTGGATGTTTGACAAATTAAGAATCGCTCTCATTGATTCTACAATTTTCCTGTTGCCTCTTTCCGCTCTACCATTGTGTTCAGGGTGGTAGGGTTTGGAAATTAGTCTCTTTATGTGGTTGTCATTCAGAAATTTGACTAACCTTTTCCCAAAGAATTCACCGCCACCATCAAGGGAAAGTAACCCAGACGGGCCTTTTCTGTTTCTAGCAGCCGGATGAGAATGTCTGTTGTGTCATTCTTGTGTACTACTGGAAAACCCGCCAGGTACCCAGAATGATTGTCAACAACTGTTAGAATGAATCAGTGCTTGAGGCTTGATTCTGGTTTAATTGGGCCAATGAGGTCTAGATGGTTTCCCGACTGTTTGAGATTCAACTTTGAAGGATTTTTTAGTGATTTTCAATAGTATGTAAGGCTTGCACTAAAACTCATCTCTTTCCTTTTGTGAGATTGAGTCGTCTAGCAAGGGATTGATCCTTGAGATTGAGGTGTGGCCATATTTCTTGTGGATTTCTCTTAAGGAATATTTGACATCTGCAACTAGAGCTGATCTTCCCGAGCCAACTTTATCGGGATTCAAAACGGAATACAGATTGTTATGGATTTTCCCGTTGAAGATTACGTTGCCACCCTTCGAGACTGAGAACTTCTGCCCCTTTGCTAGCACTGTGCATCCCTTCACATTGAGCTCACCTGTGCTGATCAGGTTAATCACTATGTTGGGAACGTAGAGGCAGTTTTCAAGTTGAATGGTATTCGAACCCCAAATGAGTCTGACTGAGCCGCAACCTTCAATCGGGAGAGTACCTCCTTGTTTTCCAGTCTTGATGACATCAAAATTTCCCATCTAGACCTTATTAAAGAACTTGAGGTCATTAAAGATGTGCCCTGAAGCGCCGCTGTCGAGAATAATTCGAGATTTTGGGTCACCCGCTTTGACCCATAGGGTAAGTGAGGACATGAAATAGCCTTCCTTATCTTTTTCATTACTTGCTTTCCACTGAGCTTGTGAGTCTCTCCACCATTCTGGGGCTTTGTCCGGATGAAGGTGCCAGCAGTTGTTGCTGTTGTGATTCTGATCTTGCTTCGGATTGTGGTATCTGGATTTGCATCTCTTCAAAGAGTTTTGGACATTGCTGGATCCGGACTTATTGAACTTTCCTTTTTGAGAGAAAAGCACCGCTTCAGTGTTTGGGGAAGAGGGTTCTTTGGTTTCAGCCCTTGCTTTGTTATTGAATTGGATTAGATGGTTGCAGACAAATTCTACATTCAGTTCTTTATCGGAATGCATGATTTGTCCTTTGAGGCTGTGGAGCGACATTGGGAATTTGAAAAGTATGAGGTAGGCGAGAATGTCTTGGGTTAAGTCAATCCCTATGTCGACGAGCTTTTTGATGGATACTTTGACGTCTGTTACAAATGTTTCGACCAAGTCTTCTTGAAATTTGATGTATAAGAAGTTGTTAAATATCCAAGCTTGATTTGATGCTTAAGATGAGGTGAACCTTTCTTTAATTGAGACCCATAGCTTTTGCGCCGACTCACGATTGTCTGCCGTTACCACATTATTGTGGGTAGCGCTGTCCATTTTGGCGATGATTAGCAGAGTTATTTCTGTGTTTTCCAACTCTCCTAAAGGTATGTTGGTGTTATTGAGGGAATTGAGAACCCCCCGTAACTTGAGGAGAGCGGTCATCTTGTCCTTCCATATTGAATAGTTTTCTTCTGTTAGCTGAGGAATGGTTTCCAAAGCCGTCTTCAGCATGGCTCGCCGAAAGCCATCATGCACATTATTTGTGGCCATTTTTCTTTCCGTAGTATTTGATGATTGAGACTTGGTTTAAGCTAGGTCGATGCGCTACACAAATCCCGTTCCTCTTCCATTGCTCCCGCGCCGGCCCCTTTTGATTGTGTTTCTTCCGGTCGATTAGGCTTTTAACCGTAATGAATCTAAAATTGATAGTTGAATTACACAAACTAGGGCCAACACACCGAATAGGAAAGACATTAGAAAAGAAAATGAGAAATGAGAAAGAAAACCAACATTGAGTCAAAAAGAGGCTGAGACAGGAAGAATAGGAATGAGTAGGACAAAGAAGAACAGAACTGAAAGAAAGAAGTTAGTCGAGTGAAGATTAAGAGGACTGAAGTGTTGGTTGGATTCTCACCAGACAGAGATGAGTGAGTTCAAGTGGATTGAGATGGCGAGAGTGAGTGAGTTTGAAGAGTGAGAAGTTGAGGTAGTTGTTGAAAGGTGAAGGGTTTGAGTTGAGAGTGGTTCGAGAGATTGAGAGATGGAAAATGAAAAGAGAGTATTGGAAAAGGACCAAGGAGTGAAGCGGGGAAAGAGGAAAAAGGAGGAAGGTGAAATGGAAGATTGATAGTGAAAGGTGAAATGTCACAGAAAGAGAAAGCGGAGATTTCTACAGCAATTTCCCTACAATGCCTGGAAATTTCCCTGCCCTGCAATGCCTGGCAATTGCCCTGCCCTGCAATGCCTGGCAATTGCCCTGCCCTGCAATGCCTGACAATTTCTCTGCCCTGCAATGCCTGACAATTGCCCTTCCCTGCAATAGAGGGATTCAAAATTGTCCCAAGACCTTGTTCAGGTTGCCAAAATCAGGAAACAATCCTGATTTCTTCAACCTGCAGTACTCAACAAAAAAAATAAAAATCAAAACACAAGTCCAGAGCTACAACTACATACTACCACACCCCCTAAAGCCACCTAACCTGCTTCCACACCCTTGAGACACCAAAAATTTGAAAGCCAACCCAATCCTACCTCACATATGCAGTCAAAGCAGAAAAAACTCCCTTCTCGCGGGATAAGGATGGCCAAGACGGTCAATCTAGCATTCATATAATCCTCAACTGGCTTGCCACTGTAGGAATTTACCAAAGGTGGCAAGGCAATAACAAGGGTGGGGCCACAAAAGCAGCTTTGGCCAAGACATTTTGACCAAAATGTAATCGGAAAGTATATCCCATTGCAACAACAAGGGAATCCAGACCAAGATCCAAGAGTTACAAATGTTGTACTCAAAGGCAAGTGAATTCCTCCAAGGGTCTGGCTTTGTTTTGATGGATTTAATGGAAGAAGAGGTGCAAGAACATACTACTACACTGCCAGGTAAGATGTTTCACTTACTCTCCTGACCATTACCCTCAAGAGGATCAAGTTCAATCCCTGGTAGAAGCGCTTGCTCCCACAACTCTTCTATCAGTCACATCATCACATCACCTCTCTTATCATTCATACACACCACCCATCACCAATTATATCATGGCTGGAGGACTTCCTGTTGGTCTGGAAGTCCTCCCAGACCCTGATTTACAATGCTCATCCACCAATCTTTTGTGGCGAGGTAGTCAAATTCAGAATAGAACTCCTAACCCATCAAAACGTCAAGGTGGGGGAGGAGCACTGGGATCCCAGGGATCAAACACAGCGGATTTCACCGCACTCGTTGTGGCCGTGAGGAATATCTTGCCCCTTGGCAGCCAGGAGTGGTCCAAGGTATAGGACTTTCACAACAATTGCGCCCTCAATGCCAGCAGAGCCACTCAAGACAAAGTTCAAGAGATTAGTCAATTCAAAGAAGCCCACTGGGGAGACTGTCTGCCCTACTTGGATACATGAGGCCAAGGCCATGGAAATGGTAATCTGTGAACAAGCCTCCAAAAAGGCCATTGTGGACCAGGAAGAGGACGAGTTGGACAGTGAGGACAACCTGTAATCCAAACCCATCACCTCCTCATTCATTCCATGCAAGGGGCTCACTCACACAGATTCCCCCCCTGAAGGAGGAACATCGACCAGCCCCTTTGGCGTTGGATAACAATTTGTCTGATCACAAGTCTCAAGGCACCCCTCTTAACAGGGCTTTTGCCCGTTATGGGGACCAGTCTAACAGCACCTTGGATTTAGGCTTGACCACTACACCAAGAAACTCCCCTGGTGGATCCTTAATACCACCACTGGAGCCCAATACCCAGTCACAATCAACTACATCCCAGCAGAAGAAGGGTCACACAAGTCTAACAGCCCCTGGAAGCCGCCAATCAACAATCACTTGTCTTGGGCCCAAGATTCCTCTGGAATGGATTCCACCCCTTGTCCGTCCAAACAAGCCTTCTAAAACCAGCTCCAAGACAATCTCTGCTCCTTCTTTAGCTCGGAAACCCATGACAAGTGCAAGCAAGACCAGACAATGACCCAATTATACGTCCTCCAGCTGCAGGAAAAACACTCAACAATCCATAGATTGGAGGAGGAGTTATCCCGGGTATGGGATGGGATCACTGTGCAAGTCCCCCGCCTGCAGGACAAGAACGCGCACTTTCACAAGGACCTGGACCAGGTGCAGCATGAGGCAACCCAGAAAATGGTGGAAAACTCCAACCTTCACAACAAGTTGGACTTGATGCAGCTCCAAATGGAGCCGCATCAAGGGTCTGGTCCTGGGGCTTTTCATACACATCTTCGAGTGGGCAGCATGGGGTATTGGGATAGCTGGGCTGGCCCATCCTTCCCTACCCCAACACCTTCATCTAATCTTGCAACTACTTTCCCCGGACCCTCCAACCCCAACAACATCATCTAGATGTTGTTGGGGTTCAAGGGAATGCTTATTATTGGCAACGTCTCTTACTCCTTAGTTTCTGTGAATTTTTCCTTGTGTATGATGTATCATAACCCAAATTGTATTCCACCTTGTACAGTGTTGTATTTACACCCTTCTATAGCTTTTCACACAATGATACCAGCTTGTTTGGTATTTTTTGGCCTCCTGGATTGTGAGAGCATCTCCTGTGGATTTTGGAATGTTGTCATACAACAGACTCAGCACTCAGGATCTCCCAGTTGGATCTTCCTTGCATTGGCTTAAGATAATTTTCTACCCTACTTTACGACCTCAGCAACTTTCAAGCTTTTGGTTGATCCTTGGGTTGCATATGACATCACATATGCACCCTCAGCAATCTTCAGTGCTCTCTTCAAAGTTACTTTCCAAACCTTCAAAGATTCAATAGCACATTGATTTCCAGTTATACAAACAAAAGCAAGACTAATAACCCTCTTACCGGTCTTCCTTTGTTTTGGCATTACTTCATGCGCTTAAACTCCCTTAGACAGATTCGTGCATTTCCTCTTCAAGCTTTCAAACTTTCAACTCGCACAGTCCTCAAACTTCAAACTTCAATTCAATCACCTTCACACCCATCACACTTACCCTTGCTTGGTCCTTCAGTCATGGACTCACCTTGGTTGCTTGATCTCAGAAGCTATGGCCTCCCTCTCTCATTTCTTCTGCTTTGACCCTATGACCTCATCTCTTGTTTGAACCTATGTCATACCTTTGTAGCACCACTTGTATTTCCTATATAAGATGTCTGCTTCTATGCTTTCCATCTTTCCTCATCAAGATAAGATTATATTTTTCAGCATAAATTGATTCCGCCTTCTCATTGCAAACCCTTTCAGTGTTCTACTCTGAGTCCCTCTGAGCCTAAGTAACTCTTCTTAGAAATAAAGAAGACCTTTGAACAGTCAGTCCTCTCTTTTAACTATCTCCTTTCCTTTCCTTCCTTCAAATAGTGCCCACCCATCTCTTGTACAAGACACCGTGTGACACTATCGTTCTTCTTGATGTCTTTCTGGGCAGAAGTGATTTTGGCAAGGTAGTTGGCAGCCGGCTTTGAGTTGCCCACGTGAATGGAGTCGAGGGTTGGATGTCGTCCACACAGAGTAAAGAAAGGAGATTGCTTCGTGGCCGAGTGTGTCGAATTGTTGTAAGAGAATTTGGCCAAAGGAAGCCAGGAACTCCAGTCATCTTGCTGGTAATTGACCACCATTTGAAGATACTTCTCCAGGATCTGATTGATTCTTTTGGTTTGCCCATCTGATTTGGGGTGATATGTGGTGGAGAGATTTCAAACAATCTTAAGTTGGTTGCACAAACCCGTCCAGAAGGCAGAGACAAAAATTGATCCTCTGTCTGAAACTATGTTCAAAGGCAGGCCGTGTTTTGAAAACACAAATTTGACAAATAGATTGGCCAAGTCCTCAGAAGTGGCTGTTGTGTGAGTTTTGAGGAAGAGGGCCATCTTTGAGAAGCAGTCCACTATGACTAGGATTGTGTCGAAGCCATTTGAAAGAGGCAACTGCGAAATGAAGTCCATTAAGAGGGAATCCCAAAGCTGAGGGGCAATGGGAAGAGGTTGGAGGAGTCCGAACTTCTTATAGCAAGGAGTTTTGTTCCGTTGACAAGTATAACATGCCGTGACGTAGTCTCAAATCTCCCTAGTCATCCCAGGAGACAAGTTGTTGAGTTTTGTCTTGGCCATGATGACCTGTGAGGGGAAAATCATGGCGAGAAGACAGAATTTTGAGTTTCATTTTGGCGTACTCAGGAACATACATTTGCTCATTGTAAAGAAGGAGGCTGGTTTGATCATCCAAGGAGAATTTCTTGCAATTTCTGCTTTTCTTAAGGTCAGTGATGATGGAATTGGACTTGGGATCATTCAACTGGGTGAGACGAAAGGTCTGTACGCGGTCTCCCACCTCATCGGTAGAGATGGAGAACAGCGTCACGGATCCGTTGGGTTGGGCTTTGAAGATTTTTCAGACGTTTTCTGGATTCTCATTGGCAAATGCCTTTCCTTTTCTAGGGTAGACATCCTCGCATTGAGTCAGGGTGTCAGGCAAGCTGGAAAGTGATAACAAAGTTGATTTGACCAAGGAATTCAGCCCATCTGGCTTGTCCCCGGGTGAGGACCTTAGTAAGCATGAATTACTTCAAGGCATCATGATCTGTGATGACTTCGAAGGTCGAAGAAACACTGAAAAGATAGGCGCGTCATTTCTGCAAGGAGCTCTTTATCATGAATTTCATAATTGAGCTCGGCAGCCTTAAGTTTGTGACTTTCAAAGGCAACAGGGTGCTTCAAGGAAGCCACTAGAGCTTTGGAAAACTGCGAAAGGACACCTGCAATGGCATAATTGCTGGCATCAGTCTCCACTAGGGTGTGGAAAGCACTGTCAAAGTCTTGAAGGATAGGAGCAGTCGTAAAACTATGCTTGAGTTCTTCAAACTCTTTGCGCGCTTGCTCAGTGAAAATATAAGGAATATCCTTTTTCACAAGTGCGGTAAGGTTTGTGATGGTACCAGCATAATCCTGAATGAATCTGCGGTAGAAGTTGGCAAAGCCAAGGAAAGATTGAACAGCTTTTTCGGAAGTGGGGTTGGGCCAATCCAGAATACGCTGAACCTTGTCCTGGTCCATGGTGAGACCAGAACAGTTAAGAACATAACCAAGGAAGTTGACTTACATGGAATGAAAAACACACTTGGTGCCTTTCACATATAGATTGGTCTTATGAAGTCTTTGAAGGACTTCTTTGACATGATCTACATGTTTGGTTTAAGAGTGTGAATAGATGAGGATGTCGTCCAGATAAACAACAACACACATGTTGACTAAATCTCCCAAGATTTCATTAATCAAGGCTTGGAAATTGGCAGGAGCATTATTTAGGCCGAAAGGCATGACCAAGTACTCAAAAGCACCATGACAGGTATTAAACACCGTTAAATATTCATGGCCTTCAGCTATCCTGATTAAGTGATAGGCACCTCAAAGGTCAATTTTGGAGAATACTCTAGTGTCAACAAAAGGGGTGAGAAGATGGGACATCAGAGGAATAGGATAAGAGTTCTTTTTTAGTAACCGCATTCAGTCTGCGGTAATCCACACAAAGACAAAGAGAACCATTGGCTTTGGGGACAAAGAGAACAGGAAACCTTTTGCTACATGCTCTGAAATGTAGTCTTGAAGAACTTTGTCGTTGGGTTCCAACAGGCAGTAAATAGTACCTTTTTTAGGAACTGGTCCATGTGAATTTGTGATACTCAGAAGGGATTGTTGGTAAAATGGTTTCAAGATCTTCTGGTTCTTCATCAAAGAAGTTGCCTTCAGAGAATTCTTGACGGGATCCAGTGGTAATGCTTCAAAGAAAAGCTTCTTGAGTTTTGAAGAGAAACAGGTCAGGGGAGGCATCATACACTACAGATGATAAGAAGGTAGAGGGGTTTCCGTATGAATGCATATCATCAGGAAGAGAGCCATTGATTTAAAAGGCAATGAGAGATTTCAGGCTGACATGGTCCTGAAGGAAAGGATAAGAAGTTTCACTAGGACTGGGGAAAGGTTTGGTTCAAGGGTTAATTACTCCCTTAGACCAATCAATGTCTGGTTTCCAGTGAGAAATAAAATCATGACCAAGGATGGTGTCATCCTTCCCGGTTGCATCTATGATTAGACATTCTCAATCAAATGTTTGATAGGAAGAAATGGCAAAGGTCCATGTAATTTTATTTGAAATAAATTGCATAGGCTTCAAAGAAGAATTATAAGTGCAAAGGGGAATGGGTTTCTCCAAAGGAGTAGTAGAAAGAGAAAAGGAATCTATCAAACTCTGGATGACAAAGGAACAGGTAGCTCCAGAATCAATAATAACAGATTAAGGTGAATTGTCTCAAAACAGAATCAATCTGAGTTGATTCGGGACAACTGTTCTCAAAGAACAGATTTTGGGCTCAGAATAAAGTGGAAGAATTGGGTCAATAGGGTCAATGGCACTTGGGGGTTCATTGTAGTTGTTATTACCATCAAAGAAACAACTACACAAGCTTTTTCCAACTGACAAGTACGTTTAGTACAATCATCTACCTTGTGTGTGCCACCACAATACAAGCACAAACCATTCTTCATCCTTCTTTCCTTCTCGCCAGACTGAAGGTGTCCATCCGTCAAAATCTTGTTGAGTTCAGAGGGAAGTTTGCTCTTCAGGAGCGGTTTCAAAGAAGGTTGCCTGGGGTTGTTTGAGGTCAAAGGTCAGTGAGAGCCATCTTTCTTTTGTTGAGCGGGGTGAGAGTTTTTGCTCCATCTTTCTTGCTGATGTCAATGTGAAGTGTTGCATCAATGAGATCCCTGAGATTGAGGATCTTGTCGGCATTGTTCTGGGAGAGGAGGTCGAGGATGCGGGAAGGGAGACCTTTGCAGAAATGGAACATCAAAGGTCGGTCACCCCAACCCAGGAGACAAGATTGGAGGGCTTGAAAACTAGCAATGTAGTTCGAATCATGGTCCAACTCCTTCATAGAAAAGTTGTCGAGTCAATGCTTGGTGACTCAAATTTCATTGGGGTCGCCACACAAGGTGACAATTTGAGCTTCAAACACAGCCCAAGAATTCATGAGGGAGTCTAGGGAAAGGTCCTCAAGAACCTCCAGTCAAATGCCTTGCCTGTTAAATAAGAGGAGGTGTAGATGGTGCAGGAATGGTCATTGGGGAAGGTGCAAGGGTCATTCAAGAAGATGAGTTTTCATTGCTGCAGGAAGATGCAAAGTTTGGCGGGGGAGGTGCCTGTTGAAATTGAACTCTCAGTTGACTCAGTTTCTATCTGTGACATGTCACATGTCACTGTTTCCTTCATATTTTGATCCGACTCCCTTTCTTTCTTTCTAGTTCATCTCCTCTTCTCAATCCTTCTCAACTCTTACTTCTTCTTCCCATCTCTTTTTAATCTTGCTCAATCCTTTAAACTCACTCAACTTCAACACTACTCAACAATCTCCCAATTCCAACCTCATTGACTTCAACATTCCTGCCTGGTGAGACTTGAACGACTCAATCAACTCTAATCCTCATTCCTCAACTAATCTTTTCTTTTCAGTCCTTCTTTCCTTTTCTTCAGTCTCAAACCGCCTCAGCTTGTTTCTTACAACTCAACTTTTCTTGACTCACTGTTGGTTTATTTCATTTCTTTCTTCTTCTCATTTTTATCTCTGTTCTAACTCTTTTTGTTTTAAGACTGTCGGCTCTTGTTCCAGAAATCAAACTCTTAAAATCTCAGATTCTTTAGTGCCGTCAAAGGAGTCAGGCTTCTTCATCTCAGGAGTACGGAAAGCGGGTCAAGGGGCAGGTTCTGCCGGAAGGGGGACTGCATTTTGGCCCACAATGGTGGCCAAAAGCTGGATGGCTTGGGCCAAGGATTCATTGGTAACAGGGGCCAAAGTGTTAGCAGGAGGATTAGGATTGGGAGTGTTTTGGGGACCAAAAGTGTGGAGGTCCTCATCATCCGGTAGTTCTCTGTTGTCCTCCTCATTGTGGCTGGATTGGCTGGATTGGCTGCGAGAACTGGAGGAAGAAGGAGGGTTCTGGCTTTTGGGGCAATGGCCGCAGCCAGTGCTGACATTAGGGAGATCCAGAACAGGAGCGCCAGGATTGATATTGGAGCTGGGGGTCTGGTCAAGTCTCTGACAAGTGGAGAACTGTCTGTTTGGAGAGCGAGGAATGTTGGGCATCTTGGATGGAGCAATTTACAGGGAAAAGAGGTTTTACGACTTAAGTAAGGAAGTGAAGCCAGATCAAAATAAGATACTGTCACACGGCGTCTTGTACAAGAGACAGGTGGGCACTATTTGAAGGAAGGAAAGGGAAGGAGATAGTTCAAAGGTCTTCTTTATATCACAGAAGATTTACTTAGGCTCAGAGGGACTTAGAGTAGAACACTGAAAGGGTTTGCAATGAGAAGGCTCAAAGAAGGCAAAATCAATTTATGCTGAAAACTATAATTGTATTTTGATGAGGAAAGATGGAAAGCATAGAAGCAGACATCTTATATAGGAAATACAAGTGGTGCTACAAAGGTATGACATAGGTTCAAATAAGAGATGAGGTCATAGGGTCAAAGCAGAAGAAATGCGAGAGGGAGGCCATAGCTTCTGAGATCAAGCAACCAAGGCAAGTCCATGACTGAAGGACCAAGCAAGGATAAGTGCAATGGGTGTGAAGGTGATTGAATTGAAGTTCAAATTTTGAGGACTGTGCGAGTCGACAGTTTGAAAGTTCAAAGAGGAAATGTGTGAATCCGTATAAGGGAGTTTAAGCGCATAAAGAAGTAATGCCGAAACAAAGGAAGACCGGTAAGAGGGTTATTGGTCTTGCTTTTGTTCGCATAACTGGAAAGCAATGTGCTATTGAATCTTTGAAGGTTTGGAAAGTAACTTTGAAGAGAGCACTGAAGATTGCTGAGGGTGCATATGTGATGTCATATGCAACCCAAGGATTAACCAAAAGCTTGAAAGTTGCTGAGGTCGTCAAGTAGGGTAGAAAAGTATCTTAAGCAAATGCAAGGAAGATCCTGAGTGTTGAGTCTGTTGTATGACAAATACATCACATCTTCACAACCTGTGTCCATCGATTTATAATTGGTGATTTTTTTTTAAAAAGGAGCTTCTTTATACAACAACAAAAATTCCCATGTCTTCCATTGAGAGTGCCGCTGTCCATCAAGATCCAAAATGGCCCCAACCCCACCGGGCACCCTCATTTTTTCTTCTTTCTTTCATTGAAGATCAGAAATACTTTCTCTTGTACACACATCAACACATCATTATTCCCAGCTGAAGCCAGCCAAATTTATTGTTTTTTTTTTTGGCAGAGTTAAAAGATTCTGTGATTCTCAAAGTTTCGGTCGGACTTGCGTTATGTTAGAGCCTTATATTTCTGTAGTTTTGGCCATTGTTAAATATGGGTAAGTTATGTACGACACAGCGGCACGACCCTTTCACGATCAGAGTGTTGCCTATAAAGAGATACATAAATACATGCAAGTTTCTCTTATCGCTGTTACAACGAGGTGATCGTCGTCGCGAAGTGCGCATGGAGCTTCTGCATGCAC
The DNA here is from genome assembly GCA_001624995.1 of Puccinia horiana. Classification (NCBI taxonomy): domain Eukaryota; kingdom Fungi; phylum Basidiomycota; class Pucciniomycetes; order Pucciniales; family Pucciniaceae; genus Puccinia; species Puccinia horiana. The sequence continues at coordinate 206,607 of LWDY01000018.1, forward strand.
CAGCTCTATGCAGCCACTGCGTTTATATGTAACAAGCTCTTGTGAATGAACACGAATCGGGAAGCCAAGAAATTCACGACATCTTTAACCTCTCCATTTCCTTTTGAGCAGTGAGCACAACCCAACTTCCTTCCTTACATATTTACGTAGCTGCCATTTTCGATCCTCTCGTCCTATAACAGCAGTTAAACAACGTCTCTTCAAATGTTTAGCCCGATAGCTTACCGGAAATTATTCTATTTCTGGACCTCCGAGCGGTGTAATACTTACCACTACCTACTACAATATTTACGTCAACAAAGAGCTCAGCTGAAAATCGAAGAACTGTCGGCTGAGTTTTTTTTCTTTCTTTTCTGTGAACGTGAACACGTTTGGGTGTAGTACGGCTTGGCATCATCATCATCTGACATATTGTACTCTGTATTTGTGGAGGCTCTTCAGACTTCCTCTGAAACTCTTGAAAATTGTATACAATGGCCGATACATATGTACAAAAGTTGCTTTTAAGATCGAGTTACTGCTGTAGAATAACTGTATGCATGAAATACATTCAAGAAATGTTCGTAGAATTCTAGATATTCTTTACTCGAAGCTTTCGATTGATACAACATACAACCAGTTTCATCACCTGGGCACATTTTCCAGACAGACCTTAACAAATTGGGCCTCCGACTTTGAAGAAGCTCATTCGATAGAGTCTCATAATCCAAGGGCCAAGAGGCCGTGAGATTTTCTCCTGGAGGCTGGACTTGCCCCCGTTGCAGTATGACTGGTTCAACAAACTCGGCTGGAATGGGGGCCCATAAGAATGGAAAGTGTGTTTTTTTTGGAGTTGCGAGCGATTTCTGAAACTCCGCCGTCATTCCGGATCTTCTACATTGTCATACACTCTTCAAATCGCGATCCTCAGCCGTCGATGAAATCCAGATACACATTCAAAATCTGAACGACCTTCCTCATCGGACAGCTCCGGCTTGCTCCGGTGCCCTCCATCTCTCTGAGACACACTCTTTCTCTTTAGCACTGGTCCCTTCGGAGCTGATCAGGGAGGACGGAAGGTGGTACTGTGTTATATCCGGTGTATGCGGTGTAGCTGGTTCCTCTTGTTCTTCTTCTTCTCCCGGCTTTCCGGATCCGTTTTCTTCCCAAACCCCGCCAGAAGAAAAGGAAGTTGTTAGACCAGCTCTAACACCACTTCACCAACTTCACATCAACTCCATTGAACTGAAGACCTATAACAGTTTTTTTTTGTTCTTCTTGTTTGGAGGGAGGCTGTGTCCGCGATATCCGAGAGTGGCTCTCGTCCTCCTCCTTTTTTGCTTTTTTTGGTACCGAAACATTCTTTCTTCTTCCCTGGACTGATTGGATGAGGCTTGGGCTCGATCTTCGCATCCGTTGTTCTCCTCCAGCCGAGGGTAACTCAGCTATGTCTACATCACAAAACCGTCTTCCTCCGTCTGAACTGTCTCTAATCGAGCAGGAGCTTTCTCTTATCCGCTTCTGCCGGGGGAAGGCTTGACTGAGTTTCCTTTCTGGTCATCTCACTGAGGCTTTAAGTTGGAGAGACCAAAGTCCATACAAACACCGACAAACACGCTTTGTAGTTTTTTAGCTGTCTTCTTCAACCGTATCAACCATCTCTCCCCCAACAATCTATCCCGGCTTTCCAGAGTCGATTGAGCCGATGATGATGTGCCAACGTCACTATACCATACCAGCTGTGCCGTCATCAACTAAAATTTTGTAGAGAAACACACCAACAAGAATCTGGTACAAATCTGACAAGGTGCAGACTATCGATTTGTGATTTATTTACCACCACACACACACACACGAAAAAAGAAAAAAGACAAAGAAAAAAACTGGATACAGCCCCAAAGCTAAGCTGAGTTTATGTATTTTCACATCTACCTATTAGCGCAATAGCTTAAAACCACTTCAGTCTTCAATTGATCCGAGAGCACTTTGGCCGTGTGAGGATTGGTAAGATTGTCTAGATTCCTCCACCACCAATTAAAAAGCCCATTAACCTTGTTTTCAACTAAAAGTTTTAAAACAAGAAAAGGGAATTTATTTTACATAGTTTCCCGACTGTTAGCTCTTTTTCTTTCTCTTCTTCTTCCCCTTCTTCTCCTCGTTTCCCCCGTGTGACTGAATCGACCGCCTGATTTGTAGTGCCATGCCAGTCTGATGACCATCATCAGCTCAGACTTCCAAGAAGCCCTTTAAAAAGCGAAATCCGATACTTCTCAGTCTCTCCCCAGGGATCCCAAGGGAGAAGGAAAACTTGAGAACTTGATTCAGATCTCTCACATAGCCTTCTCACGCATTCCAGTCGATTCCTCCTCTTAAGCTTCCTTTGGATCTTACTGTTCACTCGGAGTAATCAATATATAAGTTCCCATATACAATAACTTGTAGACTCAAAACAGTCAGCCTTAGTCTCCTTTTTTTTGCCTTTTTCCCTGGCTAGACTCTTTATTATTTATACAATTGCTTGCCTGTGTTGTTGTCTTTTTCCTGCCCCTTCTTTCTGGAGTCTCTCTGTCTCCCTTCCCCTTCCTTGGGAGTGTTCTGTGCCATGATCCTCATCTCGCCCACTCGGACCCTGCCCTCTCCCCGTCCGATCGATACCGATCCGATACTAATCTACCCTCACATCCAACCAGCCGCCGCTGCTGCCGCTGTCGGCCCCTGGCTTTGCCAGCACCACCATCCTAATAACCACCACCACAACAACAATAACAGTAATATTAGTAATCTTGATAGTTGTAATAGTCATACTGCTTTCTTGGACTCTGCGCTTCACCAACACCAGCAACCCTTCTCAACTGAGTCTTCCAAGCCAAACTCGCCTTCATCTGAAATCTCCGCGTCGCCCACTCCCTCCACTTTCTCTCTTCCGCTCTCACTGTCATCCCAGCCTGCTTCTCTCAGCCGCTCTCCGCTGCCTCAATCTCTCATCAAGTACTCATCATCAAGCTCCTCACCCCCGGCCATCATGTTGCCTCAGTCCAACTCCGATGATGAATCGATTCCTGCCGAAGAAGAGCTGAAGCCATCCATCAAACCCAACCCACATCATCAACATCAACAACACCAAATTCACCCTCGTCCTTCCTCTCTGAGCCTCTACCACCAACCTACCTCCTCATCAGCACCCCCCACCGCATCATCTTCATCCCCATTCCCCTCTAATAATCTCCCCCAACAGTCTTCCTATTCTTCCTCTTCCCCTCATCCCAATCAAGAACATCATCCTCACCCACAACAACCGCATCACCCTCGTCAAGAGAATCAATTCTATCAGCCCTCTCCCCCCGCACTCCACTCGCCTCCCCAATCTGCCCACAACCAGCAACAGCATCATCACCATCAACAACATCAGCATCAACAACATCAGCATCAACAACAACAACAACATCAGCATCAACAACACCAGCAGCATCAACAGCAGCATCAACATCATCATCAGCAGTTCTTCGACCAGCGTCCTCATTCTAGTTTTTTTGCCCACCATCATCCTTACCCTTCATGCCCTCAATCTGCTCCTCCATCCACCTCCCAAATCCCACTCGATCCTCACGTCATGGCAGCCGTTGCTGCGAACGTCGAGGTCAAGAAGTGGGATGAAGAAAATACGTTTTACTATCAGGTTGCTCATAAGGGTGTCACCGTCGGCAGACTAAATGGTTAGTGTTCTCCTATTCGAAATTAATCCTTCTCCCCTGAGCCTTGGGCGCGCTCAAACCACCTAGCCGCGTGCAAATAATAACCTTACCGCTCATCACTCGCGCTTGAACTCCCATGACATGTTGTGATTTTCAAACTGCATTTGAGCTTTTTTCCTCTGGCGATGTAGCTCCCTCATTGCATACAATTTTTTTTTGTATTGAAACAAAAAAATGTACACACCTCATACGAAAAGAAAAAGAAGCAGCCAAGGGCCAGCCAGCCTGCGCTTGACCATCTTATACTAACCTCGACCTGTATCTCTCTCCTTACACATTTGTACCCACCACAGGCTCAGCACTTGTGAATGGCACCAAACTCCTCAACCTTGCTGGGATTAGCCGTGGGAAGCGAGACGGGATTTTGAAGAATGAGAAAATTCGGAAGGTGGTCAAACATGGGACAATGCATTTGAAGGGTGTCTGGTTAGGCCCGATTCTCTCAGTCTGTCGGCTCCTATCTAATCATTGCTAATTACACTCTTTGTCGGCGCTTCTCTTCTTCCTACACAGGATTGCTTATGACCGGGCCGTTGCCCTTGCCGAGCAACACAGCATCGCCGACAAGATCTTCCCGCTGTTGGTCGTCAATCTAGAGCACTATATTCCGATCGAACAACCGTTGATCAGTGGTGGCGGCTCCAAGCTCTCATCCGGCCCACTCTTCCATCACCATCCTGCCCGCCATCATCGGCTGCTCCTACAACCGATCAAATTCTCTCATCCTGCACTCAGTCTTGGCCCGGCTAGCGCTAATAGCTTCTCGTCCACCGGCGGCTGGCCCAGCGGTCCTTCCTCTGCCTTGCCGTCAATCGGCTTCAACGAACCCTTCTCCGCCCCGCCGATCCCCCGGAGTAGTACCGCTACCGGAGAGACTTCTCCATCAACTTACGAACAGGCTCAGTTCCAGTATCTGAACTCAACCCATCAGACCAATCCCGTAAGTGTCTCCACTTGGTATACGTGACAGAAGTCAATCTTCTTGCTAGCCCAGAAGTTGAATCCTACTCCCCTTTCAGGACCTTCTCGAGCGGCGTCACACGATTCCCAACAACAGCTTTCACGGATATAATTCGGTGACTTCCTTCGGATCCTCGCCGCACCCAACCAGCAATCCGCTCAGCTATCCGTTTTCGTATACCTCGAATCAACTGACGGGCTACCCGTCTCGCTCGGCGGCCTCCGAATCCACTTCGCCAAGTCAGTTTGAATACCCCTCTAAAGCCCCTGTTCACAATGGGAATGGGACCAGCGACGCTACGCCGACCTCAACCGCAACTACCGCATCATCGTATACTGCCGCTTTGTACCATTCCCATCCCGTTCCCGCTCGCCCTTCTTCTTCGTCTAATACTGCTCTTGCCTCTCCCGCTCTTAACTCTACTCCTCTCGCGCTTAATGAAGTCTCGCCCGCCCCTTCTTCTTGTCAGATCATCGATCATGTCTCTAATGACTATCGCTTATCTACAGCCCCTTCTTGAATCCATTCATTCATCCCAAAATATTAAAAACATTTATGCACACTCAAAAAATAACGCCCACAAAAATATAATCTATGGTTTCTTCGGCTCTTCTCTCTTCTCTTTCTTTTTAATTCCCAACAACATCAACAACAACAGAACAGAACAAAAGCAAAAAATCCAAACACTGTTTTTTTTCCTTTCATTTTCTTGTGACATCAATAGGACTCCTCAATCAATCAATCAACAACCATAAACAAAAAAAAATACTGCTGGTAGAGAAAACAAAAATTTATATATGGCATTTTGTGTGTGTTTGTCTTGGTGTGTAGAGATGTGGGTTACTTGGCTCACACATATCATAACTTGCTTGCTTGATCTTTCTTATTTTCTTCTTTCTTTCCTCTTCTTCTTTCTTTCCTCTTCTTCTTTCTTTCCTCTTCTTCTTTCTTTCTTGTTCTTTTGATTTGATTTATTTGATTTCTTGTATTGTGATTGAGCATTGAGAATAAAACCTAAGGAATTTTTCTTGGGTATATATAACTTTACACACCTATTTATGTTCTTTTTTCTTCTCCTTGAAGGTATAACATATGAATATGAACACATCTCCAACCAAAGTTTTTTTGATGATGATGATAATGAGCAACCACAACAATTATCACAAAGAAAAAAAATCTTTCTATATAAGTGAGTGTAAATATAAGAATGAGTGAGTGAGCAAGATGATAAGTTGTGTGTATATGTATGTATGCAAGCAAAAAGGGTAGAACAAGTGGTTTCCATTAATAAACAAAAAATCCAATGATCATTATCTTCTCAAATTGATCTCTTGAATGTAGGAGTAACTGAATAGGTAACCATTTCTACTCCCAACCATCAAGGAAAGAACTGACAAGTTTGTAGACAAAAAAAAAATAATCCATCAATCCAATGTTTATCAAGTTAAATGGAAGTAAAGAGACATCATAAATGGAAGTCAAGAGACAAAGCCCAAGCCCATAGGTATTGGCCATTTTTCACGGCTACAGCAGTGTCAGAGGCACAAAGTGCTTTGTAGTTGGCTGAGATCATAAAGACAATTTGCATATTAGAACTTATTTATTAGAAAGGTAAAAAAGCTACATGGAGCAGGAGTTGGAGGGTAGCGGGACAGAAGGGTAGCAGAGGCCAGGAGGGTAGTCAGTAGAATAATTGTGGCTCAAGGCTGTTGACAGTGGCAGCGGTGGGTAGTCACTGCACTTCACAATATCTACATGATTTCAGTATCCTACACACCACAAAGAAAATGGTGGCATCTTCATGTGGGTGCCTTCACAAAGTACAATGGGCCCTTTGTACTTTGAGAAGGCACTCACATGAAGGTGCCACCACTTTTTTTGTGGTGACAGATCCATTGTTACTGCCTAGACACCTTACTGTACCTAATGGTGCATCCTTCTGGCTGTGGGCTTTACCGTACTGGTGGCCATTTCATTTTGGTCTCAATTTTGGTTAAACTATTAGGCCTGGATCCCTGGTAAGGGAATATCCGAGAAAGTTACCATTTTTTATATCAAACACTAACAGGAAGTTCAGCCTGTCTGACCAGTCAAACAAGCTGAATAACCTGCTTGACTGGTCAAACAGGCTGAACTGCCTGTCTGACTGTCTGACTGGTTGAGCAGGCTGAACGGCCTGTTTGACCAGTCAGACATTCTTAACTGCCTGTTCAACCGATGTGATACATGCATTGCATCGCATCAGCTAGCTGACACTTCACATCTGCAAAAGTGTGCATTGAATTGGCCAACCAATGTGATAGCAATACATTGCATTGGTTGGGCTGGTGCATTGATCTCAAAAGGGATACATCACATTGGTTAGACAATGCAATGCCGATGCAGTATCTGGGGCATTGGGTTTTTTTAACAAACCTCATGTATTACTAGGTTTAGCGGGGGGGAAAGAAAATGGAGAATTTAATTTTTTTTGAACCAGATTTGTGTGTTACTTGGGTTAGGGGGGGGGGGGAGGGGTCAAGAGATGGTTTAAAAAGGAACTAAAAATAATAAACTACTTGTTTTTGCCCTTTGCGGCCTTCTCAGTAGTATTAGTGGTTGCAGCCGCTTTGGCTGGTCTGCGTTTTTTGGCCTGCTCTTCTTCCACAGCAAGTTTGACTACCATCTGAGCTGAAGCAAATTTGCCCTCCGCTTCATAGCCTTGTTGTAACCACTGGTGTGAACTCATACCTCTTTCAATTGTCCTTGAAGCCAAACTCCCTCGGTCGCGTCCACAAACGTCAGCGGTGGCCGGGAAGCATTGTTCCACCGTGGCTGAGCAAGCAAGGTAGTCTTTGGCCATTGAGATCAAGACTGGGAACTCGAGTTGATGTTCCTAATAGGTAAAAGGAAGTAATCTGATCAGTAAGGCTTCTAGAGCAGGATGTTGAGATTAAAGAGAAAGAACGTACCTTCCACCACTTGAAAAATTGCTCAGCTTGATCAGCCTGACAGCAGGCAGTTTAAACTTTCCCAAAAGGTACATAGCCAACTCCTTGTCTAGGGGTGTCTCAGAAGCCTCTGGGAAAAAAACAACGTTCCGTCCTGGCCGATGATGTTTGTTAGGCTGGGAACTGACTTCAACCAGAGGGCTTGAGGCTGTCTTCAAGCCCAATGCATCTTCAACTGACTCCTTCCGTTTTTTGTAGTGATGTTTGAGTAGACATTGTGCGCGGGTATGGTAAGAGGGAAACCAAAGGTGGAAGATTGATAACCAATAGGCGGGTTTCAACATTGTGGATAGGATTAATGCATCACAGTTTAGCGCTTCATTGAGATAGGTGTCTGTTTTTAATAGCATCTTGCGGATCATGAGTTGGATTTCGGGCCCCAAGGCCGATTTGGCCTGTTCTTGGAGGAAGTTCTTGATGCCTTTGTATTCAGATATCATGAGGCCAGCCGAGGAGTGATCCCCCTCCATCTTTTTTGTTATGAAGTAGAATTCCTACAAAAGACCAATGTAATAATTAAAAACAGCCATTGGATGGACTTGAGGAAAATGAAAACTCAAACCAAGTATATCATTCAATATTTTGACAATATCCCAGTCGTCACGACTGATTTGCACCTTGTTGAAGAAATCCTTGCCGCCAGGGCGCTTGATTCGGTCTTTCTTGTTGTTGATCAATTGATTGATGATAGTTCGGCCCTGGTAAACGTGGTCCCTGCTCTGCCAATTGACATTCCAACAAATCCCATGGCCGGCAATGAGAGAGGGGCCAATGTAATCAAGCTTCTTTGACCAAACACTGAACTCTGATTTTTTTGAAGCTGAGGAAGTGATTCGTTGGATTACAAAATCAACCTTTCTCAAGACCAATGAGACTGTAGATGGTGTCTTCTCTGCCTCTGAGTTTGCAGATTCATCATCATCAGTATCACTTCCAGCAGCTGAGTCATAGGAGAAGTTGTTGGGCAGTTCCTTGGGGAGTTTGACTACATCCTGATCATTTTCAGGAACCAATACAGGTGTGTCAGTGGGATCCTCCACCTCACAGGCCTCGGCTATAGTCCCCAGTTTGGTTATGAACCCAAGAGCGCCTCGTTTTTCCATAGTCAAGCCATCAGTTCCCACGTAGATGGCTTTTAGGCCGGCAGCAAGGATCAACACAATCTTGTGGCAAAAAAATTGAATGTGGTTGTTGGTACCGGTTTCCTTCAGAACTATGTGATCTACCTTGGCAGTCATAGTTGGGTTATTTGAGCCGGAGTCTGTGGTTTGGGCTATAATATAATTATAAACAGAACAAATGGAAAAAAATGAGCATCCTGTAGAGATCAAGATAAAAAAAAACTTATCTTTTGCTCAAGCAACAACTTGGTAACAATGTTGGAAAAGGGAAAATCAAGGTATTTGCCCTTGTGTGTCCAAGATATATACTTGAGAGACAAGTGGCATACGCAGAAGACCCAATCCTCATTGATATAAGTCACAGCGATACCGAGGAACGCTTTCCAGTTGCCTTTAGTTGTCCACATGTTGTGGATCAGGGTCATTTTGGATGGTACAGACTCATCCAACATGTAAAAGGATGTCAGACATCATCCAATGAGTCAGGAATAAGAAATCAAGCAAGCTTACCGGTAGGGTGGCCAACACCTTGGCCTGCAAGTTTAAGTACAGCCGATGTGCCTCATCCGCAGACCAAGTACAAGAGTAGAGTCTGATGCCTTTGTGAGCATAGTCAAATGCAATTGCCAGAAGTCGATCTTCGATTCACATCCAGGGGAGTCAAGAATGGATGAGCCACATTACCACGATCTGATTCAAGGTCCGGTTGTCGAACGAAGCTGATTGTATGAATTTGGCCATGACACTGTAATCCTTATCCTTCTCCCTATTGGTGTCCGCTTGTTCTTTTGGGGTCATTGGAAGGTTTGCACGTTTTCTTGCAGGGCAGGTTGATTGATTCAAGTTTCCATCTTGGTGCAGCTTCAAGTTGTGTCGAGCATTGTCGCCCTTCTTATAGACCTTTGCGCACCATTTGCAGGTGTAGAGGTTCTTAGGCCCTTTGGGCTACAAACAAAAAACATACATAATAAGCTTCTTAGTTAGTATTTGTGTGGTAATTACAGAATTGACAAGGGATTGACCAAGGAGCTTGCGGAAGGGGTCTCAGAAATATTTGTTATGAAATTTGTGCTCAGACTCAATGGGGTTTATTACTTGGAAGGGAAGAAACATATATAGGAGGAGCAAATTGTGACAGGACCACTAAGTTACAGGGGACTAGGACAGTTGGAAAGGACAGGACAGGTTGACAGGTTGACAGGACAGGGACTGGTTGACAGGTTGACAGGGGGACATTAACAGGACAGGTAGACTAGACAGGGACATATGGAAGGGCAGGAAGGAGAAGGATCTGAAGAGAGAATGTGAGGAGACTGAGAGCCGACAGTCTTAAATCCTGAAACACCCCTGCGCAAACAGGCGACTGACAATTAAGACACTGGACGATGGATTATAACATGCTGACCTCAGATTCATGACCGTCCGAGTAAGTGTTGAGATTGGCGGGGAGATGATCAAACAATGCGAAGAGCTTGTTCATAGCTTCGGATTGAGTGGGATTTGCTTCAGCACTGAAGAGACTAGGGGAAGTGATGGTGGTGTAATGAGCTTCAGCGGCGGCTCATTTTTCTTTTTGTCGTTTACGAAAGCCTTCTAGGAGTTCGGGATGAAGAGAGAAACACTGATCGGCAGTGTGAGAGGAGCTGTTTGGAAGGTGAAAGCCCTTAGGAAAGGTGTACAGGGCTTTGGCTGCGTCAGCGGTATCAGATGTTGGCTTGGATGTGACAGCAGAGGAAGTATCAGCCTTGATTTGGCTGTTGAGCATTTCAAGGACGGTTTCATAGGTGACTTTTACTGTGGAAGTGGTGCCTGACGTGATGATGGTGTTTTGAACATGACTAAGATTGTTTGGGATCTTCATAAGGATGATGTGGCTGAGAATAGTTTTGTTGACCGTGGCACCAAGGGATTGAAGGACGGCCACGCCGTCCCAGAACTTCAAGATGAAATCGGATATGTTGTTTGATCAAAGGGGAAGGTGCATGAGACAATACCAGGCTTTAAAAACATTCTCTTCCTTCTTGGACACTCCAAATTCAAGGATATTTGCCCAGAGAATCTTGGGGCAGTCATCACCACTGTTTTTACGCACACGAACTGAGATTGATGAATGAATGCGAGTGATGATGAGGGCATGAGCCTTGTCGAGTTGAAGGGATTGGTTGATTTTGATCAATTTGTTATCATCGCCACGGATAGGAGTGGGTTCCTTGCCAAGTACTAGTTGGTAAAGCTCTTTTGCTTTCAGCACCAATTTCATTTTGATGATCCAATCAACATAGTTTTCCAAGGTGAGTTCTGGAATTGAATATTTCTTGGAGGAGCTCATGTTTGACAGGAGATGGTGAAGGGAAGAGAAAGATTGGAGAATGGAGAGAGGAGAGAGGAGGTTTATCAGGGTAGAGCGAGACTGTAAATCTATCGTAATTACAGACTTGACAAGGGATTGACCAAGGAGCTTGCGGAAGGGGTCTCAGAAATATTTGTTATGAAGTTTGTGCTCAGACTTGATGGGGTTTATTACTTGGAAGGGAAGCAACATACATAGGAGCAGTGGTGGGCAGATACGTTACGTTGTGTTACAGCAGGGTGATTGGAGAACGTAACTCTTTTGAAGTTATCCAATTTTTTATTTTTGTAACTTAGCTAAAAATTGTTGTAATTTCAAGTAACGTAACTTGAAAAAAAATAAAATAAAAAAAAGTTCTGGTAACGTAACTTTTTTTAGGGTGATGTATTGTTCAGAAAAAAAAAAGGGTAAAAACATATTGCATATAGCTTGTGGTTAATCAATCCCTCCTGGAGGGTGCCAAAGTTGAGGTTGAGAGTTCAATCCTCATTCTGAAGCAATTTTGACCTGGCTTGCTGTGGAGGGAACACTTAAAACTTGATCGTTTTCATGTTGAGCACAATAAATCTTGCTTGTTGAACTCAACAATCAAAAAATAACCCCTCTCCCAGAAAGTTATACTTAAGTTATCCAAATTTGGGAAAAATGTAACGTAACCCTGGTTTTTCTGAAATAAGCTAGGAACGTAACTAGTAAAAAATAAGGGCTTTTTGCGCAACAGATATCGTAACTGGATTATAGATATTTGTAACTGGAAGATAAAGTAACTGTAAAGGTGACATTACAATCAGAGTTCTCCATTTTGAGAACATATCTGCCCACTGTTGATAGGAGGAGCAACTTGTGAAAGGACCACTAAGTGACAGGGGACTAGGACAAGAACAGGTTGACAGGGTGACAGGACAGGGACAGGTTGACAGGTTGACAGGACAGGGACTGGTTGACAGGTTGACAGGGAGACAAGACAGGACAGGTAGACTAGACAGGGACATGTGGAAGGGCAGGAAGAAGAAGGATCTGAAGAGAGAATGTGAGGAGACTGGGTTTCTTGACCTTAGAATTATCATTGTCCGAGTCCTGGGTCATGTCCATAATGAAGATGTTGGCATCAGGCTTGGAGGAGGCGTCATCCACTATCCGCCTTTTTTTTTGATTTTTGATGAGTTTGATTGGAAACAACTTGAGATGATGAGTGCAAAGGGGCTGATTTTTTTTGGAGGTCTGCGGGACTGAGCAGGGGTTTTGGACTAGGTGGCTGGGGCCTCTTCAGAAGTATCAGCTAGAGTTCGTTTTGCTAGCAATCATCAACTGTCATTATCCGGCCAACTGTAATTTCCATGAGACTTAACTGGTGTTATGATTTGGTTGCTTTGACGGGATGGGCCAGCAGGCGAGGACGGCCGATGCACGAGAGGATTGAGCCATTTCTGGCAGTGGCAGCCTGGCGGGTGGGGGAGCCGAGGATGGAGGACTGATATCCCCGGTAGCAGAGATAGAAATGACTTCCTGTGGCGCAGTTTTCAGAATGAAAAAGGTTTACACCCCCATGCCGACCCCATTTGGACAATGTCCACACTGAATAAGCAGGTCTTGTGGGGTCTACTCAACGGTGGGCCAGTTACCCTAACGGTAACTTTAGTGTAGTGTATTGTTAGCTTTTTTAGCTACGCTACCCAGAAGTTACTGTTAGCAGTCTTTTTTGGACAACTAATGCTAAGGATTTTTTTTTTACTTTTTTTTTATTTTAGCATAGCGTTAGTGAGCTCACAAAAACAAAATTTAACGCTACTCATTTCTCTTGTTAGCTGAATTTTAGTGGTGTTAGTGGCAAAAATGGTTACGCTAAACTTCAGCGTAGCTTTCTTATGAGTTACACTACACATTAGCGTAGCCATTTCCACAGCTACACTGCATGTAAGCGTAGCCATTTCCCCAGCTACGCTTCATGTTAGCGTAGCCAGAGTGACAGTTACGATACATGTTAGTGTAACTGATTAAAACCTGGATGGGATAACTACTACAAAAAAAAACGTAGGAATCTGCAGTTGGAATGAAACTTTTTGGTCAGTTTACTGTAAATCTAAGTTTATAAAGATGAATAACACTTCCAAGTGCAACTAGACCATCCCATCTAGCCATCTTGACACTCTGCTAATAATGAGCTTGAGGCAATATGGCTATTTGGGAGGTTTTGTTGAACTCAACAGCATTATGAAGATGTGATTGAGACTGATAACATACCCTGAGGAGGGGAGGCTCAGTCTCAAGGGTAGCTGGGTCAATTTGATGATCAATGAGGGTAGCTAATTAGGGGGGTCGGTCGGTTGGTGTTGAACAGGGTAGCTAGGTCAATAATCGATCATGGTAGCTCAATGAGGGGGTTCGGTTGGTCGGTCGATGTTGGATCAGGGTAGCTTCAGTGAGGGAAGCAGAGGAGGAGGAGGGGGGTTGGGTCTTATATCAAATGGAAGGATAGCTTGGTCTCCTCGAGGTTCAATGAGGGGGGTAGGGTGGTTGTTCGATAAGCAAACAGGGTAGCTGAATGAGGGGGGTTTGTCGGTCGGTCGATAACCGATCAGGGGACTCTCCAATGGGCCAAGCTGGACTATGACTAAGGTAAGCTTTGATTGGCTTCTATCAACACACACGCAGCTTCTCATTGATCGGTTTTTAGGTCCCAACTTACCAGGTGGACAGTTTGGGCCATATATCCAATTCGAACGATAGACCATCTACAAAACTCATCGGGACCAACTCTTCCAGGTCGGATATACTCTCAGAGATCATCTGTCGTTCTTGGCTGATGATTTCTGCGATCGGTTGTGATATCAGTCCAAACACGCCTATCCATGCTTTTGCTTGGCCGAGCGACTCAATCAAATGCAACAAGACTTCTGACGGTCGGGCTCCAGAGGGGGGTCCGTTGATCAAGGATGAGGAGGGGTTGGGTCTGCATCAAACTGTAGGGTAGCTTGGTCACCTCGAGGTCGGTCGATAAGCCTTGCCCAGTGTAGCATATAGCACTAGCATAGTGCAGTGTAGCGTAGCGTAGCTCACCACCGGTGGAGGTACGCTGAAAATTTTAACTGATGATGAACTACGCTACTTGTTAGCATAATTTGGAATACGCTACACGGGACCCAAATTACTGTTAGTTATAAAAAAACTACGCTACTTGTTATTGTAGCGGTGATTATTCACAACTAACACTAAATTTTTTTTTGGGAGAAAACTTGCCGCTACGCTACGTGTTAGCTAGCTGATTGTAGATTCAACTAACGCTACATGTAATCCCATTAAAAAAAGGCCGCTACGCTAGCGGTTATTTGTCATTTAGCGTAGCGGCCCACAGTTGGTCTACTTGGTCAGGTCCGGTGAGGGAAGTGTGCTGCGCCACACTCCTCTTGTTGGATTTCGTGCAATCCGACATGAGGACTGCGGCACCTCACACTTCCTTCCTTCCCTCAAGGACCAACTGGTCCTAGAAGGAAGAGAAGGGAGCATAAATGTTGTGGACATGTATGACCGATACCTGCCAATGTATCGGCGCGTGCATCGGCATCACATGTGTATCGCATCGGACATGCCGATGCACCAGCCCTAAAAGATGTGCATCGCATCGGCCGTACCGATGCATACTTTTCAAAAAGCCTGTGTTGCATTGGCGGGCCAATGCACAATACTTGCACCGTTGCAACCGGTCAAACAGGCTGTTCTGCCAGTCCAACCAGTTAAACAGGTTGACCGGCCCAACAAGCCATTCAGCCTGTTTGACCGGTCAATCAAGCCCTTGAGCCTGTTGTTCAACCGGTCAAACAGGCTGAACTGCCTGGTGGACTGGTTAGACAGGCTGTTCTGCCTATTTGACTGGTCAGACAGGCATTTCAGCCTGTTCAACTGGTCAAGCAGGCAGAATGGCCTGGTTGGCCAATCAAAAGGCTGATCTCTGTCTGGCCAGTCAGCCCCAGTAGTGTAACTTGAAGCTGTTGGAGCTAATGGGGTACCCTAACGGAAGAAAAAAACCCATCACAACACATACTTGTACTGTAATGTGACATGCGTTATGGTTATGGGTACCAATATTGGGCAAGAAAGTGTTACGTTACCAATAACCATATAGTAACTACCCACCGTTGGCAGCAGAAAGAAGGAGCTAGGGAAATCAAGAGTGCAGAACCCTCAGGGACTTAGAGCACTACAAAAGAAGTCTCACAAGAACAGGTCTTGTTAGTATAGGCTCAGAACTAAGTGAGAATGTATTTCACAAAATGAGTGGGTGAAATACAACTTCCAAGAGGGTCTTAATTGATCTAAACTAAAGAAAAGAATTCAAGACTGAGTAACAAACGGGGACCAACATTTTTGCAAAGTATAGTTCAAAACGCATATCCCTTTCAAAGTTGCCAAATGAAGCCTGCTTGTATAGTTTTACAATGTATAATTAGTCCCTTAGACCCTTGTGAAAAAAAAGCTTGCAAATCCGTCTGTTGCAGACCAGTCCAAAATATTGCACTGCAATTCAGACAAGGCAAAACCACCACAAAACTTATCCAATGAAAAATTATACTTCACATCCAAACAAGGGAATTTTCACAAGCATTTAAGCACAAGGCCCAAACATAGCAAAAAAGATCCCCTCAAAAGTGCTATCCATGTAGCTGCAAAAACAATGCAATGGTCCCATCCGCCAGAGCCCACCAAGGCCCCTATCCTCGTTTACGCAATCCCCTCTGGGGCCGCATGCTTGCCAGCTTGATCTTAAGCTTTGTCAGACCATTCTTCGCGGCTTGGACTTGAGGAGTCTGCTCTCCATCCTTGGGAAGTGAAGTGCTGACCTCCTGATGCCGAAGAGCCCCTCTCGCAGATGAGCTCTTGGCGCAACCGACCATAGAATTTACCACGCTTTCCTCTTTCTTTGGAGGAAGGTTCAAATCCTCCTCATGACCTCCCAAGCAAACCCCCTCCAAATGATCTGAATGACTTGTTGGCACTGGACAAAATTTGTGAACAGATCATTCCATGTGCTATTGGTCCCACAAACCCAAAGAGGACTGTACAAGCTATACAGCGACTCCAAGGCTGCTGCCATCCAACACCGGTTGTGCCACTGCAAGTTGGTTGAAGCCAAATATGAAGGGTATGTCGTAAATGGTTTACAATCTACATTCCAGGCACCTGGTGGTTGGCCTAGTTTCTTGCTGCACTTGAGAGGGCCATTCCTGTTGGTTCCTTCAAGCACCTTGGTGGTAGTACATTGATCTATATGTAGGAGTGATATTAAAAAAATCAAGCTTTCCAAAGATCCTTTGGGTCCCAATCTGTTTTGGAGGGGCTGTCTTTGAGGTCAATGACTTCATTGGGTGATTGACCCAAATTTTCACACCAAACAAATTTAAAGAGTGTGTCCATGAATGTGTCCTCCCTTGAGGTGATGACATTCTTTTGCTCATTGGCGAATACACCATTCTCAAATTCCTCTGGCTTGGCTGGTGTGAGAAAAGCATTTTAGGTCTTCATGTTTTTGTACTTAGGTTCTTCTTTTGTTTTGAGGAACTACATAGTAATGACCTCATGAGTTTGAACTTTCCACTGGTCAACTATTGAACCATTTGCTTTCCCTGGATTGCCAGTATGGCCATTGGCCATCCATGACAGGCACTAAAATCTCTCTCTGAGAATCCAGGAGTTGCACAGCCCATTCCATAAAAATCAGGGTTATAAGGAGCACTCCACCCCCCTTTTTTATAAATCAGGGGCACCAGGTACGCGCAGGCGGGGCGAGCGCACTTTGGCGCGCCAACATTCATGGTACCTTCAGACAGAGGCACAATACATGGATTTTTATCTAGTCAATGATGGGGCAGGTAGCCTTCTTTGATTCTATACCAATTTTGTTAGATTTGTATGGACAGTTTGGTTTTTATTGATTTAAATGTTCAAATCTTGCATTTAAGATTTTATTGTGTTTTGATTGAACCATGGACACAGGATGAAAAAATGTTGTGTGGAGTTATGGGTTTATCCCAAACCTGAGTTTAATTTTTACTTGTCTCATTGGTTTTGGACCAATCTGCCATTGATCTTCCATTGGTTTCTGACCAAGCATCATCAACCAAGATCAACGACCTCAGGCTCAATCCATGATTCTCTCTGTCCGAATTCGACAGCAATGGCTGCCTTGGGGATCAATCTGTTTGAAAGGGATCCTGCTGCTAATCAAGAGGTAATGTGAATTGTTTGAATCAACCGATTATCATTCCACTGCCTTTTTTGATCCTTACAGGTCCATCCAATGATCTCGTGTTCAACCACTTGCCGTCTGTTCTACGCAAAGAAGGCAAAAAGCAAGACCATTTGGAAAACGATTGCTTCACCAAAAGCATTCAAGATTGAATTCGATGCCCAAACCACCTCTTATGAAGAATTCCAGGAGAAGGTTGCAGCCAAGTGCAACCTACAATATCCCAGCGCTGGACCTCTGATCCGGGATGCAACCACCCATTGAATGGCACACATACCTTCTTCGCTGCCTGTCCTTGCCCGAGTTCAACTTATCTTCCAACTTTATCCTTACTGACTCCGATGAATACAAACACTGGACGAAATCGGCCTCCGATTTAAGTAAGGACGTTATCCACGCCGGCTTGAAGCTCACCATGGAAAACCATGGGGCACTTGAGAAGCGAGCGACTGCGGCAGAAGAGGCTCAGAACCACTTTTTAACTGTGGAGGCGGCTAGACGAGCATACAATTCTCAACAGCAAGGATCTTCAGCCAATCCTGCTCATGAACCAACTGCGATGGACTTTGAAGAAACAATCAATTTGCACATGGAGAGCCTCTATAAAGCTCATCCACCAAACGGCAAATACGAAAAAACCTTTCCAATTTACATCGAACCCTGCAACCCATGCCGATACATTCTACTCACCGGTGCGGCCATACAGACATGGGCACAGGCATTGGTGAGTGTGTCTTCCACCTTTTTTGACAATCTCTTCCATAAAATACTGATTTATACCGTTTTTGTTTTTTTGCTTTTCTGGTTCAAGAATATTGGGACTCCTGGTGTAACCCTCACGTCACCGCCAAGCTCACTTCAATTTGTCAATATTAGCTCTAAAAAACGCAAACTTAATGCGTCAATTGGCTCTTCCTCAAGCGAGATGGGTCAAATTCTGGCCCATCTCCTCTCCCCAACAGACAAGCGCCCTGATGAAGCCCATTCCAATAGTGGGCAGTCCTCAGGATTTGAGTCCGATTCTAACTCAATCATTGGCTACCTCGACTTTGTCAAAATCCAACCTCCTAAGAAACAGGAGGTCTTAGATATCCTCAACAAGAACGACATCGACAGCTTCAAAATGTTTAACTCGGGAAGCATCCCCAAAGACAGGATGCTTCAATGGGGGCTCAGTGATGGTATCGTTGCCCATTTAAGAGACAATGTCTCTAAATACAAAAGGTTCATCAAAACAAGAAAAAGCTCATAATCTGCTCTTTTACGTCGTAATTTTTTTCTCTTCACTATTCATTACTCACAGCATCATCATGTAGCAGTAGCAATTATCCCCCCAAAAGAATGGAATGTGCACAAAAGTCTTTGTTTTCCTGTCACCAACAAAAAACTGATGTTGTTTGCGAATCATGTTTTTCTGACCACCACAACCTCATCCTCAGTTAGTTTCCGATGATTTTAATTTGTTATTTCTTATTTTTTTAAACAGAGATGTTTATTCTCATCAACCAGGAAGATACAAATATAACCTAGCTCAAAACATGATTTTTGAGAGACAAAAGATGAAGACGATACAAATAAGAGCAAAGACAAAAAAAGCTAATCAGATGAGGCAGTAGAAACAAAGTAACCACAGTGCTCATATACACAAACGTATCTCCCATCGTGGGTTGGAGGTACGATTCAATATTTGACTGCCCCGGAGTTTGGCCTTGATGCCGGCAAATCCAAGCTCAAGCGGATTGAACTCCGGGCAGTACAGCGGGAGAAAAAGGATGTGGATCCCTGCCTGCTCAGCCAGTTGATGGACCCGCTTGCCTTGATGTATCGTTGCGTTATCGCATACCAAAACGGAATTCGGCCCGGGGTAACGATTCATACAAGGAATCTGAAAAAAAAGGTGTCATTAGTGACCAACTTGAAAGGAGGAAGGTGGAGACCAACTTACCAGATCAAATTTGAGGAAATGCTTGTATTTGTGGCCTGTTGAAGATTTCAAGGGTGGTCACAAGTGCAAGCAGGCTGGTGATTGGTATGGCCGGTAGTAAGCTGATGTGATCAGGGTTCTGATTGACAATCATCCTGGTTGCTGGGGTGGCTTGCGCTGATTGTGCAAATGTGTGAAGCATCTCGCAATCACATATCAAACTTTCATCTGAATGAGAGCAAAAGTCAGTTAGTTTATTGGATTGGCATCGATAAACATGATCATATTACCTGTAAAGACCAACCATTCTGCAGGGAAGAAACTCATCCTCTTGATGTACACAAACTTTGCGGATGTTGCTGGTTCCTACTTTCTTGAGGGTGATTGACAGTCGGTCGACCAGGTTGCAATGTAGGGCCTGGGTTGTTAAAAGTGTTCGGCTCGAATCATACAAGCGTTCACGTATCTTGCTGAGGAACATACCGGGCTCGTTCCGGACCAACTCAATCATGAAAAGGTTTTCTTCGTTAGTGAGGGTAGCTGGACGCCCACGAGCCTCGTACATAGCTGGATTGCAGATGACACATCTGGTTTCCTCAAACAAGTCGATCCATCTTTTGAACAAATGTCTGGAAATCGTATGACCTAATACATCACAGATAAAATGTTGAGAAAGACCTCAGAGCAACATTTGAACCGCAGCGGTTTTCGTATCTGGGCCATACAATCGAAAGACCATCTAAGGAGTGGGGTACTGGGATTTTGAGAGAGAAATTTAAAAATGAAAATGTTTTCCGGGTTTTTTTGATTGGTCCAAAACCAATGAGACAAGTAAAAATTAAACTCAGGTTTGGGATAAACCCATAACTCCACACAACATTTTTTCATCCTGTGTCCATGGTTCAATCAAAACACAATAAAATCTTAAATGCAAGATTTGGCAGGGAGCTGTCAAGAATCATAAAATTTAAGTTTAAGTATCTTGACAGGTCCCAGCCAAATCTTGTGTTTAAGATTTTAGGCAATTTTTCCTAGAACAATATTTGAATACCACAATTACACTAATCTTTATGACTGTGCCAAACAGGGCCTTACAAGGCCCTTACCAAATCTTAGAATTTATGTACATACCAATGGTGGGCCCGCTACGCTAACCATAGCAGTAGCGTAATTCTGCTAACAGCTAACAGGTTTTCTGTTGGCTGTTAGCAGAGTTGCCGCTATCGCTATGCGCCCCGACCTCAAAAAAGAGGTTGTTACGCTGTGTTACAGCCATTTTTAGCGGGTTTTCCCACTAAAAATGGCTGTAGCGCTGTGTAACGCAGTGTTGCGGGGCTAACAAGACCGCTAAACGCTACTAACTTAACTAAGTCCCTCCCCCGGGAGGGATTTATACTCTATGTCCCAACTTGTGCCTGAGTCTGAAAACTTTTTACAGGTTTTTTGCTGCCATGTCTAGTAGCTCCGCAGGATCAACAGATAATGAGATGAACCCGTGGAAGGATTTGTGCGCATTGATCTCCTGAATCTACTCCTATGTCTCAAATTCTTACAACCTGCCTTGGGCATCCATGAAATGATAATAACTCACTATTGAGGGGGTCAAGTTTCATGAGCACTGAAATTTTTTACGTAAAAGCCACAGACACCACATATTCCTTGGGATTCTGAATATTCCAATTGATACTAGTTGGTTGTGCCTTGCTCCGGATCCTCCAGGTCCCCCTGTTCCATAACGATCAATCGAGTCCAGTCGGCGATTATGAACAACAATGATGAAAAAGCAACCAAAACTCGAGGTCTAACCCTGTCTAGGAAGATATTGGACATGGTGATGATCTGCTTTATCAATACATCCAAACCATGTCTGTAGGTTTTTACCACAATCAACCAAAAGCGCTTCAGGTCCAGGCAGTGTGCGTTCTCGCTCGGGGACAGAACACTTTCGTGCAAGCAGGTACCGGGTTTGGCAAAACGCAAATCTCCAAAGGGCTTTGGAACCTGCCTGATGTTTCATGAGCTGTAAACTGTATGGTTCATTATTTGCAAAGCTGGCAATCTTCAAGACAAACAACCCAGAGAGCTACATTCAAATGAACATGGTGATAACAAAAGTTCAGCTAGATGAAGGATTTTGACAAGGAATGTTGAGGAGATCAGAGCGGACAAGAGACCGTGGGAATGGGGAAAAAATAAGGAGTGGGTGCAAAGCTATTAAGTTTCTAAACTAATGGCCTGCCAAATTGATTTTAGACTCAGCAGGGGACATGCACATCAGGCATAAGTCCCTCCTTTGTCGGGGCAATGCCACAAGTGTTTCACCACTCGACCCGAAAAGAAGGTGGGACTTAGTTAAGTTAGTAAACGCTACGGCGTTTGCAGGCTGAAAAGTCAATCGCTACGCTGCGCTTTCTTCCAAAAAAGCGCAGCGGCCCAGTGCTGTACATACATATGTAATTGATTGAGTTATGTATGTAAATATATATGTAACCTTGGGACAACATGCCTAAATTGCATGTAAATATGTATGGAAAGTAGATTAATGGAGGACTTCCTGTGGCCATCTGCAGGGGCTGCAGATTTTAATCAACAAGTCAAAAAGCTAAAATTCTAGCTTTTTAACTGCAAACAAACTCTGGAATCTGACTAGATCTGGCTCTGCAGGTGGGACATAGATTGAAGTGAAGTCCTCCAATATTGTTTTGTCATCCAAATGCATACTTGAATCACCGCTTTCTTCATCTATAGATGCATATAAATATATTATTACATGCTTACATATACACACACACACACACACACACACCAAAAAAACACACACACACACCAAAAAAACACACACACCAAAAAAACACACACACACACCAAAAAAACACACACACACACCAAAAAAACACACACACACACCAAAAAAACACAGCCACAACCATCTCCCTTTTACCTCCACCCCCCACAAAAAAAAACAACAGAGTAATAGAAAAACCCTCCCGGAAAAAAAATCTAGAATCCATGTACGATTTTTGGATGATTTGCAATATGCGAAAAGGAAAGGAAAATGAAGACAGAAGAATAGTCCAAGTAGCGTATA
Organism: Puccinia horiana; assembly: GCA_001624995.1. Lineage (NCBI taxonomy): Eukaryota > Fungi > Basidiomycota > Pucciniomycetes > Pucciniales > Pucciniaceae > Puccinia > Puccinia horiana. The sequence goes on from LWDY01000018.1 coordinate 229,013, forward strand.
TATAAAGAAAGGAGAGATTAAGAAGAATAAGATCGTGAAGGGGTCGTCAAGCCTCGAATTCCTCGTCTTCAGGAAGACTGAACAAACCAGTTTTCTGAGTATTAAGCGAGACAAAATCAAGTCTAGAATGATCGAGAGGACGAACAGGAGAATGGTGTTGTTGATGATGGGAATGTTGTTCACCAGCGCTAGAGGGTGCTTGATTAGCCGCGCTAAAGTCTTCACTATCTTCGTTCATCTCGATCAAACAAGCCGCTAAATGTTTCATCCATGGATGGTTCAATAAATCTACCGTCGTCGGTCTCGTCACTGGGTCGAGCGTCAATGACTTTCTGATAAAGTCTATTCCTAGCTCCGATAACTCTTGCGGGTCTGGTAGCGGTGGATGCTTAGTGGCTATCCCAATGTGAAACATAATCGCCCTAAGAAATGAGAAGAAAAAAAAAGGATCAATCGAGTGAAGATCGTAATATGCGTAGAGAACAAAAAAACACATATATAAAATACGACTGCTCACCATTCGTTATCTAGATTACTCCAAGGACGTTTGCCCGTCACACACTCCAGAACGACACAGCCCAAGCTCCATATATCCATTGCGCCTGGACGACCAAACTCCTCGCCTTTGATGACCTCAGGACTCATATACATTGGCGTACCGGTCAGACTGTTCATCTGAACACCGGTAATCGAGTTGTTGTTATGGTCCCCAAATCCCGCTCCTCCCACGCCTCCTTTACCGACCCATGAACTGTTGCGTTTCGATCGTTTCGACGCTAGCGTCCGCGACTCTTTCGCCAAGATCTTCGCCGCTCCGAAATCTACGTACTTCAATTTCCCTTCCTTGTCCAATAAAATGTCTGGAAGTTGTTATGATCAAAAGTAATAATCAGGCTTGGTTAGCATGCAATGTGTGATTCAATCAGGACGCGAAAAAAAAGGTGTGAGAACTGACTATCAGGTTTGATGTCTCTATGAACCACATTATTAGAGTGCAGATAATTTAAACCTTCCAACAATTGATGGGCGTACATCTGGCAGATGAGCTCCTCTTCGACCTTGCCATTTTCGAGCAAGGCAGCGAGCGTACCGCCTTCACAAAACTCTTGGAAGATATAGACCTTATCCCGATGGACTTCAATTCCAAAATATTCAACGATATTCGGATGTCTGAGCAAAGACATGATGTTCATCTCGTCTCGGATTTGATCGACTAGTTTAGGCGCGGTGGTGATGTCTTGTAAACGGATCTCCTTGACGGCCATCACGTCACCCGTATCGAGGTTGACGGCCAGATAGACCGATCCAAACGTGCCTCCGCCGACGTATCTTCCCTGTTGCCAACGGATGGAGATGTTAGAGGAAGAAGAGGCGAGGAAGAGGAGGCCGCGATTGTCGGTGGCGTTGTGGTCGAGCTCCTGGCCGGCCAGGCCTAGCGAGGCGAGCTTCTCGTGACGGGTCGCATCGAGCGCCTCCAACGGCCCTCTCCATCGCTCCCGACGTTCGCTCAGACTCGACATGGCTGAGTCCAGCCCTTCTCGGTTCTTCGCCGACCGACCCTCGCCTGCAACTATCGACCAATCTCGTCCCTTCATGTGCGCCATCTTATTGTCTAGTCGCCATTTCATCTCTTGTCGTTGGGCGTCCAGCCGTTCTTTTTGCTGTTTGGCCTCCGCCTTGCTCCGAGCCCCCAACACGTCAAAGTGGGAGATCAAGAGCGACATACAACTGGCCACCTTCGATCTCAATCTCACGAACTCTTCATGACTGAGTTCAAGGATCATATCATCCTTCGTCTTTTCCATCACAAACTCTAGGGCATTGACCGCCGCCCTGAAGGTTTTCAAGTCATCCGTCTTACAATCGTCAGAGACGAAAGAGATCCACTTGATTCCAAACTGGATCAATAGAGCAGTGTATCGCTCTCGGATCGCTTTCTCCATATATCGCATACTTCGCTCCGAGAGTTCGGCGGCAAAGTTGAAGTAAGCCGAGAGGAGGGGTTCTGAGCCGGGGGCCTTCTTGACGGCCAGTATGAATCGATCGACGCTTTTGATCACCGTCACGCTCATCCGATAGCTTGCCCGTTTGATCTTCTTGATCTCCCGGTTGACTCTGAAGAGATGGGCCTTCTGATCGACGACCGTCAAGGCTCGAAAAGCGGGGAAAGTGCCGAGGAAGGCAGATTTGGCAAGATAGAGGTGTTGACCAGGTCCATCGGCCACCAGTCTAACTCTGTGATCACGTACATCGAGCTCCACCTTGGGCAAATCGATATTCATCACTTGTCCAGTCCACATGAATGGGTCTCGAGGAGACAGGATTAAAATATAATGTGGATAGTTAACCTTCCCATTCGAGTTAGCACCATAGATGGAGGCTGTCTCGTCGTTTGGTAGGTTACCCCCGGGTGATGTGAAGTGTTCAGGTTGAAACGCATCAGTGGGGACCATATCTGGTGTTTTATTATTCCGAGTCAGTGGTGGTTCGTAATCCGGCTGGGTGTGGATGTGGAAACATTTCGAAAGCAGAGCGGAGACGATATCTGGACGTTGGCTGAGGGAGGGTGAGCCGACGAGATAGATCCCATCTCGCTCAAAGTTGCCGGTATAGATTAAGAAGTGATTGGTCTCATTGAGACCGCCGACAAAAAAGCTGAGGTCGATCGAGTGTTTCTCGAGTACATACTCTGCGGAGTTTTCGAATCTGCTAAGGATCGTCCGACTGAACCGCAGTACCTTCCGATGTCGTTGACGAAGTGACGAGAGTATCAGCTCGTTCCACCTCACTATCTCTGGGATGTTAACCTTCCGGGCACTCAATCTTTGCTCGGCTATGTCTAGATTGGTATCAAAAAAATGATGGACCCGTGACATCAGCCGATGAGTGAGTGTGCTAAATGGTGTACACAATTTCAAGTTGTTTGTGAGGTGTAAGATGAAAGTTAATTTCAAAGGAAACTGTGAAATGTGACTTGTTTTATTTATTTATTTTAAAATAACAATCTCTTGCTGACCTGTAATGTTCACCCAACAGTACATCACCTCCTTCGATCTCAGCCACAGCTGATTTTAAGAAACTCCATTCGCCTTCGACAACCTCAGTATCTTTTGAATCCAAGGTTTTATTACTACCAGTCAATATGTGAGTGTTTAGCAACCTGAAGAAGAATTTCAAGGCGTTTGTTAGGGTTTCGTCGAAAGCTTGTCGTTCAGCTTCAGGTAAACACATGTCCCAGTTCGTCTCAGCCTTCATGATATCCATCCAGAACTTTTTGACGGCAGTCGCATGAGTCAAACTGGTTCGGAAATCATCCGTCAATTGTTGGAGTAAAACCGGCGGAAGTTCTGAGAGATCACTCCTTAAGAGTTTCACGTTTTGGAGTCGAATCCTTAAGACTTCTTGCATCAGGGAGGGTGCGAAACTAGCAAGGACAAGGAGGTCGTCTCGATAGGATGGCAATCTGAATGTTTCGAAGGAGGTTAAGAATTTGATCATGGTCTCCTTAGCTTTGATGATCAATCGGTTGAGATTATCAAATGTATTTTGAGCAAATAGTCGATTGACTGATCCTTCTTGTAAGATCCTCTCGACAAATGTCGAAGGCTCTAATAGTTGTTTTGTCGGTCTTGAATTGGCAGGTGTATTTTGAGAGTTCGGAGGAGAGGGGGCGTTGGGATCTAATTCGATCGGAGGGGAGGCTAGGTTTGATAAATCGAGTGAGGATGTGGTGGATGAAGATGATTGATGGATGACATCCAGTTTGTCAGCCCTCATGAATTTTTGTAGGATTCCGATTTGAACTCGAAGCCCTCGAACGTTGTTATCCCAAGAACGTAGAGTTTCGAGCTTTGAGACGATTTCGGGTTCTTTCCATGCTGGTCTTTCTCTTCCGAGTGATTTGTTTGAGGGATAGAGTGCTTCACACCAATCGACTCTCAGTAGTAAAGACTGAACTCGTTGGATAGCTTCATCTTTTGATAGCCTGGAAGATACCTTGAATTTGCGAACGTCCTCGAGTACTTGGTCCATCTGTAATCGTGCATCCTCGAGATAGCGTTGTTCGTCAGCCACTGATCGACATCGTAGGTAGGCACGTAATCCGACCCAGATATCGGACATCCTCGAAGCGTCTTGCTGTCTCATACTAGTATCCTTAGCACCTGATACTTCAGAGATCCTGGTCTTCTCAGTTTTCAGAACTTCACCGGTGAGTACGTTTGTGAGCATATCCTGCCATTCGAAGCGTTCCTTCTCCTCTGGTTTGAGATCGACCGTTTGAATATTGGAAGTGATCGAAGGTGAATGTTGTGTGTTGTGATCGCAGATATAACTTTCATCATCGTGGAACCTTCTTGCTGAGATATCGTAAGCGGTGACACCCTTGAGTTCTTTGAATGGATGGATTCGTTTCTTGATGTGATTTGAGCTACGACCAGGGGTGATCGGTAGAGGAGAAGTAGATGGATGATGAGGACTAGGATGATGACCATGACCAAGAAAGGCTGGATTATGAAAACCTTCTACTTGCCAATTATGGTAAGCCCATTTCGATTCACCGTTCGTCTCATCGCCATCTTCGCCCTCGAACTCGTCGACATCGCTCCGGCTATCGGCATCGTCCTCGAGTCCGAACAGACCGCTGTAAGTTGTACCAGGGACATCCTCCGATTGGGAAGGATTCTCGTTGACGCTTAAGGAGGACATTTGGAGCTGATTGGAGAGACTGAGAAGCGAGAAAGCGAGGGGATGTTGGGAGACGAGAGGGAAAGAGGAAAGAGGAAAGAGGAAAGAGGAAAGAGGAAAGAGAAAAATCGAAAGCCGAAAGCCAAAAGAGATGTGGTTGAAAACAAATTTCAGTTTTCCAAAAAAAAAAAACGAAAACTCAAATTAAATTTCACACTCAACTCAGTAACCCTGATCCAGCGATCCAATCCAGTGGTCCAGTGACAGAAGGTCTGTTCACGCGACAGAACAAGGACGGTGTGGGATTATCATTTGCCCTGCTGGCTATTCCATCTACTGCTTCAGAATCACGCCCCACTCACAGCCAACCCTCCACAAACAGAAAAAAGAAACACCCTTGAAGAGACAGAGATTCCATTGTGCACGGTGCAGATGTCTGATGATGTGCAAAATATACGACTGTCTGGTTCTGGAGCGACTAACATGTATTCGAGCTTACAACAGATGTAAATTCGAGAATTGAAAGTTTACTTACAATGGCTCAAGAGTCTAAAATGAGGAAAGAAGGAGGCGAGTCAGGTGAGGGTATGTATACGATCCGGGGCGTAATTGGGTATTCAAACTTCAGTGACACTCTTGCTTTGAGGGATTGTTCACCCTGCAGCGAAGGCTACTTCTTGCCTTCAAAAACAATCTTCCATTCTGGCCCTGAGCCCCTTTCTCAATGCTGACCACCCCAGACTCTCATTATCTTATTCAAAAAAAGAAAAAATCAAGTTACCAATTTTGTAGTGGGCTGGCTCGTTGTAAAAGATACTTACTTACTTTACCCTTGCATCGATCGAGCATGGTTTCCAATACAGGTCGAACATCCCCGTTGGTCCTGTGTAAATCAATTGGTGTTTGTTTATTTGTGTTGGAAATCAAAACATCAGTAACGGCCAGCCGATAAACGAGCTCGATCTGTTTTGAACTGACGCGACGATGTCTGAGTAATGCGAGGTATAGATATTTATCTGTTGAGGTACATATTTAAGTACGCGACTGAGATAAACTGATGGAATGGAAATCGCTTAAAAAAACTCACTGTGCAAGATTCGTAGGTGGCAGTAACTCCAGAAGTTTGCTCATGTTTATCGTCCAAGAATTGGCCCTTCTGGTTGAGAGGGAAGAGTAGGCCCTAGAGAGTTAGAGATAAAGAAGATCAGCTAGGGCATTGGGACAGCCATCCAAATGATACATAGTCCACAAGTTCAAAAGTCATTCACTTGAGACAATCACTCTTGACGGTATCTGGTCCATTTTTGTTGAGTCCACATGTCTCCTTGAGGAAAGGGAAATCGGACTGGTAGGGTACCGACAATCTTGGTGCCGGGCCGCGATTACCGATGTTTAAAAAAACCTCCTTGTCACTTGGCAGTACGCCGCCACCCCCCTGCAAAATGATATTCAACACACCAATGAACTATTCTCTGTCGAATATCGAAGCACAACCTAGCTTACGATCGGTTTGCATTTGTCAAGAATCTGGTTGAAGCCGGTTTCAATTTCTTTCTTGGTGTTGATGTGTATGGAAATCGAATTCAAGGTTAATTGAACATTCGTTCATCACAACAAGATGCAGACAGTCTATACTTACGTGTGACCGCCCTTTGGATTGTCGACATTGATCTAGTGCTAGTTCGACGGACATGTAGGTATTTTAATTAGCTCCCAAACTCGTGCATTCTAATTGCAAAGGGTGACATACCGAACAGTTTTGGCTTATATAGCCAAAGCTTGTCGAGATTCCATCAAGAGTTTCTTCTTGTGTGTATTTGATTTGAGCAATGGCTCTGTGGAATTCAAGATTCGATTGGGGAAGGACGTGAGTACATAGACCGATATCATCCAGTCGGAAATGAAGAGACAGTCCACGTACGCCTCACATTCGCTCCTTATCACTGACAGTCCTTGATAACACTCAATCGCCAACGCCTTGGGGGCAAGCAAGCTTGTAAGGCTACAAACAAACACGAGTCGATTGGCAAACATGATGATGGACTGGAGGTATTTTTAGAGTCTTGCGATGAGAAGCTCGATGACTGTCGCCTTTTGCAAATTTTTCTTGCACCGCTGGCCGGGTTTATTTCTCATAGGCAGATTTGATTAAGAACACAAACATATTTATTTTTACGACTGCGAGCCTGATTGATGGGTCCGTTTTTGGACAGCCATACATAGCCCGGATGTTCAAGGTAGAAACGGCTGATCACAGTTGAGAGGCTATGTTTGTCCCGGCGGCCCTTCTGGTCGGGAGAAGCGATCCTATTGTTGGCCAGCGGGCAGCTGGCAGGGACAGGAGGGATTTTCAACCCCAAAACCACTTTAAATTTAATTGAGCCCAAACAACAGCACATCTTAAAATTCTGAAGACACACTTTTGTTCGGTTAGCTGTTGCGCTTCTCTGGATCAAAATTAATGGCTCAACCTCCCAAAATGACCTCAGGAATCAGTTTTGAAGGGCAATGGATTTTGTCCTGGATCCTCCATTGCCTGAAGATTAATTTGCGGATTTTCAGAGAATCCACAAACTTGTAATGTTTGAAGATTGTTGAATGCATGAATGGATAACAACGTTTGGAATCAGTAAGGGTGGCAAGCAAAGGGGTGCACAATCAAATCGTGTAAAACGATCATCAATTTTTCTCAAGATGCTTCAAAACAACATACCAAAAAAAATTGCAGATTACGACGACAATCAACTGAAGACACACATTGAGAACGATTCTTTCAAAAAATACAACCAGAAAAGCAAACCGCTTCAAGTCAGCACCGTGGTCAACTTAATCCGCGGCCGCAACACATTTCTTTTGGCGGCCACGGGTTTCGGCAAGTCAAGGATACCCGAGATGTACTTGAACATCTAGCAGCCCATTTGTTTCGACGCTACACAACTTTCTTGTGTGGGTTGGTTAGCAGGGCTGAAAAGAACTTCTTTGGGGTTAGTTGGTGGAAATTAATTGCATCACATATCTGTAAAACGCGAGCATGTTCTGGGACCATTTTGGTGTGGGGACGAGTTGTTCAGTCGCGTCGTTGAACATGAACAGATGAATATAGCAGGCTGGTGAGCACCCCAAGTGGCATTTAAACCTTGTTGGGCCACAGTAATTTTCATGAAAGGAATACTTGTGGATCCTGGATTCACAAGGCAACATGCCTGTGGATCCTGGATTCACAAGGCAACATGCCTGTGAATCCATTGTTAGAGTTTTATGAGATTCGAAGGATTTTTATTTTTCTCAAAAATTTGTAGAAAAAAATGGCTGGGTTTCATGACTTGAAATTGGCGCCAAATGAAAGAGCGCAAAAAGAAGTGTTAGGTGGCTCTGGGGAAGATCTTGGAATGATGAGTAGAAAGAGGAGTGAACATTAAATTTTTTTCCCCTGTCAAAAGAAGTTCCTGTGCCAGTGGGAAAGTCAACTTTATGCGCAAGTCCCTCCATGCGGGAGGGCGGCTCTGCCGCCTCCTGTGCCACACAGGGCCGAAGCTCCCACCAGGGGGGACTTGTGTTAAGTTAGGCTGTGAAGTATCAGAATCACTCCGGAATCGACTCGGTTATAAAACCAAAGTTCAGGATGCATCACACGAGTTTTCCACTCGCAAATTCCACCCCGCGGTGGAGATGCTCTTATGATTACAACATAGTCATGAAAAAGAAAAAGAAAAAAACACAACACAACACTTGAGACTTGATTTGCTCTGTTGAAGAGCAACATAAAGTTGGCCATGGCTGAATACAGCCTGATTGACAAACATTTCCAATTTTCTGACCCTTTGGTTTGTAAATTGTGAGAGCAAGTTGTAATGTCTACATCAAGTCACTCAGGAGAGCTTCAATATATGAGCTATGGTATCAACAAGTTATTGCCATGGTAGGACAGATATCTAGAAAATATATTTTAATACTTGATTTTGAGTCTTCTATTTAATTTGTGAAGAATTCTTCATTATTAAAATGTTCTATATTATTGTGCTAAACAGGGCCTATTCAAATCCATCTTTCCAGCTGAGTTATCTAATCTTGGAAGATCTGGAGAGCATCAATCTACACTCTGGAATAGTATGTGGTTAATTTTTTCAGTGATCTTGTTTTTCATCAATACTTCATTGTCATATCCTTCATGAATTCAATCTTCTGTCATCCAATTAAATGATAAACCAAATAATAAAAGTGGCTTTCAGGTTGGAATGTGTCTAAAAGTATCCCATATAATTCTTGAACAAAAAGGAGACATATTATGAACATTGGCTTCCTTCATGGTATTTTCCAAATGATGATCATTTTGAAGAAGACCTTGAGGCAAAGCTTCCAACTGGAAATTTGGATAAACCTGATCACAAAATTTACACAGATCTTGAAAAGAAATGGTGTCATTTACATTATTTAACAGCAAACACAAATTCCATCTCTCAGACTTATCTGAAGGATATACTGCATAAATCATTTCTATGGCACAACTCTAGGCCTCTGGAAAGGTCTCCACACCTTTCTCCTTGGATGCAAATTATAAAGATGTGGAAAATAAGAATATTTGAGCCGGAAGGATTGATATTCTATGCCATTTATTTCAAAATAGCCAGTTAACATTGATCTGGAATCTGCACCTCTTTAAATTACCTCTTCCAATAGTACATCTTCAGAAAATACAATATTATGCTGATTAGGTGAGTGCATTTCCAACCCCTTAACAGAGGGGTATCTGGCTGATAAATTAAAGGAGAAAATGTGCCAGGATGCCTCTGGAGCAGCAAAATAGTGAGAATCCTGAATCTAAACAACCAAAAAAATCTTATGTTGAGCTTTGTACACATATTTGTAAAGATATTTAATGGAAAAAATCCAGCACACATTTCCAAATTTACATATGTGACTTGGTACATGGCTGAAAGGTATGGGTTGTGGGGCACCAACCAGCTGTTATCACTTACCAATTTTTCCCCCTCCTGACTTGAGTTTCTCAACCTGGCCTTCTTCTGTATTTTGGGTAAAATGTTTCATTTGTAACTGTTTCTTGAAAAAAGGGCTTTGTTTTTTTGAGCAGACACCCGTAACCATCACCACCAAAGAAGTGGTGGCACCTTCATGTGAGTGCCTTCTCAAAGTAAAAAGGACCCTTTGTGCTTTGGGGAGGCACCCACATGAAGGTGCCACCGTTTTCTTTGGGGTGCATTCAGGTAGAATTTGGGTTGTAAGACCCACATGGTCCAAGTATGACATGTCTGGAAACTGGAGGAAATTTACATTTCAAAAGGCTAGAACTATAGCTGTTCAACTGCAAATAAACCCTAGCATCTTGCTAGATCTGTCTCTATAGGGGGGCTGTAGAACAAAGGGAAGTCCTCCAATGATTTGAAAATTGTAGGTTGCATGTTTTACAGCTTGTTTTGATTTGTTATGTTGTCCAAGGTGTGTCATTGGGATCCAGAATAACAAAGATATGGGCATGAGGAAGGCCTCCATTCTTAGATTCAACCACTGCCAGCATTATCAGGTGTGTTGGGGCTATCCTGGCTAAACTGGTATACACTCAATACAGCTACACTGGTTTGGATTCCAGCCTATGGAATAAAAATCCAAGGAGGCAGACCTTGGATTTATATGTTAGGGTGTTAGTTAAACAACTCTCAATATTTGGGGTTGGGACTCCTGCGACTGTTGCGACGCCAACTGCAACTCAAATTCAATTTTTAATTTGGGATTTGAAACTCCAAAAATGCAAAAAAAAAACACAAAAAATAAAATAAAATCACAACTCATTTGTGGAAAGAGAAAATGGGCTTAAAAACTTACTGAGTCCTCTGAGTGCCAGCCTTGTAATACCCTGAAGTTTTTGGGGAGTTTCAATTCACCAAATTGAATGTTTTTTTTTTCTTTTCCTACTTTAACTACAAAACCCCCACAACTCTTGATTCAATGCCCCAAGCCTCCCTGAAACTTCACATTATTCATTATGATCTCCTTTTGAGATCTTCTGGATTTTTTTCCATCATCCGTGCACTGCAGATCACACTTTGCAGCACAATGTGCACACTCTCAGACATGAAAATTCTTCATTCTTGAAAAAGTATCTAGGAATTTCTGAATTAGCTGTTCTTACATTAATAATGATTCTAAGTATCAATGATTTGGATTTTTTTTGACTTCTGGAACATGAATTAAGTCCTGAGATACTACAGTTTGTTTGGTTCTTAGTGTATTTTGTTAGAATACAAGGAGCTTTACCAAACACCCAAAATATTCCCAGAGGCCAATAATGAGCCTGTCTATTGATTTATAAAAAAACACCAAAGAAAATTGCTTCTTTCACTTGCAGTGCACAAAGTGTCCAGGAGTTTGTGCACTTTGCAGTGCACAAGGTGTAATCTGCAGTGCGTGGATGATGGAAAAAATCCAGAAGATCTCAAATGGAGATCATAATGAATAATTTGAAGTTTCAGGGAGGCTTGGGGCATTGACTCAAGAGTTGTGGGGGTTTTGTTGTTAAAGTCGGAAAAGAAAAAAATCCATTCAATTTGGTGAATTGAAACTCCCCAAAAACTTCAGGATATTACAAGGCCTGCACTCAGAGGACTCAGTAAATTTTTCAGCCCATTTGCTCTTTCCACAAACGAGTTGTGATTTTATTTTATTTTTGGTGTTTTTTTTTGCATTTTTGAAGTTTCACCTCCCAAATTAAAAATTGAATTGCGAGTCCCAAAGCTGAAGCAGTGGCGGTTGTGGTAGTTGCAACTCCTAATTTTTGGGATTTGTTCAACCAACATCCATATTTTATTGGTTGAGATGAAAACAATTTTAGCTGTATTCACTGCAAAAAAATCTGCTTCAACTGCCAGCAGTTGACATGCAGTAGCTTTGATTTTACTCTGGTCTTACTCTGGTTTTACTCAAACTTTAATCAAACTTTACTTTGGTGCACAGTGATTGTGCATCTCAATTAAAGTTGGAGTAAAGTTTGAATAAGAGTTGAGTAAAATCAGAGTAAGCTGCATGTCAACTGCTGGCAGTTGAAGCAGATTTTTTTGCAGTGATTGAGTGTATCCCAGTTAAACTGGTATACCATCAACCCAGCCAATAATGCTGGAAGTGAATCATATTTATACAGCTAATTAATTTTCCTGGAATCCCCTTTTTGAACCTTTCTGTTGCAATGCAATTCAAGTGTGATTTGAACACCAACTGATCTGTCAAATCAGGTCTGTCTTGAGATGACTTTCCTGGAAACATTTAATCTTGAATGTCAGGCCAATCAGGGTTGCAAGTCAAAGTTATGAACAGGTTTGCTTTTCCCATGGCCTGCATTGAAGCTACAGCATCGTGGAATCTTACATTCATATCTTGTGTTCCACTAATAAAAGAGCTATGTAGGTAGAACAATTTGACCACATTGTGTTATTGAATTGTGTTGACAAAATATAAAAAACACCTATGAAAAGAACAAATGATAAAACAGGGAAAGGATAGATACCCTTTTCATTAATCAACTCTACAACATGCTGATAAGCATGAACAAAACTATAATGTTTTTCAACACAGAAGTTAGCTTGATTCAACCAAATAAATTGCAATCTTTCTGCTTCATTTTTTACATATTTTTCAGTTAATATGCTGGAACAGACAAACAGCCAAATTTAGAAGTGAATGATCTTAATTGCAATACACCAAACAATGTATGTACATACTGCAAACTGAATGTCTCTACAAAACCCCAGCATTCTTGGTCGAGGCTTGGGTCGGCGGTAGTACATACACAGCGGCACAAGTTCGACGTCAGAGTATCGCTGCGGGCGGGCTTTTCTGACTGAGCCAACGAAAACCGTCGAAGTCATCGTGGGACGACCAACGGTCACGGGGGCGCAGGCAGGGATCGCACTGGGGGCGACTGGTGAACGGCATCAGTGCGTCAGGTGGCTGCTATCGGGACGCTCTCAACTCTGCCCCGGTCGGCCGGGAAACAGGATTGCTCTGATTTCCGACGGGTCATATACAGTGCACCGGCCGAACCTTGGGCCACCAAAAAAGATCCCCACGCAGGTATCGAAATGCAGTTCTAGGCCTGTGTAGTGCAACACAACATGTGCTAGATGATCAGCTGCCAATACGACCACAAGGGCCACTTCACTGCACAAGGTGGGTTTAAGAAGCCCAAAAACCGTTGTATCTTGCTGGGACTTAATGCTTTTTTGCACAAGTCATTTCAAAAAAAAAAAAAAACGACCAGTCAGGTCATAACATGCTGTTTCAGAAATCAGTTTCGACTCCATTCTGGGGTGTCGTGACGCTTTCAGGACATCTCGCTGACCTGACCCGGTGACGTATATTGTGCAGTCGTCAGGTCCCGATGGGACCATACTGTCCGGAGAGCGGTGCAGAACGTCAGAGCTGGTCACAACGACGCCACGTGAGACGCTGTTGGGACCACTGCCCCCTCGCCGGTTCGGAACAGTCGTGCGGCGTCACGGGGTCTGAACCGTCAGGGGGGCGCAATCTGAGTTCGCCTTTCGTCCCGCTGTGTAGTGGTGGAATGCATATTCAGTTTGGGTGCTGTCCCCGATCGGGCCTCTCCGGTCGATCGGGTTTTCGCGGCCGCCCAGATCTTTCTTGGTTTTTCATCCAACACATTTCAAATAAATATACCGGCATGAACCAAGAGCCTGGAAAACCCCAATCGCGTAAAGTTGGTGTGCTAGGAGCCACTGGTAAGTTCAAATACTCAGATATCAGATCGGAAGAAACTGTTGCTGATAGTCTTCTTCAAAATCGTGTCTGCTCGTGTGGCCGGAAATAAACGACTGATCAAGGCACCGTTGGACAAAGATTTATTGTGCTACTCTCCAAGCACCCCAACTTCCGTCTGATCAAGTTGGGAGCATCATCCAGGTCGGCTGGGAAAACTTACTCAAACTCAGTTCGTTGGAAACAATCAGTCCCGATACCGGAGAATGTCAAAGATGTAATGGTCCTTCAATGTGATCCTGAACACTTTAAAGATTGTCAAATCATTTTTAGTGGTTTAGATGCCGATGTGGCCGGTGATATCGGTGAGAAAATCGACCCTTGTTTCCTCCTCTTGAAGCCCCCAGGTTTTATGCTAACAAACACATTGTAACAATCCTGATGAAATATCAATCACTTGTCCAATCCATCACACCTCTCTCAAATAAAGAGTGTCGATTCAGAGCCCAAGACTTGGCCGTTTTTTCGAATGCGAAGAACTATCGCCGAGATCCGCTCTGTCCTTTAATAGTTCCACTAGTGAACTCGAACCACCTTGGTATCGTTGAACACCAAAGGAAAACGCACATCGATCCAATCACCAAAAAGCCATCACCTTTGGAGAAGGGATTTATCGTGACCAATGCGAATTGTTCCACAACTGGCCTAGTTGTCCCACTGAAAGCGCTAGAATCAAGCTTTGGGCCAATTGACAAAGTCATGATTACCACCCTTCAGGCAATTTCCGGTGGGGGTTATCCTGGGGTGCCTTCCTTGGACATTCTGGATAATGTAGTGCCCTTTATCTCTGGAGAGGAAGAGAAAATCGAATGGGAATGTCTCAAGATCTTAGGCAGTCTTGACGACTCGACCAACCCGACCTCGATTGTCCTACGGAACGAAGAAGCCACCGATCGATCATTGACAGAGTTCCCGAAAACGACAGCTGGTCCAATCAAGATCAGTGCGACCACTACCAGAGTGCCGGTCCTTGATGGCCACACTGCCACTGTCTCCCTTTCCTTTAAGAATCAACCACCTCCTTCACCTGAGGACTGCGTCAAAGCATTAAGGGCCTATCGTTCAGCACCCCAAACTTTCAATTGTCCATCCGCGCCAACGCACTCTATCTTTGTTCATGACGAGGAAGATCGACCTCAGCCCAGGTTGGACCGCTACTTCCAAGATGGAGCGGGAGTTAGCGTAGGGAGAGTCAGAAAAGTAAGTCATCTTTTATTTTATTCCCCCCCCCCCCCCCCCCAAACCTAATGAGTATCTTATTAACAACAATTGGTCTCCGCCTTGTCGTTTTTTTTTATCATTACCAGTGTCAAGTCCTGGATATCAAATTTATTGTGTTATCGAACAACGTCAGCATCGGTGCTGCGACCAGTAGCATCATGAATGCCGAACTAGCAGTTGCTCAAAACGTTGTGTAAATGGTGTATACCCTCATGAACATGAATATACCCCAAGCAATCAAATATTCGCACAAATCTGTATTCTTGATTATTTTTTTTGGTCATCTGAATATTTTCTTGTTTTATTTCATTTCCCTTTCCTCTCAGGAGTTCCTTTTATTTTCCTCTAATGA
The DNA here is from genome assembly GCA_001624995.1 of Puccinia horiana. Classification (NCBI taxonomy): domain Eukaryota; kingdom Fungi; phylum Basidiomycota; class Pucciniomycetes; order Pucciniales; family Pucciniaceae; genus Puccinia; species Puccinia horiana. The sequence continues at coordinate 244,053 of LWDY01000018.1, forward strand.
AAAGGTTAAGCCCGGCTAAGTCCCCCCCCCCCCCCCCCCAAAAAAAAACCCTGAACATCAGATTTCAATGAGTATGTAGATGTTTTGGCCGAGTTCCCCCGGGGGAGACTGCTTACGTAAGCGGGGCAAGTCAGTGAGCTTCAGTCTTGAGAACAATCGGAAGTCAGAAATAAAGTTACGAAGAACCAGAACGACAAAGATTTGGATTGGAAGAAGCAACTCAAGAAACTTCAAGAACTGACCTAGATCCAGCAATGTATCATCCAGAACATTCGCTCGGAGACGCAACCACTGGACCAGATAAAACTGCCGGTGGCGTATCCCGATTGGCTGGTCTCACATTCGGAACAGACGAGGATAGCTTCCACAGCCAAGACTACGAACAACAAGAACAACCACCACAATCTAGGAACACTGACAAGAAGAAGAAGATCATCAGAAACACAAATCGACAAACACCCAATCCATCTACCTCTGCCAAAAATCAGAACGAAGCGGATCATTCTAATCTAACCGAAGATACCGATAGAATGATGAACGAACTCGATAGTTATATCAATCACAAACCTCCCAGGAAATCCCTAGCTTTGAACGATTCCGCAGCATTCATCATCAGTCCGCCTAGCAGTCCGGAAACATCTAAGATAGAAAGGGGATCTAGTAGTAACGACCCAAGAAAACTATCTCCCAATCGCAGATCTTTAAATTCTGTTGATCCAATTCGGGGCGGAGGCAATCATCTCACTCTACGAGAACAGGAAAAAGTCAGTCACCTCTCTTGTCCCGTCTATCCATTTAGTCTTTTGTAACTGATTCATCCCTTGCAAACTTCTCGAAAAAATCAGGTAATAGATGAAGTCAAAAAAGAAAACTTCAACTTGAAACTGAAGATTTACTTCTTGGAAGACAGATTGGCCAAGCTAGCACCCGATCAAGTCGATTTAGCCCTGAAAGAAAATGTAGAAATCAAAGTAGAATTTCAAACGGTCCGACAAGAACTGAAACGATACAAGCGTTTACTACTTGAAGCAGAACGCGCAATCGAGCTAGCAAAGAGCGAACGCGACCAACTCCTCGAACAAAAATCAATAGCGGAAGAGAGAACTAGTTCAGGTTTACAAGCCCAAGTTAGCAAAGCACGCGATGAATTGGCGACCAAGGATAAATCCATTCAGAATTTGGAAAGCGAACTACAGACGCTCAAAGATCGAATGAAACGCTTCTCTTCAAAAGAAAACGCGTTGAACAACATCTCTAGTCACTCCCGACATCAAAATCGTCAATCGATGTCAAATCAATCCGTTGACGAGTGGTCTAATCAAGAACACATGATGGAAATCAAAAACCTTAAAAACGAGTTGACCGAAGAGCGTCAGTTGAAAGAAGATCTGCTGGGCGATAACCAAGATTTAAGACATCGATTGATCGAAACCAAAAACGCCTTGCAAGATACACAGGATGAAATCCACCGAATGAGTCGAGTCGAAGAACACGGTTATCGAAGCCATCAAATCAGTAGAGCCCAAAGTCGATTTGAAGAAGATCCCGATGATTACTTGAGTTCCGGCCGAAAATCAACGCTCACCTCTATCTCGACTGGTGGCGTCTCAAACCAAAAGATGATTAAAGAATTCAAACGAGAGATAGAAGATTTGGGAAAGCAGGTCCGCGAGTTAGAGGGCGAAAATATCGAATTGCGTTCTCAAGTAAATGCCCAAGTAAAGATGCTTTCGACGAAGAACTCAGAAAAGGATAAGTTGCAGGATCAAGTGACCAATCTCAAGAGGAAGATGTTGGATTTACAAGACGAACTTGATCAAGATGCCCGAGAGTTCCAGAAATTCCAAGAAGCTGGTAATATTAGTCTACGCGATCAAGCAGCCGATGAAGTCCGAGAGGTTAGCCAAATATATAAAATCTCTTTGCTTTCAAATCAGAGCGACTCTCCTCATGCTCTGAATTTTCTTTTTCACTTCCTCGGTAAGGAATTAAACATGTACAGAGATAAATCGGCATCTGCACTGTTGACGTTGGAAAAAAGGGAAAAGGAAGTGGATGAGCTGAATGCAGAATTAGAAGATCGAGAGTCGATTTTCAACGAAGAAATTCAGAAGATCACCCACCAATATGACCGTGAGCTCGAGGCCGTCAAGGCCGAAAGGGATGAATTCCAAGAGGTACAAGTCCCCTTCTTTCTTTGATGACATAGTCCTTAACAATCTTTTGTACATCCTTCCCTTTTGGGTATGATTAGGTATTAGAGGAACGGGAGGACCAAATTGCTGAGCTTAGTGATCAGCTACGGGAAGTCATCAATTTACAAGAAGAGACCGACAAATCGTTACGAGAAGCTAGAAGCAAATTGAAAGAAAAGGAAAAAGATTACAACTTGGTCCTCCAAGACTTGGAAGCTGCGCAAACTGATCTGAAAGAGGTTCGCGGCTAAAAGATTCTCCTGACTGAGAATAAGAGAAGAGTGCTTATTGGTTTATCGAAACAAATTTTTTTGGGTTTTTTTAGATTGGGGCTGGGAATCGAGAACTTGCGGCCGAAGTTAACGACAAGGATCAGCAAATCAATGAATTAAATGCTGAGTTGGATGAAATGGAGCAAGAAGCTTCAAATAGAGCGACAGTTCACGAACAAGTAGTTGCGAAACTCAAGCAGGTTCGCAAATTTTCTGCCTCCTGTTTTGTTTGGGAGGGTATGAGTCGCTTTAATAGGTCTTAAGATACCCTGTCACGACATTAACAAAATGTCTCCTCGTTGACGTGAAATAGAAATTAAACAGCACCAAATCAGAACTCACTGAGCTCTCGATTCAACATGAATCATGCCTATCCGAGTTGAAATTCTTGCAAGACAAGCATGAAGAGCTTCAATTGAGACAGGCGGAGATGGAGGAGCGACGGAAGGTGGAATCAGATCTCAAGCGTAGGTTGGAGAGAGAACTGGATGATCTGGAGCGCGAATTACGAGGCACTCGCGAAGAAATGGACCTTCAAATCATTGCGTCTAAGAAGGAAAAAAGAGAATTACAGTCGTCCTTTCAGCTTAATCTGGATGCTAAACAAAAGGTTTGTACACGCATAGGTATGAAGTGTATGTGCAGGCTACAACTGAATTTTTCCGATAATTATTCTCTTCCATGGTGCTGGCAAAAATAGGCGCTATCACAAGCTGAAAGTGACATAGCGAATCTCAGGGGGAAGTTAGAGATCCGAGAAGAAGACATCGAGAAATTAGAAAATATGTTGAAGCGGTTAGAGAACGAATCGAACCAAATGAACCAATCTCAATACCACGATAAATTCTCACTGGAACTCGAGATTGAACGGATCCAGAGAGACTTGGCGAATTCTAACCAAGAAACTCACGACCTTAAAGACCAAAACGTCTCTCTCAAAATCCAAATCTCTAAATTTCAAGCTGCTATATCTGCCTTGGTTTGTTTTGTTTTCTTGCTCTCGTCCCTCTCGTCGCCCTCTTCAATTACTCATCTTCTTCGATTTTTTTTTTTTGTGCCGGGCGCGCTCTGAATCCTTTAGAATTCCGAGAAGGACGAATTGAGCGACAAATTACAAGGTGTACAACGGGCCCGGGATTCCTTGAATGTGAAATATGAGGAACAGACCAAGGTTAGTCAGCTCTTTACTTTGTGGAAGGAGAGATGTCCGAAGCCCGATATATTTGTCGGTCGCCCGGCCACTGTTTTTTTTTTTTCAGACGGGGGCTTTTTGCCATGACCCGGCTGGATCTTTCGTGTGACTATGATACCCATAACATTTCAACCTTGACATTTGAATTGACAGCGTTCGCCCTTTTCTGCTTGACTTTGGAATTGATAGAATTTGAGAGAAACTCAAAACGATTTGTCGGTCACTAAAAATCGAATGCAATCACTGGAGGATGAATTGGCTTCAGATCACTTACAGCTCAACAAATTTGAGCATCAATACAAAGATCAAATCAGTGAACGAAATACGTTATTGTTAACGATATATCAGTACATTGATAAGCTCCTCAATAGTGGCTCTACTCATGTACGTCATGTTTTCCGTAAACTCTCTTACCAAATTTTCCTCTGGTTGACACTAACGGTTTGAGGGTTCGGATCGAACAGAGAAGGATCAGTAGTGCCAACGACGTGAAGCCATTCTCGAATTTTACAGTCTTCCATGAAAGCATCATCAATCGATTGAAGAGCTTAGGAGCAATGCAAGCGGGATTTGATACGAAAATTAAGGAAGTGGAGAAGAGGCTTGAGAAGCAATATACGTAAGTAGTCCAGAACTAGGAAGATGACACACCTGGCTTGGCCATCGAACTGATTATGATGAGATGATTGGATAGTTCTTTGAAGCGACAGCATGACAGTAGAATGAGGCAACTGGACCAATTCGAAACCACCATCAAAGCAGCCGCCGATACTCAACGACAATGGCGTGCGCGACTGACGACGAAACAAGGAGAGGTAGAAGCAGCAAGAGAGACGTGCAACGAACTACAAAAGCAAATCAGTTCATTGAAGACGCGGGCATCGATTGCAGGCTCGAGTCCCGGATCGACGAGTGAGCAAAGACAGGCCTTGACGAAAGTGAGCAACTTGGAGAAAAAGCTGTCGGCCACTCAAACCCAACTAAAGTTGACCGAAGAGAAATTTAACGAGGCTAAGGTCAAGGTGGCTACCGTCGAATCTAGCTGGCAAGCTAGACTGAAAGAGTTGCAGGATCGGAATAGGGAGCTGGAAGAGAAAGTCAAACGCGAGAAGAAGTCCGCTAAGGAACGTAAAACTGATCTCGATCTTCAAGTCTCCGAATTGAAAGATCAGATCCTCCTCTCGGATCAACGCTCCAAACAGTTGGAAGATTTGTTGGTCACTAATCAACTCAAATCTCAACCTCAATCAAAATAATCTATTCGCTTCTTTTCTCCTTGCCCTCCGTCTCAACTTTTACTCGTCCTTTTTTTTGATATTTGAATCATTTTCACACTTATACACCGAAGACTGATCGCTTGTACAGGTTTGATACTTTCTCATTTCTCATCAACTTTTTTTTTTTTTTTTTTCGAATTTTTTAATTCTTAAATACATGAAGCTTTAAAAGTTATCCACCACCTCTCCTCCGACCGCTTCGTTCGCCTGCTCCTCAAGATCACAACTTGTAGTACCTTGGTGTTGTTATCCAATACATCTTATATGACTTTGTTTTCTCTTTTATTTTTTAATTGCATGTGTTGTAAACGAGAAGTCTAGCGTGTGAGTTGTTGAAGTGAATCTCCTAATAACCTGGCCAGCGTCAGAGCCTTTTTTTCTTTTTTTCCATGATATGTCCTGCGCAGCAGGGTCTGTACTTACTTGCGTTTAGTTCGGTGGCTCCCCGGGTGGCTCCCCGGGAGGTGTCCGATCCAGCGACTGTCCTGCGCAGGACATGCGGCCAGGCCCACTGAGCTGTCTTCCGATGGCGGGCAACAACCCACTTCTCGAATTCCAGCCAGCCTACACGTACTCGATGCCGACCCAGCTACTCATACTCGGAATCGTACTCACCTTGCTCACTGTCCTCCTCCTGCACGTGCTCTTCACCGCCAAGTACCACTATCCCCTCGCCCCATGCAACTTCACTCTCCTACTTGCTGCCGTCATCCTCACCCAAATCTCAACCATCATCCTCGTCATCCTCACCAACATCCATCTCTTCAATCGCAGTCGATATTGGCCTTTCATGTTCGATTATATAGAAGTCACCATGCCCATGACCGACTGGAACCGCGTTCCGCTGGCTGGCTGGTACATCATGCAAGGCGCTGTCACCTTCCTAGCCCATGTGAGCCCTGTTTTCCTCTCTTCTCGAAAATTTCCATCGTCACCCTTTTCCATCTTTATTTCTCACAACTCTACTCATCCGAGATTTACCCTTCCCTTGTCTCCCTTGCTTCACTTTCCCCACAGGCTACTCACATTCAATTCTTGACCCTTCTCTTCCCATCCTCTCTAGAGCGAAAACTCATCCTCACCTTCCTCGGTCCACTCTGCGGGTTTGCCTCAGTCCTCTTCTTTACCCATTTTCTCTCCGATCGGAACTACCAAGACCTGGGTGATGCGATCCGGAATACAGCCACCTCGACTCTCTCGCTGCTATATACTTGTGGACTCTTGATCTGGGGATATGTCGTCAATCGAAAACGAGCCTGGGAGCACGAAGGTGGTACGTTCGGCTTTGGTACCATGTCCATCAGCTTAGCCCTCGTGGGCACAGCTGCCAATTTCATCGAGGTCCGTGAGGATCGACTCAAGTGGCTGCCCTGGCTAGTTAATACAGTCTTACTCTGGCAATCATGGGCTGGATTTTGGTGGTGGGTAGGGGCAGGGATGTGGTCGGGCGAGGTACAGGATATTGAACGACGAGAAGCCAAGAAGAAGCGAAAGGAAGAGAAACGACAACGTAAACGATCCAAGATGTTCAACTTGATCTCCAACCTCTCTCAATCCTCTCGTGACCTCCCCTCAAGCTCTGCTTTTCACTCGTCTCCCCAGTCAATAAACCTCGCTAGATCTAATTCCAGGATCGTATCAGCCGTTCCTTCACGTACATCGACCATCTTGCGAAGATTGCCCCCCTCGCGTCGAGATGAAGACCCGGTTAGCCCGATCGAGCTCGACGTGCTCAGCCCCCCACTAAACCAAGTTGGCGAGAATAACTCGACGCAGGGACAAATTCAATCCCCTAATACCGAGACCTCCTCATTTACCAACGACACCCAGAGTCCAGATGGCCGAGGGATATTCTCTTTCATCCGTCAGCCCGTCTTCCTGCGCCACTGGTTGGGTACGCTCAGTGAAGCCCATAACGAGGCGGCTAAGCAACAGGCACGGACGGCCGGGGCCGAACAGGTCAAGAGGTTCGGAATCCGCGCCATGACCCAAAGAATGATGATGGAAGGTACCAGTCAACAGCAGAGGAATTCCAACAACAACCAACGCTCACCTGCCATGAGTCCCAGAACGCCAACGGACACCCAGAGGCGAATCCAAACCTCCAGACGTCGGACGGCCGAGTCAGACTCGGATAACTGGGTGAGCGATGATGAGCCAGCTCAGATAAGAGAATCTAGCTCGAGCCACCATCGGCTCAGCGGACCATTGAATTATCATTACACTCAACCTAACCTATCTGCCTCGAGTTTCGGACAACAACAGGAGTCTTCCAGCCTCAGTCATCCCAACCAAGACCGCTATACTCGTCTGCCTAAATCATCTCCCCGTCAACCACCCAATCTTGACCTCGGTTTACGATTCGAACGGTACCCTAGTCTACCCTCCTCTTCGAATCATCTAAATCCTTCTACCCTTCCCAATCTTCCTATTGCCCATCATTCCTGTTCTAATGAACAACCTCTCATTCGCAGCTGGAAACGACCGCTTGCCAAGGTTCGACTCAGAGATGTAACTAGCTACGATTGATCTTGCTCCCGGCATTTGCACTCCTGGAAAGGTCTTCACGCCACATGAAGCCTTGGTACAGAGCATGGATGTTTTTCCCCCCTGGAATGGGCAATCTCTCCGAGAGGTGTTTTTTATCCGCCCAGCCCGCCGTGCCACACCGACACGCCCATGCCGAATCCTACACTACTTTCGGGGCTGTTCGAGCTACAGTAGGGACATCCCTCTCACTTTCTAGTACATCCTGGTCATCTGGATTAAATAAGTGACCATCAACCACTTAAGGATTCGCAAGCTCCATATTATTCGAGACATTTAATTCTTAAAAAATCTCACGTCACCCCTCAAAGATCCTTTATCCAATCTCCAATCATGGATATCATTTATGGACAAAAATTCGATTAAGGTGGAGGGGCTTTCTTACATTGTCTATCACTTTCTTCAAGCTTTATTTGATAAGTCTTGGCTTGGAACAAAAAAAAAACAGATTGTGTCCAACATCTTGCTCGTAGGCTATTTCTTTGGATGATATGCCAGTGAGGAAGTAATGAATCATTGTCCAGTTGAAAAAGTGCTTGTCTCGGACATTTTGTGGGACATGTTTCATGTAACTTGGTCCATGTGACCCATCCAGCACCAGACCTAGCTCAACACAAGCCCTCTCGCTTTGGAGGGCCGGTGACCTAAGGCTGGCAGGGTGCCACTCGCGAAGCGAGCCTCCGAAGGAGGGGCTTGCGGGTAATGTCGACTTTTTGGCTTGGAAGGATTTCATCTTTTAGTGGGCAAAAGTTGCCTCCACCCTTGGAGATCCCCCCTTTTACATTACTGCAAAGCCCATTGCACCATTAAGTTTGTCGCAGTCGTGCCTATACTTTGGTCAAAGTTGGAGCCCAACCCGGCCCTCATGACTGTTTCATGTCCATGTGAAAAACTCATCATTTCTTGTTTTTATGAGTTTCACAGTGGTTTCTTGTACATAATATACGGGTTGCATGACCTGTATTCATATATTGCATCCACTGAGCCCCTCACTTTGATGGCCAGGAAAGGCCAATAATAGCTGTTAACTTCCCGATGTGAGATAGCCATCGGAAAGCTGAGATCAAGGCCTGTCAGGTGCACCTCATGGATTGCCGGTGGGCCCTCAAGTGCGACCACCACAGGCCATTTACTGCCGAAGTGCCTGAAGTTGGGCTGAAGGTGGAATCCTCCCAGGCAAAAAACTTGGCTTTACTCGCAAGCCCCTCCTTCGGAGGCTTGCTTTGCGAGTGGCACCCTGCCAGCCCTCTGATCGAGGATGCTTGTGTTAAGCTAGGCACCAGACCAGTCACAATTAACTGGGACCATCTCCACCACAGGAGGTGTGGTCAGTTGCTCAGTCTTGGAGTTCAGCAACTGCGCCGCAGCTTTATCAACCAAAACTGAGTGATGAATCCACCACAGGGTTCTGGTTTATCAGCCCATGTGGTTACAAAATGGCTCAGTTGAGGGGAGTGATGTCAAAGGTGGTTGAGGTTCAGAAAGATTTGTGATGTCAGAACTTTGACTGTGGGTGCTATAGCAATGCTACATCTGGCTAAAGAATGTGAATCCAGACCTGGGTACCTGCTCAATATTTGGCCAAACATTGGCACCAAGTACCACACCCAGCACAGCCTGGTGGGTACCACAGGTACCAGGGGCACCACCATTTCTATTTTCCCCTCTCTCCATAATAAGCACTCTAACACTCATACAATCACATGTGTATTGAAAGTATCAATAACTATAGCATTTGAGATGGGTGAACCAGTTAATCCTGGACTCATTCTTCATCCAATACAATTATATCTCTTGTTGACTTCTTCTTGGTCTTACTTGCTTCCTCAAAATCAGTCACATTCTCCCCAAACTGATATTCAAGTCCCTGGGTTACGGTACCCAGGTACCACACTGCTTTCTGGCCAAAAACAAGTACCTAGTACCACACTGGGCACCACTGCATGGGTGTAAGGCTGGTGTGTCAGATACCTTCCAAGTGGTGCCAGGTACTGGTCATTGTTCCTTACATCTGGCAATGCTATAGCTCCCAAGGGTGCTTTTTTTCCAATTTGAGATTGACTTAGCACCTCCGGTGGAGGCGCTACATCAAGGTTGGGGTGCTAAATTTGGGATTTAGCACCCCTTCTGGAGATGCTCTTAGTGAGATTGAGTAAAGAAAAAGAAAAAGGAAAAGGTACAACATGGCCAGAGCCTCTTTAAGTATGATCAAATAGGTTTCAGTCTTGCTGCTGCAGATCTGGAACTTTGAGAGTCGGGCAGATAATGTGCCTGTTTGATGTGGATTGCCATTGGAACAGAAGTATTCTGAGAATCCTTCAGTCTTTTCTTGCTCTTTCTCTTGTATGTAAGCAGGGTTGTCAACCAAGAGGCTAATGTACCCAAGATTAAGTGACCAGATGCAATGAGTCAGAATTACACCATGCACTAATCTAAACTCAGAACATGAAAATCTTCACAAAGCTCACACATTATCAAAGCATAATGTCCATCTTGGCCAGCATAACCAATCATCTGACTCATATTTAATGACGGGATATCCCGTCCCATCTGGATGACACTATAACAAAGATTGGACTAGTTTTTTCCACATCCTCATATCTGTGGTACAAAAAATGGCTCTATTTCCACATTATTCACCTTGTCTTTTTGAACAGTACTGCAGGAGTGAAACTGGCAGAAAAAACACAAGCCCCAGGAGTCCTACAAAATATATCCTCCAGAGTTTTCCATGCCAACTTTTGTTGGCTTCTCTTGTAGAAAAAAGTGAGCTAACTGTTGGCAGTTGACATGCAAAAGTAAAAAGTTGTCTTTGATGTATCTTGGAGTGTCAACTTCCCACAGTTAGCTGACTTGTCCTGGTAGTGGTGACATGATCCACTATAGATCAAGGTTGGCCCCACAAGATACATCAAGAACTGTGGACTTGCAAGCACACAGGGGTTTTCAGGATTGCTACACAAGGCCACAATTTACAACTTGGATGGTTTTTGTTTTGGGTCTGGTTAGTTATCCTCAGACAGCCTCTAGATTCATGTATGTTCTTCTTTTCCTGTGCTTTTTTTTCTTACTTGTATAAAGATATCTTCATGCCAACCAATTGTACCTTTTTTATTGCTCTTTTATCAGGCACATTCAACAAGACTCTCCACTCACGGCACTGGTAAAATGATTGGGCTTCATCTCGACTATGTATACATGCCACCAAGACACGAACTTGACCAAGTTCATGAAGCAAAGTTGATCAAGTCAAGCAAACTTGACCAAGTTCACAAAGAAAACTTGACCAAGTCCACCTTGCTTCACAAGAGGGACTTGCAAGTTATCAGGTTTTCCGGCCTGAGAGCACCCACTAAAATACTTGGATTTTGTTATCTTATTGGCATCATTTTTCTCACAAGAGCAAAATTACCGCTGAGCGGAACCATTGCAGGCATCCTTCTTTGGCCAAAAATGGCCCACTCCATTTTTTTTTTTTTTTTGACCTCAAACAAAGAATTTTCCCCTACTCCAAAGTTTTCTTTGCCCCAGAAAATGTCTGAATCTGGGGTACCCTTTCAGGTGTTTTGATGGACGAATCCTTAAGCCATGGATAAAAAAAACACGAGGGGGCAGTTTGATTTCTTTCAAAAAAAAAGAAGAAAAGTTCTGATGATGTGCTGTTGTGGAGGGCATCATTTTGTGTGCGAATTGTCGGTCTAGGAGGTTGGGGGAAGCCATGGTGATGGTGATTTTAAAAAAAATAAAATGGGCAAAAAGTGGCTAAATTATCAAGTTCTCTCAAGCAAGAAATCCGGTATATGTAACTCATAAGCCCCTGCGCTGACTTTGTCACCCGGTCCCAGGCGCTTTGTTAAGCTTGACCAAGACATAAGCCAATCTTTCGGAAGTTAGTCCAGTCCAGTCCAGAATAAAAAAAAATTGATCCTACACTGGGCTATTCAAGAATATCTCTGGGATTCAGGTACCCAGAATCCATGCCATTGATGTTGTTGTTGTTGTTGTTTTTTTGTTAAGTATTGTATCTTTGAGTACACCCTAAAACCTCATCTTATCAACCCGCCCCTTTACACCATTGTTGAAACCGCTTGAATCTCTTTGGTGGTTTGGCGGTGGGAACTACTACACTCTACTTGTTTTGGGATGCCCTTGAGGGCTTGGAAACTCAGTCGCTGTTTAATCACCATGAAAAAAACTGTGGGTGTCAGGTGGCATGCAGCTTACTCCAGCAGTTATTCAAACTATACACTAATCACAAAGTTGTGAAACTCCCTGATGATGACAAAGGGACCATCGTTATTGAAGTGGAGTAACTTTGGAGTACTACTGGAGTATCAACAGATGTTACAGAATGTCACCTCAAATTTTTCACAGTGCATTGCCTGAGATGTGGAATACATGAGTGATGTATCGATGGTGTACTGCATCTAATTTGCACCGGGAGTGTTTTCATTGATCGACGGGAGATCCACAAGGTCATCAAGACATATCGACGACCAAGGTCTCAAAGTGATACAAATAAACAAACACAAAACTACAGATTCAAGTAAATATGTTTTCTTTTGTGAGGTGGGTGGGGGGCAAGAATCCCGCGATCGATAGACTCTCAATCGATAACTAATCCCCCAATCAAACGTGTGTGTAATGTGAGGGAATAAGGTGGCTGAAGAGAGGTCGTGTGAGAGAGAGACAAAGAAAGAGGATGGATACTGTAGAGTGATTTTCGTTCGGTTAAGAAGGCAGGGTAGGTATCAAGCACCAGATAGCAGAAGAAAAAGTACAACAGATCGACGAATAGCTAATAAGCCAAGGGCGAAATAACGGAGAAGGAAGGATCGGAAAAGGAACTGCTCAGAGGTCGATGATGACTTCTTCCTCGAACTCGACTTGGTCGATGGCCTTGAAATAGCTCAATCGAGCCTTCCTATCCGGCGGCGTCACGGGCTGCAAGTGTGTTCACAAAAAAAAAAAAGGGGGCGACGGGTTCAGAGAGGGCCAACCCCCCAACAAAAAAAGAAACTGAATGACGTACGTCGAGCGGTGCATGGTTCGGGTCCCCATTCTCGTCGCCAGAGGCTTTCTGCGCACCAGCTTTGGGACGAGTGTTCCGGCGAGACTTGGGCAGATCCTCAACGGATTTACGACGCGAGCGAGGGGTGAGGATGTTGGAGATTTCCTTAGCTTTCAAGACGGGCCGGCCGGATGGACTCCTCCTCCTCCGGGGCGCTTTGGAGCTCTTGGACCTGCTGGCTCTGGCCGGCGGTGTCCCTGCTCGAGACGGGCTGGCTGACGACCCCTCGTGCGTCGTTTCGGCTCCGTCGGATCGACCTTCATGAGTCGCGTCGGGTGTCGAGCCCGGTGGCTGGTCTTTCTGGGCCCGTGGTCGGACGCAGTTCTCGTCGTTTTTCGCCTTCTGAGTAAACAGACCAAACAAACACATCGGTAAGACCCCAATATCGAACTTGGGAGTTACAGCCCAGAGACGAGAGGCCAACTAATAAGAGACTCACGGAAAAGGAAGATTTGACTTTAGCGGGGGGGATTTTGCGAGAGTTTTGGCGGCGGGGATGATGGCGAGGGGGGGCAGGAGAACGGATGGATCGAGCAGAGGATGAGGGGGGCATTCGGGAGGAGTTTTTCCTCGATGGCCTTGGAGGTTTTTTGCGGAGGTTGAGCAAGTCAGCGAGGGAGAGATCGGAGGATTGATGGTTGTCTGGAGGGTCTTGAGTCGGCTGCTGCTGTGCGGCCATCACATCTTCAACCGTCGTTGGCATTTTGGCCGGCGCTTCGGTCCGCTCTCGCTCGGCCTGGAAAAACCCAAACGGATCTTCCTCGTCGTATCTTGTGGGTGAGTTTGTTTCCGAGTGGACAACTGCTTGAGACGGGTGAGTGACTTTCTTTGGGTGGATAGATGTATCGGATGGGGCATTGTGAGCAGCTGAAACGGGTTTCCGGATATCCTGAGACGGTTTTTTGGTATGATGGGAGTCTCCTTTGGAAGGAGCCGATTTGGTGGGAGAGGGCTCCACCACGGCCGGCGCAGTTCGTTGTGGGGTTGGGGTGGCGCTGGGGGGCAAGGGTTGGCCGGGATGCTCGGAGGCAGATGCGGATCTAGCCGTCCGAGCTGGTAATTCTTCGATTTGAGGAGGGCCATCAGAGTGTTTAGGCTTAATGGATTGTTTGATTTTCACTGGTTCTTCCGGTTCTTCTTGTTCTTCTTTTTCTTCTGATGGCAGTGGTGTGGATTCTCTTGCAAATGTGAAAGTCCGAGTGGAGTCGACCCATCGCCTTGTGGATTGTTGTCTATCCTGACTGGTTGTATGGTTTCAGTTTCTTTGCTCTGTTCTATGAATCGGAGACAGACTGAACATACACTTCTGACCCGAGCCGAGTGGGATCCCAGAGTTGAGTGGATGGTTGTTTGGGAACGAGTGCTTTGCAAGCTGCTGCTCTGGTCGTTCGTCTGCTTTCTGTCATCGTTGCGGTTGGGTGTTCTCCAAACCCAGTCATACCAATCATCACCAAAACATCTCCGGAGAACTCGACACCAACTCAAGACAAGGGCACTAACTGCTCATCCCATTCCATCACACTCCTCCCAGTCCATCACACCCTTGGTTTTCTCTGGCTCTCATTCATATCTTTTTCCTTTTATTCCATGTTTACTTGACCACCAATTAATAACTATTATATTTAAGCCGAGAGTGGTCAGACTCATTGGTTTCTCATCAGTAAGAATTTTCTGCCAAAGATTTTTGGCCTCGTTACTTTAGCCACTCTCATGACTTCATGTTTGTGGTGTGAACTTCTGAAACGAAAAATGTTGTGCCAAAAACTTTTGGTGAGTAACTTTATTAAGATCATCTTTGTAGTACCCAGAAAGATATTATCATTTATCTTCAGTGTCACATTTGCATTCCAAAATCAGTCTTCCTACTTTCCCTTGAAATTGGGCAATTTTTCATTACCATCTTCGGATCACTTCACTTATTATTTCATAGTCATTGTTGCAATAGGGGGAAGTTCACAATAAGCTTTTTTTGGAAATCTTTTTAGCAAACATCAAAATAAATTACCACTTCTTGTCTCACTGCTTCATGCTTGAAAACTGTCTGGCTGATTGCAAAAAAAAAAATACATTTGAAAAAGCGAGGTAAGGTATTGAAAGCACAAATGAAATTGTGAAACCTCCTTAATTTACCAATCAGGTAATCCCTTCATTTGTTTGAAGACTCTTTCCACTTCCACTTCATTTTGATTTGAATTTTTTGGATGGCACTCAGAATAGGAAATCAGCAATGTACTTAAGCCATGGAAGCCAGTGGTCAAATTTTATCACAGTTATTTAGATTCCTTTAAAATCCAATGGCTCCATCTCAAAGAAAAAATAAACACACACACACACACACACACACACACACACACACACACACACACACACACACACACACACACACACACACACACACACACACACACACACACACACACACACACACACACACACACGCACACACACACACACACACACACACACAAGCTAGACAGATTTGAAGACTCCAAGTAATCTTGAAGGCCTTTTCAAACTTGTGACTAGAAGGAAACAAAAATATGCAGTTGAGTCTGGCAATCAAACAAAATTGATGTAGATTGGAAATATTACAAAAGATTAAAAGATCGACACCCAAAGCCTCTAAAAGGAGCCCATTGAATTTGACTATGGTATTCACTTTACTGTCAACAATCCAAGACCTCCTTGAATTGCAAACTTGTAGGTATCTAGAGGTTTAATCTACAAAGACTTCCAGACCAACTGGAAGTCTTTTACTCCCTATGACTCACTTTCTTTCCAGTCCACTCAAACTGCTACCTACACCTCACCAGAAATTCTGTTCCTCCTGGTTACAAATTATCTTGCAACTTGCAGTCAAGTTTTTTTTTGTCTCACCTCCAGGCTTTATTGTTTCCCAATCCGAGGTAAATGTGTACACTTTTGGGGCTGATATGTCTGAGGATGTATCATGTGTTGTGCATTGACTGGGTGGTCCTGGTTAAAATTTGGTGAGATCACTTCGTCACCACAAAGTAAGCTTCAGAATTGAGATTTTCAAGATCCTTCATCAATGACGGGAAGTCCCCCAGTTTTGCCCATATTTACATAGACGTAAAGCACCAGGCCATCACACATTGAACCTTACTGTAAATCTAGGATCCGTGTTTTTTCTCATGTAGGACTCATCAGATATCGCAATTGGTTTTTCGCTCACAGACCTGGATCTGCCAGGACTTCCACATCAACTGGCAGAACGTGGTTGGTTGTTTGTTATCAAAAATCTATATGGGAAGCGCTATGAGGTCCTAAGCTAGAATGTCTCGGTGGCCAGAATATGTCAAGCCGAAAAGCAATAGTTGTGTATTTACATAGCCTAAGCTCCTCCTTGCAGTGGCCAGCAACTCTTGAGGAATAAGGAAAAGTTATGCTTTTTTTCATCCGTGTTTCACAGGCTGCGAGAGCTGCCACTCGTTACAAAGAAGTATTTATGTGTTTTTGTAAGTGAAACAGTACCATCAGAGCCCATCAGATGTGACTCTTCTGAGATTGTTAAGCGATCACGAAAGAGAGGAAGGGCGTTCTTCACATTTTTGACTACATAAAGGATGACCAATTCTCATGAGAGACGGAGCGTTTTGGCAGGGAGCTGGTTGGCGGGGGTTTCCATCAAGCCCCCTAGACCCTGGAGGGGCCAGCTTATGAGTCCAGCCTCAACACCAAAGCTCGATAAAAAAAACACTCAACAACCACCAATCAAAAAAGGATGCAGAACTCAGCCAACCTCTCGTCGAAGGAGAAACTACCACAGTTCTACCTTCCCAACCCAGCCGCAATCAAGACCCGCTCCTACTCCAACCGACTGCCCACAATCGTCCTCTTCTCCGTCTTCCTCTCCCTGCCCATCTTCCTCTTCTTCCACTACACCTGGAACCAGCCAAACTCCATCCATCCCTCTACCAACCCCTTCTCAACTGTCCCTTCCCCAGACACCTTCGCTCATCCTCACCGTTCTTCCGATCATGGCCAGCTTCCTAAACTCGGCGAACTCATCCCCTCTAAAGATACCCTCAAGGGCGGTACCATCATGCCCAAGATGGCAAACGCTACCGCTAAGTCGGTCTCCTCCCCCTCCTTATAACACTTGAACCATGCACTCATTCATCCATCTATTTTGTTAGGGCTGAATTGGGTCGAGCTACTTGGAAGGTTCATCTCGGCTTCTCTGAAACGTTTCTTCAATCCTTTTACATGACTTGAAACCGCGCATCATCATCTAATTTTGCTGATCTTATGTACATTCTCCTTAGTTCATGCACACAATGACAGCTCGGTGAGTCCCAACCACCTGCTCTGCTTAACATATCACACTCGACACTCACACTCAACTTGTAATCAATCAGATTCCCCGAAAAACCTACGGCTGATGAACGAGAAGCTTTGAAAGCGTTCATCTTCCTCTTCTCAAGGTTCGTTTCTTTTCTCCAAATGAGCAAAACCAGTCAATCGCTTTTTTCTAATCCCTGAAACAATTTTTGGCCTTCTTTTCTAATCTAGACTATACCCGTGTGGAGATTGTGCAAGACATTTCCAAGAGTTACTCAAACAATACCCACCCCAAGTGAGTCGCCGACAACCCTACAACGTACCACCCAAGCCCTCGACAACTGACGTCGACATGTTACACACCTATAAAAAAAACAGACATCCTCGAGGAACGTGGCCTCATTACATCTCTGCTCACTCCACAATCTCGTCAACGAACGCCTGGGCAAACCGGAATACAACTGTACCAGTTTGTTAGAGAACTACGACTGCGGATGTGGACACGACGAGAAAGATGCCAAGAATCCTAACGAGTCCTTCCTCAATACCATCCCCCTAATGACTCCTGCTTTCTGAACTACTACTGCTCTTACTCTCACTTCTGTTTCTGTAGTCATCTTCTCTTCCCCTTCAAATATGCTCTTTTACCCTTTTTCTTTCATGTCGTGGTTTCTTTCCTACATAGCTTATACACAGACATATCACCTGTTCTTTTTTTTTATCATCGCTTGTTGTACTTACTTATCCAATACCAACACTTCCAGCGTTTTTTTGTTTTCTTATGAACAGTCAAGACAGAAGAAAAGTACATAGATTATAGCATGCCCTATGTGTGTAATAGCCCTTGCCAACTTGAGGATCCTGATTGAGTGTGTCACAGGACATTTGTAAACTTTGGTTATGCCCCTAAACAATCAACAAATGGAGGACTTCACATCCCTCCAATCTTCTGAATTTACATTCACACAAAGGGAAGACTGTCTCCAGCTCCAAAAAACTACATACTTGTAAGTCTTATTCAGATGTTTTTTTTTTGCAAAGAGAGAGAGGGTTTTAAATTGAAGGGAGAGTGCATGTACATACATACAGGGGATTCATCATATAAATATGTAAAACAGACTCATTGTGATTTTCTATTTACAGAAGCTGAACTACAACAGGACCCAGGAAACCGTCTACAGATGTCAGTAACAAAAATGTATGAATATTTTGGAAAAAATCCAAAATGGTACTCACCAAAACTGTATGAATGATCATTGTTGACCAAGAGGGTACTCACCTGAAATGTATAGATTTTTTGAAAGAAAACCAGGGTTAGTAACCAAAAAATGTATGAGAGTCAAGTCCCTAAGGTTTTCTGACTGTAACCCCCCCCCCCCCCCCCCCTTGGTAGCATTGACTTTCTCCAGCTTTTTTGTATTTATGGGAGATCTGCTTGCCACAGCCTCCAGCCTGCCACCCAGTTGAGATTTTGAACCATGATGTGATGTTGCAGTGTCAAATTAGAAATGGGATAGGGTGGGATAGGGTTCTCGAGGGTCTGCTAAGGTGGTTTGAATCCATTTGAAAATATTTAGGATTAATTTAAATAAAAAGAATCGTATTTTTGGTTTGCAAGAAGAAATCAAAATCAAGCAGAAAGTTTCTCAAATAGTGGTCTATGAATACTAACTAAACAAAAGTAACTAAGTTTTATAAGAATTTCCCAAAAACAGCAATTATGTAATAGTTCTATCTCTCTATCTACTTGATTAATAATGAATACATGATGATTTTTTACATTCACTGGCGCTCCTGTGGAAGGAGAAACGTGTTTGGCTGCAAATCAAGAGAGCCTTTCTTCACACTTCTCAGCGGAAAAAATGTATGAAATTTTACCCCGAAGCCCAAAAAAAAAAAAGGTACCCGCCAAAATTGTATGAAATTTTACTCCTAAGCAAAAAAAAGGGTACACACAAAAATTGTATGAAAAATTTTGCTGGAGTCAGAGCCTAGGCACAAAACTGTGAAAATGTATGAAATTTTGAAAAATCTGTGATTCTTTGTTACTGACCTCTGCAGGGGGTTTCTTGGGTCCTACTACAACACTAAAAAATCTAGGGTCTTCGACACCCGACCCCCTGGGATTGAAGGTGCGACCCACCCTACGTCCTCAGGATGGTCGGGGTGGGTCGCGCCTTCAATCCCCCTGTCGAAATGGGGGGTCGCAGGTCGAATTATCGACCCTCCGCCGAGGAGGAGCCTCGGCGAAGGGTACAGGCCGTACCCACCCGCCAAGGAGGTTTCCTCCTTGGCGCAAAGGTACTGTCAGTACCTCCCACCAAGGAGGAAACCTCATTGGCGGGCAGGCATGGGCTGTACCATCCGTCGGGGAAGATTCCTCCTCGGCCAACCGGTACAGTCTGTACCAGCCGACCGAGGAGAAATCATCCCCGGAGGAAGGTACAGACAGTACCTGCCCGCCGAGGAGCAACCCTCCCCGGTGGGAACATACTATCTCTACAATCCATTGGGGAGGATTCCTCCTTGGTCGGCTGGTACAGACTGTATCGGTAGGCCGAGAAGAAATCCTCCCCGACGGATGGTACAGCCCGTACCTGCCCGACAAGGAGGTTTCCTCCTTGGTGGGAGGTACTGACAGTACCTTTGCGCCAAGGAGGAAACCTCCTTGGCGGGTGGGTACGGCCTGTACCCTTCGCCGAGGCTCCTCCTCGGCGGAGGGTCGATAATTCGACCTGCGACCCCCCATTTCGACAGGGGGATTGAAGGCGCGACCCACCCCGACCATCCTGAGGACGTAGGGTGGGTCGCACCTTCAATCCCAGGGAGTCGCGTGTCAAAGACCCAAAATCTAAGACTTGGTGGTAAATTAATGTATAAATTGAGTTTAAATAGGGCCTTGGTTAAATGACTCCCAAGAATTGGAGTTGTGACTTCCACGACGGCCCCGACGTCACATTTGGGAGTCTCAGCTCCAATTCGATTTAATATTTGAGAGTCCTGCACCAAAAAAGTCAAAAAAGAAAACCCCGTAACTCATGTTTGACATGTGCAATTGCCCCAAGAATTTGGCTGGCTTGTATTTGTGCCAGGATGGTAACTCAGTGAAATTTTGAAACAATTTCACCCATTAGTTTTTTTCTGCCTTTTTTTTTAAATTCCTAACTTAATCCCAAAACCCGCCACAACTCTTCACTGAACGCCTCCAGGTGTCTCAGAAATCCACGAAAGTTTCACCTACACGAGAGGGGTCCTGGTTTCTCTCATACATATCTCATGCTTATCTGAATTTTTATCTCTTGCTCCCTCACTTTTTATTTTTGAGAATCGGTATTGCTTGGCATTAAGCATGTCCCGGTTAGATGGATGTAGCATCAAGAGAAAGTCTTTTTGAAAAAGTTCTTCGTGACCTGAACGGATCCATAAACTGCGCAGTGCCAGATGGCTTTGCCTCATATCACCGGAGTGTGGTAAGTCCCGATGGCCCGTAGGCTAAAAACACCAACCCTTCCTATTCTGATATAGGGTGATGCGCGTTGCCGATCGCCAATCGGTCCCTGCTCATTGTTTTGTACCGATTTCGGTGTGACTGGAAAGTGACCAAGTAACCGGCGATAGTTCTTGAACAAGACTCAAGAGTGACACTGAGACTGAGAACGAAGCTGCAAGTCTAGCCTCTTCGTCTCTTCGTCTCTCGGACCACTCTGGCTTGACCTGATAGTCCATGCCAGCCTCTTCTGCCCTTGAAACACAGGCCGGATCGCGGGCAAGACCGAACAGGGCCGCTAAAGCTAAGCGCTTGCCCCAGGATTGACCAGAGGAAAGCCCAAGAAAAGAACTGGCCCTCGGATGACACCGGTGTTTCAATTGATCAAGACGACTGCCCATTACCTTTAGCCTGACGGTTGGTGAACGGGTTTTCTGTAGCCCGAAGTGCCAGAGATGCTTTAATAGCACCCCCTCCTGCCCCATTCTTGTAATCTACGCCCACATCATCACCAACATACACACCTGTAAGCTCCCGGACATCTGCCTCGACTTCCTTTCTTACGATACCATTGTCAGTCACAGATATTCTACCAGCTATTCAAGCCCATTGACCTTCATCAGTCTGACTAGTATCATCAACATCCTTCCTCTTGCGTTATAGCAGTCTTCTTTTTTTACACTTTATCATTGATTGACTTTACTGGATTGCACCGGATCACTCTTAAGCTCTCTGTATTTTGCGCTATTAGTTACCTCTCTTTGTTTGCAGTTCACCTTCCATCAGCAGCCTCTCGACTCTTCTCACTCTTCTTGCTTAACCAATCGAGTTATCCCGTCAAAGATGCCTTCCGACTTCGCCACACAAATTGGCGTAACTAGACTCCCCAACCTAACCGGCGATGGACGCGATGGCTTTCCCTCTCGAGCGCAACATGATTGGTGTGTTGGGCAGTACCTTGGCGAGATGTGCGAAAAGAAAAGGGGAAAGGCTTTGATTGTAAGTTGTCAACATTTACTATTCGTACGACATGTGCCCATTGCATCATCTGACTCAAAGCGCCCCTTCAGGACAAAAATCTTTATGACCGGATTCTCGCCGTTTGCTTTGATGATAGTAACAAGAAGACGGAGACAGCCCAGTTTCGCTGGTGGGTCCGCCGGACCTTCAAGCTTTACTCTGAGCCCCACGGCCATTACTTGATGCACGAAAATAGACCGATTGCCGTTAAAGAACAAATTTATGACATCCTGGTCTACGCACATGCTGAATGCGGGCACGGAGGTCGAGACAAGACGTCAGCCGCCGTTCGCCGATACTTCTCCTGGATCCCAAAGGATGTCGTCTCCCGTTTTGTCTCAGTGTGTCCAGGCTGCCATGCTCGCACACAGAAGGATGACGAGTACTTCAGCAACAAAGGACCCGATGGCTACTATCCCGTCCATGATAAAGTCCGTCAAATGTCAATCGACAGCAGAAAATCTAGTGTCGAGGATTACAAAAGCACCTCCCCTTACCAACCACTTTTGGCCGCTGGCATGGTGAAGATCCTCAAAGCGGTCGAAGGCGCAAGATCATCTATTCCCTTGCCTGAAAAAACATTAGAAATCCCCTCAGCTGCCTATCAAACTAGCTACCTTCCCCTGCCCGACACACTTCTGGCTCACTTTCCATCTGGGAGCAATTGTCCTTCGCCCTTGAGCATGCCGGAAACTCCTCAAAGGCCAATTGGAAGCCCTGCAAACATTTCATCGGGGCCTGAATCAACCTCAGCTGATATCTACCGAGAGAATCTTCCAGTGTATCTTGATATGAGTTGTGGATCAAGTTATGTGAATGTGCCTCAATCTCATGGTGTGTCGGCTTATGCGAACAATCAACCCCGCTCTCTGAGCCTTCCACTTGTCGGATTCCATGAGAACTCGTCGTCAGTGCAAGAGGCCTTACATGGGCCTACCCCAACTGACAAATCGGAAAAACCCTATGGTCGACTTTTCAACCCGCGGAGTAAGTCTCAGTGTTCCCCTTTCCCTCATATCGCCAAACCCCCTCGACCAAGTACAGGGCGAAAACTTTCGTCCATATCAAAAGAATACAAGAAGATGGTGATTCCGGAAAGCTTTGCTCCTTCGGCCGACATAAACTGTTCTAACTCTTACTATGGCTCTCAATCCTCGAATCAGAGTCTATCTAACTCCGAAGACGATGGCTATAGCAAATCCACCTTTTCATCCCCTCCGACCTACCAGTCCAGTTTGCAGCAGCAAGACATTTTCCAGGATTATTCTCTTTCTCAAAGTTCAAGTAAGGATCTCGAAAGCCTCCAATCACTCGATCTGCATGCACAAGTTGGACCATTCGGAGAGTACCGTGTGGAGAATCCGGTTCCGGATTTCTCAGCTTTCGAGAGTCTGCCTCCTTCCCACTTAAGATACATGGATCAGTATCATGGCGACGCCCTCCTTGGTGGAGTGCATGCTCCTGAGAGCTGGAACAATGAAGCTGCTTGTGACTTCATCCTTCCAGAGCTTTTGAATAGCCAAATATTCGAAAACTCGCCAAATGAGTATTGTCACCTCGTCAGCCTAAAAACACCCGGAGGTTTATCCGACCAGGCTGGATTTGAAACTCATTCTCAATCCTCCTTCCCTGCCCACGATTCGTGGTCAGCCGGTGGTTCCGCCTCTCAAGAACTTTACAACGTCCCTGACCCGTGCTACCAGACCCTTTACCTTCCCATCAGCCAGGCCAACGTTGAGCTTTTCCATCTTGGTAATCAAAACGTCACTATTGACAGCGATACAAACCACCAGCCAAGCGTTGTTTTCTCAAATAACGACACTTTCAATAACTCTTCAATCATCGAATCCTCTTCAAGTATCGAATCTACTTCCAGTTTCCCCTCTAACAGTCTAGGTAATGGTTTTGCCGACGAATTTCAATTCGGTTCTAATCCGACCTACTGAGATGAGAACACCAGAAAATTTAACGCATTCTTGTCTTAACACTCTAGTATTCCTTTCTCAGTCCCACCAGCTCGTCCTTCTTCCTAAGTATCAGCAGTTCGTCTTTCTTCGTCTCTTTCCAAGTTTCAGCAGTTTGTCTTTTTGTAGTTTCCTTCTCTCTCTCTCTTTCCCTGTTCACTCCAAAAGCATGCAGGTTGTATTACATGGACACATTTTTATATTGTCATCGTTTTTTAGTGACTGTTTTTCGCTTTTCTTCCTCGTCTTTTATTTATTTATTTATTTGTGTTGGCTCGATTGCATCAAAAGCAATGCACATTCCTTTTTGAAAATAAAAACATTATAAATAGTGCATCGCTCGGGATGTTCGTTTGAAGCCCCTCGCATATTAGGGCCACAGCCTAACAAGCACACGGCACACACACATCTATACTGTTGGAAAAGCTGACCCTAGTGGCCAATCAGGCAAGAAGCAGGATATTAACATCAGCAGCTTCAAGACTTGGAAAAAATCCTTTTGACATCTTTCACCTGCCTTCTTACAATGATAAAATGTTTGTTTTTGAGGGGAGGTTAATTTTTGAAAACATTTTCTTCTTTTTGCCAAAGTGTTGGAATTTTCACCTCCTGCCCTCAGGAGTTCTTTTGTTTTTTATTCAATTTTAATTTTTTATTCATTTTCTCTGTGTCATTGTCCCACAAACTGGCCAATCTTGTATCTAGATATATTAATCACTGCTAGTACTTGAGAAATTCAATATCTGTTCTGTCTTGTACAGGTCTTTCTGAGAGATTTTTCACCCTCTCAGTTGTCCCATTCAATAGCTAATTTGCCATTTGAACCCCCTCTAGCCAAAGTGGTCTCCTTCCTCCCTAGACTCTATTACTCATGAAAGACCTTGATTTCTAACACAAAGTACACCTGAGCCCCAGGTTCTTCAATGCTGTATGCAGCCCGCAGCCTCATGAAGTCCTTATTTGGTTCAAAACTCATCATCCCTTACCTCAAATTTATTCAAACCAATGTGGATGCTCTAAACATGCACCTCAGTCACCAAGCTTCTAAGCTTAGCAACTGACCATAAATCTTGCATTGGATGTGTTCTGATGATACCTTGTAAGAACCTGCTGGTAGGGAAGGATGCTGGAGCCATCTGATTCTCATGCTCAATGACACATCTAGGTGATTTGTTTTTCTTTTTTTTTGTAGGGCTAGGAGTTGCTGCTCCAAATCCTCTGACTTTGATATGGTGAATGGGAGTTGGCTGGGAGTTGCGACTCCAATTTGACCTTGGAGGGCTGGGAGCTGGAAGTCAAAATGTGAAAATCTGGTTATTTTGAGGGGAGTCACTCAAATTGAGGAGTGTTTGGAAATTTGTAGGGAGTTGCAAGTAGGTAATCCTGTTATCAGTTCAATTTTTGGGAGTTGTCGACCCCTAATTCCTCTAAAAGAGGATAAGTGGGGAGCTGTTGTGATTCACAGCTCTAATGTTTCAAAAAAGAAATTTTAGGGAGTCATTGGGGGCCCAGCGGCATGGATTCTGCAAAAAATGAAATTTTGTAGTGAGTTTATATTCTGATCAGTTTCTTTTGTCCCTGCTCAGAATGGGAGTTGCCAATCTAATCTTGCATCAAATTTTATCAGCTGTGGCAAGTTGCCACTCCAAAACCTTCCCAGAACCACAAAAACTTGGTGTCTCTGGCCAGAAAACTCAAGCATACCACTCACTTTTAACCTTTCTAACAGTATGCTTTCTGAATCTCAGGATTACAGACCTTTGGATATTTGATAAGATCAGGACACCAAAGAACAGGTAAAAAAATCAATGAGTGATTTCTAGAGATGAACCCAGCCCAACAAGCAATTCAAATTGAAGCCATTTCTTACCTCTTGCAAGGATCTGGAAGCATCATCAACATCTCCTTTCCAAAGCCGGCTATCAAGGGAAAATGAAGACCTTTGGGTACATCCATAAAACCCAAAACAACATCCAAGAATCTCAGAACAACAAAAAGGGATGCTGTGCCTTTGAAATCACCAAAAAAAATGAAGAAAAATACAAGCTTGGAACCCAGCTTCCCCAAAAGGCTTCCACAGAAGCAGTTAAAGAAGACCCTAAGAAGAAAATTTGTACACCCAAAGTAGTCAAAAAAGAAGTATATAACCATCCTCCCAACAACCCTCACTACCATTCTATTCTCCCAAAGATCATTCATTTTTTTTACCATGTCAGCCTTGGAGACAACAAGCTTTGCCCAAAAGGCTTCAACTACTATTTTCTTTATTAACAATACTTCCCAATTGATCCTTATACCTTAATTTGGTGATTTATTACCTCTCTTGAACTTAAATTGTGTAGTCCCACTTCATCAATTGAACAGTGATGTTCTGTGAATATAAGTGTTGAGTGATTTCTAAGTTGTGTTGATTAAATTCTTCAAGTTGAGAATCAAGATGAATAAATCCATTTTCAAACCAAATCAATCCCACTTTTGTGATAGGCAAGAGAAATGGAATGAAATTATTTTCACTGAGTATTCCAGCCTGAGTGAAAATGCTCAATCATCATCACGTCCAACCAGAACCAAGAACTTAGGAACCCTGAATAACTTATCCCTCACACAGGCTTGAATACCACTAAGGACATCTTGCTTCAGCTATATCATCCTTGCTTCACTGTGTCAGGTTATCTTATTAAGTCTCCTTTTGACTGGCTACTATGTCTTCTTCTTCTCATTGAATTCATCCCTTGAGTGTTGGGTTATCACTCTGTGCCTTGAGTGTTGGGTTATCACTTAGTGCCTTGATTGCAATGCTACACTACACTACATGACCAATAACCGTTCCTCCATTTTTGTTGGGAAGGAGGCATTGAGTAAGCTCCGCTTTGAAGCTTACCCCAGTTATGAGACTGCCAATTAAAATAAGGGGCTTGGTTATGTGACTCCCGGAAATTGGAGTTGGGACTCCCAAGACTGCGGCGACGTCAGGTTTGGGAGTCGCAGCTTAAATTCAGTTTTGAATTTGGGAGTCGCCTCCCTAATTCAGCTGAATATAAATTTAAAAAAAAATATTAATTTTGGGAGTCACACCCCCAAATCCGCAGTTGGAATTGGGAGTCAGCACACACTGAACGGCCTGTTTGACTGCTCAGACAGGCAGTTCAGCCTCTTTGACTGGTCAAACCGGCTTAATGGCCAGTTTGACTGGTCAGCCTGTTTGAACTGTCAGACGGGCTGTTCTGTCTGTTTGACTGGTCAAACAGGTTGAAATGCCTGTTTGACCAGTCAGACAGGCTGAACGACCTGTTCGACCGGCCAAACAGGCTGAACCGCCTGTCTGACCCGTCACACAGGCTGAACGGCCTGACTGACTGGTCGAAAAGACTGAAAGGCCTGTCTGACCAGTCAAACAGGCCGTTAAGCTTGTTTGGCTGAATGACCTGTTTGACTGGTTGAAAAGGCTGTTCAGCCTGTCTGACCGGTTTAAAAAGCTGTTCAGCCTGTCTGACCAGTTGGACAGGCCGTACTTCATCCTGTCTGACTGGTGAAACAGGCGCACCAGCTTCAACAAAAAAGCGGGTTTTGTGCCTGCTACAAAAGTGTAAAAGTGCGCTTTTGACCGCTTTTTTAGGGTTTTCTTTCTTTTATCATAAATATAACTGTTATCCTTGTCTTTTTTTTTGTATGGCTTTGTTTTTGATTTTTCATAAATTGAATAAGAATGTGGTTTGCAAATTGTTCACTTTATTCATACTTTTTGAGGAATTTTTTGACAAATATAATTACAAACAAATGTCCTCATGAATATTTTAAAGCATTAGGGAGGCATGAGGGATTGAAACAATATTGGTGGGGGTTTTGATATTAAAGTAGGAAAATAGAAAAGAAAAAAAATACATTCAATTTGGTTATTTCAAACTCTCTGGAAATTTCAGAGAATTACACGGCCAGCACTCAGAAGGCTCTGTAAAATTTTCAGCTCATTTGCTCTGTCCAAGTATGAGCTGTGTTTTTTTTTCATTTTTGGTGTTTTTTTGCCTTTTTAGAGTTGCGACTCCCAAATTAAAAAATTGATTTGGAGCTGCGACTCCCAAACCTGAAGCCATGGCGGTCTTGAGAGTCGCAACTCCAATTTACAGGAGTCACATAACCAAGCCCCGAAGATAAATAGTTTATCATTAGTCTTTTTTTATCACTATCCTCCTTCACACTTCTTTTCTCTAACTCTCTGGTTGTATTTCCACTTTATCTTAGATAAATCTAACCTTTGAGTGCAAACCTGTGTGTCCATATGTCATTTGACTATCCTACAGTTGTCGCCTGAGTCAACTGTGGGTTGCTACGCTACCTGTAACAGGTAGCATAGCGATAATCGCTAACAGCTAACGGCTTTTGCTGTAGCTGTTAGTGGTTCAATCACTATCACTACAGCCATTTTTAGCGGTAAAAAGCTGTTACAATGGCCTGTAGTGCAGTGTAGCGGCCCTTAGGACTGCTACAAAATTGCCAATGCTACAGCGTCGGCAACAAAAAATTAGGGCCGCTACGCTACACTATTTTGGGCAAATAGCGTAGCAACCCAGCACTGTTTGAGTGTTTAACTTAAAAGTGACAGAGCCAACTCGGCAGTTGGAGACTTTCAAGAGACTAGGGAAAGTAAGTGTATACGTCTCAACAATTGAATTCCAAAAATGTGGCCTTAAGAGACACTGGCTCACATGATACTACAGAATTCCCTTCCGAGGAAAATAAGATGGTCAACAATAAACTATAATTTTATCTCTCGCCAATCAAAAAAAAAAAAATCTTTCAAGATTCTTTGATCATATTCTCTTGTCTTTTCTCTTCCTGTCTGAGTTGTATTCCTACTTCTTTGAGTAATACAAATTTTTGAGCCTGAACCCTTGTGTCCTGCTGTCACCTTAGAGGCACAGGCTCACATAACATTCCAGGACATTGAGTGAAAATTCTGACGGTAACTGTGGCTTTTGAGTGGCTTCTTATTGTCTTGGACACTTGTTACATTTGAAGGCATTTGATGGATCAAATGATGCACCTGTTGAGATTGCACATGTTATTCCTCTTGGGCTTGTTTGAAAGTATTTGAGAATTTTGGACCTAAAAGCTTGAATTCATGCTACAGACTGAAATGGTGGAGAGTTTTAATGTGTTATACATATATACATCAATCCTCACTTTGTTCAAATCATCTGTGTCCTGGAACAGATTTTGTAACAAGCTACAACAACTATGTCATGTAAATGGGGCTCCTTTTTTCCGGAGCCAAGGGTGTGATGCATGAAACCCCCTCAGGCAGCTGTGAAATGACCCAGGACACAGAAATCTTTTCTGTGCAGGTCAGGAACGAGGGTAACCTGTATGGCTCTCATGACCCTGATTTTTCCGGGCTGAAAGTACCTTTGTCATTCCTTGGCCATGCTATATAACTGAGCATAAACAGGTCTTCAAAGAGACAACAGAACTTAGAGCATCTCCAGTAGAAAGGAGATGGATTGCCTGGGCATTTCTTCCAGATTTTTGACCACGTACCATCTTTCGAACTTTGACCTGTTGTGAGGGTTTTTGTAGGTCCAGAAGACCTCAAATCTACCCAACTACCAATGTCTATGTTTGTGGTGTATTTTTTGTGACAGGAGGGGGTGGGTCAAATTAGAGCAGACCTGCTATATTTTGATCCCAACTCGCTAATGGCCCTTGGCTTTTGAAGCTCTCTGAGACACCTTGGAAAGCAATTGCAGGTGAGAGAGCAGGAAATCCCTGAGAAAGTTGATTTCAGCCTGCTAGAAACCACCCAATCCATCCCCTCTCTGCTGGAGATGCTCTTATATAATTGAGCCAAGAAAAGAGGGTTGAGGACAAAGCGTGAAATTACTATGAAATCAGGGATTTTTGTATGTATGCTATGTGGTAGGGTATCTTATCATTTATTACACATCTAAGTATTTAATAACTCGGGACATACGGAGAGAAGATACAGCAAATATAGTCATGTCGATACAAAACTGAATGACGTACGAGACAACCAGAAAAAAAAACACCACCACAATTAATTATGTATAATAAAAAAAAAAGGGAAGAGGGACCGATGTGTCAAGGAAGAGCTTGTATATATTTTGGCGTGTGAAGTGTGGAGAAAAAAAATGAATAATGATAAGACGGACTGAAATATGAGATTGAGTGTATGAGTTCATGGGTCTATTAAACCTCTCGACCCCCATATCCCCTCAGAAAAGAAAAGATGAAAAAGTCCCCTCCGGAGAGGAACAAGGAATAGGGATACGCAGATGAGATCGGTGGCTACGTTGGGGATAGTCGATATGTGGAGCTCTTGGTTAACGTGTCAAATGAGCGTATCGATACATGTGAAGAGTGTTTGACGACGATGATGGCGATGCGAAGATGAATAGTGTAAGCTTGGACAGATGCGAGAACGACGATGGAGGAGATTTGTGGCATAGACGTGGCTGCAGCTTTGGGGTGTGCGACTCGATGACGACGAATCGCAATTGGGTTTTTACGGTTGGATAAAAGACATGACCAATTGTAGTAATGCTGGTAACATGATGGCCGATGAGGTTGTGCGAGTTGTGGTAGGCTGACTTGTTGTCCCGTTATTGTTGGTAGTGGTTGTCGTTGTTGTTTCTGTGACTTGTAAGCCAGTCCCTTTGCATCTCTAGAAACAAATATAGATCAAAATCAATGTCTGAAAATTCATGTGAGCATTTATGGTTTTATCAAGAAAGACTGACATTATTACTGGCAGTAGGCCAACAGCTCAAAAACCGACACCAATTGCACGAAGCAGCTGGATCGTCTGTGAAGAAATTTCGATAGAGCAGGACGAACATCAAGATGGCCCCAACGAGACTGATGACTCGAACAGTATAAAACGTCCATCGATGGGTTATCGTTTGATGCAAGACGGGAAACAACAAAATCGCCAATAGGATACCCATGCTAAACCCTCCAATATGCGAAAAATTGTCGATCCCTGGGATTAATCCTAGAAGTAATCCAGCTGTGATTTCGAACAGCAGGAAAACCAACTGAGGTTTTTGTTGTGTTTCACAAATTATATTTTTAGCATCAGATCTTGACGGGAAAGGGGAATAACATGAATGGGCATTACTGTAGTTCGCTTACTTTGCGGGTAGGTCGGTACTCAATTGACCAATGTGCAATCAAGTCCACTAAGACCGCGGCATAAGTGGAAAAAATCGCCCCTGAGGCCCCGACTGAAGGTTGACCCACGAGAGAAAAGTTGCCTCCAAGAATGAAACCGAAGATACCGGATGGGAGGTAAAGTAAGATAAACCTTAGTGAACCCATTTGACGTTCGATCAAGGCAGATGAGGTGAGTTGGACGGCGATGTTGAGTAGGTAGTGGATCAATCCAGCATGTAAGAAGAGCGGTAAAACCTAGCGAATATTGTAGGATGCTCATTGTTCAAAAAAGTAAACAAATGAGACTGATTGTAAGCTGTGTGTAGAAGACATCCTAACAAGAGATTAATAATGAACTTACAAATCTGTAGGTTTTATGGTTGGGAAAACAAGCGATTGGCATGTCAGGATTTGATGAGACAGTAGATGTATGAATGATAACAGGACTCACCTAAATTTTTGATCTGGTTGACCAGGTTCACTAAACCCGCCAAAGCCGCAAATAGATTCAAGCGACTGAGTACAAGTGGCGTCATTGGACGTAGAATTTAAACAAGGAAAGGGAATGTTTGAGAGAGCTGGGACGTTTTTGATGCCTGTGAGCAAATCACAATCAGAATGATTCTTGTCAAGGTGAACAGCTTTCCGCGGTTTGCTTTGAAAGAGGGTCTTACAAGGAGTGAACCGAG
Organism: Puccinia horiana; assembly: GCA_001624995.1. Classification (NCBI taxonomy): domain Eukaryota; kingdom Fungi; phylum Basidiomycota; class Pucciniomycetes; order Pucciniales; family Pucciniaceae; genus Puccinia; species Puccinia horiana. The sequence continues at coordinate 275,242 of LWDY01000018.1, forward strand.
CTCCAGTGTTGATCAAGACTTCAGCCGAAGGTCCAATCATGTAATTGAAGGTTGGCTTAGTCGCAATCGGTGTACCTTGATATTTTGCCTATTAATAGAGAAATGGCTCAGTGCGAGTTGAGATTTTTGATTATAGAAAAGGGATGACTCAACGTTTGTGACGAATTCCATGATGAGGGCAACAAACATTCCCAAGCTTAGCAGCCAGCAGACGTAAGCCCTATCTTGAATTCCAACGCCCCGTTGATGGTTAGAGATGCGTTGATCCAAAGGGGTTGTATCCCAGAAGATCCGTTTCCATACTGGGGGCCGATAGACGATAGGTTGGTAGAGATCTTTTTGGATGGTGGGATGATCGAAGTGATCGTGAGGCGGAGGATATTTTGGCTCGAGGGCGGAGTCGGCTTCAGAGATTCGATAGTTGTCCTGGTCTTCAAGATGGTCATCCAAACGAGTTGAAGATGATGAGTTTGATTCCGATGTGCGCTTGGCTAGCTGATGGCGTTCTGGATGATGGTTGAGATGGTTATCGTAGTCAGAGGCTCGATAGTGTGACATGGTTAAGGGTGAGTGTTTGGTGGATGGTTTTCAGAGATGGTCAACAGGAAAGACAGGCCAACTGGAGTCTTGTGGTTTCTGCCAGAGTGCTAAATTAGATAAGCACATGATGAGTTCAGGGTCAGGTTGGCGGCGCCACCAGTGCGCGCCAAGTGCGCGCCGAAATTGGCATAAAGAGGGGGTGGCGCGCCCTGCTAACCCTAATTTTGGCAGAGAGAGTTGTCAGACTCTGACAGCTTTCTCTGTCTAATCCGATGGGTTGAAGATCTTGTACAACAGTTCTGGCAGCCTGCCAGAACTGTCAGAAAGCTATGTAGTCCGGAGTTAGACTCCGTACCAACTAAATATGTAACATTGATTGGCTGAAGCCTACTCTGGCTCATGGTCCACAGTGGACAGGATTTCTTATGTCTGATCTTGGCAAAGACCCATCTCGAAGGCGACAAGGAAAGTGCTCTTTCTGTCAGAAGGTCTTTAACCAAGCAAAGCCTCACCAGCTCTTCTCGCACATCAAGGATGCTTGCCCCAAAATTCCACCTGAAACAAAGTCGGAATATATTTCTGCTGTTTTGAAGAAAGCAGATTCAAGCTCCAATGTTTTGGAACCCTCCGACCAGGACAACAAGCAAATGATATCGTTTTCAATCCCTAACAAATCTTCTAGTCAATGTGAATCAGTCACCCACCACTTCCACCCAATGACAAACGAGAAAGTCCATCAGCTCCACGAACTTCTACTAAAATCAATTATCAGCTCCAATATACCATTGACCTACCTTGAGAATCCATATTTTCAAGAGTACCAATCAGAATTAGTCCGTTCGCCATATCAGATTCCACACCAAGTTCAAATGATCAAAAAAACCCTTCCACTTGTACACGCTCAACATGAAGCTGATATGTTTGAGAAACTCAAGGAACAGCGACAACTCACTTTGTCCTTGGATGGCTGGACTGACAATTCTGGTAACAACATTAATGCGCTGATGGCCCTGAAAGGTGCCAGCAAAAAATACTTTCTTGATGTGCTTGATCTACATCACAAACGTCACACCACAGAAAATATCTTATCAGCAATCAAAAGCTCTCTAAAATCCAAGCAAGTCGATTTTGGCCAGATATGTGCTGTTGTTACTGACTCTCCATCAACTATGATCAAACTCCAAGTGAGTGATGCTTTGAATTCGTTTTATTCTTAATCCATTTTCTCACTTTTGATTTTTTGGAACCTGGTAAATATGTTTTGCTCAGAGAATAATTAACAAAGCAAATCCACACATTGTCAAGGTACATTGTGCTTTGCATGTGTTCAATCTGATTGCCAAGAAAATAGCCGGTCATCCTAGCATGGAAAGTGTTATAAAAGGAAACAAGACACTTGTTAACTACTTCACAATGGCTGGATTCTGGCGCAAACACTTGTCAAGATGGCAAAAATCAAACGATGTCAAGCACGGCCTCCAATTGCTTTGTGAGACCCGCTGGTACTCCATGGCTAAAGTTTGTTTGGGTATCCAAACCCACGAAAACGGGTTCTGGAAATGTTTCGTGATCCCCTTGTTGATACTCCTTCTCTTACTGAACCCGTTATCAAGGTCATTTCATGGCAAATGAAACACTCATCAGCCTCTTGCAGCCGATTGTCAACACAATTGGTAATCTAGAACAATCCAAGACAACCCTGGCCAATATATGGAAGCACTTGCTAGATGCTTACAAGAATCTCAATAAAATCAATGTTTACTCGCGATTTGAACCTTTCAAGAATCATTGCATTGATGTCCTTCATGCACAAACAAAGGTTTATCATGAGGACATCTACATCATTGCATTTTTCCTTCACCAAGCCTACCGTCAAGTAGTGGTGTCCAAAAAACATTCGCTAACTGACATCGGTCAGACGATCCTTTGCCTTGCAAAGGATTGAAAGCATCCCTTCTTCAAGATTCAGTCAACCGGTATTACAATGCCATCTATCCTTTCAATTCCAAGACAGTCAATAAGCCTTTGCCATACTGGCTCACAGTAGCTCTCACACCCGAGTCGGAACCTTTGAAAAAACTAGTGATAGGCCTTCTGGAGATTGTCCCTCATGCTGCTGGAGTTGAGGGACTATTCTCTATGATGAATGCGATGAAAACTAAAGCTTGAAATCGTATTTCACCCAACACCTTAAAGATGCTGGCACAAGTCAAGCTACATCTTCTTCAAGGCAATCCTCTACTGGCTACTAGAAAGCACCCACGTGAGACGATTCGGAATATGAGAACATGAGAGCCTACGATACATTTCTAACACCGGCCAAACTGGAAGCCTTTGAGGAGGGTGTCTTCTCCGAAGAGCAGAACGTTGTCATTGATTCCAGAGACAATGTGCTCATGGACACTATCTTTGACTTTGATTTATTTGATTCTTTGCCTCCACAACCAAATCCTGACGTTATCAACATCGACGCTGAAGAAAGCAACGACATTGGTGATTCCAACTGGGACCCAAAAGAACTTTGGATTGCTTAATACACTCGTTAAACTCTTTTTATTTTTTCTTTATGTTTCTCTCATCTCTCAACCAAAAGGAAATGAAATCTATCTATCGCATTCTCTGAATCTCTGAAAAAAAAATGGCACCTGGGTGCGCCATCCTTGTGCCCCAGTGAGGTCCCACCTTGGCGCCTGTTTGCGCGCACCTCCTCAGAGGTGGCACCGACAACCTGAGTCCAGGGGTATGACCTTGCCAGCTCTGTCAGCAAGAGGCCGTCGCTCTAAAATTTAAATTAAGAGGTGGCCCTCTTGGGACTTCACCAACCCGGTCGACCCGGTTACAACCCCACCAGATCTCCATGGCAATCAGCTTGCTTGTTGACACCAACTGCAACTCGCCACCATCAGCTGACTCTGCCTTCCTACCACTCTTACTCAAGAAAGATTCCCAGATACATACTACATAAGCATACTCATCATTTTATATCCGATGATCAAGTCATCCATGGATACGCTAATTTTGTACATATTGTCTTTCTCAAAAAGCTTGGCTGTTTTTTTTTGCAACATGTCGTATGACTCTAAAAGTTGTCTTATAATTGTAAAGATATGTTGTGTAACCTTACCAAGTATGCTATAACCTCTCACAATTTTTTATGGGCTCAGACTGACAAAACATAGCTTAGACTCAGTTAGAGTGCGTGCCAACCATGACATCCCCACTTCAACTCTGACCAGATAACTCAGTTGGATGCTTTAGAGCATCTCCAGCAGAGGTGCTATCCAACCCAAAAATAAGCACCTACCGGGGGTGCCATTTTACCTTAGGAGCTAAAAAAACACTTTTGGGTTACTACATCTAGCAAACCTTTTAGATCATCTCCACCACAGTTGCTAAAACCTACATTTCAGCAACCAAGGTCACAGGGTAGCACCCAAGTCTCTAGCAACCAGTCAGCGCTAAGTGTGGAGCTATGTTCCCATGAGAGCATCTCCAACCGAGGTGCTATCCAATTTTTAGCAACCCGAGCCAAAAATCAGTGCCCACCCGGGGTGCTACTGTAGCTCCAAAGCTAAAAAAAGCCAGACGGTTGCCAGATCTAGCACCCTTGACAGCTTGTGACAGACAGGCAACCTGGGACATAAACTACATTTCCCGGTGAATCCAGTCTGACACCTCACATGTCTCACAACATGGCTCCGGATATAGCAACCTTGGCTGGGTACCAGTCCACATCGGGTTGCTATTGCAAAAAACCGAGGAGCTATATCTGGGTTTTAGCACCCTGATTATAGCTCATTGGGTGGAGATGCTCTGAAAGGCCTACTGGGGGGTGGAGTGGGGTTTGTGAGCTGGATTTCAAGTTTTTTTTGGGTTGTTATAGGGATGCCTGCAGATGGGGCATCCCTATAGCAGTCTTGGAGGTTTGTCAAAATTTGGCACTTGAGGTAGCACCTTGGGTGGGTGGCAATTTGGGCATCTGGTTTTAGCAACCGCGGTGGAGGTGCTCTTAGCACTTGTGACATGAACACATCCTTTAACCACACATTTCCAGGGTTCATCAGAACTTAGCAACACACATAGCTCTACTGCTGTTTGAGAATTATGAACAGATTGCTATCCCCCAAACACAGGAGCTATATTCTGAGTTTGACACCCCAAATATACTAGCTTAACACAAGCTCTCTCAATCGGAGGGCCGGTGACCTAAGGCTGGCAAGGGTGCCACTTGCAAAGCAAGCCTCCCAAGGAGGTGCTTGCCAGTCAAGTCATAATTTTGGCCTGAGAGTAAATGAAAGTTTTGGTGGAGAACACTGGCACCAGCTCAACAGCAGTGTTCCTAATGAATTTTCCCGCAGCCAATTGGACCAGTGGATATGCCTTAATCTGGTGCATACTATGGCCAAGCAATCATGATCTCCCGCCCATTATTTCCCTCACAATCACCTGTTGAACTTTGCTTTTTGGAGCAGATGGTCTCAAGTCCCTGTCTGCTTTATGCAATCTTTTTGTGGTAGAAGCTGTATTTCAGTGTATTTCCATGCCTTCCCAAAACTGTGGTCTTGCACACACTTTCTGGGATGAAATACAATTTTTGGTGATCTGGGAAAATAGATCAGGTAGACCTCAGGCTACTTAGGCAATTTTCCAGCTTGTCTTTGGGAACAGTGGTTGCGGAGTAATGACCCTTTGAGTAACAAATAAATAAATTATGCAATGAAACATGGCAGCTCTCAGGCCAAAAGTACGACTTTACTAGTAAGCCCCTCCTTTGGAGGCTTGCTTCGTGTCAGCCTGCTACTATTCAGAGACAACTTGACTTGGGCACACTACATCTGAAAAATAAACATTAAAAACTATGTAATAATGAAAGAGCCATCATTACATAGACTACAAAAGAGACATTATTACTTGTACACATAAAACAGAGACATTATTAAATGTACTAGTGTGTAACAAAAATAGTTTAGAGACATTATTATTATTACTTATACACAATGACTCTAAAATACAAAACATTATTTTACAACTCTGACTACCACAAATACTTGGAACCTTAGAAATAAGTTTGTTCCATAACAAGAAACAAATAAAAATAGAATTTATGAATAACTTCTAAACCTTAAAGACAACCTAGAATATTATTGTATATTCTGAACATACGTGGAAAATAACATGGGGTACCTCACCTACAGTACCCGTTGATTCCCACTCCTTCACAGACTTCTTGCTCACTCACATATTTACATTCAATTTCAAGTACCACGGATCACAAAGTGGTGTACACATTTAGGGTATTCAAATATTGTTTTGAGAACAATTGCACAAAATCTTCAACACAAGAGTTGTCTGGGACCTTCCAAGATACTTAAACTTAAATTTTATGATTCTTGACAGGTCCCTGCCAAATCTTGTGTTTAAGAATTCATGCATTTGTTTTTTTTTTCAAAATGCTGTGTGTATACCACAAGTACATGTACCTCCCATATATCCATGCTGACTGAGTAATGACCAAAAAAATGACTTGAAAATGAGATGTTGTGTGAAATGCCTGAGTTAGACCCAACTTGGACGTGTGGTCTACAGGCCTGCACCCAAGTTCAAGAAATCTGAATTGGGCCACAGCCCACCCAAATCATACAACTCCCCAGTTGTAAGGGTTACGACCATGAGACAAAAATACAGGGGGGTTCAGAGCACCATCCAATTAACATGATGACAGCTCCGCTGATCCCCAAAACAATACACCACATGTAACAAAGCTTTGAACCACTGTATACACGTTGAATTGGGCCACATACAGCATACACACACTGAATTAGGCCCATTACAGGTGCTAAAAGGGGTCCAAGTACCCAAGAGGATGGTTACCAACCAAGTAATGACCCCCAGACCCTGCTGGTGAGCGCCTCCATCCCTCTGGGCTATTTTCACACCTCACCAATTGGCCCATACCAGCCAAAAAGTGCCACACCACACCAAGGGAGGCACTGTGAGCGCCACAGGAGTTCTAAAAGTAGTATATAAAAACCCCCATGCTCCCACCAAGTTGAAGAATCACCTTCAGATATACTTACAGCATTTAAAACTGCCTATCAACTAGCAACAAACTAGTTATCAGCCTTGTTCCTACTGTTATATCTGAATCTCAACTAAACCAACTCACAACAACTGTCCCCAGCACTCTTACCACCTACTACCCCTCAGTGCCTCACACACCAGTTGGAACTTATCTGAAGACCCCTTGGCCTAGGAATAGCACCAGTGAGTCTTGTTCCTTTGTTTCTTCAGTATCTGGGTGTACTCCTGCTACAGGACCAGATAATCAGGTACCCAAAAATACCCCTGCCTTTGACAGGTCCTGATTCTTTAGAGGGAACCGTAAAACCCCCTGTTTTAACAGGCCCCTCTGTGATTTAAAACATCATAATTTTTATTACAACCTTTTCAAAATTTGAATAAACCATCCTACATTACTTTTGCCGCACATTTTGGGCATTTAATTTACCTTGCAGCTAGTGTAGCTAGAAGGATACTAGTCTTTGACATCACTGAGCCTGAAACTTTGAGTGGAACCCTTGCCAGACTTAGGTCACTGGTCCTCCAATTGAGAGGGCTTGTGTTAAGCTAGCCAAATATAGCAACTCTGCTGGAGATGCTCTTACATTCTGTCTTCCTGGGATCCCCACCAGATATCCAGATTGAGATTGATAGCAGGAGTTGTGTTAGCTGCTTCATCCCCAAGGATATTTTTACCCTTCCCATCTTGGCCCATTGATCTTTATCATTATACACCCAAGATTAGCCAGATGGGTGACTACTAATACATCTGCCACATTTCTTCTTAACCACCCTCCAATTTGGCCAGATGATTGGGCTCAGATCTTAATTTTTTATCAAGCCATTCAGTTTTCCATTTACCCCAGTAGCAACACCCTCAAATTTGGTCCCAAGACTCCCTGCCCAACCGGCAAAACAATGATATCTGTTGACTCCAATACCTCCAAATCCAACAGCAGCTTATCCACCACTTGAATCCCACTAGGCCCTCGGAAAAGCAATGTGGTATCTATTATCAGGGAAGGAATTTAAAGAATCTGTTGCCCAAGTGAAGAGTCATTTTTTACATCCTCAAATTCACCAGTTAATTTTTTGAGACCAGTGATTTGATGCATGATGATGATGATGATGATGATGATGATGATGATGATGATGAGATTTGGTTGATGTCTTATGATGTTGCTACTGCTACTACTACTACTACTACTCTAATAATCTGATCAACTACTAATAACCAATTGTTCCAATTCAACCTTTAGGTAGGTACCCAATGTATACTTCTCTTTGAGACTGATATATCTGATGAATGGGGATGATTTGGTTGATGTCTTATGATGCTTCTACTACTATAGACTACTACTCTAATATTCTGATCAACTACTAATAACCAACTGTTCCAATTTAACCTTTAGGTAGGGACCCAATATATACTGCTCTTAGAGACTGATATTGTAAGGACTGTTGATGTCCTTCACTAGCTGAGCGGAGAATGGCACATGGGACAGGCTGATGAGCCTAGACTTTTCTAAGACCAAACACGGGGAGCTTGTATTGCTGGATCAGAGAGATCTCTCAGTACAATGTGATGATAGAGAGAAACAAGAAATAAAAGGAATAGAACTCACCTGGCTCAGAGAGATGGGAAGGTACAGATCTCTGCAGATCCAGGAAGGGAAACCAGACAGTGATGACTAAGGGGGCATGTGACATGTGAGTGAGAGGTTTTGTGAACCCAGCCAGAGGAGGGGGTTTACAGATATATCTGATGGATGGGGAAAGGCCCTCCCTTTATATTGGAGAGGAAGCCAATTTTCTGAAGAGGAATTTTCCTTGGCCTGAGCATATTTTGTTACTTGTTTCAGCACAGCATGATGCACTGTTGAGTGTTTCAGCACAATATTACGCAGGGTGTTGGTGTTCAACAGATGCCAGAACATTCCATAGTTGAATTATGGAACCTGTTGCAGATGTGTGTGTTGTTTTGGGATGTATGTGACAGCACTGGGTTGCTATTCTATTTGCCCATAATAGTGTAGCATAGCGGCCCCAATTTTTTGTTGCCAACTCTGTAGCCTTAGAGATTTTGTAGCGGTCCTAAGGGCCGCTACGCTGTGCTAAAGCCCATGTAGCAGCATTTTACAGGCTTTTTACCACTAACAATCACTGTAGCACAGCGTAGCAGCGCCAGCGTGTAGCAATAGCAATTGAACCTCTAACAGCTATGGCAAAAGCCATTAGCTGATAGCAGTTATTGCTACGCTACCCACTAAGGGTATTGTAGCAACCCACCGTTGTATGTGACCTGTTCCAAATAGCATGGCTTGTTTTGAGTAGACTTGAAACTAAGCATGTGACTTGCTTCAGATTGACATTCTTCCAGGTCCAGCCTTTTCAGGGTCTATGCTTCTCTTCCACTCCACTCCTTCTTCCCTTTTCCCCTCACCTAATATTCAATTCCTCCTTCTCACTTGTGAAATGCTACATCCTGAGTCCTTCTACCTTGTGAAATATTAGGGGGTTTCAAAGTTGAAACTTCCCGCATGCAAGTCAACATGGCAAGTTGAATTTTGTGGGGCAAATTGCCTGATTTTGTGCAAGCTGCTATGGCTGAAATTAGTGCCATGACGGCCTGCCACAGCAAGAAAGCCATCTCATCTCGCCTCATCTGACTGCCTCAACCTCCATGTCAACACACCTCAGCATGGCCATCACTCTCACCAACACCGCACCTCCAAAGAAGTCCACAAAGAAAAAAAGCTGTTCCTTGGGATTGCTGATTCCAATTCGGAGGACTCTGATTCTGACGAAGACAGCCCTTGATTTTTTGGTGTTTTTCATTTCTTCCATTCTAGTCACAATACAACCTGAGATATAAAAAAAAATACAAAAGATGAAATTGAACAAAAAGAAAAGCGGGAATCAAAAAAACAGCTAAGAGTAACTAGGATAAGGGAAGGTAATTCATTACATCCTTAAAAACCTTCTCTCGGAGCTAGTTACCAGCACTGTTTACCCGTTGGTGTGGAAGGTCATTGTCATCAAGCAATGCAGTCAATTTAATCGAGTCGTGGTCAATCTCAGGCATCTCGTCAGCCAATAAAAGGTTGGGGAGGACCACATAGGCACCGACCCACTTGGTGAGCTGATTCATAGTTTCTGCTGAGACCCTTTAAGCCAGATATTGGTGCTTTTTGATTGATATCAGAGCTATGACCAACTCTTCAATCTCGCTATCAGATGAGTCGATGTTTGAATCAGAATCATCATTGTATCTAGCCTCGAAAGCTGCTTGGGAAATGTGAAGGCAAAGGCACCTTCTGAGGTTTTGGATTATCTTGGCTTTGTATGATGATCTTGGCATGGTAGAAAAGTGATGGGGGTGGTTGTGAAGGTAGGAGTTGTAGATGGTTGCGGTGAATCGGTGGGAATGAGCGATTTATGAGTGAATTTTGGGTACTCAAAGTAAAAATCAAAATTTGTGGGAGGCAAGTCGGTATGCAAAGTGACTTGCATGCACCCAAAATCTCACTTTGAGTCCCTCTATTGATTCCTGTGTTTGTCCAACTGTAAAATACTAATCCACCTCTTGTATGTTGTCCTTTGCATGCATCTATCCCATAAAAATACCTCTGCCATGTACCTTTGGCATTTTAACATGAATAGAACACCACAGTGTACATACAGGTTCCTTGGGAAATAGCTTGACGCTGAGAGGTACAACCTTTGGTTGCCCCTGATGCAATCAAGGTCATATTAGCACTTTCTTAGAGTGACACAATGGCACATTAGGCACACCAATGGACATTGGCCCCTGAATGTTGGAGGAAGTATGTTTGCAGGAGTGTTTTCGTAGTGTGGGGCCAACCTGGCATCCCACTGGCGCCAACTTGGCAACACAATTTCCCGGGTGTGTACATTTCATAAGTTTCATTTGATAAGCAGGTGTGGAGTTTTCTCCATTCAAAGTAGCTACCAGTGAGGCTATAATACAAACCTTAATCATCTTGATCGTCTTGGATTTTAACTTCCTTTCTCTTGACTCTCTCTTTTTTTCTTTCCTCTCATTGTTGTGTCCTCCCCCCCCCCCCTTCTTAGAGTAATACAACCTCAAGAGCCATACCCTTGTGTCTGCAAGTCATGCAAGAGACATCATATCACAAAACTCAAGCAACGCTACACTGGAAGATGTATGTTGAATCTATTATTTCTTCTCATTCCCAAAAATAACCCCTTTTGCAATGTTTCCACCTATACAGGCTCAATGATCTAGCTGGGTCATCTGCAGATTAAGTACTGGATTTTTAGATTGATGGCCCAGCTGCATGGGGTGTGTACTGGTATTTTTGGCCAATTTGGAAGTTGGAGGTTTTTTACACTTGTTTTGTAAAAAATTTGGAGTTTTTTCTATGTTTTATTTTTTTTGTGGCTAAAGTGGTGGTTCAGTACCTCCACATCAGGGTGGTAATTGGGCGGGTTTGGGCTGCCCACGGGCCAACCTGGAACAGCCCACCACACTCACGGACAGGCCGGGCTGGGCAAAAACCCCCAATTTTGATGTCCGGCCCAAACCCGTGGCCGCAATCAGACGGACACGGGCTGTCCAGCGGCGTCCAGCAGGCCTTTGGGCTCTCGAGCTACGTCGGGCGGCCTGCGGGAAGCCCAACAGTGGCCCACGGGCTTGTTGTAAAGGGTTTATTTTTATTTTATTTTTTTCAATTTCATTGCCCTACAAAATTTAAATGAGAAAAGTAAATAACAATGAGAAACTACCTACTTCAGGGTACCTTCCAGGTGGGTGCCCGCGCCATCTAGCTACCTTAGCAGGCCGGACCAACTTCCAAAATTTCCCTAAAAGGAGTGTCTGTGTCTGGCCCAACCCGGGGCGGGTTCGGGCCGCCTGCTGGACACCCGGCCCAATTACCACCCTAACCTCCACAACATTAATTAACCTAACCAATTTTAACTTCAAGAAAATCTGCTTCAACTGAAAGCTGTTGACACTCAGTATTACAAAGGGGAATTTGTATGTATTATTGCATGTCAACTGCTGCCAGTTGAAGCAGTTTTTCTTGCAGTGTTTGGTGATTCTTTTAAAAATATACAAGATCATCTGCCCCCAAATTTGGGTGCCCAGGGATTCATAATAAAAAACTGTTCCAATTTTGGCATGCAGTTGATGTTGCACCATTAAATTGCATGAATTGAGTCAATGCAAAGGTTTCAGGGACTGTTTGGCTCCCAGAGCCTATTCTTTGAGTTTAATGGAAGTTTCAATCTTGCGATGGTAAAAGCTTGAGGAAAATAATAAAATCAATTTATGGGGTGGGCCAGAAGATGAGAAAAGAAACCAACGAAGTAGGCCACACAAAATCAATGTGTAGGCCAACAAAAAGGAGATTCTCGCCAGGTGAGTTTATGGGGTGTCCTCAGGGGTAGCTTCAGGGTGTAGGGACCGGGATAACCCAAGGGTAAGTCCCTTGCTAATGCAAGTAGGGACTGAGGTGACTCATCGTCGATTGGAATGGGTAGGGCAAGGAGATGAGATCGTGTGATCACTGCTGCAGGCCGAGTTAAATGAAGCTGAAGTGACGAATTGACAGTCGAGGCATTTTCCATACCATCCAACCACGAAGTTGTTACAGGCATGAATTTTGCCTTCGCTACATTCAGTCACTACCGGGCAGGGGTTCCGGGTTTGCCTTGCCTCCATTCGCCCATGTCGTTCCTCGTAAGTTAGCGCCCTGGCTGCACAACTGTCACAGATAGGAGCTGGACGTGCTGTGTGGGCGAGGTTAACGAGACTTGCAAACCCAATTATGAGGTGGGGAACTTAGCAGATAATCGACTTCATTGTTAAATATTTTGAGCTTAAGAATCGAACCCATCAGCTCTTTGAAGTATAGCATCCAAACCTTAAGATCTATGACTCACATTGCGATAGGATGAGCGACGCTTCTCCAACTGGGCTATGTTGGAATAGTATTCCCATGTCAATTAGCTCTGTTAAGAGTAAAGAGACCAGTAAGTAATTACTTAACCCAAGATTCATAAGCAATTGAATTACAAGAAAGATCTACTCTTAATATGAACTTTTATTTAGAAGAACCCGAGTTTAATACTTGAATTAACAACAGGCATCGTTTCGAACGTTATAGCTCCAAACATTACCTCAAGCAAATCGATTGTTAAATCGTGAGTAGAATTAAACATAAAAAAGAATAAACAGTATATTAAAAGACAATCGTTCTAATAAACAATTCTGTCAAAATCACTCAGATCATTATCATCAGACAGGAACGAGTAACTTAAGAACGAAAAACTCGTATCCATTGGCCATTAACTTTGGTAAGAAAAGATTGAATAGATTAAACGAGTAAGATTGTCATTAATAAGACAACATCATTCTCACTTCACAGTCAAGATATTACTAGCCGTACGACAGATAATCAAGCAGATAATAACTATCATCCCATCCGAATCGGCTGAAGCTAAGACAGTGTCTTTTCTGCCTTCATGTAAAAATCATTACCAATTTGTTTCTTATCAGCTCATACCATTGTCAATAAAATACTAAAACTAAGAAGTAAAACAACATTCAGTTTTCCTAAATCTTTCAGGCTACTCAGGTGGAATTCTCAGCAAAGGCCACATGGTCTTCTTTAAGCATCTGCGCATTCATTTTGAGTGAGAATTGTTGATAGATTTTTTTGACTGAGAATTAAGGTATCGCCCGTGGAACGGCTGAGTTCTTCTAGATAAAAGAGCCGAAGTCTGAGCAGTGGTGACGACTTTGATATCTTGACCCAGTGCTCGAGAAGGAGCAGTCAACGGAGTTTCTTTGGGGACAGGAGAGCCATCGTTTGAGGATGAACAGAAATCACCGAAACATGTCATGAACAAGCCAAAATCAAATCGCGTTCGACCGGACCCCACCTCCACCACCTGACACAAATCACCACCACAAGTTGATTGCTCGACTTTTTAGCAAAAAATCCATGTGAAATTATGATGTTCTCTTTGACGCCATGTCCATTCACATATTTGAATCACAAAAGCTGCCCAGGATTGGGGCATCATCCATGAAAAGTGCCACATGAGAAGACAGAAACAGAGCACCTTGACAATAAGAGAATTGGAAAACTAAGGGTTTCATTTGTCAGAATCTTGGTGCTTCTTCATAGTTCTTTCAGCAGAGAGTAAAAATGTGAAACAGCTTCTCACCTAAGGGGCAGAGGTATGAGATAAGAGGCGGAAAAATGAGACAGTTTGAGAAAAAAGGGTGTAGATACAGGAAAAATGTAAACAAAGGTTTCTAGGGAGATGAGATTGTTGCAAGTTTACAAGAAAGAAAAGAGACAAGTGAAGAGGAAAAGAGGAGTTTATGAGTGAGGTGTGTCGTGGTACCAGGTTGTCAGAAGATAGATTGATGAGGGTCTTCCGTGTGAGCGTTTATTAAAACTAGAGTTTACGGCGGCTACGCCGCTGCACTTGCATTTGTCAAGTGTTTCTATTTAGCATTTCTATTATATATCCATTTCCAATAAGTTCAATATCTCAAAGTTATTCATATTCTTTTTGAAGCCTCAGTTGGTTTTGGGGAGTACAAATGAAATATAAGTATTACTCTGCTTTTAAATCATGGAGGGGGAGGGAGATTATCTCTCATCTTACCCCTGGAACAAGCTGTCCAGGAGGGATGAGGAGGGTATCCATCCACTTTGATTTGAGACCCGTTGATCCTCAAGGAGAAAAGAGTATCCTCATTTTGATTTTGGACTGGGAGATCTTAAAGGTGGGGGGGTTGAATTTCTCCCCTTCTCTCTGGGACCAGTTGATCCTTCAGGGAAGGGGAGAGCATCTCTCCCCTTTTCTGCGAGACTGGTTGGTCCCAGAGGGAAAGGGAGAGTGTCTTTCCCTTTCTCTCAAAATCCGGTTGGTCCCAGAGGGAAGGGGTGAGTATCTCTCCCTTTCTCTCTAAGACTGGTTGGTCTCAGAGGGAAGGGGAGACGGACCATCTGGTCCAGGAGGAAAGGCGAGTAGCTCTCCGCTTTCCTGTAGGACCTTTCGGTCTGGGATGGAATAGGAGAGCCAGTAGCTTTCCTCTTTCCTCTAGGACCGTTCGGTCTAGGAGGAAAGGAGGGAGCTAGTAGCTTTCCTCTTTCCTCTAGGACCGTTTGGTCTAGGAGGAAAGGGGAGAGCCAGTAGCTCTCCTATTTCCCAGGACCTTTCCGTCCAGAAGGAAAGGGGAGAGTCGCTCCCACCTTTCTTCTGTGACCGCTTGGTCCTCAAGGAAAAGGGGGAGTAGCTCTCCACTTTCCCCTAGGACTGTTCGGTCCAGGAGGAAAAGGGAGATTATCTCTCCTCGTTCCTCTAGGACCGTTCAGTCCAGGAGGAAAAGGCTCTCCTCTTTCCTCTAGGACTGTTCGGTCTGGGAGGGAAATGCCTCTTTCCTCTAGGACCGTTCGGTCCGGGAGGGAAAGGCCTCTTTCCTTGAGGACCGTTCGGTCCGGGAAGGAAATGCCTCTTTCCTCCAGGACCGTTCGGTTCAGGAGGAAAAAAGGGAGAGTAGCCCTCCCCTGTCCTCTTGGAACGTTCAGTCCAGGAGGAAGAGGGTGAGTAGCTCTCCTCTTTCCTCTAGGGCCGTTCGGTCCAGGAGGAAAAGGGAGAGGGGCTCTTGTCTTTCCTCTAGGACTGCTCGGTCCAAGAGGAAAGGGAGTTTATCTCTCCTCTTTCAGCTAGGAATGTTTGGTCCAGGAGGAAAGGGGAGGGTAGCTCTCCACTTTCCTCTGGGATGTTCGGTCGGTGCTTGTCGGTGCCATTCGGTCCTCGAATGCCTTTCCTCGTCTCCCAAGGATGGGACAGGCCAGAGGAAGAGGGGATTACTCTCCCCTTTCCTCTGGGACCATCTTGGTCGGTCCTTAAAGGGGAAGGAGAGCATCTCTCCTGTTCCCCTGGGAAGCATACTGTGATGGCAATACATAGTATCACAGTGACTGGTCAGGGCCATTGTACATGCAGTCATACCAATTGCAACCACACCAATTGGTCAAGGACAAATGTTCAAACGCCATGGGATCCAATACACTTATACCTGAAAAAAAATCCAACTGTGTTGGGTATATAAGGACAGTGGAATAGCTCTGCAGAGTGGGCATGAGACCCCCATTATTAGGCAGATTTTATGCCACCGGGGGTCAAATCAAGCCCCCTTTTGAGATTTAAAAAAACTGTGGCAAAGCCGTGCTATTTTTAAGCTACAAATCTGTGCGTTGATTATACTTGGATGATTTGGGGCCCAATTATAAACAGGTTTTGAAAGGTTTTTAGAATTTTTTTGATTAATTTGGGAAAATCATTAGGGGGTTTCACATAGCCTTGGGGCTTTGGTCAGTATGATTTTAACTATGATCAGCAAGATGTATAAATAAGCTTTGGTTGAGGTTCCACCAAAATTACACATCAGTAAGCAAGCTTTCAGACCTGCGTCACCAAAAAGATAACCCAATGTGAACCAGGCTAATATTTTGTTCTGTGAAAACCATTCCAAACAACACATGGATAGCAAGGAACAAAGTGTCCTGACCATTTTCCATGAGAGCAGCTTGAGAACTGTACCCCTGTGGTCATGCTAATGTAAGAATGTATTAGCCACTAGAACACTATGTAACAGAAACTTATAAGAGCTATCACTCTCAAACTAGTTGCCACCTGTGGCACACTAAATTTCTAGTGTATTCTCAAACCTTTCATTATTACTTCCTAAAATAGATTTTTTTTGGCCACCCTGCCACCTGCCCAGTGGGTCTAACTCCCACCATCTTACAGTGCTTTCAATTGGAGAAGAAGTCTCTTACTCCTATCTGTGTTGTTTCAAGATAATTGAAAGAGCCTCATGGATGTAAATAATCAATTTCTAAATTAGTTACTATCCCCAAAGTGTCCTAAAATTTCTTGAATACCACCTACCCAAACACTGGATAATTTGAGTCACCAGACTGAAGTGCCCTAGGGATGTATTTGAACAAAAGTAAACCCAACAAGTGTACAGATATGGAAGTGATATTTATCAGATGTTTTGAAGATGCAAAAAAATTAAAAAAATTCCAAGATTTTTCCAGAGTCATGATAGTGTGCAACCAATCAAAGTTTCTATATAACACCCTTCTCTTGGCGCACAACCCTAGAGACAAATCAAGAATGAACCTACCACCAGACCTCAACAACAGCCATTCCCCATACCCACATGGCTAGGAAGAACAGTACAATCAATTCTCACTCTCATTGCCAACCAATCAAATCCAACAAGTTTTTACTCAAACTCAGAGTGTATGCTTTACTCCAAACCAGCCAGATGGAGTCCTTACCAGCAATATCTACCATGTACATCCAACCCACAAGGACCTCTGCTGTTCCCAGACTCTTCACAAGACCTGACCAGCCCACACCATTCAAACCACCAACAACCTTCTCGGAATTTCAACCAACTCAAACCACAAGGTTCTTATATCAATAAACTAGTCCCCCCTGGGCCCCAACAAATTATAAATCCCAATCCACTTGAACCATTACCTAGGAGGTATAGTATCGGAAAAGCGAAAAGAAAGGTTGTGTAAGGTGGTAATTGAACCCACAACCTCAGCATATGTGAGTGATGATCTAACCATTGAGCTAAGTACACATTTGTGGTATTCAAATATGGTTTTGGGAAAAATTACATAAAATCTTAAATGCAAGATTTGGCAGGGAGCTGTCAAGAATCATAAAATTTAAGTTTAAGTATCTTGACAGGTCCCAGCCAAATCTTGTGTTTAAGATTTTATGCAATTTTTCCTAGAACAATATTTGAATACCACAATTGCCTGAAATGTTGAATACATGATGATGTATGCTTGTGAGATGATGATGTATGCTTGTGAGATGATGATGTATGCTTGTGAGATGATGATGTATGCTTGTGAGATGATGATGTATGCTTGTGAGATGATGATGTATGCTTGTGAGATGATGATGTATGCTTGTGAGATGATGATGTATTGCCTCCAATGCTGGTATGAAGTCTCACATGAATGTGTTAGCAAATGTGTATCAAGCATTGCCTAGTTTGACACTTCAACTAGGGTGTCCAAATATCATCATGGGAAAAATTGCATAAGATCATAAAAGCTAGATTTGGCAAGGACCAGTCAAGAATCATAAAATAAGTTTCTTGACAGGTCCCTGCCAAATCTTCTGTTCAAGATCTTATGCAATTTTTTTTCTCAAATGATATTTGAACACCCTTCAACATATAGAACAACTGCTACCTGCTGCAAACTTTAATTTACATGTCAAAAAGCTAAAATTCTAGCATTTTGACTGCAAATAAATTCTGGCATCTTACTAGATCTGGCTCTGCAGGGGGGCTGTAGACAACGGTGGGCCAGCTACGCTACCCGTAGCGGTAGCGTAGAGCGGCGTAGTGTAATACTGCTACAGATAACAGTTTTCCGCTGGCTTTTAGCGGATGTAGCACTATCGCTACACGCCTGGCCTCAAAAAAAGAGGCTGTTATGCTGTGTTACAGTGGTTTTAGTGGAAAACCCCGCTAAAAGCGGCGAAATGTAGTGTAACACAGCGTAGCGGCCCTACAAGGCCGCTATCAGGCTTCAAAAAAGGCTGCTACGCTGCGCTTTTTTTCAAAAAAGTGTGGTTTAGCATAGTGGCCCACCGTTTTCTTCATTCTAGTAAGTATTTTTTTTTAAATCAATCAATCACAGTCTTGCAAGCACGTCTGGGCACATGTCCAAGTCCCGCCAGGGGTTTGGGATGTGCCCAGGGGGCTTGATTGGGTGTGCAGGGTTGGTGGCCAAACTTGGCACATAGCCAATATCAAGCTATTGGCCAATGGGATCATCCTCAGGATGCCACTGGGTCGGGTTTGGGTTGAAAAACACTACCCAAACCCAACCCGCTGCACTATGCGGGTCAGCCGGGTAATTTCCTTGACTGAGCCCAAACCCATTTGATAAATGGCTGGTCTGGGTTTGGGTTGGGTAATTCGCGGGTCAACCCTGTTTGTGATTGAGAAAACATTAAAAAATTGTTTATTTAGGTTTTTTACATGTATTTATCTACTGACTTGCTGTAGACCATCAGGTAACTGGTTGACCCAATTAGCTTGACAGCTGCCCAAACCCAACCCAAGACTGAAGCCGGTTGGGTCTAAAAATCCAAGAATCAGCTAAAAGGCTGCCTGATCCTGACTTGATTTGCGCCGGGTCGGCCTGGCCCGGTGGCATCCTGAAGATTCTTGGTCCACCACTCTGCCCACCCCCTCCACCCCATTTGGGGGGAATCAAGATTTTGGCAGGTGTGGCACACTTGCTTGGCATTGGCCCGGCCCCAACTCTTGCCAACTTGGCAATGTGCCAAGTGGCGGTTGGGAAAGCGCCACACGCGCTTTGGGCTTTAGGGTTGGCCTTTTTTCAGCCCAGTTTGGGTATGAGCCCAGACTGGCTTGCAACACCATAATTAATTCAGTCATGTATGTAAGAGTGTTGACTGCAAGTAAACTCTGGCATCTTACTAGATCAGACTCTGCAGGGGGAGCCGTATCCCAAAGATTTCTTGATTCTAGTTTACAAGCTAAGCACCTTTTTGTTTTTGTTTTTTTGAAATAAATCAAAATTAATTCAGTCATGTAAAGAGTGATGAAGAAGGACATCCAAAAAAGAAAAAAACCAATACCATTGGAGGACTTCCCGTGGCCATCTACAGGGGCTGTAAAGTTTAAACTACAGGGCTAAATCCAATCTTCCATGCCAAAATTTAGTTTTACAGGCCCGAATTAAGAATCTACAGGGGCTGTAGATCCTACGGGAAGTCCTCCATTAAATAATCAGAGAGAGAAAGAGATAAAGAAAGCGCACACCAACACCAAAAAAACAAAGAGACAAAACAAGGTAAACATGAATGAACCAAAAACACCCAAACCCATTATAAAAAAAGTCTCTCAAGATAAGTGTCACACAAGATTTATGTATGTGTACATATAGGGTATTCAAATATTGTTTCGAGAAAAATTGCCTAAAATCTTAAACACAAGATTTGGCTGGGACCTGTCAAGAAACTTAAACTTAAATTTTATGATTCTTGACAGGTCCCTGCCAAATCTTGTATTTAAGATTTTATGCAATTTTCCTCAAAATAATATTTGAATACCCTAATACACTAAACAAGTTAAAAAAGATCTATAAAAGCTATGCAAAAAAGGTATAAATATGTAGAAAAATTTATGGTATGTAAATATTATAGAATAAGTTATAATTTATTACTCATATTAAAGTGTAGAAAAAAACAATACAAAAATCTGAAATCAAGCGAGAGAGAAAAAGAGAGAAAGAGACAGACATAAAAATGAGCTAAACCCCGATCGACTGATAATAAACCCAGCCCAATAAAACATCCATCCACTATTAGAAAGAGAAGAACAAGAGAAAAAAAGTGAAAGGTTTGTCTGGTGAGGGGGGGGGAGTGGTGTATGTGTGTTATATAGAAATTTATAGTAGATGAAAAAAATCACACTCAGTTTAGTAGCTCGTTTTTTTTGTTTAGTTAAGATAATGTAGATAACGATTAATATAAGATAAAAAGGTCGATGTTCTGGTCTCGACTGCTTGGTTCTAACGATATATATACCCCGATGATCTCTTAGTCTTAAAAAAATGAATAAAAAAATCTATCATTCCTCGTCTCAGAATTGGAATCTGTTATAAACTCTCATCATAAAATCCTACCCGAAAAAAATTAATAAATGTCAACATAAAGAAAACCCCCCGGTGTTTATCATGTTTAAAAAAATGGAAGGAAAGGAAAGGAAACTCAACTCGAGTTTTATGAGGATCGCCCGAGATCAAGTCGTTCAAAGAATAACCAGCCAACCTACCGAAAATCAAAGACAGAAATGAGCAAGGAAGGAAAAAAAAGACGGGGTCCGATATGACAAAAAAAAGGCAGTCGAACGAACGGGATTTTCTGTTGGTTGAGATAATCAAAGATGGAGAAAAAGATATCAAAGTCTTCATCTTTTTGAATGAGAGAGCCGCGGAGAGGGGTAGCCAGATCGTTGAGAGTAGCGAGCGGAAGAAAGTCGCGATCGACGAGTCGACTATCGGAGCAAGTGAGACTCTCGATCAGACGGACGAGCACCAGGCCGTTGCGGAACGAGCTCGAGAAGTCGGTTGCTTGGATGCTTGATTTATGTTTGATCTTGGCGTTGATCCAGGCTAGTAATTCTTTATCGGTCGACGAAAGCTCTGTTGCCTCTGCTGAGAAACATATACCAGAAACCAAATCTCAGGATAATGAGGAAAGAAAGTATATATATATATATATATATGCAGAAAAAAAAAACTCACTGGAAGAATCACCATAAGACTTCTCGGGCGATGGACGTTGGGTACTTCTGCGAGGTCTTGGGCCCGCCTCAAAAGAGTCTCGAGGGGGAGAAGGACTGATAGGCAGACTCGAGGGAGTCCGATTGCCAGGCGGATGTTGCTGCAAGGTTTGCATGCTCCTCAGCACTGCCGCATCCTTCTCACTCAGTACATCCGGGTTGGCTGTCATTCTGGCTTTCTGCACTCGGGCGCGTGATTGGGGCGACGGTGGCCGAGGTGGCGGGAACATCTTCTGGGCCTCTCGAATCGGTATCGTCCGAATGTTGCACGACGAAATCACCGGGGCTGCGTGGGTGAGAGGGAATGTGTCTAAGTCTCAAAATCTCTATCGATCTGAGATTTCGTGAAATCTACGTCACTCACCAACCCAATCCCGATCGATCGTAGCCTTCATCATCGCCTTCATCCAATCCCTCAACAGCTTCGAATCATCCGCACTGAATAAATGTGTAGACCCATTGTCATGAATGATCCGAAACCCATAACGTCCGGGATGGACATCGGCATCCATCACCACCTTGTAACCAGCCAGCTTGATGAGGCCTTTGATCCGGATTTCCTAATAAGATTCAGAAATCAAAACAGTGGTCATCAGAACAAATGATACATAATAGAGAGAGTGAGATAGAAGAGAAGGGACTACGTTTTCAGCCTTCAAATAATACAAGTTGGGGCCTTTCAGTATGAAATAACGAAGCTTCCAAGTCGGGTATTTTTCGCCTTTCTTTCTCATCCAACCCACATGATCAGGAGTCCCGATCCGTTCCAAAGCGGTCCGAGTTTCACCTTCTTTTTTCTCTCCGGGCATCTCAGGTTCTTTGGTCTCGAAGGGCATAGGGGAAGAGATCAAATTCTTAGACTCTGATAATGGGTTGAGATGTTGGATCTGATGCTGGGCCTGGCCTTGAACCTTCTCGTTTCCAAAGTGGAATAAGGATCTTCCGGTTCGTCCATTGAATGACGGCACTACTGAAGAGGCTGGTGGGACTTCATGCTCAGCATGGTTATGTGAGCCACCTGTGCTTGCTCTGAAGATGTCCATGACAAAGCAGAAAAATCCAATCATCAGATTGAAGTCTAGCGATGGAGAAAAAAAAAGGGGGAATTGAACCAACGGTGACTGGGATTGAAGCTTTGGTGGCGGTTTGCGAACTCTCAGGTTACCTAAAAAGCTGGTACGCGATTTCGTAGATGGAGGGTCGTGTATTGGGGTATCTGGACTAGGAGGACGACGATCTGGAGAATCGAGGGAGGTTTTCTTGTTCTTGCCTGAGCTGGCTGATCCAGGTGGTTTCTGATTTCCGAGCTTAATCTTCTTTACTTTTTTCGGCTTTTCCTGTAGAAGGGTAAAGGTTAGAACATCAAGGGAGCATATTGTCTTGGGAGAGGAGAACTCAAACGATATTTGTGTCCGTAGTGTCAAGAACAATCGGTTCATCAAGCGCAGCAGGTTCGTTGATAGTATCCTTGAAATCATTTTCTGGATATTTGGTCACAGGGGCCCAAGACGATGCACGATCACGACCTTTGGTCTCAATAGTCGCCTTGGATTGATTGCGTTGATGTCTAGTTTGTGAGCTGTCATGACTCGAGAATGTCGCCTGACGGGGCCGACCAGTAGCAGAAGAGGTGAGATTATACCCGGGGGGCATCTAAAAAAAAGAGAATGTCAGCTCCCAATCCACAAAAGCAATGATTCAAAAAGGAGAAGAAAAAGCACACGTTATTGTTTGAAGTGATGTCAAGCTCCTCACGGCTCGAGTTACTATGCTCGATATCTGGGGGTCGGTTAGAGCTGAAAGCAGAAGCATCAGACTGTTTCTTGGCATGACTTGAGAGACCTGCGGCTGCTCTCGAACCAGATTCACGCGAGGATTGATGGGCTAACTTGTCCTCTCGATCACTAGCATCAACTGAAGGATGATAAGCTTTCTGGTAGGGAATTGTTGGGTAATCTGGTTTGGAAGATGAGCTGAGACGGAGAGCCTGATTGTTAGCAAGTTCTTTGCATGGATTGGAAAGAGGAGATGGTTGATGAGATGAATCGATGGATGAAGTAGGTAGATGATGGATGCCATCTATAAGAGGTGATAAGGGACTCGTTTGGTTGTGATTTCGAGTGGGTAGATTCTTCTTCAATTCTTCGATCGCCTTGATTACTTTTACTCTGCGCCCAAAGGCAGTCAAATCGATCTCCTTTAAGGCATTGACGTCTAATTCGAGCAAGACGTCACCGGTAATCTCGTGTTCAATAAACTTTCCAACGGTAAATTCATCCAATCCTTTGACCTTGGCCCACTCAGACACTTCAGTGACCGTCCACTGGTCAGGAGGCGCAGAAGGCAGAGAGGCAAAGCCGAACGGTTTATGAGATCGACTTTGGGAGGATGACAAGGAACCATCCCCTTGACGGGCTCCATTGGATGGGGGGAAGGTGCTAGTGGCTGGACTGGTGGGTTGATCTTCGATTGAAACAAATTGCTCGACTCGACTGCTGGATCGGGAGCGAGAGCCTTTGGCAGAGGACGAATTAGCAGTTGAGATAGAGGTCTTGTGATCCTTAGTGATTGGCTGGGAAGGATTGGTATGTTGAGAAAGCTGTTGATCCAAAAAGATACCGCTTCCGGTGCTGGTGGCTGATAATTGACGTTGGTGAGAGTTGGGAGCGAGTGCTTTCAGGTTTTCATGTGAGCGAGTAGCCAACGAGTTTCTAGTAGGCACTGCTATTGTGTCAGACAAGAATTTTTGAGGGGGTGGGGGCTGGACCTCGGGACCAGTAGAGTTCTTGATAGAATTTTGGGATTTAGAGACGACTGAACCAAGATTATGATCAGAGGGTGCACTATTGGGCAGTCGGTTACTGAGATCGGAGAGTGTGGGTAGATTTGCAAACTGACTAGATTCACGACTGATACGAAGGGTGGAGGCAATAGGAGCTGAGGCAAGGGTAAGATGATCTCGAATGTCAACACCCAAATCGCTCAAGATGCTGGAGGATGAAGGCTTCTGGGCCTGGTGACCTTTGTGGAAGGATGGAATCTTGTCGTTATCTGTATCCTTGGGTGAGCCAGTCAAACCGAGTGCGATAGCAGCGGCCGAGAAGGGACCTGGCTTGAAGGTTGGCTGGCGAGACGAGTCAGATGATAGCTGAGCAGTGAGCTTTGCAGCTGATGGCCGAAGGGTGGGTGAGCCCAGTTTCTGTTTGGTGGAGTGAGTGTTAGAAGGCCGGGAGTCGTTTCCAGTGAGGATTGAGCTAGGAGAGCGAGTGATTTTCTGCTTGTCGGGTAAGTGGAAATGATGGTCATCGTG
The DNA here is from genome assembly GCA_001624995.1 of Puccinia horiana. Lineage (NCBI taxonomy): Eukaryota > Fungi > Basidiomycota > Pucciniomycetes > Pucciniales > Pucciniaceae > Puccinia > Puccinia horiana. The sequence goes on from LWDY01000018.1 coordinate 299,586, forward strand.
ATCATCATCCTCGCTTTCTTCTGAGAGTTCGATATCACCGATTCCGGGGATGCTGACCAGCGAGTTAAGACTTGTGCGATGTGTGGAATGAAACTGATTGGACGCGGACACGAGTCTCTCCATGACCGTCGCATGACTGTTGTGGGAGTCAGCCTGAGCGTTCTGAGCGAGTAGGGCTCTTGCCTTGGCAGGATTGCTGTGTAGTTTGAGTTCGCGGTCATCGTCAGCCTCTGTGGAGGGTTCGGTTGAGTGGATGGACTGATTGAGTGAGGCAGGGGGCATTGAGGAAGGAGGAGGGAGAGAGGTATTCGAAGGGGAGGGATGATGCAGTTGATCGATGGCGTTCTGTACTTCGAAGAGGGTTTCGTTCATGGTGGGTTTTGTGATGAGCGATGGATTGGAATCGGAAGTGGGTGGATGGACTGAGGTGGAGGGGACCGTGTAGGCCTGTGGGAATAGGCCGAACTGTCCTTTTGTGTTGCGACCCTGGAGAAAGAGAGTGAGTGAGAGAAAAAGGATAGGAGGGTGGATGTGACTGACCTGCCACCAGCCATCGCCGTACAAGTCGTCCGTCTCGGTTACCTCGATCGCTTCGCCGGCAGAGAAAGAAAGCTCGTCTGGATTTTCAGCTTGACTGAGAAAAGAAGAGTATGGTCAGTGAGAGTAGAGAAGAGAGTTGCTGAGATGACCAACAAATCGTGGATTGCGTAAACAATCAGCTGAGACTCGGGCATGGTAATGAGTCAGTCAGGTTGCGGTGGTTGGCTTCGTGGGTTCGCCTGTTGACCATCGACTGTTTAGTCCGAGACCAGAGTGGGGCTGGAAGTTGAGCGGTGAGGTGGGGCGGAAGTTCGGAAGGAGATTTCAGGCGCAGTGTTAATTTCTGGCGCAGCCGATTGGAGCACTCATCTCAAGTATGTAAGCCAGAGTATGATGTAAGCCACAGAAGATGTTCAGTCAGCCTCCCCTCCTTAAATTACTGATCGACCTTCATCCGTTCTCTCTTCCGGAATCCGGATCAGCCCACCAGATCAACTTCGATCGTTATCCATACTCATAAATATCACAGTCGCTCACCATACACACTTTTGAAGAACACCTCAGAAGTGGAAGACAAAGCGTTGGTTGGAGAGAATCAAGATTGCAGAGAAATCAGAATTACACACACATCACATAAAAATCAAAACATTTTTTGCATTGCTTCCAAAATGTTTACATGGATGGAGGGGGGAAGATGATTGCAAAAAAAGAGGGGAGAAAAGTTTTTGATTCTTGAAGAATAAGCTTAAAAAACTACCATCAAGTCAATCCACCTTTAGCATCAATCGGAGCCCACATTCTAGCAGGCAGTGACTCAATCAGGTGGTCTAGATATTTATTGTGCTTTGGAATGTCGGCCCAAGCCTGGTAGATGGCTTCTTGGATTTCAGTGACATTTTTTGGGCTGGTAGAGAAGTCCTGGGTGTTGCAATTGAGGATTGGCCAGACATGTTCAATCAGATGTAACTTGAAATCTGGACTAGATGGATGTTTTTGCTAACAGTACAATTGCAGCTAACACGGACAGTATGGACAGGCACATTATCTTCCCCAAGTATAAGGTTGTGATCAGGATCAGTCTTGTTGAGGAACCTAGGTATCAGAGTTTTTTTTTTGTAAATGTTTTTGATAAAATTGTCTGCCTTTTGCTGGCCAGAAGGCACAATCATCAAGGGTCCTGTTGTGTCACTGAAGAAAGCTCCCCATACCATTGTTGAGGTCAGTCCCCTTTTCAAGGTGGGAGTCAGATTTTTTTTTTGTATTTATCATGTTCTTGTTGCCAGACTGAGATCTACTTGGATTTCTTCCCAATGTCAAAGAAAGGTTTGTTGGTCCACAATAAGTTCTGCCAATGGTCCAACATTTTTGTTCTTCAGCAAACTTGAAGCATATTGATTATTGTTTAGCATTAACAAAAGCTTTTTTTTTGCTGCAACACAATTATAGTATCCAATATCATGTGTCTGTTGGACTGTTGAGAAGGTCCTTCACAGCAAACATATTTGTCCAAGGATTCTCTTCCAGAGTTGCATTAAGCTGACAAAGATCTTGCTGATTGTTTATCTGGGGTTGTCCAGGCTTTGGAGCTGATTGAACCGTCCCACAGTTCAAAAATCAATTGATTATTTCCAAGACAGTAGTTCTGGTCTTTCTAAGCTTTGCCCCAATGGTGGTTGGTATCATCCCTACTTTGGCAAGCCCAACAACACAGCCTTTCAGTTCTGTTGAAGGATGTTTCTTTTGGGTTTGAGGCACCCAGAGAGAGAGAGAGAGAGACTGATTTATTAAAATAGGGAGATCATGAGTGTTGACAACTGAAATAAGATTAATTAAGAAAGATGAACAGGGGTTAATTTCTACAATTGTGAGTGCAGTTGGTCAAGTTGTTTGAGCTATTGTCAAACACTAGATGAATTGCTGATAGCAGGGTGCTCAGTACACATACATAAACATTCAAACACCTCATTTACCCCTGCATTGTATCTTTCTAGTGATCAAATGTACAAAGAAACTTCTGCTTCACACAAAAGGCACATTCAACTCCAGCAAACACAGTTCACTTTCAGATAATTCCATCTCTTTTGCAGTCAGTCGGCCTAAAATTGACTCATGAATAAGCTTAAATGAATCCCTTGCAAAATCTTACTTCACAAGGATCAGTCTGGAAGCTACAAGTGTGAGTGTTGTATCTGATTCAAAAACCTAATTCCATCCTCAGAGTCACACACCACTTGCTTCACTGGGATGTTTGGCTGTAAGGGTTGAGTCCCTTCACTGATTCTTAAGTCTACAGTACGGAGAGGACAAGGCTATTCGAGCCTTTATGAGTTCTAAGACCAAACAAGCAACATTGATTTCTAACTCAGAGAGATGGAAGGGATCAGTTCTCTCTTACATACATGACTTGATGATGATAAAGGAGATTAAATGGCTTACCTGACTCAGAGAGATGGAAGGGATCAGTTCTCTGCTGAGCCAGGAATCCATCTGTTAGCCTTCGGGTTAAGCAACCAGGTGCTTGACGAGATGGATAGGGATTAAGAAGGGGGGCTCAGTTCCTGTTATGCCCTGTATCAGTATCCCTGTGTCATCTCTCGGGGGCAGCCCGGACTCCGGCAGTTTTGCTGGAAGTCCCTAGCTGTCCTGGTATGGGTAAGGGACCCTAGACTGCGCCTTTGCATGGTGTAGGGTCCGGAGGTATAATCACCTCCCACCACAAGGGGAGGCGCCCCGGTGGGTGGGAGGGTCGAAAAAATTTTCTGAGAAATCAAAGAGATTTTGGCCTGCGGGGTGATTTTCATACTAGTATCAGGAGATAGTTAGTGTAGGAAGTCTGAGTCCTGCCGGCAGCTTGTGTTTCTTCGCTGTGCTCTGCAGGCAACCCTGCAGAGGCCACTCCATGGAATTCAGTCCTCTCTCCCCTGCATCCCTCCGGGAACCATGCAATCCATCAGTTAGCCTTTGGGTTAAGCAACTGGGTGCTTGACAAGAGGGTTAGGGTTTAAGAAGGGGGGCTAAGTTCCCATTATGCCCCATATCAGTATCCCTGTGTCATCTCTTGGGGGCAGCCCTGACTCCAGCAGTCCCTAGCTGTCCTGGTATGGGTAAGGGACCCTAGACCTCGCCTTTTTGTGGTGTAGGGTCCGGAGGTATAATCACCTCCCACCACAAGGGGAGGCACCCCACCCAAACCTCAGTGGCTGCAAGAGCCTGAGCCCTGTGCCAACCCATGTCTCTTTCCCAGGCCAAACCGGAGCTAGCACAGCACTTCAATTGCCCGGATCTCCAAGTTTTTATCTTGGTTCTAGTAGTTAAATGTTATAAGACCTGAAGGTAAGCATGACGGGAAGTGGGAATTGCGGGCCATCTCTGGCTCTATCAGTCTTGATCCTTAACTCATCACTTCTTACTCCCATGAGCTTCTCTCGTGCTCTCTTGTAATGTGCATGTTTGTTCTTTTTTTTTCTTTTGATGTAGTTGACCTGAACAGTGAGTGCCGTGAATGGCAGTCTCAATCTACTTGTATAAAGTAATTTGCCAGATCATCTGGTAAGGCTAATGCAACTCTGTCTGAGTCTTTATGGCCCCAAGCCTTGCCCCTTGAGAGGAGGTCAGCTTTGTTCTCTGCCGACTTTACCGTCTTTGGGACGATGTCAATCTGATTTTCCAGGAGGAGGGATTGTATCCGCTTCCACTCCTCGTTAACCGCCACATCTCTGGATGTCCGGCGTTTAATAGCCCCAAAGGTTACGGAGTTGTTGGTCCACACTGTGAAGGTCCTCCCAGCCGTTGCACCCAGCTGGATAAGCATCAGCAGGCCTACGCGCACCGCCAAGAGATGCTCTTGTCCCTCCAGGTGCCTTCTCTTATCCTGAGCTGGGACCATCTATTCCCAATCAGGATCCCCAGACTGAACAAAGTAGACACATCACCTACCTATCCTACATCCGTCGGATCCAGGTCTGGGATGATTTTTGTCAATTAGAACAGCTCGAGGGACCGTTTCAATTCCACGAGGTCTTCCCGTACGTTGTCTGGGACCTGTTGGCTTGCTGAGAGGTTGACCCACTCACACTGCCACCTATAGAGGCTTCTCAGGTAGCAGTGGAGTTGGGGGAGGATGTAAGTCACGTGATTCAGACGCTGTGGTATTCTTTCTGGTAAAAATTAAAAAGTTTTTTGCTGTTACACATGTAACCACTTATTTATACTCTAGTCACCACTCACGTAACCCCTACAACCCAACTGGATCAGAAGTTACACCATTCACTCTCAGCTACATGTCCAATTACACAACATACACTCAACTACCAACACAGCCACCCAAATACACAATCTTATCTCCTGATCTCATGCAGGCAATTAGGGCGCGTACCATATGGCCTCTGAGGTTGGGTTTTCTTTGATTTCGAGCAAAAACCTGTACCACAGGGGTCGGTTTTTGCTCAAATTTGAAAATCAGTTTTGCCGATTTTCAAAAACAGGTCTCCCCCTGTTTTCAAAAACAGTTGTTGTTTTCAAAAAAGTGCAAAAAAAAAACAGCAGAAACTGTTTTCAAAAACAGGTGTCTGCCGTGGTAAACACCCTTAGTAGACCTTCTGACACCACTTTCTACTCACATGGTGCAAGCTTTGTTTGTATGACACCACTTTCTGACAGTGGCCCCACCTTTTTCGAATCTTCTGACACCATTCTTATTGTTTGGTCCTGTATTCTCATATTCTGACACCACTTATAGCCTGTATTAGTATGTTTTCTGTTTGGTCACATGTATTCAGGGTGCACCCCTCTTGTAGCTGAAATCCCTCACTTTTTGCTACATAAGGAGGCTCTCCTCCTGCTGTTTTCCCTTCCTCACCAGATTCTGGCATCAGCTTTCATATAGTCTTTTACCCCCTATAAACTCTATATCACTGGTCACTCCTCTATATTATTAGTCACTCAATATTTAGGTTTACAATTATATCTTACCATTACATACCATATAACCACTCTTATCTCATAGATAACAACACTTCTTTATCCCATACCACCCCTTGGTTCAAGTCCTGGTGTAGTCATAGTACTTACAGGTGCTTTCGCCAACTGGGCTATCCTCACATTTCACTTCCTCAACCCTTCTTATAACTTCATAACCCCTCATCAAGAGAACCTCAGTTCAATCCCTGGTAGAAGCACTTGCTCCCGCACCTCTTCTATCCAGCACATCATCACATCACCTCTCTTATCCTTCATACATACCATCTATCACCAACTCTATCAACACGATTCATCATCATCATCATCACCATCAGTTAACTTTATAACTCCACTTCTTAAAACAACAGTAGTATCTTTGATGCACTCACTATCAATTTATAAAACTTTCCAATTCAAGATTGGGAGGCTTGTTTAGTGTCTAGTACTTCGGTTCAGCAGAGGCAATACTCATCAATACCTTTCCAAACTCAGCAAAAGGTCTTCACTGACACTTTTGAGCTTTACAACGCCCTGCTAGGACTTGAGCGTCATGATACGTGAAGTTGGCTGTCGGGTCCAGGAAGGGCTCCAGTTGACCTAGCCACTCTTCTCTCTTACCCAGGGGGAGGGACACCTCCTTCTTCACTCCATCCCAAACGAAACCAATGAATTTTTGGTGATCGGCGAAAGGAGAAAATTTCTTCGCATAGGTCTTGACTCCCAGTTCTGTAGATCTCTTGACTATGGATTCCATGTTGACGTTGCTCCCCTTCTCCCAGATGAATAGGTTGTCGTCCACCCATCGGAAGATGTGGACTAGCTTGAACTCGTGCATCATCAGCTCTTTCCATGCATCTTCCAGCCAGCCAAAGGATCCACAACCGGCCACTCCGCCGAATATAATCCGAGTATCGAGCAACAAGTGGTTCTCAAAATCCTGAACCATCAAATAGGGCCACTGGTCCTTTTGTGTGGGGATTTGGTGGTACACCTTCTCCCAATCGAATGGGCGTGTATGCTTCAAAAAGAATCTAGACACGGCTTTAAAGTCGTCCCAAGTCGTGTCGAAAAGGTGCTTATCTACAAAGGAGTTGACCAATGGTGTGCCAGCTTCTCCTTGTGGAAAGGAAAGGTCATTGATTGGTCTCACTGACCTGTCTGAGTTCACTGCTGTCCCTAGCGGATTCGTGCGGAAGAACGGAAAGTGCTCTGCGACTTGATCCTGAGCAAAGAGCCCAAACATCCTCCCTGCCTTGATCTCCTTGGAAAGGTTACGCTCAATCTACTCCTTCGCCATAGCCACTGATGAGTGGTTCAGAGGGGTGTGCCATCTTCTCCCCATTAAGACATGGGGGGGATACCTTGGTCAAATCCAATCTTAAAACCTATGATAAGGTCTTTGTACCTCGGTAGGAGGTTTGAAGCTTTCAGAGCTTCCTCCCATGCTGGGATGTCCATCTTGCATTTCACTTCTGTCAGCCACTGTTGTGTTTGGCTCATCTCAATTTAGGGTTGGTTGCCCAGCTCTCTTACTTTCTCACTCCGAAACCTGTGGGTTTGGATAACAACAGGGACCAAGGAATGGTGTAGTTTGCCGTGAGCAAACTATGCGCTGGGTGTTTCATTGCTAGTGGGGGCTACAAATCATGACACAGGGGTCGCATTCAACTGGATACCTACGTTTGGCGCTTCCCATCCCCTGATTGGTCTTTCCGAGGCCCTCTGCCTTGATTGTTCCTCCAGTTTCTCTCTCGGTCTCTCCAGTTATTGTTGTGGATGGTCTCTTGTGACCTTCCTTCCCTCGGGTTGAGTTGTCCTTGGCCACGCCAGTTGTACTCAAAGTCATTCGGCTCGCGTCGGTTATCCTGCCAATAAGGTTGAAAGTTCCACTGTCTGGTGTCGGGTCTTCTTTGGTTGTTGTCCGGTTCTTTGTCGGCAGCGTAAGGGTCCTTCCTTTCCCTCTTCCCCCCTGGGAGATAAGGATTCTCCGTGAGGCCTAGCTCGTCTTTCCCTCTCGCCTCGTTGTAAGCTGTTTCTGCCCAAGGTTTCTGGAAGACCGAGACATCGGGGAAGGCGGGTTTGCCGTCCCTAAGCATTACACACTGGAATGTGTTGGTCCTCACGGCCAAGTTGTATCAGAAGCCAGCTTGGACCATGTCTTGATGAGCCTGAAAGCAACCCACAATGATTGGGTGGTTGTACACTACCTGCAGAGTTTTGATGAAATTCTGGTAATTCCCGGACCACTCGTCGGGGGCAGGGTAGCCTATGTAACGTCGGTCGTAAGAAGCGCCTCTGTCCAATCTCCTCCCTGAGGAGTGAGTTGCCAGTGTGGGTCGAAAATGGTCAACGGTATGTTGCCCTTCAGGAGAGACACGTTCTGGTTGTAGAAGGCCGGGAGGCCACAAAAATTATGCTCCGGGACTTCACCTGGGGCAAGCGTCACGGAGCCTTCCACAATTAACGGACGGGGTTTCTCCAGGGTAGTGGTGGTATCGTCAGAGTCCCTTCCTAGCCAAAAGGTTGTTCCAGTCGGTGCCACTGCCTCTTGGGTTGGTCTCCCTGGTACTTCTATCAAAGCATCAATACTATCTTTGTCGCTTGGATTAGCTGGGCCATTGCATCGCTCTCCGGCTGCGGGGGTGGTGCTTGTTGATGCTCTGTTGTCCCAGGCATGTTCTGTGTGCCTCTTTGGCTTGGGGCTTGTCCGCCGTTGCTATTCACTACGCAGTGCAATCAAAACAATGATGAGTTCCTTTCCTAACAAGAGCATCCACAAGGGGTAGAGAGGGGGACTTCCGCAAGGGGTAGGGAAAATTGGTGCAGCTCAAATCATCTCCACTCTGGGGTATCTACCAGAGTATCTCCACTAGGGGGTATACTCTGTGGGGTTTTACAGTGAGTATGGATGGGTCTCACCTGGTGCCTCTCCCAGTGCTCTAAATAACTCGTCAAGTGTGGTCTGTCTACCTCCACTCAGTGCTGTCCCATTGTTTGGGCTGCCGTCTCCTTGCATCGACCTGCTTGAGTTCTCCACTCCTGCCGATGTACCCATTGCGAACCATGCAGCAATAACACCACTGCGGCGTCGAGTTCTTGCCTCGTAGGTCCTTGGGCTCCTGGGTTGGACGGTGTGGCTTGGATGTTCATTGTTGTTGATGAGGCCGTGCTGTGGTAGAAGAATCAGTCAAAAAAAATTTCTGAGAAATCAAAGAGATTTCGGCCTGCAGGAGTAGGCGGGGGGATTTTCATACTAGTATTGGGAGATAGTTAGTGTAGGAAGTCTGAGTCCCGCTGGCAGCTTGTGTTTCTTTGCTGCGCTCCGCAGGCAACCCTGCGGAGGCCACTCCATGGACTTTGGTCCCCTCTCCGGGAACCATGCAAGGAATCCACAATAGTACACAGATTCAATGATTGTGAACCTTTGTTGACTGTCTTGTGAAACCCAGCCAGAGGAGGGGGTTTACATTGGCATGACCCTGTGAAGTGGTTCTGCAAAGGTTTCACTGGAATCATATTCAGTTGCTTTGTTGGTGTTTTTTTGGGGGGAATAAGGCTTCATACTGATTTATACTTTGGATTTTCAAGTGATTGTGAGTTCTGCCATGATTTCAAACTTCCCTCGGCATGTCAAGCAAAGTCATGATATGCAATGTGCCCACAAAAATTGTACTTTCAAGTGCATCATGATTTACACCATTGACACAATTCATTTGATGCAATGATAAAATTTTGAGTACATGCCACTCAACACTGGCCAATTTTTTTCTTTTTTATGTACTTGTGAACTCCCAGGATCCCCACTTCAAATTTTAGGGCAGAGAATCTTGTGGGAAATGTGCAGGATATGCATGACTAGTGAGATCAAATGTAAATATGGTCCCTTTGTAATTTTGGGATTCTCTTGTCATTCCCACATCCTCTCTCTTTCTTTGGTCAGAATTCCAGTTTCCATCTTTGTTCACATATATGGTGTTCAAATATCATTTCAGAAAAAAATGCGTAAGTTCTTAAATGCAAGATTTGGCCGGGACCCATCAAGAATCATAAATTTTAAGTTTAAGTTTCTTGACATGTCCCTGCCAAATTTTGTATTTAAGAGCTTATGCAATGTTTTTCAAATTGATATTTGAACACCATAATACATGTTTTTTTTCTCTTTCACTTCCAGCATTATTAACTGGGTTGATAGTATCTGGGTTTAACTGGGATAAACTCAACCCAGTTAATCATCTCAACCAATGAAATATAAATCCAAGGTAGCTGTCAGCCTTAGAGACAATGCTCATTGCCCAAAAGGCTTCAAGAGATTCTCTCTGAATAATCAGGATTGATTATACCTTTTCAATCTCTGTAATTAACTTTCTATCATAATAATTAATCTTATCTTTCAATGTCCTCCTTAATTTTATGTAGTTCAATTGAGTTGTGTTGTCTTTTTAACTGTCTGAATGCAATGATCACAAGTGAAATTCATTGATATTCAAGCTTTTAAGCTTGAATACTTAATATATGCACCACTGAGTTTAATCCCAATCACATTGGTCAGAAACATGTTTTAATTGTACAGGAAAATTCTCAACAGTTGTTCTAGTCTCAGGGACACAGCTACAATCCGCAGACTTTGACCCAGAACCTTGAAAATAACTCCAGTTGATCACACCCGTTGTGGCACATGGTTTCCTCTTATAGGATCTCAATTTGGCAAAACCTTCACATTCTTCAGTGTTTAAGTTCCTCCAAAGTAAGTCTGGATTATTTGCTCTATTTTCTTTGATTCTTCCAGATCCTAGTCCCATTTCCCTCCATCTTTATTCCTTCCATCAATCATCCTTATAAAAAGCAGTATCTCTGGTTCCCCTGCTGTGTATCCTTGATGCTTAGTCTAAAAAGCAGAAGTGGTTTCTTTAAACCATCCTTTCTCAGTTTCTTTTGAGAAAGAGGTGTTGATTAATCTCTGCTTTGTCGAGTAAACTCCGCATAGCAGCTACCCAGTGAGCAATAAGACTGCCCTTCCTCTTCTTTACTATTAGTTTTCCCTCTTCTTTCCTTCTCTTCTATATTAGTAGTTCCTTCTCACTCTTCTCAGTTGTTTTCTCTCTTCCTTAGTCTGAGTAATTCAACTGTGAGAGCCAAAACCCTTGTGTCCTGCTGTCACTAAAGAGACCCAGGCTCACAGTAGCTACTGTGGTTTTACATCCCATAGGTTGGAATCCAACCCAGTTTAACTGGGTTGAGTGTATCCCAGTTTACCCAGGATAGCCTCAACCCACCTCATAGTATATTGTTTGTTTAGCACAAACACAACTTGTAAATTTCTTCTTGTTGTCTTGTAAATCTATAAAATTGGCAGAGGAAATACAGCATCATGTCTGAGCATTTCAATTCCAAACCTGAGCCATCTTTAAAAAAGGGGGTTGGAAAAACGACTCCCACGACCGAGTCGACATCCAATCTGGGAGTTGTTTGTCCAATCCCACCACAGGGATTGGGAGTCATTCTCCCAAAGTGAATAAAAGAATAAAAATAAAGGGAGTCGGTCTCCCAAATCCGCCGTAGATTCGGCGGATTTGGGAGTCGTCCTCACCGGCTGGCAGGATTTCCTTCCGGTCCACTGACCGGAAGGATTTTCTTCCGGTCAGTGAGCATTTGTACCTCACAATCGGAAGGATTCCCTTCCGGTTGATGTACCTACCTCATCAGCTGGAAGGAAATCCTTCCGGTTGATGTACCTACCTCATCAGCCGGAAGGAAATCCTTCCAGTTGATGTACCCACCTCATCAGCCGGAAGGAAATCCTTCCGGTTGATGAGGTTGATGTACCTCATCAGCCGGAAGGAAATCCTTCCAGTTGATGAGGTCGTTGTATGTACCCCATCAACCGGAAGGAAATCCCTTCCAATTGTGAGGTACAAATGCTCACTGACCGGAAGAAAATCCTGCCGGCTGGTGAGGACGACTCCCAAATCCGCTGAATGTACGGCGGATTTGGGAGACCGACTCCCTTTATTTTTTTATTTTTTCACTTTGGGAGAACGACTCCCAATCCCTGTGGTGGGATTGGATGAACGACTTGGTCGTGGGAGTCGTTTTTCCAACCCCCTTAAAAAAAGCCTCCTTGGTCCAGACCATTCCTCCTCTATCAGACCACTTCTATAAATTCCATTTATTTAGAGCTGAAATCTTCTCATCTTTTCCCTCATAGAAGATTAAAGCTGTAGTAGCATGGCCTGTTTTTAGACCCTTCCTTGTGGAATTTAAGCCATGTGCAGCTGTCTAGTCACATTGGCTGAATACCTTTTCTTATTCATTAATATTATTATTCAATTTTTATCTAACCAAAAGTTAATCTGTTGCACTTATTCTATTCAACACATGGTGTAGTCAACAGAAATAAACCATCAGTTCTATCACTTTCATTCTCATTACCTCCTGATCTGTATCCATAGAGGAACATGCTCCTCTCATTTTCCCTCAGTCAAAATCTCATTTCCTTCCTCTTCCTCTTGTGTTCAGAAGTCAAGCAATTTAACATATACTTGTATTGTCACTGGTCAGCAAATCCTCCTTTTCTACCAAGGTGTGCCCTGCCAAGAAGAGTAAAAATTAACTTAATTATCTAGCTACATCTCACTTAGACTTTGTTTGGGAGGCTATTAGTAGAGCATCATGGTACATTGTAAAAAGAAGCAGGCAGATAAGAATAAGGATCAATAAGCTGACTTGAATCTTCAAGTGCCCTGGTGGCATGTTTGTGTTAATTTTTTTTTGCACTTGAGATTTTGTTTTTCTGTGTAGTATTAATCCTTGAGGTTTATTGGGGGCAAGATAAAGGTTTTTTAGTGTTGAAGTGGTAAGATTTTAAAAAATACAACATAGGATGCAAGTGAAGAACCAAATGAAATATTTTTATGAGTTTGATTGATTTGAGCCTTGTATTGGTTTGCCATAACACACACACACCTTAGAAGAAAAAGATTGAAAAATAAAAATAGAATCACAAATCTAGAAACCAATAAGGAATATAATAAATAATAAGTAATTACCATTGCTAGTGCATTATGCATACCTGCACACGTCACTTTTGATTTTGATTTAATGGATTTGGATGAAGGACAAGCACAGGAAAAATTAGTTTTTATAATCAAAACAAACCAAATAGAAGAATGATTTGTGGAATGGGAATGGAGAAGAAGGTTGGAGTAAGCCCTCGTTTAACTTGCTTTGTAAAAGAGTTGAGATTGGTACTTCCTGGTCTCCCCTTTAGGTTTGAATAATAAGCATGTGAAGAAAAAGGCTAGTGATTTGTGGTGGTTGATTTTTTTTGATACTAGGGGACCTTGTGAGGTTAGGTTAAAATTTGATATACATGGTCTTGCTGTGTGAGTGAAAATTCTGTAGTATGAATATTTCAACAGTGGTGATGGTATGTGCAACCTCATACGGATTTTTTGGTCCAGACCAAAATTATCAATTTTGCTGGCAGTGGGGGTATATTGGATTGTGAGTTCCAACTTCCTGTGAAGAAATTCAAGACACCAATTGGAATGCCAAAAATTTCTTAGCAGAATAACTGGCATTGTTGAAATTCTTTTACTATGTACTTGTAATGGGGGAAGTGATTCCTCTATATATAATCAAGCAAGTAATGCACAATGTACTTTTTCAAGCTGTTGTTCTAAGGTCCTAGTTTGAAATGTGTGTGCAAGGATACACCCCTAGGGGCTTCTTTGGTAGCTTCACAGTGCGGTTCTAACTTAACCAAGTCCCTCTATTGGAGGGGGGGGGGGGGGGGGGCGCTGTCCCGCAGGGACCCTCCGAGTGCGGTTAGTCTATGGAGCAAAGTTCAACTCAGCCAATTTTTCTGGCAGGATGTATCTGGCGAACAGGTTCACCGCCAAAAGTTTGTCAGTTTTTTTACCATGTTCAATAAGATGCCTGAGATGGGACAGAAGACATTGTCCTCTGCTAGCCAGACTGCGAACTGTACACTCTTCTGAGTGGATGGCTGCCCTGTCTACTTTTTTTGCTGTGCAGCATCAGTGATCTGTCCAAGAACCAAATCTGAGTAACCAAGAACCAATTGGAATAATTACAACATGGATTTACTAGGCATGGGCGCAGTCTGATTGATTGATAGGGGTTTCATTTTGTTTTGTTGTGGGATGTGTTTGTAGTGTTTACTACGAATTAGAAGCGAGTGAAAAAAGAGGCCTAGAATTGTTCAAAGCTTTGGCTGTGGTAGCGAGTTCTTCAACAACTTGGCTAGCTATGATTTGGAGGAATTGGGTCATGATTTCAGGATTCAATGTCATTGATGGATGCCATATATAATCTCAAATTGGCAGGCCAGCTTGGCGACACGCAGCCACAACTCCATGTTTGTTTAATGTGCGTTGTAAATCGTCTGGATGGAGACGAACATTCAGCATCAAGTCTTATAGGAAATTCCGAGTTGATGACTTACCTCTGTTCCTAAGATCGCAAACCGGAAGGTTGACAACGCAGTCGGCAGTTGGGTCCCGAGGTATTGTCCTGGCGGTTTGAATGGCGATAAAGGTAGGGAGAATTTTCAGAAACAGTGCTCTGGTGATCAAAGTCTCTGGTGTTTTAGTCTCTTCCCCACTCACGTGTTGACCCATGGAAAGTACTCGAATCCACCGTACTTTTTCTGGCATGAGATAGAAGCGTTGGTTAAGAATTGGGTCGAAAAGCCTAATCGGTTCTCGATCGTAAAGGCATTGGGGAACTTGAAATCCTCTCGGTCATTGTGAGTGTCGCTCACCCGTACGATGTTGTACATTCTGTTGTGTGATCATGGCCACATTTACACCCAATCGGTGTTAAGTAATAAAGTCGTAACGAATCGAAGTGCCAGAATCTCAACTCACGTTCCAGAGGCGTCGCAGTAAGAAAGTACATCTTCTCCCTCAAGCGCCCCGTTTGGCCCTTTGTTGTTGCAGACGCCCTATTTCAAGGAAATTGGTTTAGTATGTGCCGGTTTGCCGTACGTTGTTATTGAAAGAGGTTACTCACACTGCCGATTGTGACGAATGCATCCTGTTATGACGGAGATGTTAGGCGATTGCTGCTGTTTTGGGTTGGCGAGGATATAAATTGGTGGTATCACGTACCATGGCTCGGAGGATCCTGGTCAAGAAGAGCGCTGTTGTCACGTTTTTCAAAGCGGTTTCAACCGCGGGCAAAAATACTTGCTCAGCTGGGGCAATGTATGTTCCATTCTTGAGAACATTCATCATGCCGTCTGGAGAGCTAATCGGCGCGTTGAAGTATTTATGCGCTTCCTCTGAAATTCCATCGATCATTCTTTGTTCGTAGACAGACAAGCCGTCAACGATATGAGACCACTGGATGTAGAACACTTGGTAAGCCTCTAGTGACTTTGACAATTCCCGTCAGCCGGTCAAAAGCACTAACCTCTGAAAATGCCTCATTCTTCGCTTCCTTTGGCGTGGGTAAGAAAGCGGAGACCCCATAACAAGCGGCGTTCAGCACGTTGTTAACGACGTTAAAAAATAAGTTCCAACCGAATTGAGGAGAGTTGAAGAAGGTGAGGATATCCAAAAATATTGTGTTGGAGACCATCATGAATGCTGCATTGACTCCAAAATTGAGTTTAAACATCTGAATCATTCGTGGATCCGTGGCTGGAAATCTGGAAATGAAAGCGGTTCAACGACCTCCAAAATAATTGCAGGAAGCTGCCATTCGAAGAACTTACAATGCAGCCAAAATGATGGATATAGTGGCTTAGAAAAGGGCAATACTAGGTGAGTTTTTGGAAAAAACCTGAATGCATTTGACGAGGTGGAAAACAGAAGACACAAACCTTGCACAAAGCTGACTCCGTATGATAGCGCCTGAACGATGTGGTTGGTTTGAATATTCCATTGTTGGATCGCAAAGAGTACGTACCAGTCCGGCGCGGGCACAGGAAAGCAGAGCTACAATGAACAAGGTGGCTCAGATGTTAGTCAAGGGAAATTTCTGTCTCACAAAGTATTCAAGACATACCTGGTTTGCGGTGCACTTGTTTCCAACACCGCAGTCAAAGTTTGGTGCACCTTTTTGTGTGGCGTATTGCTAAAGAATAATGACACGGCTTGAGCCAGGATACGATTGATGAGAAAACAAAAACTGGACTGACTGAAACAGTGAGATGATCACCGCCAGGATATGTCTGCAGATATTGGTCCAGGTTCAGCGCTTTCCAAGTCTCCCTCGTCAACGGAAGTGCTTTGCAAGAGCCGTTGACTGGTGCGGATGGATCCCGGGGTGGCCCGGTGGATTGAGGGTTGGATGGCTTTGCAGGTGGGTTTAATCCAAGCAAGCTGCTGAGGCCTCTCTTATCATGTTGGAGTGATTGAGCGTGGAGGGTTGCGGAAATCGCTGCCAGACAGGCACATATCAATAAGCAATGCTTCATTTTTTGACGTAATTGTTAGAAGTGATTGAACGAGTGTATTTTTTGAAGGTGCGGCAAGTGAAGGAAGAGGTGGGTGAGTGGAAACGATGGTGCGGATATCCTTCTGGGGCTCTGAGGCATCTTGCGGAGCTAGATTCCTGGTAATAAGCAAAACACGCCGGACAGCAGACAGCTGACGAAACGTTAGAAGAAGCGTTACAACAAGTCACATCCCTTGACGCACGAAGACTCTAGAATCTCGCCAGCCAGTACGCGTAACTGTATTCATTACTACCCAACCCATCCCGCGTCCCCAGTCGTAAACCGTTTTGGGATGAACTTCCAACCACTGCAAGTGGGACATGTGCTCCATGTAACTGACACCGGTGATAACTGACGCATGATCGCGTTTGGGTATCGCCATTCTCTCTTTCAACGACGAGGTATAACAATCCAACTTGGTTTGATATGGGGGCCTTGCGCTTTCGCGGGTTGCTGATAAGTCAGGCGGCACTATCCGTCAGTTAATTAATATACGACAGGATGCGAAAAGGACACCCGTATTGCATGAAATGTGGGAATGGAAACCACAGCTATTTGCTCAAGGTGAAAAGTCTTCAGGAGGAGCGTATTCACCAAAAGGCACGGTGACCCATGACCGAAGATTTGAGTGACCATGCCAGTTTGGAGAAATGTGCTGTAAAATATACAATTATGCGAGCAATGATTTTTGTTTCTTGAAGACAAAGTGGCGGTGTTGATGCCAGCCTCCACAATGATTGGTCAGATGATCCACCTTCTGGCTAGCAGGGTTCAAAACTGATGATAAAAAGTGCTAGTGTGCATTCATCTTGAGCAATAGTTTTCTTGGCAGTGTTGATGACAGCCTCTGAAATGCTTGGTCAGAGAAACCACTTTCTAGCTAAAGGGGTTCAATAACAATAATGGGCATTGAACATGTGACCCCCATGTACCAACAGAATAACCCCCTGGAAGTTTTGAGGGGGCTTAGTTAATCATTGTAGATAGGCAACTATCATTTTGGGGTAATTGACAGAAGCCAAGGCAGTGTCTCTCTGCCTTCAGTTAACATCTTATTTTATTAGTAGAGTGAAAGTACCAACCCATCATCATCATCACCCATCCATCAGATATAAGTCTCCAAGAGCATCATCATCATCATCATCATCATCATCATCATCATCATCATCATCATCAATCAATCAATCATCATCATCATCATCATCATCATCATCATCATCATCATCATCATCATCAATCAATCATCATCAGTAGCAATTTTATCATCATCTTCATCAATTAGGGGGGTTAACATTGGGCCTTGGTCAGTCAGATTTTATTTATACGTCAGCGGAGCATACATGTAGATTTAGTTTAATTTACACTGAATTAGCCACCAGCAAGCCCTTAGACCTGCATCAGCAAAAAAATAACCCAACATGAACCCCCCTATATCAGAAAAGAAATGGCTCCACCGGGACAAGAACCTGGGTTGGGCTAACACTAGGTGCCTGCTTTACTTAGGCTCCAAAATCTGTTGGTGGGCTCATTCTCCTGCAGGTATGCATGGCTCATTAAAGACCAAGACTGTAAATCTGTCAGAAAAGTAATGGCTCTACCAGGACTTGAGCCTGGTTTGGGCTAACTCTAGGTTCCTGCTTTACCACTGCACTACGTAGTACAGACATTTCGGGGTTGCAACATGCCTCTGTGATGCCCTGTTGCAGCAAAATGTTGTAACATTTCACTGCGACAGGACATTGCAGCAGGATGTTGCAACATTTCACTGCGACAGGACATTGCAGCAGGATGTTGCAACACCAATTTGTTCATAGTGTAAGCTAAACATCCTGAGCTGCAAGATTCATGATCTAACATTATCATCAGTCATCACCATCTTCATTTAATATTATCATCATCAAAAAGTAATATTAGTATCTTTTCCTTATTTCACATAATCAATCCCACTAGGTTGTATTATCCACTATCATCGGCCTGCTTCAGTATTTATTTTGATTGATATAATCAAAGGGACTTTGAAAAACGACTCCCAAAAATTTGACAAACAACTCCCATGGGAGTTGTTTGTCAAATTTTGTTACATGGACAAAAAAATAGATTCCCAAAGGCTTTTGGAAAATGATGTTGTGCCGCAATTTTTTCACAAGCTTCAATGGTCTCATGAAAGATGACTGTACAGTTTTGAGACCATTTGGATCCTCCGT
The DNA here is from genome assembly GCA_001624995.1 of Puccinia horiana. Classification (NCBI taxonomy): domain Eukaryota; kingdom Fungi; phylum Basidiomycota; class Pucciniomycetes; order Pucciniales; family Pucciniaceae; genus Puccinia; species Puccinia horiana. The sequence goes on from LWDY01000018.1 coordinate 317,757, forward strand.
TTTCAAGTTATAATCCTCTTTGTATTGGTTAAAGTAGGAACTTTGGAAATTGGGCTACACCACGCAAATAGTTTCTGTGCATGCAATGGGGTTGAATTTTTTTCAGATGACTCATGGGGGGCTCTATTTGTATATTTGAAATTTTTAGGCCTTTTGGACTGGCCACTCAAAAGTAATAATTTTTTTCTTTTCACTCAATTTTTGTTCAATTTTTTCGAAATTTTAGCGACGACTCCCAAAAATAAATCGAAATTTGACAAACGAATCCCATGGGAGTCGTTCGTCGAATTTTTGGGAGTCGTTTTTCGAAGTCCCTAAATAAATTGTGATAGCCTTCCAACCTATTACCAATTTATTTCCCCCTTATAGGAAGTTTTCACCAAATAAACTATGAGAAATAGAAAGGAATCAAGTGACATGTGAGACACCTATCTTGTTTCCACAAACCTTGGTGCCTCCATGAGAGGACAGAAAATTTGAATTTTGAAACTAGATCATAAAACACATGGCCTTCATCATTAAAGTAGAAATTTTTTGCACCACATCTGTCAAATTGTTTTTTATTGGAACATTGAAATCCCCTTTAAATGGCGAAGTTGTCAATCTTTATCAACCTTTTATTAATGTTTAGATCTAGTTTTCTCTCCAGCCCTCAGCTCAAGTAAACCAATAGATTTTTTACATAAGAAGGTTTCATCATTGAAGTTGATGACATGCTTCGGGGTACAGCGGGGGCTATCGGGGGCGAGTGGTAGCAAGAGAGACAGAGGATGACGATAAATTTGAAACCAAGCAAGACTCCACAAGATGTCTTTCCTTTCTTCACTTCAAGGCACCGTTCTTCAAGGATATGCAGCCCTCCAAGGACCACAAGGACAACCACAATCGGCAACAGATACCTTAATCAAACTGCTCGATCGTCTTCAAAACTCTTCCCAACATGAGGATAGAAGGAGTAGTCTTCTTGGGATCAAGGGAATGGCTAGAGACTGGAAATCGGTAGGTTTCCCCTCTCATGTTATTTTGAGCGTTTAATAAACACTAATGTTGGTATTTTCATACCATGTCTTTTTTTACAGGAAGTCGGCCAAGTTGCCCTTCCCGCAATACTCGACTTACTCGGTGAACCAGGCCTGGTTGAGGATCTGGATATGGCCAAAGCGGTCTTGGAGACTCTAAACATATTGTGCGAAGTTGAAGAGGCGGAACCTGGAAGGCCACCAAAATCAGACTGTGGGGTGACCCATGTTGACAATTTCTTAATGGCATGTACTCCATTTGTTTTATACCATCAAGAATGAACAATCAATCGTCTTGCAAATACTGATCGAAAATCTTTTGTCTCCTTTCGGTTTCAGAAACCTGAGCCAACCCATGCAGTCTTATCTCTACTGAGCACGCCAAGTTTTTACATACGCTTCTTTTCATTGCAACTGCTTGGGACACTCCTCACCGCTCCACCACCGCGACCGTCAACTCTACAATCTTATTTCCTTACCGCGCCCGGAGGACTAGGCGCGATCCTATCTGTCCTAGATGATACCCGAGAAATCCTTCGGAATGAGGCCTTACTCATCCTTCTCAATATCACCGAAAAGAATGCCGATATCCAAAAGATTATCGCTTTTGAAGGTGGCTTTGATCGGCTGTTTCATATCATCGATGTTGAAGGTGGAATCGGTGCAGGTGGGATCGTCGTTCAGGACTGTTTATTATGTGTCGGCCAACTTTTACGCTACAACGTCTCCAATCAAGTTAGTAAAATTATTGAATGTAATTTTTTTTTCAGACCACTCTGGCTGATTGCTCAGAGATTCTCAAATTCATCAATCGATGCAGAATTATTTTCGAGAAACATCTTGTATCCCTCATCTTGCGCCTATGCTTCTTTTCCCACCCGCACAAGATCCACATCCGGTTGCGCTGGATTCCTTTGCGACCCAACCGTGGAGTGAACAGAAACTCAACAACGCTCTCCTCGTCCTTGCTCTCGCCCGTATCTTAGTTTCTGGTGCTGGTAGCGGGAAGACTGCTAATCAGCGGGCGATTCTCACCGGAGGTCTCACCCGTTGTCTCGCCGAGATGGGTTTGGCCAGTGCGGCCCCATCAGTCCTAAAGTCTGAAGCCTTACACATTCTCGCTCATGTCCTCCGAGGAAGCGAAACTAATCGGGAGTTCATCACTAAACTAGTCCTCAATCCCTTGGCCGCCTCATCTCCGCCCTCCGGCCAAGATCCTAGTTATTCTGATAGAGAGAAACCTGAATTCTATCGACTCCCACCTCAGTCGGCCATCTTGGCACTCTTCTCACTCGCCCTCGAAGGACTTCCTGGAGCCCAACCGGCCACTTCGGCCGAGGATGAGCTGCACATATTATCCGTTCGAGCTGCTGCTTTGAGTGTCATCGATAGCTTTCTAAATGAAAATTCGGATGCCCAACTTGGTATTGTAGCCACTATGAACACGCCGATCCCACAACTGTCCGATCAACAGGCCGGCCCATCTCACTCACCTGGGTCACTACTCTTCGCGGCATTACAGGGCTTGCCACCGACAGAAGCTGGAAGTATGGCAGCTTATACCTCTTTCTTTGCCTCCTTAATCTTTGCCCATCTGCTCAGAGGATTCGAGCCAGCCAAGAAAGTAGCACGCGAGATTCGGATCGGGGGCGATCAAGCTGATTCACAAGAGCCGACGAACGACGATGATGACCAAACCAGTCTTGTGCAGATCTTGATCGGAAATTTGATGATGGCCCAGCGGATGCAAAGTCAAAGTAACAATGCTGGTGATGGCATTCAACGATCCTTAGCATGGGCCCGGATCATGGTTGGTTATCTGATCGTCTTGGCCACGTGGCTTTGGGAGAGTCCATTGACGACCAACGAGTTTTTGAGTGAAGGTACAAATCTACAAGTGGTATGTATGCTGCTATCCAACCCACCTTTACATATTTTCTCTCTCTCCCTTTCAGCCGCTCATACAGCCAGACCCGAGCTCACTGACACAACCAAACTTCTTCGAGTTAGTTGATCGAGCCGATCAGTCACTCATCTGGCGTGGATCCGCTTGTCCAAGGCTTGTGCGCGTTTGTCTTAGGGATCATCTATGAAACTGACCATGACCCAGCTTCCACGATACCGCGGTGAGCTGCTTTGGCTGATTGTCTGTTTGCAAGTCACTGACAAGGTGTCGATCGGCCGAAAGATCGACTCTGCAACCCATTCTACATTCTCGCGTCGGTCCCGACCAATTCGTCAATCGAATCCTCCGACTCAGAGAAGACCCTCGTTTCAAAAACCTCGGGCCTGACGTCCTCGAATTAAATCTTCAGACGTCCCCCTCTTCTGATCCCTCGAACGACGACCATCCACCTGGGCTTTGGTTTGATTGGCCCTTTGTAGAGTTTCTGAAAAATCATTATGGTCGGTTTTGGTTTCTCTTTAATTTCTGCTCTACATTCTGGGAATAACCTCCATTCTTTTGGTAAACGAAAACAAAAATAAAGTGTCTATACAACAATCTATCTTGATTGATCCTGGATCGGATGAAGGACACAGTGAGTGAATTAGTTTTAGGAGGGTAGGAATGGAAAATATTAAACTAAAACAACGATACTGGATGAATTTCACAAGAATCATCCCTCGAAAACGCACAACAAAGTGAAGAATTAAGCCGACTAAAAACCCAAGTGACCGAACAAACGAAGGAGATAGAAGATCTGGAACGGAAGCTAGCTGAGCTAACCGTAGCACGAAAAGAACCAGTGAGTAATTGATTGAAAGGATTTAGAGAAATCGAGAAAAGTTTTAATGGAATGGGGATTGTAGACACAGGACGTAGAGGAGATCGAAAGACTACGACAGGAGAACGAGAGATTGAGGGAAGAGGTGAGAAGATTAAGGGAAGAAACGGAGCGGCTGAGTGCTGGCCAAAAGGAGAACGAGCAGGAACAGGAAGACCTGCTTGTGCTGCTCGAAGAAGTTAGCAGCAAGAGACGGAGAGATAAGGCTCTGATGCGTGAGAAGGGCATCGATGTCAGCGAGGACGAGGACGAGGAGGACGGCAATTGATTTGTCGATCATCAATCCCGTCATTGTACTAATTTCCTCGCGCCTGTCTCGCTTTGCCATACTTTTTTGTTTTTCTTCGTGCTCCTGTCCTACTCGAGCACACCCGTCGGTTTGTTCTATACCTACCTGTCTTGCGTGGAGATCTATCCCATCAAAATCCTCCTTCACTTGAATGACAATTGATCTCTTTCTCTCTATCAATGTATATCGTTGCTTTGTTTTTGTAAATCTCCCAAAGGAAAAAAAAAAAAGATGTTTGCTGCTTTAAGAGGGTTGACATTACAATCCATATGTTTTTTATCTGATTTGCTTATCATGATGAGGTAAATCATGTAATAGCAATATACATGAACCAATCGAGAGTGTTAATGTGAATAAATGATTTGTAAAGGATGGAAAGTTTTTTAATGTGACTACTCAAAAGAGGACATCTGTTCGTCGGGCTGTAAGCGATCGATCATATGTTTTTGGTAATCTTTGAGGAACTTGGCGATTTCGGAAGAAGGAAGTTTGCTATGATTTGCCAAGTTTTTTAAAGTCGTACAAACCTAGTATCAGAAAAAGAGATTAACAACTTCGAAAGAAATTTAATGGTGGGGGTTTTGTTTTTATGTACCTCTAACATTATTTTGCGTCTGTTTAAGACTTGGCTTGTGGTGCTTCGTTTTTCGACTTCGTTTCTCTTGACATCCATCTGCTCTGAAATTTCCTTGGCCCGACCCATGACGTCATGAGGCAAGGCAGCGATCGAAGCGAGCTCGATACCTTGCCATAAATGAAACAACCAAATTAAATCACACGTAAATTTCGTTAAACCGCTTTTCAGGTCGGTATCTCTTACCGTAGCCTGCATTCTTCACTGCTCCTCTGTGGAAAAAAAAACAACCAGCAATAGACCAGAAAGATTTCGTAAGTGGTGCTACGGTCGATGGTTTGGTTGACTAACCCATGGACTTTGTGAGGAAACTTCAAACCGACGGTACGTTCTTGCTTACTCAATATGGTCTCCAAGTGAAGGCAGACCACATTGGGATAGACGCTCTAGATGAGCTAGGTTGATCAGACTGTTTGCTTTTTGAAGAGTTTGTAAAAAAAAAGGTTTATCAATGTCAAAGAAAGCTCCTGATTGAATTAACTGGGCACAAAAAAAATTAACAGATTAACACTGAACATAAATTAAAGATAAAAAGATAATCTTAACCAGTAAAACTGGCTCACTCTAAAATGGGTAGCAAAAAAGCAGAATGATTTGGCTTTTATGATTTCCTCGCTAAACGCATGCGCTATTCCCACCCCTTCCAAGGGAGATGTACCTCTGCCGAGTTCATTTATAATTATAAGAGAATTATTGCACACCGCCATAGATGAAAGTATACCTGACAATCTGGGAGGGATCCAAAACGTGAGTAATATCAGCTGGCTTTTTTCTTTCTTTCAAAGAAGTCGATTTCTTTTTTAAACAAAAAGAAGAAAGATGACTGTAGACGAAGCTATATGGTAATAATGGTAAAATTACGTCTTCATCTCCGACGAGAAAGTCGATAAGCCAGCCTCAATGTCATCATTCTTTGAGAGGCAAGTTAACAGAGCATCGAATATCGGAAACGAGGCGTATTTTGCTGGGCAAAAGCATCCGACCTTATAAAGGCAAAAAAAAAGCAAAAGTCAAGCTGAATTAATAGACTGCAAGTGTGTTGGTAAAATTTAATGGAACTGACTTGTGCCATTACCACCATCAGAGCAATCTGTCGCAAGAATATAGACTTTCCACTCATATCTAAGATGGTAAAACGAAAACATTCAGAAGAATATTTTTGTGATCAAGTTAACTAGTTCATCTCACTTGGACCCGTCACCAATTGAAAAGAGCAGGAGTTATCGGCATATGTGTCACTTCACTCGAGCCAAGAAAGAGTGTTATTTTTTGGTTCAGCCCACATTCCATTTAGCTTTATGGTGTTAAGACTTACTTAGGCACGAACTGGTCGCTGTCGGAATCAAAGAGCTCTTTTATGGGGTGTCTCCCATCACTTATTGCCAAGTATCGGCGAACTCAGGTCGGACTGAAGTGAAGATCATAAGCTTCGGCGTTTGGTCGTGAGTTCAAGCGTTGGGCTCTGAAGCTACTCACCATACTCCCGAGTGGTCGCCACGTGTGCAAAGCTAAGGAGAGAAGAATCAGGTTCACATAGCTATTCGGGTCACAAAAATTCACAAATCCAATCCGGCTGACCTTGCTAACATGTCAAGCAAAGCAATCGCTTCAGATAACCTGAAAAAAGTCGAGACTCTTTTCTTAAACTCTTCAAAAATCTCGTCCAGAACTCTAGAATAAATACACCGTTTGAGTCAGATTCAATCGAGTTTCCAGAATCTATAACACTACCAACTCTTCGCTATTACAAATGAGAATTTTTGGGGATGGGAAATCAGTCACATTTCAATAATCCAAAAATCATGAAGGAAATTTTCTTTGAAGGCTCTTACCTCAAAAGACAAATCTCTTGATATGAGTTTATGATAAGTTGATTTTTCTTTTTCTGCGACAAAAAAAATCATAGACGAAAAACCATCAGCGGGCTATATTTAGCGAATGGAGGTGACTCTTCAACTTACCAAGTCCAAGCAGGTAAATGCAAGGTTTTCCCTCTCTTAACCTGGACAAAATCGATCACTTAAATCAATCAGTGAGCCCCTTTTGATTTCAATCAGGGGGGAAAAAAAGGTGCTCACAATATTGGTGAAAATTTTTGGAAGGCCATCATGACTATCAGTTGTACCACCGCTGCTGGCTCGTAAATCCTCCTTCTTGATCTGTAACATGAAACCGGCCCTGGTTTCAAAATTGAAGTTCAACTTCGGAAGATGATATTTCGCCTTGAGGGTTTCACACAGTGCCATGGCATCTGATAAGTTTTCCTTGTATGTTTCTCGTCTGAAAGAGAAAAATCAAGCTACATCAATATAGTGCTTGAAAAGCTTTCGGGTTAAGGAAGGTACTCGCGCGACGTTTAGCAGTTGGTTTTCTACACCCGCCTTGATAGCGTAGGCGTGAACATTTTGCTTTGCAAGTCTGCCCTTTTGAATTCCAAGGAACGAATCTTCATTTACGTGGAGTTCGATAACTGATGAAAGTTCATCTAGAAACGATTCTTGGAAGATGTTGGAAGCTAGAATGAGTAAGTCGGTGGAGCAGGAAGATAATGCACCGCGGATTGGATTTAGAGAATGGAGAATGGTTCGAAGTGACTTTAAGAGCTCGAGTTTTTTGGTTATCGCGAAGGAAGGATCTTGTGTTGCCAATTTTGTTTTTTTGGAAGACGAAGGCAAACTAGCCATTGAACGACTGCCAGATTCAGAGTTAGAACTAGCCCTACTGCTAGCAAGCTCAGTGGAATTAATACCACTAATCAGCTTGTCGAAATCTATCTGACTTAAACTTTTGATCGCCGGGGGCAGTAGCAACAAACTTTTCAGCCATGGGGAAATCTATCTTGTGATGGATAGATACTGACAGTTTTAAAGATTTACGAAGATTGAAGAACGAATCTTCCAGCTCAATCAATTCCTGAACAGCGTCAAGCCTGCCTTCAATCACTTCAATGTCTGCAGAGGGTGCAAGTAAATTACTTCGCAGCTATAAGCGTACAGAATCATAGGTCAACAACCACCAAAAAATTTAATCCAATGATCGGTGTTTCATCGTCAAAAGGAAGAAAATTGATTACTGACCAGACGATTAGCCATGGGCGTGAAGGTGTGATTGAGTAAACCGAAAAGACTTTGCTTTGATTTGGAGGAAATAGCCTAATAATCGGTGGTTGGTCGTAAGTTCCATTGAGATTTGGGGAAGGAAAGAGAGAGAAGGTAGTGACATTGTTGATTAATTCTAGATCCAAGGCAGTATTGCGATCGATCAACATGCATCCTTCGACACTAAGCCACTTGACATTCAAAGAGTGTCTTTCCCAACGCGACTTTCCGGTTTGAATGAGCCTCTTATGGATCCAATCAAAGGCAGCCGAAGCCGCGCCGAGGGCGTAATACTTATTTCTGACTTGAGTAAGTGTTGCGTCGGATTGAGGTCCAGATGAAGAGAACTCTTGGAGGAGTGAATAACCTTTCTCGGAGGCAAAGCTAGCTCGAGGGAGAACACTCAGAGGGATGGCTGGGAAGAGATGTTTGAGTGTGGTGTGTAAGATGGTCAAAGCATGTGGCGAAGCTGGTGCAACTAAGATCAAGTTCGAGGGTGGTCTCTATAAAAAGCGCATGTGGAGTGATCTTTAAATGTATGAAAATCATAGAGATTCCAAAGATAGCCAAAGACCCAACTTGGCGAAGCCAATGAATCGTTTTGGCATAGGTTTGCGAGTCTGCCAGCTACAGAGTGACCAGCCCAAGGTGCAAGAAAGCAGCGAGCACTTCAGAAATCATTCGCTTGATCCAAAAAAACAAAGCTCATTTTGTGGATTTAAATAAGTTAAATACTTGAGAAAGCATCGCTTGACCGAACTCAAGCTCGAAGCCGACGATGCCTACTTCCCGGCCAACGCCGCGACTCTCGGTCAAGGCCACGATCCAAGAGCCCAAGTGCTCGCCTGGGTTATAATCGACTGTCTCGGGCCTCGCCGTATAAGGCCTCGAGGTGGTTGTGGACATTTCCCACAGGACAAATAAGCTGGACAAATGTCTGGGGTTGAAGTGTTTGACACAAGATATGAGAGGCAGAGTGAAGAGCTCGAAGACAGCATATATTTTTACGTGGTCGACTGGGTTTGGTGCAGTGAAGGGGAGTGACGTCATTGACGTTCAGTGTGGCAGGATGTATTTATGTATGCGGTCAACAGAAACCGTTCGACGGGCCAGCGGGCTCAGAGTTCGCAGGCCAAGCAGAAGAAACCAGGAGTGGACCGCAAGAAACCTTCGCTGTTGCCCCAAAGTCCCGAGGGAAGGATGGTTTATTTGATTCTTATGGCCAGTCTTTGCAGCCGAGGCGCCTTTGGGAGTGGGCTGGTCTGTCGATAACGCAGGAATATTTCGGAAACTCAAGTGGAACAGATAAATAATCATGTGCGAGCCGTTCCCAGCGCTGTCTTCCTTCATCATCTGGTCAACAACAGCTCAGCAAGAACTCTACTTCAACCATCTCCAACAACCCTCGCTCGACCTGGAGAGGAAGAACAGACTGGTCGGACTAGTCAAGGGGCTCGTCAGCTTCACCGCCATCCTCTGCCATGGACTCAATCACTCCGACCAGCTCAGAGTCGTACACTCAAAGAATCACAAGATACTGTTCATCCAACCCCAACCATCTTTCTATATCGCTGCGGTTAGTATTCTCCATCATCATCTTCACCAAGATCTCATCAAGTAAAGAACTGATCTGTCTGCAACATAAATTAGAACAGGTCATCAACCTACCACTCAACCCACCCACATCCACCTCCTCAAAATTATCCGATACCTTCAACATTCTCTCCAAACAGCACCCCAACCCATCCAACTACGAACCATCTGACACCGTCCTCTTGAACTCACTCTCCTCGGCCGCTCAGGAGTTTCTCCTTCTTCATGGCTCCATCGACCTGCTACTCATCAATCATTCTCATGAATTACGAGAGAGGCTTCAGAAGTTTTGGTCTGTCTGGCTCTGGAGATGGAACGTCGGCAAGACTGGTTGTGGAGCGGTCGATTTCCATGAACTCTTTGGTGGTCTGTCCTATATATACATCCTCATTTCTGTCAATATTTCCGATTCTCATCCTGATCCTTTAAAATTTAGGTTTGCAGTCGCCCTTCTTTGAGTCACCCAACGTACCCCGAGCTCCAGTCGATCAATTCACTAGCTTTGGAAACCAAATCTCTCCCCGTCTTCCAATCCTCATCTACGATCGAAAAGTCTTGTACTTACCCTCTCCCACCGAGCTCATTAATCGCCAGGACATCAACACCCTAGTCCGATATCTACTAAGTCTCTTGGGGGGTAGCGAAGCCAAGCGGGAACAAGCACGACCAGCTACAAAACTAAAAGTGATCGCAGATGAGCAAAACATAATCATCAAACGACTATCAGCCATCGACTTCGGCTCGCTCGCGAATCTCCAACCCAAGCTCCCATCGACAAACTTGTCCATCCAGCCGGCCAGCGATTGGGCCCACCGCGCGTTCAAATGGGCCTCCACCTCCTTCGTCCTGCCCGTCCACCTCTTCGATAACACAGCTGAGGCCGACAGCCTCGACCAGCTCCTACGCGCCGATATCGGCTTGGCACGTAGGACTACCCCACCCCAGCTCATTCGCGTCAAATCTTCAATCTCCAACCCTCAAGTCGTCACCGAGGCTATCCCCAGTCCTACTCGACTCACCTCGCATAGGTCGGCATCTTCCATCGGTCCGTGGTAAAGTCATCATTATATTTCCATCGCTTGATTGACAGCTGGCTAACTTCTTTTCCCGCTCTTCTCCTCTCGCACAACCATAACAGTCACCAAACAGGTCTACTCACCCCCAAAGCTTGGCTATCCAGACAACCTTCTGAGGATATATTCTCCAGTCGACACTTCACCCTCTCGCTCGATCCACTACCCCCATAACCTTCAGAATATATATGAAAAAGTGGGAGTCTCCGACCTGGTGCAAGAAATGCATCGCTTCCCGACTGTTGCCCAAGATCAATGGATTCCTCCGTCCGATTCAGCAGCGGCTGGACCATCAGAGAATAATCTTGTGACTTCTTCCTCCTCCGGTTGCTCGAAACACAACCCACGCTCACCAAGTTTCAACGTCGAGTATGCACTGGCTGACGCGATGTCTGAGCGAAGCATCGGTAGCCTAGCCGCTCTGGAGTTCGTGCGTTCCCAGTCCATCACCGAACTTCCCCCCTCTGGATCCGACCTATCCCCTCCCTCCGGATCTTTGTTCAACGCCGCTCCCCTCCCGATTTCCAGCCCCGAACCCTCCATCAGACCTCCGTCCTCATCAACAAACCCGGCTACACTCCAGCAGCTTCAAATCTACGTCAACTGCGGCCGTGTAGTCACTTCCGTATATTGGATCCAGGTAAGCGGTTTACACAATTTTAAGGTATATTTACATGTGACTTATCCTGTACGCATCTTTTACAGAGTGGAGGATGGACGTTGGCTTGGGTGGCCGAGCCGTCCGACGATCCTGAAGCCCCAGGTGCGACAAATGAGCTGCCAGAGGTGAGGATGAAAGAGGTACTCCTACATGCCGGGATTGTCCTTGGAGGGTTCATCGAATCCGGCTGGCCTGCGGACAGTCAAAGGTGAGTCAAGCGTTGTTTAAGTACGAAGATGTACCATAAAATTGAGATTTTTCCTGATAGTGATGAGCCAAAGTCATCAGAGATCGGACCATTGGGGCTCAATCGAAGGCCATCGAAAGTGTCCCGACAACGGTTCCTGATCAGAGACCCGATCCACACTGGCTGCTTCTCACAATCCCTGCCCCACTCTGGCTGGCTATCTAAGAACGAGATCTGGCCTGGGAAGGCCATTCCCACTGAGGAGGTCGAGTCCTCGCTTGGCCTTCTTCATCTCTTGGATGGGACGGCGTTGGGACCAACTGGAGGACTGTCGAATCAAATAAGGTAAGTTGTCCTGTCATTTTCCTTATAAAAATAAAAATAAAAAGCAGGGACGTTCTCCTCAGTCTTCTTTTTTCCACGATCAAGTCCCGGAACCTTTAGTCTTTATGAGGAAAGTTTCTTGAGAACTTGTTCTGGTCAATGGATCGTCTCTAAGAAAATCCCACATCATCACCATCATCGTCGTTGTCATCAACCTCCAACAGAAGAAGGGGGGCAGAGTATCGCCCAGACAGATAACATTCTGGAGGCTTTCTTGGTCTTGCCTCGTGGGTTCGGGACGTTGATCGAAGCTGATAGTGAGATCCTACTCTCTCTTTAAAAATCTATTCTCTATCCAATCGCTGACTTGTCTTGCCTTTCTTCCTGTCACATCAACAGACGAAATGAGGATACTCGAACGCCAGTGTGAGACCCTTCAATTTAATCTCTCTTGACACTCGTCTCCTGGAACCATCCTGCCCATTCCTTTTTGTTGTAAATTTCTTATGTGTTGGCTATTGCTTTATTACACACTGTTTTGCTTCGTAAAACACTTGTCAAGAGGGGTTGTTTGATAATGGGGTCTGTGAACGGTGGGTGACGCCTGATGTCATGGCCCGCGAGGGGTCTATGTCGCCGTCTTGAGGGTGATCTGGCACACTGTGCTTTGACCAGGATAAGTGTTGGGTGCAGTGTGCAATCCGGCGGTCTTGGGGGACTGTCATCACTCACTGTTTTGACCCATACAACTGTAACTTTTACCAGAATTTTGACTTAATGGATTAACGAAAAAGCTTTTAAAGTTTCTTTGAGAAAACAAAAATGAGTGCTTGCGATTTTCTCTTCTTTGGCCCCAGACGTTTATTATTGACAACTACATAGCTTCTGTTGTGAGCTCGCTGACATTCTCATGCTGCGTGTAAGTTACAGAAAACGTTGCCGCACAGAGAGTGTACACGGGGTTGTCAACAATGAGTAGATTGGTTTCTTGCCACAGAATGATGCTTCTAAGCATGCCCCATAGTCTGGCCATGACATTGCCACTTGGCAGGCTTTTTACCGGACGTATTACGATTACTCAGACTTACTAGAGCATGTCAAGACCTAATGCTACGAGCGAAGTTGACTTCACCCCATGCGTAAACTTTCTTATTGCAGGAATTGAAGCTTGTCCCCAGGGGGGAGCTGGTAAAGCCAGTTGTCAACTGACAACTTGAAGTTGCTGTCCATGAACGCACGGTAGAACAGCAAATTGTCTGGGTGGGAAGAGGCGGGATGAGGGCCTTTTTACTCTCATCTGTTGTAACTCCTTTAAGGTGGTGTCACACCAGTTTAGCACCTTTGTGTCAATCAGCCCATTGAAACAAATGCGAGACTTCCCTGCATGCACCAAGAATTCCTCACGTATTAAGGGAATTTGGTAAAATAATCACAATAAATTGCGCAGTAGCAAACTACTAAAGGCCCAGCTTGCAATAAAAATGCCCAGTAAGAAAAAGAAAAGATAGAAAGACAGGACTCTGGTCTACGGAGAGATGGGGGAAATTTACTGGCTGAATATAGAGGAGTGTTAGCGGATATAAACATTAAGACGCGAGGGTAGCTTGTTTCACTGACTTGTCGATTAGAATCCACCGTAACCAGAGAAAGAGCCGTAGCCTGAGCCGTAGCCATTGCCATAGACGGATCCATAATCAGTTCCGTAACCCGTGCCGTAGGGGCTGTAACCAGTGCCATAAATGGAGCCGTAGCCAGAACCGTAACCATTTAGTCCACCGTAGCCGGAGACACCCAATCCACCACTGGCATAGCCGCCTAATCCACCGGAGCCGTATGCACCCAGTCCGTCGTAACCGTAACCAGGCGCGACTCCACCGGCAAAACCAACTCCTAGTCCGACTGAAGCACCAAGACCGCCAGACACAACCTGACGGGCCTGAAGGGTAGCCCTGCAGCACAAACGTTGGAAAATTTTAGCATAAAATCGTTAAGCGTAGAAACCGATCTTACTTGTGATGGGCTTCAGAGCCGGCAGGGGCAGCGAATGCACCTGAACAATGGTGTAAAGGCGTGATTGGGCGGGTTAGCATTTCGCCCAAACTTGGGGGAAGTAGACAGCGATGTTACTGACCAGTGCAGGCGACGAGGGCAACGACGATAGCGGAAAATTGCATTTTGTCTTGAAGAAAAAAAGTTTTTGTAAAAGTAAACTGGGCAAGAAGAAGGGGATGGTGTAAGAGCTGAAACTTGTCAGGCGCTCAAAGTGATTATGTTGATGACCGACTTGTGGAAAGTGAAGGATTGCAAGTGGATGAAGAAATTGTCAACTGGACAAATCATCTGGTTTATATAGCCTACGCTCCAATCCTCGTCCGGGTTCTTGCCGAGTCGTTCTGGGGAACCCCAAAGGGTGCGCTTTTCATCATCATCATTGCCATCTGACGCAAACCCGCTGACATTACTATGTGCGTGAAGCTTCCACAAAGGCGAGGTCAGACGGATATTGCTCGAGAGTATGAAAACCAGCTCGGATGATTATTGCAGAAGAGGAATGCTTCCAAGCGTGCCCCACCGTATGGCCATGTCACTTTACCGCGAACTTGCAGCGAGGTCCTTCGATTCAATCTCTCTTGATACTGGTCTCCTGGAGCCACCCTCCTCATTTATTTTTATGTGTTGGCTATTAAACCAGTGAAGTGTCAGTTTCCATGAGGAAATTGGCCAGCAGTTCCGTATTGTTGGTATTCGGCTGAGTGGGCGGGCCCATGGCCCAATAAACCCAGCCCACTCCTGCTGCAACGATGGCCTTATTGAGTTGACTCAATCTCTTTTAGACCAGTTCTCTCCAACTACCACTCCCCCTTCACGCGACGCTCTGGATGACAATGCCCCCCCACGCAGCTATTTGGCCAGGATACATAGCCGTAAGTCCCAGCCCTCATGTTGCTTTGGATCCCCTGCCTATCAAATTTCCATTAACCATCTCGCTCATTTCAGGTGCGGCGCAAAACCTCGTCTTTTTCCAATTTTACGGAATGTAGATTCAATATTCGTCGACCAGTGGAGAGTTTTTTTCACTCTGGCTGAATAGGTATTCGCCATTTCTGCAATTATTTCCGTGTGAGCCTTTCTTTCACGTTGTCTTTCATTATCCAACCCAATCAATTCTCCAACACTCATTCATTACATTCGCTTCAGCAGATCCACCTTTCCACATGTTTCGATTAGGGAAAGGAGTACAGGGCCCAACAATCAATTCGCTCAGCCCAGAAGAGCTTCCTTGCGATCTCAGAATCCACAACGCCGAAGACTATTGACCGGCCGGCTTTCTTTAGCATCCGCCTGTAGGGCATACGACAGAAGTTAAGTTTTTAACATTATTATCATCAAGGAAACTTTTATGACAAATGCTGATGTGCTATTTGTCCCCTTTCGATTTCACACATAGACCAGATTATCCTCTAACTCCCAAACACAGCCAAAATTGCTGCCCCAAACTTGCGCCAATTGCCCCAGCCCTCTTTCCTTGACAAGGCATGGCGCATAAATAATGCACGTAATTGCAACTTTTAGCTCATCTCTCATCCCCTCTTAACCGTAACTTCCCACACAAGATGCAGTCCAAAAACTACAGCTCGCAGCTTACACGCAGATGCCACCCAGTCACGCTCCATGGACATTTTGATATACTTGCCAGCGTGCGTTTCTGGCCTGCTTTTCACTAATTATTATTCCGATCCGATCCTAACTTTCCAATCCACCCAAACACCCTTTCCGCCGCGTAACTAACTCTTTTTTTTGCAACTCCCCAGCATGGTCAAATGAGTGGTGGTGATTCCATTTACGGCCAATACCTGTACGATACTACGATTGGCTTTATCGACATGTCCACCGGTAACGAAACCAATATTCAGATCAAGTCTACCAGCTACGGATCGTCGACAACGGCCCTTATTTCCGATAAAGTGTACATCCTCCACGGTAGATTGATCGCGCGCAACAAGGCTGCAGCCCCAACTCTCTATTGCGAGCAAGGCGCCACCTTGCACATAGGTGAAAGCTCCACTTACATGTCAGCCTTGGCTAACAATGTCGAAGTTGAAGCTTTCGGGATAGTCATCAAACGTAACGAGGTTTCCGAAGCGGGTCCTGGCAATACCAACCAAATCAACCTCCACGTCGTCATGCGTCATACCGATTAAGACAACCATGTGTGTATTCCTTTTCCATGTGTTGCCCGTGATAAAACTGATAAATCTGCTGTTTTGATTATCAGACCTGAGAAAGGGTTGAATTCGAAGTTATGTACATCGTCCCCGGAAACAAAGTGATGGGGAAAGCATTTGGATTCTTTCGTGTCGGTCGCGAGACTACAGTCTCCGGTTATAACGCCGAGCAAAAGATCTGGGAAGTCAAGGTGAGTTTGTTTTCAACAAGCACATCCACTTTTGATTTTGATTCTAATTATTGAGTTTTGCAGGCCACCTCGGCTGCCCCTACATCTGGGGATTCAGCGGCTGCAGCAGTCCCTCAGCGAGGAAAACCAAACAACAACTATCGCAGACCTGGGTTGTAAGTCCCCTCGATTTGCCATCGTTGTCCTGTTTGTCATTGCTAAACCTTGCGTGGATCTGTCAGAGTGCTCCTGGGTGAAGAGGCGTACCAACGGCGTTGGTAAGGGCGATGCCACAGTCGGCACTGTCCATCCATCAAGAGATGGCCATACCGATGTGGGTGCAAGTCACAACCCAGACACGCCGACTTACGAGGAGGGGGAACTCCCCGGGGATCCTGTCGACAATCAATTTGTCAACACTTACCCCAAGAAGACTACTCAAAAAAGTATCATTTCAGATGCCAAGAAGCGCCTCAAGACTACCTAGGCGTCTGCTTACACAAATCTAGCCGACGCAGTCTTTGTATTCACCAAATGTTCAGCTCACTGTTTTTTTTTTCAAGCTGACTATGCGCTTCGTTTCTTTCTCACATCCACATGCCTGTTTTTTTCAAGTTTGACCGCAATTGAAACCAGTCCACCTTCACTTAAAAGATTGAGCACTGTTCCGCCATCTAGCCCTCCAGGTCCATAGCCATCAGCTTCCCACTGCACAGTACAAAGTCATACTAAGTTAAGTCATCAGATCATAGAATTCCACCTCAAAAAGCTAATAAATAGAAAGTCACAAAATAACAAGTAAAAAAGACAGTGAAAGATTCTACATTATCAAATAGTTACATAGTTACATAGTTAAATACTCAAAAAGGCAAGTTATTCTTAACATTACGATGATCCTCATGATTGGCAATTTGCCCATACTAACGTTGTATTTTTACCTTGCCAGCACAAAAAATGGTTATTTTAGGCAATGTTGATCGAGTCGTCGTTAGTGACCCAGCCTGTAACACTGAATCTGAGATTTTTAGGCAGTTCGGAGGCGAAATACCTTTGCACCTTGGACACATGAACGATCCATGTCAATCCTGCGGCTCTCTCCATTGGAAAGGCGAACGAAGCCAGAGTGATCAACGAAAAACTGCAGCCAGTTATTCTGCCTGTTGTCAGAAAGGTTCGGCAAACCCTCCAGTTACTTACAATAGCATCACCTACCCGGTATTCCTCAGGAGTTTGCTCCTTGGTCAACATCAAGGTCTGCATTTTCTATTTTCGGCTCCATTTGAATGTCCACATCTTAATTTACTGACCTCCTTCCGCACAATGATCCCAGTTTCAAAGGACTTCCAGCAACACATCAGAGGATACAACAACGCTTTGTCATTTGCGTCTTGCGGAGCCTCGGTTGATCGTTCAGTTCAGGGCCAATCTGGGATCTTTACTTTTCGGGTTGGTGGGGCTTTGTTTCACGGAATCGGCTCTGTCATGCCTCAGGACGACAACAGCCTCCCAGCCTTTTCCCAAATTTACGTGGTCGGCGGCGACGACGAGCAAGAAGCATCAGTTCGAATGGGTCAAGCAAGAGTCCCATTGAATGCCTCCATACTTTTACGGCTCCAGCAATTCATGACTCACAACAACTCCTACGCACGATTCTACCGATCAGTCAGAAGTCAACTTGAACTGAATCCGGCGTCTAACTTCGTTTTGCGACACATTGAACGGCCCGGACTGGACCCGCGTGTCTACAGCCGACCCCAAGTAGAAGAAATTGGAATGGTGATTGATCACGATGATCCAGACCAAATATCACCCAGAGATATCCTCTTGAGAAGACATAGTGGACGACTGCTCCGCGTCACAGACGACCATAGCGGTTATTTGCCTCTTCACTATCCGATTTTTTTTCGGTATGGTGAGCAAGGATGGATTAGAGGTTGGCCGAGTAGTTCTAACAGAAGTAAGTCACACGTCGCATCTTATTATTATCCATTTGCAAACATAATCTTATTATTATCCTCCCTATTTACGTCTTCAGGGGCTACTATCTCGCAATGCGAGTGGTACGCATCAATGCTCTTCGATCACAACAACCGCTTCTCGGCCATTCTCAATGGAAAGAATTTGTTCCAGGAGTTGCTGGTCGACCTTTATATCTGCGTTGAACGCACTCGACTCAATTTCTTCAGATTCAATCAAGACCTGATACGAGCCAACATATACAGTGGAGTTGAAGAGTCGTTGAGAAATGAACTTGATGTGCATGGTCGAAGAGTCATCCTCCCCTCATCTTTCTCCGGATCTCCGAGAAACATGATTCAGCTTTATCAAGATGCGATGGCAAATGTTCGCCAATATGGACGACCTTCGCTCTTCATCACCATGACTGCAAACCCACGATGGACGGAAATCGAGCAAGTTCTTCTGCCACACCAAATACCCAGTGATCGACCCGACTTGGTATCCAGGGTTTTCCAGATCAAACTGGCTTCACTCATCAAAGACTTGGTCAAGTTCAGACGCCTCGGCACAGTCGCTTCCTACATATATACCATCGAGTTTCAGAAGAGGGGGCTTCCTCATGCCCACATCATCATCATTCTCAAACCCGATAGTGTGCCGAAATCAATTGACGACATCGATTCATTAGTGTGCGCCGAAATTCCCGATCAAGACGAAGAACCTGAATTGCACCGTGTTGTCACTCGCTGCATGCTCCACGGCCCCTGCCGTGATGGCAGCATGTGCTGGAAAAACGGTGAATATAGTAAAGGTTTTCCCAAAGCTTCATGTGCTGGAAAAACGGTGAATGTAGTAAAGGTTTTCCCAAAGCTTTTCAAACGGTTACAGCCATGGTTGACAATGCCTATCCCAACTATCGAAGACGGGATAATGGTCGTACTATCACAAAGGCAAGATCGGTCCTCACAAATGGACATGTTGTCCCGTACAACAAGTATTTGCTCCTTCGCTATGACTGTCACATCAATGTCGAGATCCCTTACGGATTCTGGGCTTTGAAGTACCTCTTCAACTACATCACGAAGGGTGTTGACCGATCTCACATGAGTCTATCTGACGGTGATGAAACCAAGAAATTTATTAACGGTCGATACATCGGTCCCTCTGAAGGTTAGTTTTGTTTCAAAATGACTTTAATGATAAAAATTATCATTGATGCTGACATTTTCCATCGTTTGTAGCCGCTTGGAAATTATTCCAATTCCCTACAAATGACCGATTACCGGCAATCCAACGGCTTTCGCTCCACCTTCCTAATCAAAATCAGGTCTACTTTCGGACCCAGCAGAACTTATTAGAGAACATGCAAAACGGTGCCGCAGCCAGAACAACCCTCACTGAATTCTTTCGCTCAAATCAACTCAATGCTGTTGGCTTTGGCATGCAGGCGCGCCAATTGTACTACCAAGACATTCCCCGCTATTTCACCTGGGTACAAAATTGATTCACCGGCAGAAAACAAAGGTCAGACATGATCGGACGGATCTACTTTGCTTCAATCAATGAAGGTGAACGTTATTTCTTGCGGCTTCTCCTCCTCAACCGAAATGGACCCACCAGTTTCGAAGACTTGCGTACAGTCAGAGTCCTCACTTACAATACTTTTTGTGAAGCATGCAACGAACTAGGGCTGTTGGTCTCAGACAGGCATTATCATTCATGCATGAGTGATGCTGTTCTTTGGGCGACAGGAGTGCAGCTCCGAGCAATGTTCGCTATAATTTTGGTGCACAGCGGCATGTCTTAAATAGTGATAAATTTCTGCAGGTTTCAGAGAGGCTTATTGATCTGCTTATCAGGGCGCCCACAAGGATAGACACTGTGGAGGGAGCACAACCAAGGAAATAAACAATCATGCTACAGCACCTGATACTGACCTCTGACCTAATTTTCAAAGAAACCAGGGCTGGCACAAAAGCCTTTCTGATGTTTCACAATGAGAAGAAAGCACAACCAGGAGAACTTACTTCCTTTCATTAAAAACACAAAAGTTGTTGTCTGCCCAGTTCAGGCTGTGTGGTGACAAGTATACTTCCTTGTTTGGTTACTACAAGGGCGACACATGGAATCACCTACCTAGACAGACATTTGATATGGTGACCACAGAAACACTGGAAAATGTGAATTTGGCTGGTCTAAGAAGCCCTTCATTTAGAATTGGAGCAGACCTAGGTGCTCCACATTTGTGCAATGGGCATGTGGTGCTCTAATTGCTATATGCTGTACATATGGCAATATTCAGGAGAGGCAGTGTTAAGTACAAAGTGCTTGCTACAACTGCTAGAATATTATTGGGTGAAAATAGAAGGATAATTGTAGAAGATAATTCCAGTCTTGGGTATCAAGCTATGCTCATTCTGGAATTATAACCTGAATTCGAAGAGTGCCTTGATACCCCCCTGTTGAGGGAAAACAATTCCTACTATCTTTTGCCCCTCTGTTTTGGGAGAAGATACTAGACACACCAATTAGTAAAAATAAAATTGTTTACCACTCAAATGGAATACAGGGACAAGTATCCCGACATCCCAACACCAACACTTGGACTTGTGGGGTTCTTGTACAACACCAGTCCAAGGTGCTCCTTAAGGAGCCCCAAAATGAATAACAGAGTAGCAAGGATAAACAGATGAGTGGCATGCACTCAACCTTGGACTGTTAATACACCAGCATTTATTGAGTGAATACAGCCCTAGTTGCAGGCTTTTTTAGCCCCCAGAGCTTATTTTCTAATTATTATAAAATATAAGAGAGCTCAGATTTTGGAAACTGCTGATTCTCAACATTCCAACAAACTATTGACATCATGTGAGAAATAAGATAATGATAATAAATAAATTTTGTGATGAGAAGAGGAGAACTTGAAGTGCAACAAGAAGTGTTACTGCTTCAAAGAGCTAGAAGTTAATTGGGGTGTACCTTGTGAGAATGGACAAACTAAAGGATGGATTTCTTATGAGTGAAAAGTTGAAGAAATACAGGATTTGGAAAATAGAAAGAAAGACAATTTTACCTAAAGGCACACAGCACCATTTGAGTAAGAAAAGGCAGGAACAAAATTGAGTCAATGGTGGGCCAATACTAATACATGTATTGGTATTGAGTTTTCAATACCAATATCCATATTTAGTATTGAAAACAAGGCCTACATACAGTGTGTACCATGAATCCTTGACTACACAATGACTCAGTAACACTGATCTAGCAAAGAAAGTGATGATTGAAAAATGCAAGCCAAGGTAGAAAGGAAAATTTCATTCTTCAATCCAGAAACACATGAAGAGCCTCAGCAATACAAGCAACCCCACCAATGGCAAGATATTAACTTTCAACTCCTCTTCTAATTATTGAGCTATACATACACTTAGTTCTTCACATCTACCAGTTAAGCTAACATTTAGCCTAGCAGATCAATAGAATATACCAAAGTGCAGCGTTGCTGACCAATTTGTTAGATTATGAACTCTCTCAGGCAAACCCCTCCAATCACATCATCTGAGATTCTGATGGCATAGAGCAAAGAGTTTTTTTCCCTTGCTTGTACCACCACCTATTCTTGATAACACCTTTTTCTCTTCTTGCTCAATCCTCCCCTCCCTACTCAATCATGTTTCCATTTCCTTGTTGGTTTGGCCTGTATGGGAAATATAAAATAGTGTGACATCTCTTGTGAAACTTATCTTAAATGAGTCCTTCTTAGGCGAAATGAATAGAAACTAAGACTATACTAATTATCAAAGGAGGGAAAAGAGATGCTCGAACAAAGTAGTAGATACATGATTATTTATATTAGTGCATTTACATAATGAGTGGAAACATTTTGAGAAATGTTAAGATGACTAATAAGAGAAATTGGATTACACCAAGGAGGGAATATGGTTTGACATGTCTGACGTAAGTCTGGCATTGTAACTGTATTCGTGATTTGTAAATGCAGTACGTCTAGTGAGACGTACTGGGGTTACAACAATCTTGTACTTAGACTAGTCCGCGGCTCAGATGCTGTAAACTTTCTTTTCTCATCTTGTTTTCTGATTCCTTAGGTTTGACCGTTGCTCCTCCCCGAAGAATTATCCCACTTTGACTCCTCACCAACTACAAGATCATCAAAGTTCTTTTTGACTTCTCACAGCCTGCAGCAACAACTTGGCAATTCAGACCACGTGATTGCGGATCAGTCCTTTTGCACTATTTGTTGACGCTGCGGGCTGGATCGAAGTCGCGATATCTTGTTTTGACGTTACGGCGACATGGCCGAGTGGTCTAAGGCGCCGTCTTAGGGTGATCGTGCACGTCGTGGCGCGTGGTCCGGCGGTCTTCGAGCGTGGGTTGAATGCTCCGGCTGCGGCCCACCTGCGGGCGCGTGCACTCGCGCGTCGCGTTGTTTTTATTTTTGAAAATCTACAATAGCACCACATTCCACTAAGAACCTCATCTGCAGCCGAGGATCTCTTTGCCAGCTTGTAAGATTGCCTTTTCTCGCATCGACTCACTCAGTTCTCTGTGGAGACCATTGACTCTTGTTTCTTTTGTCATCTGCAGTTTTTCATCCAGACTATCTCCGCAGAAAACAACTGAAGGACAATCAAACACACAGATGTCTCAGTACCCATCAGCCGTGTCGATCGAGCAGGGCTGCTTGATTGGGACTCTTACCACAATGGTCGTCAATGAACACCGCTCGTCCATCGACATGAATTTGGTAACAAAACTAATCAAGGAAGAAGACGAAGAACAATGCTCGCCCTCGACCTCTGCCGGCAAACCTATTAAGACTCTCCAGCCAGCCCACCGGATTAGACTCTCGGGCAAGTGGTGTCCATTGCTCGTTCAAGACCTCGAGGCTACCTTGAATGTCAAGCTCTACCTCAACGCCTACGAGCCAGAATTCAACTCGAAATTCAGCCGCTGGGAATTCCGTAACGGGATACGCGCCGAGCTACTCATGAGGAGCCCTCGGACCAGCCAAACACCGTACTTCCTCAAAAAGATTGATATAGGTCAGAATTATTCATCCACGACCTATTTCTTGTTATTGTACTTATGCTCTGCATCTCCAACAGGTCCCCGTCATTCGAGTGATCTATCTGAACTATCGCCGCCAGCTGAACCTAAAACAACAACCATACGTCACTCTCAACGTATTCCACACGACCGCCGAGAAACTATGGCTGCTTCCCCTACACCAAAGAGAAATCCAACTCCAGCAACGCAGAATCGTTTGGGCGGAAGACCTTACCCAGGTCACAACCGCCAGTCTCCTCCCTCAGCTAATCAACATGAGTTATCATCAAGTACACAAAATATCCACAAACGTCTCCGAATGTCAAGCCCGCAAAACACTGACCCACATGTCAATTCAAATCAATCTCAGAGGACGACCATTCCTATTCCTGCTACCTCGAATGCTTCAACTCGCGCCAATTCTGTTCATTTTGCTGGTGCATCCGGTACACCTTCTGTACAACCACAAAACAAAAGGTCGCCACTATCTACCAACCCTCTAGCCCCCCACAAACAGGTAAGCTTTTCAGATTCACATATATCCATCTTCCGTGACTTTTCGTTTAATGACATCAATACTCGCGAAACGCAGTACCCTTTGATGAATTTGAGCGAGATAGACAAGATGGAAGGAGGGACGAAGACCCCGTTTAGTCTGATAGCGATCATCGACGAGAAGAAGACGGACGAATGTGAGCAAGTGGCTCGGGGAACCCTTGATTACAAAATGACGGTTTATTTAAGCGACTCGTCACGACCGGTAGGAGAAAGGAATGTGACGTGCAACCTGTTTTGGAAGACAGCAGAAGACTGTCCGCCGTGGGGAAAAGCACTCTGGAAAGTGATAATCCTTTTCAACGTCTACAAACGACCATCGGCTCTCTACGACACCCAAATCATCGGCCCTTCAAATCTCTTTCAATGGGCCCTCTGGTCCCCCGCCTACATCGGCTCGGCCGAGCAGCTCGACTCCTGCAACAAAAATCTCAACCAATTTGCTTCCCTCTTCGACTTGACTCCCGAAGATCTTAAAGCTAGGGCACTCGCCCTCTATCAACATCAGACCGCACAGTCTTCTGATCCCTACTCTCAGCTCGCCCCTCCAGTCGCCCATTCTGTGCTCAAGACGGTCTCTGAACTCGGAATTGGTTCTCGTCAGAAATTTGATCTGTGTGTCGAGGTAGGCCTTTGCTTCTTTGCCTTATCATGAAAAGAATATAAAAGGGCCACTATCTCCAAGCAGTTGGAGACGATGTTTTAAAAACCAGTTGGAATACCATCTCTCATGGGGCGTTGGAACGAATCAGAATTAACATGATCTTTGGGCTGTTTGTGACAGGTATTGGATCTTTGGATCGAGGATTCGGGGAATGATCGAATGACGGTGATAGACTACAGCAGCAACGCGATGTTACGGACGACACTGGCGGAAATGGAGGCGGAGGAGTTTTTGGAGATGAGTACGGGAACGGACCCATCGGCGGCGCTGAAGTTACATGTGAGTCTGGGAGGGACCCGAGCGAATTGGCGGACGACAGAAAGTCGGGTGATGACGGTGTACATAGCGCCGCCGATCCTGCGAGCGATATATGGGCAATTCGATCAGAATGAGTCGGACTCGAGTCTGGTATCGTCACGCAACCCAAGCATGTACGATTACCGTATGAAACTCGTTAACAAAATCGTCCGGCTCTCTCAGCTCGACCTTTGCGTCCGACCCGGCAGCGCCCAAAACGGCCTCATCTACGCTATCATGGCTAATCCTTACCGACCCCGCGGCTCTCGCCTCGAAGACTCATTTGAACCCGACCTTGACTCCCTCACTCTCCTGGCCGATCGTATCATTCCCGTCTCACCATCTGAACCAGCATACCGAAAACTGTTAAAGAATAAAGCTATCTATGAGCAAGAGTTGAATCCATCTGTCTGACCTCTGCCTTCCTTCTTGTTGATATTAAATTAACATTCTTGGTTAGATCACTTGGATCTTCGTTTATATTACTCTCTTTTTTGTTTTAACCTTCTTTCACATATAAGTACTGTCTTGCATTATCTTAGACCATATCTATCTTTGCATCCCTCATCTTCCCCTCGGAACCCACACTGCTTCATTTTTCAAAAAAAAAATTAGGATAAGTTTGCTTCGGACGATTCCTGAATTTTTGTCATCATATCATCTCTCTAAAATTATAGACTTTCTTTATATTCCCCCCTGCTTTCTTTGTTTTTTAGCATCATCAATCATCATCAATCATCATCATCAGTGGTTTTTTTTTTTTTTGTAAATATCAAGAAAGAAAACAGAAACAGTAGAATGTAATTGATTGTAGAGCTTTTTATCTGATACATACTTATTTATGTCTTTTTTGTATGCCCCTACTGATCTGAAGGTAGTACTAGTGAGTGATACACAGTGAGAAGATTTTTACTCACATCACATCACAATTATATGTAGTATATAAAAGCCAACAGCCATCAAATGAAGCTCTGATTTATGAAGATGAGTTAATTAAATTGGATCTAGGTAAATAGGTGGTATGCAGCTGGATCAATCTACCATGATGTGTTCTTTTTTTTGGCAGATAGTATTATTGAGTAAGCTTTTACATATTCTAAGTCCCTCTATTGGAGGGGGGACACTGTAGTGCAGGGACCCTCCAAAGGAGGGACTTATGCGCTATGTGGACCCCGCGGCCTGAGAGAATTTCAACTTTTGGTGGGGACTTTTTTAAAATCAATCTCCTGCATGAGTCTCTGTGCCATTTTCGAAATAGGTTTTATCTCTGGGGCAGCCCAAGCTGTCCTCATCTTTCTACTATTTTTTTACATTCTCAACCCCTCTTGTTGAGCTACAATCAGAGTTCTAAAAACATTGATTTCAGATCCTGTACAGTGCAACATGTGTGGTGCCAAGGAAATGCAGTTATAAAAACAACATTTGAACACCATTACATACCCCTAGTAACAAGTAAAAGACATGGAAAGATTCCTGTTGATGTTGGGCATCTTTTGCTCCCCGCAACTTAACCATACAATGTGTTGTGATGAAGCTATGCTGGATTGCAAAATGCCAAGTTCCTAATTCTCTCAGGCCACGGGGTTGACTTAGGGTGTAAGTCCCTCCTTTGGAGGTTCCCTGCGGGACAGTGTCCCCCCTCCAATAGAGGGACTTAGTTGAGTTAGTTACATACTACAGCTGTGAGTTCAACACAGCACACACCTTCTTCTCCCCACATCAATTACATATCATTTTCTTCAAGAACCTCAAGGAATGTAACCTCCTGATCCATGTCTATTATGATAGTCACTATCTAGCTCCATTCCCCTGCCCATTGCCTAAATGAAAATACTAATGTATGTATGTAACATGTAGTTGATCTATCTCAGCCTCAAAAATGCTATGGCCTGGTGTTATACCAGTATGGGGGAAAGCATATGTCAACTATGATAGTCACACTGAGGAGTTGAGTGAAGTTTTGCATGTTGGGTATTAGAACTGTAGAATTTTATTATTTGAACTCAAAGCCAGACTGAAGCAAAAAAAGAAATGTTAGAAAAATACAATCAAAATAATAGATGAAGAAAAAAGAGAAGATAAAAAACTCTTTACCAGCACAATAATAGAAGAACATGAGAGACAACAAGATTGAGAGCTGAAGATGGAAAAGACACAAGAAAATAGGACTGATGAGAAATAAGACAAAAATTAGTAAACAATGAGAAACAGATGAGAAGAAAGAGATCAATGTTGAGCATTGTTGGAGATTCATTTCTCACCACATTGGATTGTAGAAGGTTTGATTTCTGGTGATGTCAATAGTTTAGAGGATGAGGTTTGATGGATGGATAGAGGAGTTTTGATGGAAGAAGAATGTGAGAGAAAGAATATGGATGGAAGGGAGAAGGATGGAGGAAGTGATTGGGTGAGGAAGATAGTAAACTGTGATGAGATTAAGATGGATTGAGTGAGTATTAGGAAAGGTGGAATGAGATCAGAATGGTATATTAATGATGAGTTGATGTATTTGAGATGATAGGGAATGTTAAGAATATGTGGAAGATGAGAATGATGAGGAGGATTGTTGAATAGAGGATGAGGACAAGTTGGTTTTTAAGTGTTTGATGATGAATTGATTCATGGTGGTGATATGGTGGTTAGTGGTGATATGAGATGAGAGAGGAGAGTTTTGAGATGGAAGTT
The DNA here is from genome assembly GCA_001624995.1 of Puccinia horiana. Classification (NCBI taxonomy): domain Eukaryota; kingdom Fungi; phylum Basidiomycota; class Pucciniomycetes; order Pucciniales; family Pucciniaceae; genus Puccinia; species Puccinia horiana. The sequence goes on from LWDY01000018.1 coordinate 345,041, forward strand.
TGAAGATAGTTGATATGAGAGGAGGATGGTGATAGAGTTGTGGGTGAGAGCGGACAACAATGTGACTTGAATGAGGAAGAAGAATGGGATGATGGTGAGGATTCAGAGCTGATTACAGTCAAGTCCCCATTAACCCATAGTCCCTCTGACATAACCCACCTTCCTGGTGCACCCCATTGGGCATTTTTGGGAATGTCCAATGGACACTTCTTGCTACAATACATCTTCCAAACGAAAGATCTTAAAAGCAACCATTGGGCACCGCACAGTGCAAAGTGTGGGATGGGCGCTTCCTCTGTTAATTGTCCATCAGAGCTTCCTACATTTCTCCAATGGATGCTGGCTCCATCCAGGGTCCAATGGGTGCTTCATCAGAGCGTCCACTGGCTGATTTTGATCCAAATTTCCCACCCATAGGAAAATCAGTCCACCAATTTGGTGGGCAGGGAAAAATGGGCATAACTCATAAGTCCCTCTATTCCTGTAACCCATACCTTTTTTAAAAAGAAATCATGTCTTTATGGGTTAAGAGGGACTTTTTTTGTCCTTCTTTCAGCTTCTATTTTCATGATGACTGTTTTTTTTTTGACCCTGTTTTGGCCAACAATCATCATTTTGGCTTGTGTCTCTTTCATTTTTCTCTTGTTTCAAATCCGATGAATGATGACCACAATTTTCACTTCTTTGGGGGGAGGGGATAAAACTGTCATCTCTTACACTCAATGTGTAACTTTTCTTCAATCTGCATGACAGCCATTCTCGGCAATTACATTGAATATGATATTGGTGAGACAGCCAACACACTCAACCAAGCAATGGAGAGCTACTTCAAGCAGTTTCCAGATCACCTCATCCTGAACGCAAAGCAAACACCAATTAACTCATATTGTGGGCCTGCTTGTCAGTCTGACTCCAACCAGCTTCATTTTTTTTTCATCATAATATCATGTGTAGTTCCTTGATGTTGTCTTCATGAATATGTACAATTTTTGTGATTCTCAGACATTTATGAAAACTCCCAAAAGAAAACCAGTCTATTTAGTTTTTTTTTGTCGCATCTCCATTCACACATACATATTATGAGTTAATGGGGTCATTTCCCTATTTCCCCATGTTTTTATGGTTTTTGAGAGGCATTCTATTAAACAATAGTTTTATGGGTTAAGAGAGACTTTTTCATTAACCCCTGATCCTCTTAACCCATAGCAAAATGGATCCACTGAGGCCTATGGGTTAACAGGGACTTGACTGTATTTCTACATGGGGTCACCTGATTTATGTGTGGGGTGTCACATGAGTGAGATGTGAGGTTTTCAATGGGTGACAAGTGATGTTTCTGACATGTGACTCGTGAGTTTTGAAATGGGTTACTGCTGATGTTTCACATGAGTGACTTGTGACATTTCACGTGAGTGAATTGTGATGTTTCAATTCTGGAACACCTGTATCCAACCATTCTTCAGCTCATGAAATATGCATCATCATACATACTTGTGGTTGGTGAGGTCACAAATCTAGCTAGCTACTTAGCTGACCTACTCAAGCAAACTCAAGTTGAATTGTGCTAACATGTTCACACTTGTGGTTTGTGAGATGAGAAATTAAGCCAAAAAGTCATGAATTCCATTGTGATGCATCACCAAGAGCTACTAAGCTGACCTACTCAAGTTGAACTGTTCCAAAACAGGCACACTTGTGGTTGGTGAGGTGTAAAATAAAGCACAAGTTAATGCATTTTATCTACAAAAACTCTTCTCATTAGACTTCCAATTAGTCTTCAGGCAACAAAAAGAAATTATTGCTAACATTGTCAGGTGCCATGAGTATGATAATGTATGCATTTATGTACAAAACATGAATGAAGATTGTAAATACATAATTACATTTGTGGTGTCACAAGTCAAATGAGACCTGGTTCTGAACTTGAAAAACAGAAATCACAAGCAGTGGTGGGTTGCTACACTATTTGCCAAAAATAGTGTAGCGTAGCGGCCCTTTCTTTTTGCCACTAATGCTGTAGTGTTAGCTTTTTTAGTGGTCCTGAGGGCCGCTAAGCTGGGCTACAGCCCCATGTAGCATTTTTTTACCGCTAACAGAGGCTGTAGTACAGAGTAAACAGAGACTGCAGAGCAGCAACACCTTTCAGGGGCAAAAGGATGTAGCAATAGCACTGATATCACTAACAGCTATGGTTAAGATCATAAGTTGTTAGAAATCTTTGCTATGCTACACTATGGGTAGTGTAGCAATCCAGAGTTGTCACAAGTCACTCATGTGAAACTTTACTTTCCACTCAAGTGAAACTTCACCCATCACTCAAGTAAAAATCCACCTGTCATTGATGTGAAACATCACTTGTCACTCATTCAAAACCTCACATCTCTAACATGTCACTGTGGTGAAGCATCCAGGTGATTCAACAGGCAAAAATTCAATCAAATTCTCCCATCATCAAAGCATACATCATACTATTATTTGATTATAAATTTCACTTGGCTATGGTAGCAATATAAATTCCATTCATTCTGCCATATTGTCATTTATGTAATTACATAGGATTGCTGTAGAGCATAGTACAGCAAGTCTAAGAATTCTGGTGACTCTGAATGTATATTCCATGCATAGTAAACATATGTGAAAACACACCATGGGCCCATGCCCATTACACATACATTGTGGAGATGTACACCCTCCTCTTAACCACAAGACAGCTGGAAAAATCCCTGCATCAGTAAGTTACTCAATCTGTTGTGTTTTTTTGACCCCCAAACCACTGAAAAGAATTTTCCCAGAATCAATGTATCAAAAGTATAGTTCTTCCTTCAAATACACAGTTAACTTGTTTGGTCAGCAAGACATGACATCAAGTTGGAAAAAATCAAATCATCCCATGGTGCTGCAGTGGGCTTGGACTCACTCACTCCAACGCTGGTACTTGCTTTACAAAACAACTTGGCTTGGTCCTGACAGTGAGGTGTTACTAAGTTTCCAATATTTTTTTGGGGAAAGCCAGTTTGGGAGACCGGTCTGGTTTGGATTGGGTGTTCATAGAGTTGAAAATGTTCAACATAGAGCTCATCTTAGTTTGCTGTGCTGTTGCTCTGTTGTAATTGTGGGAAACTGACTGGGATTGAAGCTGTTGGCTGAGTTGCATTAATACAACTTGGAGATTCAAAAAATGGTATATTTTTTCAAATGCAAACAGTTGTGACTTTGGGGAACACATGGTGACTCCGGGAAATACATGAGAGTAACTTCCTTTGTATTTACTTGATGCATATTTTCAATCAATGAATTAGTCAATCTTATTGAGGAATAAAAAACTCACTTTAGCTTTAACCCAAGTGCTTGCTTGAGTGATTTCCAATGGGAAACACTAATTCTTTGAGTCTTCAGGATTGAAAAAAAAAACATTCAGTTCATTTTTTCCAGTGAGACAGACAAAAGGTTCATGAATGTCAATGATGTTGAGTTGCATGATCAAATCACTGAGGGAAGCTGCCACTTGACATTGTGCACCTTATTCATATTACAGTTCTTCAACTGGATTGTTTGTTTGAACCCAAGAGCCCTTTTTGGTGCTTCACTGGAAGGTTTTGAGCAGCTTGTAAACCTATTGTTTCGGATTAAAATATAGATATTCATTAGTGATCCTCTTGATCAAGGTTGAATACATGTAAAAGCCTTACCTGGGCCACAAAATTTGTAATCTTCTGTGTTGGAATTCTGTTCTGACTTTATCCCTTTCTATTTTATACATAGTCTTTTTTTTGAATCATTCCTGAATTATCACTAGAAAGCATGTTAGAACTAATGAGTTACACCATGTAGTCAATGAACCTTGAGTAGTAGTCTTATTCATGTCATACTAGTCTTCATGTGAAATCTCAGCAATAGCATTCCTTTTTTATTCATTATTCTTATTCAAATTCTCAACCACAAGTCTGTTCCTTGTACTTAGACTATTTATGCAGTAGCATGGTCAATGAAAGACATCATTGGCTCTCCTCTTCATTCACTCTTGAGTACTGTGCCACAATAAGTTCTTTATTCTGTCCCATTAGAGTCTGGTCAAAATTATCCCTTCCACATTTCTCAATCTTTAAAATCCTAAAATTCTCTCATTCTGGTCCAGACAACAAACAACCTTTCCAGTTCTAGGGGTCACTTTGACAACACCAAGAAAGTGCTGGAAGCAGCTGGGATATTAAAGCCTTCTTTTTTGGGCCACTAACACTTCAAAGCTGCCACCCACTATGAGGGATGGCAACATTCCAGTATAATATATGTTGCCTTTCCTCATCCTGGTCTTGAGAAAAGAGAGAAAGGAACTTACCCTCAAGCTTTTTTATGGCAGTAAAAACTGCATTTGTGATTGCTAAAATCACAAGTTTTTGAAGCTATGAGCCTTTGGGGAAGATGGAAGAATCCAAAGATTCAGAAAATATCTGAGAAATACCTTTATTACTTAATAAAAGAGGCTAAAAGTGTCTGAAGAACATCAGTGAGGAGGCTCAAGTGTCACTCAAGGGATCAATGTGTTATAACATTTAAGGACAGATGAGGATTCAATTTCTCTGTAGTCCAACTGATTGAAGTAGATCAAGTACAAATGTGTTCAAGTTGTGGGAGCTAAGACTTGACTACTTTGAATAATTGAATAAATGATCAAATAAAAAAACAATAGAGAGAGAGACTGGGAAAAATTCCACCACTAGTACCTCAATCTAGAACAACTTGATTGGTGTCAGATTCATTTTTTTTTTCAGTGATTGGGAAAAGGCATGCCAGAAGTGTTCTTATTTTACAAGGAGGTTGAGGAGGTTGGACAGGAACAGGACCTGGGATATGAAAGATAAATTCAAGGTGGATTGGAGATGGCCTAAGGATGGTTCAATGGAAGACTGGGCAGTGGTCTGGCCTAGGGATGGTTCAGTGGCGGTGACAGTCTGAGTATAGCACTTAGTAGGCACTGGTAGTAAATTGGAAAACAACAGACATTGGGTCTCTTGCCTGAAATGAACAATCAGATCAACATGATTGGCTTGCTGACTTACAATGAAGCCATTTTGATGTCCATTCCTTTTCTCTACAAGATGGGAGGTGCCATCAAAGAGCTGGGACCCATGTCTTTTGCAATTTGGGGTCAATGGATGGTGAAACCATTCAATGATTGATAAATTGGATGGTGATTTTGACATTTCATTTGAGAGACCATCTGTATTGTGTCTACAATTTATCCTCAAAAGAAATTAATAAGTTCAGATTAGCAACACTCACAACAGCAAGTTTTGAAGAAGAAGGATTCACTCACCATCACAGAAGTATTGGCCAATTTGATGGTGACAAGTTGGAGGGAGTAATATGTTGAGGGATGGTAGTACAAGCCCAGTTTTTGTGAACAGAGGTTTGACTGCATGGCTGTTTTTCAAACCACACAAAAATTATTCTTTCTTTCTGGGTCAAAAGTTGTAACAAAGCTTGGGTATGCTGTATTAGATTAGTGGCAGTATGTGTGAAAGTTGACAGTTAACATTGTCTGTTGGAGAGTAACAATTTTGTTTTGAGGTCCTACACCAGTCCATTTAGTGTGCAATCCAATATCAGTGCACCTCCAATTGCCAGTGATATATGCTTGCAGGGGAGTTTTATGGCCTGGTGTTATACCAGTACAGGGGCGATCACATGCCCACTACAACGTAGTTGGGAGGTGCCTATTTTGCCTCCCCCTGGTGGTGAGCTTTTACAAAGAAGGCAAGTCAACAACAACAACTACTACTACATATAACATCAATAGAGTTAACTCTTGGTGTGTGTGTGTTTCTTTTGTCTCCTTTTTTAGATTTTAGAATAATGATATTATTATTTTGATTGATTGATTGGCTTGCGGGGGAGTTTTATGGCCTGGTGTTATAGAGCACATGCCCACCACAACAGTGTAGTTGGGAGGTGCCTATTTGCCTCCCCCTGGTGCTTTTACAAAAAAAGGCAATTCAACAGCAACTCTACATAACACATCAATAGAGGTAAATCTTGATGTGTGTGTGTTTTTGTCTCCTTTTTAGAGTTTATAGTATTATTATAATTTTTTTGATTGATTGATTGTTAAGATAGTTGAGACGAGAATAAAAGAGGGGGAAGTAGCAAGATGATAATGAAAAAAGAAACAAGTATGTGAAAAAAAGAGAGAGAAGAGACAATAAGAGACAAATTGGCCAACAAGTTATGCATTTTCAATATGATTGACTCAAAGGGAGTCAAAAAAAGAGACAAAGGGAGGGCAGGGAAAAGGAGGAACGGGTGAGGGTGAAACAGGTTTGGGAAATCAGACATGCTTGGGGATGAGGGGGATGAATGAAGGAGAAGAGAGGGGAGAGGAGTGGAGAGGGAAGCGGAGGTGAGCAGGGGCGGGTCTAGAGATTGACTTGATTCTTCCTCGAGAATGGGGCCGCGTTATTGATCTTCTTTGATCTGGCCACATCTTTCGACCCGACTCTAGGGTGGAGTCGGCGTCCTAACCCAACCCATCTGTGTGTGTCCCACCAGTCACCCATCGCTCTCTATCATTAAAACAAGCAAAAATGGTATCCTCCCCCATCCCAGAAAAAGAATAGCAAAAAAAGCAACGCATCCGGCCAACTTCTTATTTCTGGATAACAACACAAAACTGCAGAAGATAAAAGAAGAATGGGGACCGATGTGAAGCCGGAAACTATTTCGAGCCGGTATATCGGGCCTTCCGCTGGGACGAGAAAAGCGAAGAACAAGTCGTAGTAGTTAAACTCGCGTCGAATTAATCAAACCAGCCCGCCAACAAGAAAAAAATATTCGAGCATGGAGGCTGGTGTTGGAGAGACTTACCATATAATCCCAGGGGACGTATTTGTATCTCCTCATGTGGGCGATCTGTCGTCGCATGGTGATCGAAAATAGGACTAGGAAATAGACCAGCAGGATGGCTAATTGTATATCCAAAAGATGTAGTGAGATTAAATTAGTGAGCTGGGACAGTGTAGGCAAGTAGTTAGAAATAGAGCGGAAATAAACAAAACACTGACGCCAAAAGACGGGCACATCTGTGAATTCAAAGCAGGTGGCGATCAAAGAAAAGATAGTGGCTCTAGTTGCCGAATGCCTAGACGATCACCAATCCCCGATCAAAGAAGAAGACAAAGGGTCAGATAACATGACAAATGGGTTAAGCAGGGTAGGAGTGCGCACGTACCAGAACTTGAACTCGGGCAAGCGTCGGATGAACGGTTTGAATTCGTCCCCGTCTACGGATTGTCCGCCCAGTAAACTACTGGTACTCCCGTTTCCGCCCTCCTCCACTTCATTTTCCGCCGCATCTTGCTCAATGGACGGGTCGAATTTCGGCTGCAGAAACGAGAGGAATAGGTTCAAGAGATAGATTCCCACTACAAACGTGATAGAGCATACACACAGAAGGAAATCAGTAAATCATGTCACATTCAATGATTCATGTTGATTGTGTCTTTGTTTTTGCTTTTGGACAGGAGACGCCCCGCTTTTTTGTTTTTTTTTGTTTTTGTTTTTTGTGTTTGTTTTTTGTTTTTTTTGGAATGGGCATTTGCTATCGTTCAAGAGCTCACGAGCATATGTGACGATGTACCATCCTTGAGACAATAGAATCCTGAGCATGAAAATCAAAATGAGTGCGGATGTAGATAACCATCTGTAGGTCGTATAGGGAGTCAATCTATCGAGCTGATATTGATAAGCCTGAACAAATAAAGCAAACGATCTTCCCGTCAGATCTGATACTCAAGAGCGAGAGAGAGGGAGAGCGTGAAGGATGTATACTTTTTCTAACTCTCGATATTTCCGTGTGAACGCGGTCTCGTTTGAGTCGTCGTCCTGCATCAGATTCGAGTCGGCACTCATCATCTTGTTGGAAGGACTATCTTGTTCGTTCGTCAGGGAGTTGTGGAGGGCCTTCTTGGATGGGTGTTTCTGTAGTTTGTTTTTGAGTTTGTTGTCTGTGTTTTTGTGGTAGTTAGAGCTGTGAACGTGGCTGTCACCGTCTAGTGGGCCCCCCGGGGTCTGTTTCAGCGGCCGACTACAGAGGGGTCTCCGGTTTCAGCCCCGTTTCAGCTGAACAGGCAACAGTGTTAGGACATAGGTATGTTTATACCTAAGACCTATGAGAGGTCGACTGCGGCGCAGAATATGCTTGTAGATAGATACTATAAATACTTGTGTGCGCATCTATTGAGGGTAATGCAAGAGTGTCTTCGACCATTCCACAACAAACAGAACCAAGCACCCCTCAAAATCCACAACTACCCAACAAAAAAGAAAAATAGTACTCCGTACCGAGAAAGTCTTTTGAAATACAGCTATCGGGAATATTTTGGCTGGAGCCGCAAATTTTGAAGATAACATCAACCAAGCAAAAAAACGGACATCAAGGACCAGAAGAATTCACATTTAAGTGAAACCTTTAAGCACAACAGGGTATTTTGTTGGACGATTCTTGGATTTCTGATTCGAAAAAAAATACTAAAGCCTTGATTTCTTGTTTCTGCTTCTCAAAACAAAAATTGGACGGAAAATCCATTAATCAGTATCTGGACATTTAAACTCAAGGTTACAAGTGGATTTTCACAACTAAAAAAATCACACATTTTTTGAAATTTCACAGCCAGTGGTACGTAAAAGAATTGGGTCAAACTTGTAAATTTAATTTTTTACTGAAGGATTAGATTACTCAGCCTTTTTCTAGTATAATTGCTAAGCCTGACCTACAATCCATAATCCCAACCTTGGCCAAGATGGAAAAAATGAGCTGAACCAAATAGCTATCTACTTTATTTTTTGAATCTACACAGACTGTAAATTCCAAAAGTGTCATATTTGTGATCTTTTACCCACCAAGCTAAAAGTCCACTGCATCCCAACTGCCAGCAGTTAGTTTATTTGCTGTTGGAGGGGTACACTGTCTTCACCTATGTTTCCAACATCCCATGAAACCCCTCTTATCTCTTCCTTTTTTTCAGTGCTGATTGGCTTGACATTGTGCACTATAGTGATACTAATTGTGTGTAAGCCTTTGATTAGGCTGTAGTTATATGGTGTGTGGATCCCAATTACAGGTTCAGACAAGGGATTTTTAATTTTGGCATCAGGGCTCTGTCAACAGACGGGTGTACCATCCAGGGGTGGGGGGGTGGGGCCACCAGGAATCAAACCTGGGATTTCTGCAGCTGCAGGTCCCTCTTATCTCATGGCTTTCACAAGTTCTGTTAAGCCTGATTACCTAAGAACACAAGAGTACTTTGTTTTGCCCTTCCTTCATTTACCAAGATGGCAGAAATCATTCTCTCCTGTCTAGGTATGTAACCCATCTCCCCTATTTCTAGATAATGAGAGATCCTTCTCCTGTCTAGCTCTTGAAATATAATCACCCTAATTTGGTTCTACAAAAAAACTCAAGGCTTTATAGCCCATATCACCTACCCATTGAGGTAAGAACAAGTTAAGAGACTCAACTCTTACACAACCTTGTTCAGTATAATGTCTCTTGCTACTTTCAAAAGTTTATTCCCCCTTTTTTGCTTCTTATGAGCCACATTTAATGGCTTAACATTTTTTCAAGCCTTCCAAAAAACCCACAGTTTCTATTTGAAATGTTCTCTTCCTACTTGGGAGTGGCTGCAAATCCCACCTAGGTACAAGGAGGCTGGCCATCTGCCAGGAAGAACACTTACCAATTAATCAATTTACATATCATCAGTATGGCAGCTTGATGAATGTGCGGTGTATGATGCAAGATGTGTGAAAAACTACCACAAACTGGAATTTTTGGGATTTCATTATACCATTATTAGAGTTGAGTTACTCATGTTACTTGAAACCTGTGAAAAGCAGGGCTGGATGCCAAGGTTGAGGCATTCAGTGAGCAATGGGTATCACTGACAATTGCAAAAAGTTTGTGTTAGGATTCTATGCATCTTTTCCGGATCGTGTATACTTGCGGGTACAAAAAATGGATCAGACAGTGCGGAGCAAATCGGCTACTGAACAAGACAGAAAAACAAAAAAAGAGCCACTGGGAGAAATGATTAAGCAAAAGAAGAGGAAGGGAAAAAAACGAGTGGGAAAAGTGAGATAAAAAAAGCGATATAAAGTCTTAGCTTCTTACGTGTTGCTGGCCAAAGACAAGGTTAGAGGAAGCCGATTTGTATGTTTAGGGGGGACTTTGTGGGAAGAACGCGGGAAGAAAGCTCGATCAGAATGATAGCTAAGGTTTCCACATCGGAAAACAGTCGAGTAAGGCTTTACTGTGCCGGTTTTCTGCGTGCTCCTTGAGGCTGAAGATCGTCAACCAATCCAAGCCCATGAGGTTAGCCAAAAAGTTTTGCACGCCGGAAGGTATACTTATGGCTCATAGAGTTGACTTACGCGGGTTCTCGACTCGTTTGTAAAAATGTCTGGAAGCAGACCTTGCATTGAATGTTCATGGCCGCTTCATTCTACAAATTGCGGGAAAAAAATCAATGCAGGATAAAGGTCCGTTAATGAGTTTTTTTTCGATGTAAACAGCATGTCAATCAACTAAACAAAAAACTACTCACCACTTTGAGCTGAGATTTAGCCGTAGTACCTGAAGCTTTCGCATTACGCTCACGTTTCTGAGCAGCTTTAGCACCCTAGATAAGAGGTTTTCGAGATTGCATTTTTTTTACTGGCAATTAGATATGACAGGCCAGCCAAGAATTATTCAATTCAGCGGTATTCGAAAAGTAAGAACTTACGTTGCCGCCACCCATTATGCGATTGTGTCAGATGAAAAAAGTGTGTGTGTATGGAAAGCTTATGTCCGAGATGGGGATATGATTTTGGGTGCAGCCGGAAGAGAGGCGAGGTGGGTGAGGTTCTGTCGTTGGGCAGATGGTAAATATTGGTGGTCCGGACGTGGGAGTTAAAGAGGGCGTGTTGGGTCGGCAGCGATAAGAACGCGGACACTTTGGAAATTCACGCGAGAGCCCCGAAACTCGGGCAAACGCTTGGTAGCGGGCCACCCGAACCCCGAGGATGGCATGCCAACCGGCCGGTCGGCCGCAGAAGCAAAAATTGCGCCCACAAGCGCCAAATTTGGAACAGAAAGCTATAAATCAGCCAATAGACCTCTCTATCACACCCTGAGGAGATCGAAATACATTTTAAAATCAAACAACATCTAATTCAATCAGGTACACATTTTATAAGGTTTTCAAGCCTAGAGAGAAGAAATTGGTCTGGTCCATATAAGATGATTGGTAACAAATTATTGAAAGAGAGAACAATAGACAGATATCTTGACTTTCTCTTTCTCATTGAGAGGCTTGAGCTACCTGAAATTCAAAATTGGCACTGTTTGGTTGCATGTGTTGATGCATTGAAACTGTGCATGATTCATTTGGCTCTCCAAGCCTAGATTTTTTGTTAACTTGAAGAAGATTATCCCCCCTAGCTTGAGATAGGTTTTTTAACCCAATCCCTTGGAAAGAAATTAATTGTTAGAAAACAGACTAGTATATGCACCTGGTATGGGATTCTTGCATCTTACATTTTGGCATGTGTTGCACAGCATGGCATGTGAGTGTGTGAGCCCTTGGGAACCTGTGTACACTTGCATATGAAACAAGGAATAAAAAAATCAAAATCATCATTCCTTTCTATCCCTGCTTGAACCTAACTCAAAAATTCAAAAGCCTTTAAAATTCAGTTTGTCAGTTTTGAAGATGCCGGCAACAGTGGGTGCCTACACTACACTTCACTAAATGACCAATAGCCCGGTTCATGTAGGGCCACTTTAAGCATGTTGCTAAAATTGGCGATGCTCGTGAGATTATGTTTTAACATAAATTGACATTTATTTCCCACAAATTTATGGGAAATCAATTTAAGCCAATTGCTCGACTTTTTTTTAACTGGGGTCAAGCACCTACGTGAACCAGGCTAATAAGTTTTAGTGTAGCAGCCATTTTCACTAGGTTCTATGTAGTGTTAGATGGAAATACATTTAGCAACAGTGGACCACTGCACCACACCATGCTATTTGGTCAATAACAGTCAGTGCAGTGGGCATCTTTTAGGGTCAGCCTTTATGCACAACCAAACTTTACCACATGCACACCAAAAAAGGTGTGCATGGCTGTGCACACCAAGAATTTTGGTGTGCATGGCCATGTACACCTTTTTTGGTGTGCATGGCCTTGTGCACAGCCACACACACCAAAGTTGATTTTTCTTTGGAGTGCTCCGGACTGCACTTCAAAACTTTTGGTGTGCACAGCCATACACACCAATTCATTATCTGAGAACTCCTTTTTTGGAGTGAAATATCATTCACTCCAAAACTTTTTGGAGTGAAATATCATTCACTCCAAAACTTTTTGGAGTGAAATATCATTCACTCCAAAACTTTTTGGAGTGAAATATCATTCACTCCAAAACTTTTTGGAGTGAACCATGTTTCACTCCATTTCTTTTTGGAGTGAATCATATTTCACTTCAAAAAAGGATTTCTCAGATTATGAATTGGTGTGCATGGCCGTGCACACCAAAAGTTTTGGATGGAAGGCTTGAGCACTCCAAAGAAAAATCAAATTTGGTGTGCACGGCTGTGCACACCAAGAATTTTGGTGTGCAAGTTCATGCACACCAAAAAAGGTGTAAATGGCCATGCAAACCAAAATTCTTGGTGTGCAGGGCCATGCACACCTTTTTTGGTGTGCATGTGGTAAAGTTTGGTTGTGCATAAAGGCTGACCCTTTTTTTATCCAGGATTTGTGTAGCTTTAGCTGAATTTAATTTGGCTATGCAAACAGCTAGAATAGTGGAAGATTTTCCTCTCAGGAAATAGTGTTAGTTTTAGATAATCAAAGTTGCACTAATAAATAGTGCAGCTTTTTCAAGCTAACAGATTCTGTCTTAATTGTTAGGGTAAGTAACAGTAATTTAAACTCCGGTAAAACAAATTTTTCAAACTAAAAAGAGCTAACAAAAATGAGGGGGGTTCACATAAGTGGGGTGCAAGAAACGTTTTTGACTGTGGAGATTTTTTAAAATCCGCAGTGTATGCTGTGTAGATTAAGTTAAAGTGAGAGAGAAACAAGATTGGTAAATGGAAACTTCTCGCCACACATTTCCAACAAGGTTGAAATCTATGGCTGAGATGGAGGGGGCTGAGAAATGTGATGGGGTGTCTTGCAACATCTGATTGCTTAAATTTTGAGCCAAATTTTAAGAAATGTGATTGCAAGCAAAAAAATAAAGGGCCCCAAGAATATTGCACATAATAGCAATAAGAATAGGAAACAATGTGCACCATGAAAAAATTGTGTGGAATAGGTGTAAAGTCTAACTTAGTGAAGCCCCTCCTGGTTGGAGGCAGGGGCCCATACGCCGTCGCAAAGCAACCTTCCGAAGGAGGAACTTACACCCCATGTCTCACCGGTTTCCTGACTCGAATTCATTTTTGTACTTCATTTATACACTATGGCTTGTACTGACCACTACACTCGACTTCAACCAAAATAATTGCTGAACCAAATCTCTGCCTGGTCCCCAGCTTTCTAGTGCTGCTTCCAGATTTTTTCTCCCTACTATATTTTCTTTCTTGCCATGATCCCTTATGCTAGCATGTATCAGAGTGAATGTACAGCTGATACAGCACCCACATCTGGAATAAAATGTACGAGCCAACAATGCATAAGTCATAGTTGGTTTTTGAGTTTTATCTTGGCTCCAAAGCCATATGCAAGCAGATCTCACACTGGAGGGATAGTAACAGCCTCTTGGTCAAATTCCAGCCATAGTTGGTGCACCAGAATCTTTGCCTGAATGCTATCGCCTCAACGGTGCTGTCAAGGAAAGCAATGACAAAGCTCGTGGTATTGAGGTTGTACCCATCAATAAATGAGCATATCGAGCTCAGCTTATGGGTGAGGCCGACATCAAGGTTCAAGGTCTTATGAATAGATCAGATAACAATGGCAAGTACAACTCTTGGTTTAAGCTGCTGTAAGGTCATAGGACTTGAGAGAAACTTGTATGGGTATGCATAAGAGTCAGGATTCCATGCATGCCCTCTGTACAACTCTCATATTGTGGAAAGGTAAGCCATAATCAGCATAGGATTGGCAAGATCCTAAAACTTGAATTTTTTTTTCTTGTTGGTCTTAAGAGCTTTTGTGTATCTGGGAGCATCATGAGATTAGGAAAAATCAGGCCACCAAAAGCTTCTGCCCAGATTTGGTTTTGGAGCAAAGGACAATGAGATAGTGGAGTTTTAAAATATGTCCCACCTAAACTTGGAAAAGAGTACAGCCACAGATGCAACATACACCATAAGTTCCTCCTTCAGAGGGTCGCTTCACAACGGCGTATGGGCCCCTGCCTCCAACCAGGAGGGGCTTCACTAAGTTAGGTGTCAGGTGACATGCAGCTTACTCCAGAAGTTATTCAAACTATACATTAATCAAAAAGTTGTGAAACTCCCTGATGATGACAAAGGGACCATTGTTATTCAAGGGGAGTAACTTTTGAGTATCAACAGATGTTACTGAATGCCACCTTACACCTATTCACCTCAAATTTTTCCCGGTGGTAATTGATGCATTTGAGACTTGAGTGATCAGATTGAGAAATCATGTGAGTGTTCCAGATATTCAAGGTTCATACTTTTTGAGTTCTTTATTATGTGGATAGCTATGATAAAGAAGTTGAGCCACCAGGAAGATTTCTGCCTGACATCACACTGTTCCACATCACAGTTACCTGCACAATAAGCATATTAAAATTAGACAACCAAGAAAAGCAAAAAATCCAATGGATGAGGTTGAATAATAAAATGATAGATGAGTTAAACATGTTTGATGGTTGAATCATCAGGGTTCAAACTATTATACTACATATCAGGAGTGAAAATTTGAGCTGTATGAGGTCAAATTTGGTCCAGTGGGCTCAATTATACCCTGGACCAGGACATATAACATGGGTTTCACCAATCACTGACCAAAAAATTATGTAGTGAAGTTTCCAAGTTCAAACTCTGAACATTAGTGTAGCTTTTTCACCTGCTAGCACCTACTAGCACCTCCAAAACCCTTCTAACAAGGAATTTGTGTAGCATTAGTTTCTTTCTATTTAATCCAACTAAGGCCACACTAACAGATGTTTTTTTCTTCACCATATATTCACAATAGTCTTGTATTGTTAGCTGTCCAAAAAAACACTAACAGTAACTTTTGGATAGTGTAGCTGAAAAAGCTTACACTTCACTACACTCAAGCTACTGTAAGTATTTCTGGCCCACCATTGCACCTAGTGTAGTAGCAATTTTCCAGTTCTGTTTGTAAATAATCACCACTACCTAATCACTGACTGGTAGCATAATTTTTCTGAAAATGAAAGTAATGTATGCAGTCCTGAGTAGCGTAATATTTTTCCAGCTAAAAATTAGTGTAGCTGATGCCAAGTTACACTAGTCAGTGTAACTTCTCCCATAGCACTGACAGGTAGCATATGTTTTCTGAAAATAACAGTATTTAGATTCCTGAGTAGCATAATTTGTTTCCAGCTAAACATTAGTGTAGCTGATGCCAAGTTACACTAGTCAGTGTGACTGAAATCACTTTGTGCTAAGCCAAGTAGGCCACATCACTACACTACACTATTAAACCAGAAATTGTGGCAGCTTGATTTGAAAAGACTGGGAATTGAACCCCTATCAAAAAAAGTGAGCACTATCCAGTTGTTATTCTTGACAAAAAGACTAGCACTACACTGATTGGTATGGAAAGATCACTCAATACTCTTTCCCAGCTGGCTGTGTCATAATCTTTGTGAATTATTTCTTTCCCCAATTTAAATGCAGCTCAGGTAAGTTTCATCTTTGATGTTCAAAGACAGGTTTCTTGGGAGTATAATTTTTTCCCTTATACTTACCATCAATGCAAAAAAATCTGCTTCAACTGCCAGCAGTTGACATGCAGCTTACTCTGATTTTACTCAACTCTTATTCAAACTTTACTCAAACTTTAATTGAGATGCACAGTCACTGTTCACCAAAGTAACTTTTGATTAAAGTTTGAGTAAAACCAGAGTAAGACCAGAGTAAAATCAAAGCTACTGCATGTAAACTGCTGGCAGTTGAAGCAGATTTTTTTGCAGTGCATTGGTCATGTATCTTCTACTCTGATTTTTTCTCTCTGTTACCCACATTGCCCCTCTCATCTACCCTACTTTTTGTCTCAGCTACCCTCTTGTTGTTTCAGCTAACCTCTCATTGTTTCTCAGCTACCCTCCTTGTCTTATTAGCTACCTTCTTTTTGTTTCTTAGCTACCCTCCTTGTCATCACAGCTAACCACTTGTTCTTTGTCAGCCAGGACCATACCCTAAACATTGGAATCCAAAAATGATCAAGCTCATCAAGCCTCCAGTGTTGTGGCCTTCGAGATCAACCCCAAACCCAAATTCTAGAGTGTTGGTAAACTAATTTGTTTCTTTATTCTTGCATTGTACTAGTTATCTGTTTCAGTCTCAGTCTTTGTGTAGTGTGGTGGTTTTGTTTAGTTCTTGTTCATTATTCCACATTGCTCTATCTCACCTCCTGGTCCTTTAGGTAAATCTATTTCTTTATTCTATGTCTTGTTTCTTCTTTTAGTTCTTTTTGTCTCAATTCTGTAATATCATCTTTAGTTTTTCTACTCCCAACACTTCTTATTGCCATTTTGATCTGCCAATCTCTCTGTGCAATCTCTCTGTGATTTGCCAGTGGCCATGCTTTCCACAATGGGTGACACTGATGAGTCTTCTTTTGCTTTTCCCCACACTTGCTCTGTGCATTCAACATGCAAAGGCATATGGTTTCTGCCTGCATTCCTTTGTTTTTTTTTTTCCCAAAGAAATGACTAAGCCTTGCACCAAAAGACTTACATAGCCTTTGCTGAGCCCAACACTTCTGACCATCGTAAAGGTATTTGATTTGGAACAAGTCACATAATGGGAAAGTGAAAGATTGTCAGCCCTGAGACAAGAATCACAACCTGATAAGAAATATCACAGGCTGAATTCTTGTTTTAGGCCCAACTTGTATTGAACAATCAAATTACAAGTATGACATAGTTTGAATGGAATAATTCCCTTTGCCATCTGCAGCCCCCGCAGATCTTAATTTAGAAGTGGAAAAGATCAATTATTAGCTTTTCAACTGCAAATAAGCTCTGGCACCTGGCTCTGCAGGGGGGATGTAGATTAAAGGGATGGAAGACTTCCCTTTGCCATCTGCAGCCCTGAAGATTCTAATTTAGAAGTGGAAAGGATAAATCTTTAGCTTTTTCAACTGCAAATAAGCTCTGGCATCTGACTCTACAGGGGGGATGTAGATCAAAGGGAAGTCATCCATTGTTCTTAGAATTTGAAATGTTTAATTTCTCAATAATTATCATAGAGAGAAACTGTACCTCTCCCTTGTAATTACAGAGAGAAAATGAATTCAATGGAGCAATTCAATAGTCATATGCTAAAAAAGAATAATTAAAGCCTCGTCACATGGTGCTCAACTGAGAGGTTGAGACCACACATGTTAGATACAGAACTGGCCACAGTACTACATCAAGAAGCCATGGTAGCCAGAAATAAGAAAATGTATAAATATATAAACTACCAAGATTTCATAACAGGTTTTTCTCTTCAGAATTCTCCATCCTCAGGATTAGAAGTTATCAGAAATTAAGGCCCCGTTTGTCATTGATATATGTGTTTTTTTGCCTAACATCCTTTGTGATATCTGATCAGGTCTGCAAAAACTTGATCAGATGTCACAACATTTTTGATTATATTGCACGGATATATCACTGACAAACGTGGCCTAAAACAAGATTATTCTCTTATGTTTACACTTCACCTCTCCTCTGTTTACCAAAATACTCTGCCAAATTCTGTCCTCCTCTGACCTGGTTTGCAATACCTTTTTTACCCTTCAACAGCACTTTTGAAGACCTAATTTATCAGGTTAGAGGTTGTTCTTCTATATCAAATTGCTATCCAACTCTGGTTAGATAGAGTTTAGCTTATACAAAGCTTATATTTCTTGTTTCATGTTACCACATAAGCAGCTCAGGCTCACAAAGATTGTCTTGATACATCAAAATCAACTTCCAAATTGTTGAAGAAACCAATCTTAGGAGAGCCAAATCTGCCTGAAGTCTTACAATAATTGATGCAAAGGTTCTGTCATGGTTTCCTCACTCCATAAAGACAGGTACTAACAAAGATTGTTCAAACTCCAAAATTGATGGTGTTTCTTCCCAAGATACATTCTTCAAGTGCCACCACAATCCCATCACCAGTTCTCGTTCCCAAAGGCTGATCACAAAATGTTCAAGCTCATTGGGAATCTTGTGTGTCCACTTCAAGCTACTAAATGGCTGATTTGTCTTGAGGTAGAATATTTCAAATCCTTCACCAGTAGCATCTTGAACACCCCACAAAACACTAGTTACATACTTCAATATACACCAAGTTGAGAAACAGTGTCTTGACATCAAAGATTCTGGTTCAGGCAAATCAGTACCAACACCAGAACTGCAGGAAAAAACAATGCAAATCATGTGCTCAGGCTTGAATTAAAATACTTCTCCTGGACCCCAAAGTCAATTCACAATCCATCAATGCATTAGACAAGGTATACTGCCAAAGGTTTGGCAAGTTATGAGCACATTACAGGAAAAACCACTAGCCAAGCTAAACTGGCCTATGTCTCGGTGCAGCTCTTCCTATATCAACCTCACATGCCTAGTTCTGCTTTCCTCTATTGGTCATCTCCCACTTCCCGGACTCCTGTGCATCTCCATCACTTGTTTTCAAACAGTGAAGGGCTCAATATTGCTGAATTAGGGGGGGGGGGATTGTGTATATATCCCAACAATAACAGTCATTTCTTCTTGCAATGTCTGAAGCTCCATTCAAAAACATATGACTGTCCACCAATCAGTTACCCTGTGTTACCACCTCTTCGGAAGACTCGTCCACCCTACAACATTCAGAAGTACAAGCGACTCTTAGCGTAAGCCATCACGGGATACGTCCCTTGTTGCGAGCCGGAGCTTTTGATCTCCGTTACAAATTTTCTCCGCTCAAGCTGTCATGGACTAA
The DNA here is from genome assembly GCA_001624995.1 of Puccinia horiana. Classification (NCBI taxonomy): domain Eukaryota; kingdom Fungi; phylum Basidiomycota; class Pucciniomycetes; order Pucciniales; family Pucciniaceae; genus Puccinia; species Puccinia horiana. The sequence goes on from LWDY01000018.1 coordinate 364,209, forward strand.
TTGTAGACGCGCTGCGTTTGAAGTCGCGCCAGCACACCGTGCCAGGTTCAGGTTCCGGAGAAAGTGCGCCTACGACCCAGGCCATTGGCAAATCAACCTGTGAAACTTTGCGGACTTGCGACCTGGGGCAGGCCAGTTTTGGCTGCACATTTTGACATGATTGACAATTCGGCCTGGGTCTGTGACGAAAGCCCAAGCCGGGTCTAGAATCTAATAAAGCGAGACTCGAACGCCTTGGCCGGAATTTGATGAAATTGGGAAAACCTTGGTGCAGCACGTACTGTATTGCATACAGATTTGCCAGCTTGGTCTCAGTCAGAGTTTGCCTGGTATTGGGCAGATCCAGCCAGACCCAGCCAGACCCTTGTGTCTCTTGTGTCTCAAAACGTTGCAATCGCGGCAGCACTCTCTGCCTGTACATATCGGACATCCACCAGGCAGAGGCTGGCAGAGGCTCCTTCAGCACATGCGCAGTGCAGTTCAGTTGTCTTGCGAATTAAATAGACTGCACTTCCATCTCAGAATCTTCCACCACCGACAATACTCGACGCTTCTCTTCTCTTCGAAGCGTGCTCTACCTCACCTTGGGCCCGCGCATGATCTTCACTCCCCTCCTACAGTAGCTACGATACAAACTCGCTGTCTTTGCACGCCCTTGGCTGTTGGCCTTGCTTCTCACACCCACATTTCTTATCTCAAACTCTGTGGTTTACCCTCATACATTTACCCCCTTGGATAGCTCTCCATCGGTTCTGCCCCGTTTGCCAAGAATCAGGGTTCATAGTTCGCCTACAGACTACCATCCCAACTTCCGGACAGCGCCTTTGTTTCAATTTGCGTCAAGGCTCATCAAACACTGTGTAAACTGCTCTATACAGGCCTTGATCCACACGTTCGCGACCGTGTTCTTCCATTTACTCACTTGGCCCCCCGCTTCCACTCAATCCACTTATCACAAGATCAGAAGACTATACCCCTGCCTTCCCCAATCAATTTACTGGTCAACCGACATATTACCACCTAGTTAAAGAAGGATTTTGACTATTCGAAGTCGACACCCTTTTCAACATCCGCTCCCAGGCCTCACTAACACTGAGGAATTTTCGCCGCCATGTCCACCGAACAAACTTTCGAAAAAGCTGAATTGAATCCGGTTGATGATCAGAATACCAATCAGACCAGCCCTGTCAATCCCACAGGTGGCATTTCATTTGCTGACCCAAAACCACACGCAAGTATTCCGGGTGGAAGGGATTTAGGACTCCGTCGGGAACTTACTCAAGATGAGAAGCAGCTTGCCAACGCCGGATATGAAGCGCTTGAATCCAAGATGAAGGCCAAAGCACTTGAAGGTGCATCGGCAGACATTGTTGAGTAAACCCCTACGATCACTGGGACCACTCGATCACTGACTTCGCTCATTTCTGCAGTCTGAGCACACCTTAAGTCCCCAACAGGTTGCACAGGCTATGGGCACTTCAATCAATATTGGTAATCCCAGCGCCAGCGCAGGATTAACCGCCGCAGAATCCCAGTCCCGGCTAGCAAAAGACGGCCCTAACCAGCTGACCCCGCCCAAGAAAAAGAGCGCCCTGCGCAAGGTTAGCTGCAGCCTCATCCGATCGGACAACTTGGCAGAACAACTAATAAACTACTTCAATTTCTTCCGCCTCCACAGTACTTCGACGCATTGATATCTTTGTTCAACGTACTCCTGATTCTCGCTGGTATTCTTGAATACGTGTTATTGGCAATAGACTTTGAGAACAACAAAGCCAATGAGTACTTAGGCGCCATTCTCATTATTGTTGCGTTTTTGAACGCATTCATAGAGTGTAAGTCAACCTTCATTACCTACTTTATGCGGCTTTTCTCTGACATGTTAAATTCTCTTTCCAGGGTACCAAGGCCAGAAAGCCGATGCGATTCTTGCCTCGTTCTTGTCCATGATGCCTCCCTCTTGCAAAATTGTTCGTGGGGGTGAAATCAGCTCGATCCCCGCCCAAGAATTGGTCAAAGGTGACGTTGTCTTCATCAAGATGGGTGATAAAGTCCCTGCCGATTTGGTACTGTTTTCCGCCTCGGACGTCAAAGTCGATAACTCCAGCGTGTGTTCATTTTCGTTGATAAAGCGGAAGCCAGTTTTTTCTGACGCTATACCTCTCAAACAGTTGACCGGTGAATCTGAGCCGCAAGAGAGGGCTGTTCTGCTTGAAGGCGATCCTGTTCGTCCCGTTGAAGCTCGCAATCTTCTTTTTAAGTGAGTACTCGATTGAATGCAGTCAATACTCGAGTAGAACTAATTGAATTGCTTACTTGCTATCAGCTCCACTTTGGTGGTGTCCGGTGAAGGGTTCGGGATTGTCGTTCGCACAGGTGACCACACGTTCATTGGACAGATCGCTGGCCTGACCAGCGGTGAAGGCGATAACAAGTCAGTTTTCCTGCTTTCCCCACCTATATTTTCACCTCAAGTGCCTTGCGTCTGACCCAATGTGAGTCGCTGCCATTTCAGGAGCCCATTGGCCCAGGAAATCGACGACTTTGTCAAGATCATCTCGTGCATAGCTGTAAGCCTATTTGCGGCCGTTTGGAGGTGTGCCCGTGACTAACGCTACGCGTACAAACTAGATCATTACTGCAGTAATCTTTTTTGGTGTTGGAATTGGAACCAGTGAGTATTCTTGGCTACCTTTTTCAAAATAACCAGCTGATCGTCGTATCTACTCGCAGCCTACAAGGGAAAAATTGCCGCCACAGTCACCTTCGCCGTCTCCGTCTTAGTAGCATGGGTACCTGAAGGATTACGTGAGCCCACATCAACCCTTGTGTGTTTGTGTGGCTGTACCTTACTCGCGACCTGTCCTTTATAGCCGCCACTGTCACTCTCTTACTGTCCATCGCAGCAAAACGTATGGCCAAAGCCAAAGTGCTTGTAAAGGACTTGCAAGGTGTCGAGACCCTTGGTGCTTTGACGATGCTAGCCACTGACAAAACTGGTACCCTGACCAGAAATCAGATGACCGTCACCGTATGTCATTTCCACCTCAGTGCACTGTTTTATCATTACTTACACAAATCCATCCACATTTAGGCCATGTGGACCAATCTCAATATGAGCAGTGCTTTCGAAAGTCACAACGACGAGGCCGAGGTCCAACACTTCAAGAAAGAAGATTTAGGAGTCCGCGAGATACTCGACATCTGTACCTTGTGCTCCAAAGTCAAGTTCGACAAGATGGACATCCCATTCGAGCAACGAGAAATTTTGGGCGATGCAACTGAAAGTGGTCTGACTCGATTTGCCGGCAAGAACCTTGAATTCGATCTAGTGCGTGAGAAACACCCGGAGGTTTACTCCATTCCTTTCAACAGTACGGCCAAATGGGCCCTCGTGGTTGTGAACAAGCCCCATGCCTCCGGAGACTTGGCGTTATATCTGAAAGGAGCGCCCGAACGTGTTCTTGAGCGATGTTCCCATGTGTTGGTCAACGGCGAATCTATTCCTATCACCGACCAGTTCAAGACCGCATACGGCGAGGCGTATCAATACATGGCTTCCCGGGGTCATCGTGTTATCGCATGTGCTCAACTGTTGCTTCCTGCCGACCAGTTTCCGCGTGACTTGGAGTTCAACAAGAAAGACGATAACTGCCCCACTGAGAATCTATGCTTCGTCGGACTGATCTCTCTTGAAGATCCCCCCAAGCACGGTGTTCGCGAGGCCATTGGTCAACTACGTTCCGCGGGAATCAAAGTCGTCATGGTGAGTCTTGATAGTGACATTTCCTACCGTGTTGAATGCTGAATTTATTTTTTATCTTCGCTCGCAGGTTACTGGTGATCACCCCCTCACAGCTGAGGTAATTATCATTTCGTTCCTCACGTCTTGAACTTGTGCTAATCCACTTTGTTTGTAGGCCATTGCACGAAAAATCAATCTGGTCATTGGTCACACGAAGGAGTCTCTTGCTAAAGCCACTGGTCGGCCAGTTGATGAAATCCACGAAGATGAGGTCGACGCGGTTGTTGTCCACGGTGACGCAATTGACTCCCTCCAAGGTTGGGAATGGGACACCATCCTTAGCAAGACCGAAATTGTTTTTGCCCGCACGGTAATTCAATTTCTCTGCTTTCTCCATTGATTTGCAACTCACATGCCCCACTTTCTCAGTCACCTAAGCATAAATTAGAGATCGTGAAACGCGCTCAAGCACTGGGACACATTGTTGGAGTAACTGGAGATGGTACGTCACGGTGCCTCCAACCGTAGTCTTGTTCCCCTCTGACAGCAATCTTTTTTACCTCAGGTGTGAACGACTCTCCCGCTTTGAAGAAGGCCGATTTAGGTTTGTTTTCTTCCGAATTCTTGACTTGCTGTCTCGAGCTAATCCGAATTCAATACACAGGAATCGCAATGAACATTAGTGGAAGTGACGTCTCGAAAGAAGCCGCCAACATGATCTTGCTAGACGATAATTTTGCAAGTGTGGTGGATGGGGTAAGCATTTCAACATAGTTATCTATCGAAGTCCAACCTTCATATACTGACACATTAATGCTGCGTCTCAGGTTCGGGAAGGAAGACTTATCTTCACAAATCTGAAGCGAAGTATTCAGTACACAGTCACACATTCCGTCCCCGAAGTCATTCCTCAATTGCTTTACGTCATTGTTCCGATACCCTTGCCATTGTCTGCCATCCTGATCTTGGTCATCGACTTGGTGAGTTCGAGGTCTAACTACTACCACGGATGGCCCCACTAACTTCGATGATTCTAGGGATTCGAATTGTTTGCCGCATTGTCTTTCGCCTGGGATTGTCCCGAGTCATCCGAAGTTTTGATGACCACCATGCCTCGCAAGCCCGTCACTGATAGAAGCATTCTGCAACTGAAGAAGAAGGCGCTTAGACGTACCAGGACCAACCAAATGGATATGGAAGCTGGTAATGAGAAACCCCAGTCTCACTTGGGCAAGGTCACTCACACTGTCGTTGAAAATATCAAAAAGCCATTCTCAAAATGGTGGTGGGATGACTTGCTTGAGAAATCTGATGGCGAAGCTCTGGTAGATGGCTCGCTTCTCAGTTACTCTTACCTTCGTGAGTTTCTTCGTGTTAATTCCTCCAACTTAATGGCCGTGCATACTCATCCCTACACTCGTTGCCTATCTCAGAGGCTGGAATGATCGAAACCGTCGGGTGTATGATGGCCTACTTCGTCATCTTTAACTACAACCACTTTACTCCACGTGACTTGCAAATTGCGCAAAAAGCCGGCATATATTTTACGGACAAATCACCCCCATACACGAATCTCAGCGGTCGAGTTATCGACAGCACAGATCAAACTGAAGCGTTGGCGCAAGCACAAGGAATGTTCTACATGTCAATATTTTTGATGCAGTGCTTCAACATGTTTGCCGTCAAGGCCAAACTCAAATTCCCATTCGGCAAGGCAGCTATTGGCAACAAATGGAATTTCGCTGGAGCTTTGGCTGGTGCAGTACTCGCAGCATTCGTAAGCGACGCATTCTCTAGCTGGAATGTTGGATTTCTTTTAATTACTTCTATGCCTCCGTTTCCACAGATTATCTATGTGCCCCCATTGAGAGTTGTCTTCGGCGCAAGCCACCGCATCTTGCCATTGTTCTGGCTGATTCCCATTGGATTCGGCTTCGTCATTCTATTATGGGCCAGCGGAAGAGTATTGGTTCTTCGCAAGAAACTACTATCATCCAGCGTCAAGCCACCTTCAGGACTCAATATGCGTAAGTCCAGCTCAGCAGCTATGATCGACTTCCAATACTGACAGCGTTGAATTCCACAGATCCAACCAAACGTACAATGTCCATTCGGTCAACTTCGGCAAAGCAATATTAGCATGCCGTATAGACGCCAACTCTTATTGTTTCTTCATTCTCGCGGATATTTTTTGATTCCCACCTGAACCTTTAAGTCTACGGGGGCTCACGATTACCGCTACCTAGTTTTATTTATTATTTTCATATGGAATCTCTCACTCTTTCTCTGGTCCTATATATTCCCCACTTATTTCGGTTAACATAGTAGTTTTAATTTTTCTTTCCTGACTTTCATTGGGTTTTGGTTGAGAACTTGAGTAGCAATGTCACAAAAAATTTCTTGTTCAGGAGTCGTGACTGACTGGTGGACAGGCCATTTCAAACTGAGACAGTTGAATCAATACACATTCCTAAACTTATGGTCTGCAGTGGAAACGCTCTGCAATGAAAACTCATTGCAAGTGAGCTTAGGATTTTAGCCAGTTGTCTCCTCTGTGCTGCCAAATCAGTGAAGGGATTCAACCCTTACAGTGCCATGAATAATCACAGCCATCAGTAAGATTTCACTTGAACACTAGGATATCTTCTCTTCCTTCAGCTTGCTTGTCTCCTGAATATTAAGTTCCAATCTCTTCTAATTGACTCAAACTAGTTCCCCTTCTGATATCCTCCATCTCTTCTATATTCTAAAACTTCAATCTCAAGCTCAATTTCCTTCCTTCAATCAACTTTTCTCCTTCCCTGTATTCTCTTTTCATTCCCTCTTCTTCATCTTCTTCATTTCCTTGTCTCTTTGTCCAATGAGATCATCACATCCTTTATCCTCTCAGACTGTCAGGTTAGGATTGTACCATATTGTATTGGTTTTCAATACCAATACAGGTATCAGTATTGAGATCTGAGGTCAGACTGATATCAATAATGGGAAGGCTCTCAGCCAACACGTATCCATATTGTAATGGTTATCAACTTCCAACACCCATTACAATATCAATAACACCTTGGGGCCAAAAAAAAACTGTTGATTACAGTTTTTTGGCCCACTTCCTCATGTTTCAGCCTGTTACAGGCTGTAACACATTGTAATGTATCAAAAATACAATAACAGGGGGTTTTATTTTATTGCTTTGTATTGATAAAAGTGTTTGATATGTGATAAGTCCTGGGGCCAGGCAGTAAAATCTTGGGGCCAGGTGTGGCTCAGCCAATACACTACCAGAAAATGGACTGGCAGTGTATTGTAACACAAGGGCCCATTGTTGCTGACACAGACTGTATTCTCATTCTTACTGATCTTTCTTTCTTCTTAGTTTTCCATCTTCCATCTCTGCTCCTGCCTTTTGTATTCCTTTCATGATCTCATCTTATAAGTTGTGGTCATGTTGGTTATTTCATCTTGTTTTTTCAGATATCAGCTCTTTTTCTTTTTCAGTATGGCTTCTGTTTGGCAATAAATCACAGATTCAAAATCCACTGCAATGTACTTACAAAGGGGTGTTTGTACCTTTATATTTCGCTTTTAATCAATTGATGGGTTTGGGTGTGCAGTTGTGCTGCATAACTCCATACATAAAAAAAGCCTGGATCTTGAATATGTAGCCCAAATTAAAAAAAAAAACATACAATCAAACAATTTGAATTAACACAAAAAAAAGCTTTTTTTTGGATGGGAGATGCAACCCACAATTGAACCAACAACCCCCTGGACAGACTGTATGTCCAGTGGAAATTTACATGTTGCTGTGTCTTGGTCCCAGGACCAATTCAGTCAAACATCTGTTGAGGTGTCTGTTAGTCTGCTATCATGATGTAACACCCCAACTGCTGAGTCAAACCATATCCACTACCACCCAACTATCCTGGCATTCACAAGTGCCTGTAGCCTAGTTGGTAAAGGTAACACTCTAATATGTGTCTCAGCATTGATAAGGTCATGGGTTCAAATCCCATCAGACACATGGGGGTTGCTGGTTCAATTGACCTGTTGGTGTTGGAATTGATGGAATATGTGCTTCTACCCAGCATGTGTGGCTGAGCTGTATCATTGTATCATCCAACACTTCCATGTAAGTCCAATGTGTGTTTAGCTCAGTGGTATAAAAGAAGCTCTCATGAATGTAGAGGGTCGTGGGTTCAAATCCCACAACACACAATTCTTTTCACTTCATTGAACATTTACAGTTGGAATTGGGAGCCATGTCTTCAGATTTCAAAAAAAAAAACGGGATCTTTTCAAAAATCCTCATAACTCCTAGTATGTATGTACCACCAACATAAAAAATGTATCAAATTAAAGGGTAAGCCATTTATATCACTGGAAAACACACAAAGAGAGAAAACATGTCATGTGAGTTAACCAACTTAGTCAAAGGTGGGCAGTTACGTTCACCAAATGGAGAACTCTGGCCGTAACATAACTTTTACAGTTACGTTTTCTGCCAGTTACAGATATCTGTAGTCAAGTTACGTTATCTGTTTTGCAAAAAGCCCTGAATTTTTACTAGTAATGTTCCCAGCTTGCTTTAGCAAAACCAGGGTTACGTTACTTTTTTTCCAAATTTGGATAACTTAGGCCCCGCTTGGCACCATCATAAAAATGGGTGCAACATTGAGCATTTAATTCAATAAAAGACAAGCCGTTGGCACAAATATAACAAAATTGGTATATAAATAAAGAGTGATACCTGCTTCATCATTTGTGACAACAGAATGAACATGTGAGGCTGCCATTGGCATCATAATATCAATATTACACTTGAAACAGATATAAAGGCTAATAATGCTATTATGGCACTAGAGACAGTCCAATACATGGACTCTTATCTTTTCAATAAAGAAGCAGGAAGCCCTTTTTCATCCTATACCAATTTTGTTACATTTGTGCCAACAGTTTGGCATTTATTGAATTAAATGTCCAATATTACACCCATTTTTATGACGGTGCCAAACGGGGCCTTATTTGTAACTTTCTGGGAAGGGTGGTGAATTTTGATTGCTGTGTTCAATAAGAGCAAGATGAATTTTGCTCAATTTGAAATGATCAAATTTGACTGGTCCCCTCCACAGCAAGCGAGGTCAAAATTGCTTCAGTGTGAGGATTGAACTCTCAACCTCAACTTTGGCACCCTACAAGAGGGATTGATTAACCACTAACACTGCATGAAAACAGGTGACGCTTTTTGAAAAGCATCACCTGATGACTTGAGCTGGCACGCGGGCCGCGACCAGGCTCGACGACCCCCTCTCAACGTTGAAGATCACACGACAAGCGCAGCTCATGTCACTGGGTGACACTTTTCAAAAAGTGCCTGCAGTTTTCATAGGTGTAAGCTATGTATTGCAATATGATTTTTATTTTTATTTTCTGAACACTACCTCACCTCAAAAAAAAGTTATGTTACCCGTTTCAAAAAAAAATGTTACTTGAAATCACAAGTTTTTTAGTTACGTTACAAATCAAAAAACTGGATAACTTTAAAAAGTTATGTTCTCCAATAACCCTGCTGTAACGTAACATAACGTATCTGCCCACCATTGACTTAGTAGTTGAGGGGTAAAAATGGCCCTGAAGTGTAGATCTTGTAAACAATAGTGTGCTATAGAGATAGCTCAGTGGTAGCATACTTGGAAACAGTTGATTCATGAGTTAAATACCACTTGTGTACCACTTGTATTTCCTTTCTTCATTCAGTTTCTTTTCTGTTTCAAACTTTCAATCTCACTCAGGTGTGCTGAAACAGTCATCCATTGAAATTCTCAACTCATATTATCTCCTGACACTGACACTCCTTGGTCTTTTAAAAAAGGTTTTTCATCTTCCATTTCTCTTTCACTTTCTGTTCATTGTTTTCATTTGTCTCAGGAATGCATTCATTTGCTTTTCTGTTTCAAACTCTCAGACTCAATCTTGCTCAGGTGTGCTCAAACAGGGGACCCTTAAGAGCATCTCCACTGCATGTACTAAATTTGAGGTGCTATAACCTCCATTTAGCAACCCAGGTGAGAGGGTAGCACTTGAGCCTCCAGCAACTAGCCAGTGCTAGTTGCTAAATGGGGAGCTATGTTGTGGAACAGATCTCCCCCGCTTGGTCCAAGAGGTGTGGGTGATGATCTTTGGGGGCGGCTGACCAGATTTCACATTTTTTGGCTTGCTATAGGGGAGCCAGATGTGGCACCCCTATAGCAACTTTGGAGAGTTTTTTGATATGGCACTCAAGGTAGCACCTTGGGTGGGTGGCAGTTTGGGCATCTAGAAACTCCGGTGGAGATGCTCCAAGATTCTCTACACTTTTTGTGTCCTGAAACTCCTTGGTTTTGGCATCTTGAGCTACGCTAACCAAAAGTTACTGTTAGCACAAATTTTGGCCAACTAACACCACAGAAATTTTCTGAAAAGCATTGTTAGCTTTTAGCATAGTGTTAGCTTTTAGTGTGGTTTTAGCTGTTAGCATAGTGTTAGCTGATAAAGAAAAAATCAAGTTAAAGTTACACAAGTTCTTTTTCAGTTAGATTTTTTGGACTTTTAGTTGGAAAAATCACTGCAGTAACCATTGTTATTAAACCAGATACTAGAATGAAATAGAAAACTTCCCCAAGAGGGACATGAATTTCTAAATGATGATTATCAAAGCACAATTGTTTGTCAATAATCATTTGATTGCTTCAAGAATCAACCTCAGCCACAAATAATCCTCCTTTCTTTATCCTCCTATCAGTTTCTGTGAACCTGTTCTAAATAGAAAACTTGTCAATCTGAGAAAATCACAAGCAGGAAAAACAAGTTCTTCCATTGGTCTTGTCAAGCTGGGGTTGATAGGAGACTCTGTTTTCCCTTATTTCTCATGTGTACATGATATACATCTTGTAACCATGAAAAATGGTGTGATGCTTGCCATACAAGCAACATGTTGAGGTACAAAATCCCCTTTGTACTTTGGGGTGTCACTTATATAGCAAGACACACCAGTTTTCATGGTGTGTTTCTGAACAATTTCAATTTTTTTTCTTAGTAAAAATGACATGTTAGTTATAGAAATCTAGCATAGCATAGTATAGATTGGGCTTACCTATGCTAGTACACTCTCTCCTCCAATACGAGTTGGTCCTGGGGGGATGAGGAGAGTGTGCTCTCACCCATTCCCTCCAAGACCAATGGGTCTTGGAGGGAAGAATCATTCCAAGGCGTAGTCAGACTTGAACTTCTTGGCATGGACAAGCCAAGTCAGACTCAGGGGATGAAAACAGCGCTGGGCTTCTACACTATTTGCCCAAAATAGTGTAGCGTAGCAGCCCCGATTTTTCATTGCCAATGATGTAGTGTTAGCAATTTTGTAGCAGTCCTAAGGGCTGCTACAGCCCATTTTAGTGGCTGTAGCGCAGCACAGCGGCACCCTTTTAGGGGCTCCAGCACGTAGCAATAGTGATTGAACCACTAACAGCTACGGAAAAAGCCATTAGCTGTTAGCAATTATGCCTATGCTATGCTACCCGCTACGGGCAACGGTGGGCCACTACGCTACACCAAGCTTTTTTGAAAAAAAGCACAGCATAGCGGCCTTTTTTGAAGCCAGATAGCACTGTAGAGTTAGCAACCTTGTAGGGCAGCTATGCTGCATTACACTGTATTTCGCCGCTTTTAGCGGGTTTTTTCACTAAAAAGTGCTGTAACACAGCGTAAAGGCCTCTTTTTTTGAGGCCAGGCGCGTAGCAATAGCGCTACATCCACTGAAACCAGCGGGAAACCATTAGCCATAGTGGAATTACCCTACGCCGTGCTACGGGTAGTGTAGCTGTCCCACTGTTGCTATGGGCAGCGTAGCAACCCACCGCTGATGCAAGCATCCCCCAAATCAGGGCCCAGTGGCGGGTCACTGAGCCACTTGGTTCCTGCTTGGGGTGTGCATGCCTCTGCCTGAGGCTTGCACAAGCAAAAATGCCCAATATTGGGCACCAAGCCTTGCAAACCCCCAAATGGGGTGTGCTTTCAGAAAAACTAGGGCTGGAATTTAGATGTCCCCTTGTTGGTTTTGGGTGCAGATGAGGGGTATTGTTGATGTGGTTGGTAGCTATCCAGGGATATCTGGTGGTGCGTAGGCCTCAAACTCAACTTGAATATGCAAACTTCAGGGGATTTTAAAGCAAACCAACAACACCTAATTCTAATGAGTTGTTTGAACATGAAAGAATTGTGGCCTAAGGACTGAAGATTAAGAAGGAGATGAGCTGATGAATTGGGAGCACAGTATGTTTGAGGATCTAGATCAACTGACAGGAGGGGCCCAAGGAGCAAGTCCTGTAGTTATGGGCTCAGAAATAGATGGGGTTTGTATTTCAGAGGGAGGCAGATGAAATACAATTATAGAAGGGGGCCTAAGTTGAGGGCCTCACAGGAGAAAAATGAAAAAGAGGAAATTGATGGAAACCCAGAAGAGGGCTTGGGATAGAGCTCTAACAGAACAAACAACCCTTAGCTAATTCAGAATTCTAGTCATCTTCTCCACTCACATCCTCACCTCAAATTTCATATCAATCCATTTTTAATCTTCCATCACCATTCTGTGATGCTTTCAATCTTCCATCATTATTTGTATGATGCTCATCATCTTTCCATTACTAGTTGTAATGCCTTTCTGTCATCCACTTTTCATTTACAATGCTGTTTTCTATCCATGGTTATGTTTCCATGTCCCAATCCATATGTTAGTTAATTATTAGCATATGCTTACATATATCGTTTGTTCAGCTCAACCACAACTTGTACATTTCTTATAAGCAGTCTAGTTGGAGCATTAGCATTTGTTGGGTTAAGTGGCCGGGTTAGGGCGACTTGAACCTACAAGGCACTTGCATTGGGCCCCGACTAGTGCGGGCTACATGATACAAAATCACACTTTGGGCTAAGTGTCTGCAAATTTGTAGACACTTAGCCTGCAGGTTAAAAGCATATTGAATATGTATATGCCATCTTGGGTTAGTTCAGGTTGGTGGATGACGGGGAGGGAATTTTGTGGGATTTTGGGTTATATAAATGCGGGAATCCTGGGTTTAAGCCCAGGTTAAGGACTATCACAGAGTTTAGCTAGCCCAACCAATGCAGTTGCACTGCTCAGTTTAGATAGCCCTGACAAATTTTCAGGCTAGCAAGCCAGAAATATAACCAAACAAATGTGAATGCTCTTAATCTGGCCCATTGCCAGAAGAAATCAAGTATCAAATTTGAGTCCTATAATATTTTTCACATCCTTTATTCTTGCTCCTTGCTTGAATCTGAGTCCCTCAAGATTGTCCCCCATCACCTCTTATAAATTCTCATGAGCTGGAATCCTAACAAGCTATGCTGAATCAATCCACCAATCCCCAATCTCAACAGTCCAAAATAAACCAGTAATCCCCAGGCTGCTCTCAACATTAGGGCTTGCTGGAAAATTGCACAATCCATCCCCAATTCCACCAGGTTGATTGAACCATCAAGCAACCCTTTGCAGCTCAGCAAGCAACCCTTTGAAGTTTGACCAACCTTTGGTCTTGTGAGACCAAGACACAACAACAACTATGTGCATACCATCAGTCTAAGGAGTTGTTGGTTCAATTGGATGAGGTTGCATCTTCAACATCCTTTTTTTTTCTGCTGATTCCAATTAGCAAAACAAATTCTTGTACATTTTTTTTTCTAATTCTAAAATGCTAAGGCCCTGTTTGGCACTGTTAAAAATATCTTGTTTCTAACTTTCATTTCACATTCTCGTCATGTCACAGTCTTGTATTTAGCTATATAAGATTCTTTTCTGCCTGAAATCAACCCAATCAGTTTTGAGCTTTAACCGTCCAGAGTGTCCCTTCCTTCATCCTCCTGATCCTGTCCCCTTGCAGTCACAAGGTACTCATGGCCACTCTGTCATCCAACCCATGACCTCCAGCCATCATCCATCATGTGCCACAAACAGTTTCTCCCCCTACTTTACCGTATGATGTCAACCATCTTATCTGGAGCATCTTCCCTTCTTTACTTGTTTGTCAACCATCTCCTCTGGAGCAACATGTTTCTCAAACTCAACCGTTGTCAACTGTCTTCTCATCCGGAGCAACCAACCTTCAACTTATTACTCTTTCTCACAGGCACAGTACATAATAACAATTGGTGTAATATTGAACATTTAATTCAATAAAAACCAAACTGTTTGCACAAGTGTAACAAAATTGTTATAGAAAGAAATAGTACTACCTGCTTCATCATTTGTGACACCAGAATGGGCATGTGAAGCTTTCATTAGCATTTCAATATTAATATTTCACTTGAAACAGATATAAACGGTAACATTGCTATTATAGTGCTGGAGATGGGCCAATACATGGATTTGTATCTTGTCAATGATGGAGCAGGTATTGTTCCTTCATTCTACACCAATTTTATCACATTTGTTTGGACACTTTCGTTTTTATTGATTTAAATGTCCAATATTACACCAATCTATATGACTGTGCCAAACAGGGCCAAAATTGTGTAAATGATTTTTTCTTCTTGGTTTTGTTGACGAGAGTCAACAACTTTGAAAGTGAGAAAAACCCAAAAGACAAAGGAACCAGACACAATTTAGGTATAAAAAAAACTAATTTTTCTTCAAAACAAAGAGAAGTGAAAGAGGTAAGTGGGGTAAATAATTTCTTAAAAAAAGAAGCCCGCTATATCAACCTCGAGAAAAATAAACCGAGAAAGAGGAGAGATGCATGATAAGGCACGAGAGAAGAGAGAGAGAACGGTTACTGAGGCGCTTTCCTAGCTTTCCATTGCGCATCGATCGACCACCAAGGCATCTGACTACTGAAGTCCCAACTGTCGGTTTGGTACCTGATGAGAGTAAGAGAATGGAGAAGAATGAACAAGGGTTGGACAAGAAAGCTCCAAGAAAAAAAAACGTGAACTGACCTGAAGGCATGTAGATAGATATAAAGTTGTTCGGGTTTAGGGTCCGGCAAGAGTGGGATTCCACAGTCAGCACAGAACTGTCCGTCTAGTGGGGTGGAAGAAGAGCCAACAGATAGCTGGAGTTCACGGGGAGACTTGAACGCTTTATCGATATGAACCGTATCCTTCACCCGACCAAAGTCGTCCTCCACATCCCGCGCCTTGCGCAGTTCGAGGATGACCGCCTCCGCAAGTTGGTTGATCGCTACTCCACTGCAGTTGCCCGCCTCGGCCGACTCAGGATCTAGCTTGAGTCGCTTCCCACTCACTTGAGAGATCCCCTGGCGTTGGTTCCTTCCGAGCTTATTAGATGTCCGTCGTTTCTGACTCTCACTGGAGTCCCCCTTATCAAGCGACACACCCTCGACAGAGCCACTCTCCTCCTCCTCCTCCTCCTCCTCCTCCTTGGTCGTGGGCTCACCTTCAGCTGATTCCTTTGTCTCTGTCTTGGCCGTTGGCGCGAAAAAAATCCCCCCTTTGCCATGCGATGGTCCCCACGCCTGAAGATTACAATAAATCGTATCATTCAGGATCGGATGGCCCAGGAATTGTAAATGTACTCTGAGCTGGTGAGAGCGCCCGGTGATTGGTCGACCTGGACAAGGGGATCAATATCAAATCGTTCAAGTTCGACTGGTGGTTTTGGCTCACAGTGAAGGACTGAAGAGTCTGACTCTGGATCATAGCTAAGCTTCTTAAAGATCGTCTTGGCGTGCTGGATACATCAGATCTTCAGTTTCTGTTTTCCTGTGAAGATCTATGGTATTTTGGAGAGACCCACTTTCCCTTCGGGATGAACAACGTTAAGCCCGATTTGTCGATCGATAGTTAGGAGAGGTTCCTCACAGACGACTTCACCTCTACAAATACAAACAAGATGAGTTTAGTGATTAAGTGAAAGAAATTCGAGATGACAAACTCGGGGAAGTTTCCACGACAGCGGGCAATATACTCCTTCTTGACCGCGCCCTCGGTGCTGAAATATTTTGACAGTCCTCTGGAGGCTTCGACGGTCAATGCACAGACCATGACACCAGACGTTAGCCGATCGAGCCTGTTACTTGCTGCAAGGAAATATATTAATACCGTCTGATGAAATGTAGGTTAATTGGTGGCGGATGGTGCTCAACTAACTGTGAACCAATGGGAGATCATAGTCGAAACGCAAGATTGACAGCAATGTGTTATAGTTATACCGACCAGTTGGGTGTACCTAGACAAAAGGATGAGGTCGGTAAATTGATTTCGTTGGTGGTGGAGGTGGTTACTGAGGGGTGTAAATTACGGGCATGCTACCAGGTTTTTCTACGACTAATAATCCTTTTTGGTCGTCTCGATGTAGAATCCTTACTGGGTCACCGGTCACTGGAGGTTCGTGTCTATGGAGCATGTTTGTGATTCGGTCACCGTTCCTGATGATGACATCCTTCTTGATAATTTTGCCATTGATTTTGATGACTCCTGTGCAAGTAAAAAGAAACTCAATGAGACTGGTGGATGGTGGTGGATTTGAGAGTGATCCTACCTGAAGCCACTGCATGTGCCTGTTGATGGTGGAAGCCGAATGAATGAGTTGGTACATTTACTCTTCATAAGGAAATGCGGACGGTCAACAGCACCAACATAATATTCTGGACTTCGATCTCTTGGGATTTGGAATGAATAGATTCGGTTTTAGATTTGATTTCGCTCTCAAGGTGGTTGAAGAAGAGTAGCTAACCTAAAGTCGGTGCTGTGAAATTGACGAGTAAGGGCTTGAGTACAGTTTGTGGTGAGTGCGTGAGTGCGCACCTAAATACATCGATTACGCTCCGTCCACGCCATCTTTCCTGGGAGAAGGGGAGATGGAGATGTGAGTTTGATAGAGAGTGACTGAGGATGGATAGGTAGTTACCTTGGCGTAGGTTGAGAATTCGAACAAGTATGGCTGCACCTTCCGCAGGCCGTTTTCGACGTACCAGGTCGGTTTGTTGTCACTGGATGAGGGTAGTCGTGAGCTCGTGCTGGCTGTTGTTGGTTGAGGATAGGAGTGACTTACTATTTTGTGGCTGAGCTGTGAATCTGCATTGTTCTGGTTGTGAGTGTTCTGGGTGGCATTGGCTGTTGACCATTCTCATGGCTGCGCACTACTCACTGCCAAACTGAATATCCATAGCGCACACCAACCACAACTCAGCCATCCACCACCCACCAATAAATACCTTCGCCCTCTCGGCTGTGTTAACCCTCAGAACAATTTTTGATGGGGACACAAAAGTAAGTGCCCACTCCCTTCGAACCGACTACATAATCTGGACTGACACTGATTACCAAACAAAAAACAGGTTCGGACTTCGAGCCACTCGTCTTTGGATGACTGTGCACTAGCTGAGAGGATTCCGCGTTCCCGTCCCCTACACGAGCAGACTTCGATCGGACGATTGGACTGATGGTCACTGGACTATCCACTCGATCAGCCTTAGTTTTCTTTTGAAATTGGGAGGAGCTCACTAGGAATTGCCTCGATGGTCTTTTCCATCTCGATGGTCTCACCCATGATCCGCTCCTCCTGGGGCTGCTCTCAGAGTGTCTTGATGGTTTCGACCCACATTCCTTCTCTTAATTTTTCATCCTGTTGTCTTGTATCCTTCCTCAAATTTATTGATCAGAAATCTGTTGCAAAAACTTGTACAATTGGCTCCACCAATCCACAACCTCTGATGGAGATGGTACACCCTTCTCGAGGGTCCACTGGCCCCCATTCCAGTCCTTGAAGCTCGCTGGACTCTTGTCTCCAATCCCAAACACACCCGTAATGGCTCCGACTACCACCATCTCAGCCTCAGCCTCAAACACAGGCGACTCACCCAAGCATGAGTCATCTAAGAAGGACGAGGAACCGCCAAACAAGCTGGCCGAATACCTGTCTGTTGGTTCCTCCTCACCATGGCCAGCATGGTCGATGAGCGCGCTTTGTGAGTCAACGCCCTCCAATCTCGAGGAGCTCCGAAAACGGTTCATCTAGTCCTCTTCTCGTCGTCCTGATACATGTTCTTCTTTTCCAAAATGTTTGGGTAGTGATGGCATCTCTTTCTACAAGTAGTCGATTCTCGGGTGCACTCTATCCCACCGGACTTGCTCCAACCTGGCAAGTCACCCCACTAGCAATGGTCTTCGGATTGAGTGGGTATGTATACATTTTTTTTATCATTAAGTTCATCGGGACCACCAGTGGGTTACATAACCGGAACCTGATCGACTATCCTTGTCCAGCTATATCACTTCCGTAGGTGATTACTACAACGGTTCCGGTACCGCATCTGGTGAGTTTCTTACATATCAAGTTCTCTAACATAACAAGAAGACCATCCATTCTGATCTCGTTCTAATTTCCTCAACCAAAACGACCACCACTCTACGTATTATTACGACAGCCTGGAGCTTCATCTATCTGTTCCTTTATGGACGGGATTCGTGGAGACACACTTTCAGCAGACTGTCTCACACCAAGCCCTCGATCTTCCCGCTCTCACTATCCACTTTCGCCCTCTCAAATGCTCTCGTTCATGGTTATGTCTATTGGTCCGGCTTTTATCCAGATCAACTCTCCCAAAAAATTTAATTACTTTGTTCTTTCGGATTGTGCTCATGCCATAAGTCCAAGAAGCACTGTTTATTGTTTTTAAATCAACAGATTTTTTGGGGGCGAAAACTTAAGGCTTGACTACTACTGGCCAGGCAACTACATAGACAGATAAATCAAGAGAAACAAGAGGGGCCTGAATGTGGCTCACAGATGTTCAAGGCATTACGATTAAGAACTACAAGCATCAAGTAAAGACTAAATTGAAAGAGATCTGGAACAATGAAAAACGTAATAAAGAATAAGTTGGTGAAGCATGAAGGAAAAGAAATGGTTGGAATAGCCAAGAGAGATAGAAATAAGCTAGCACTGTAGCTTAAGCTTGGGAATGGGTATTTATTATGCATTTTTTTGGCATGCCTTCTCTTGTCATCATAGCATCTCCTAACATACAATTGAGAGTGCAGGGACCCTCCAAAGGAGGGACTTATGCCCAATGTCTGCATGCTTGCCCTAGAGAATTTTTTTTCATCTTTTTGTCTTGCACTCTCCACACTGTTCATTATGGCTGCTGCCCTCACACATGAGTGGGACAAAAGATGTGCACCATTCTCCTCTTCCTGATGCCATCAAAAATCATAAACATTGCCTTTGGTTTGGCTGTGATCTTCTTCTTAGGAATTTGTTGAATTGGATGGAATGCCTGTAAAACAGTCTCACAGTGAGCTGTATCAGAACTTCCAGCTCTGTGTTGCAATACAGTTTGCCCTTTGGTGGGCGTTCAGAAGCAACTTCAAGTCCACAGAAGTCTTGGATGATGGATGGGAAATGTACATCTGAATTGGCAGGGCTATCAAACAGGAGCCTGTGCTCATTTCTGTCAAGACAGAACATCCAATATTGGTTGGACTAAAAAGTTATCAGCTTTTCAAAAAATTTGCCTCTTAGAAAGCTGATGCTCAAATCAGACATTGGGTGTAAGTCCCTCCTTTGGAGGGTCCCTGTGGCACTTTAGTCCCCCCTCTGAAGACGAGGGACTTTATTAGGTTATCCCAAATGCTCAGTATCTCGTCCAACAAGATACTGTGAGCCTAACAAAACCTCTCTGCTTGCACTGGCAGAGAGGCTTACATGTTGTCATAGAAAAATCCTGCATACCCACATCAGCAGTGGGCCACTGCGCTACCCTGCACTTTTTTCCAAAAAAGCGCAGCTTAGCGATCGACTTTTCAGCCTGCAAACACCGTAGCGTTAGCGTCGCTACGCTGTGTTACGCAGCGCTACAGCCGTTTTTAGCGGTTTTTGCCACTAAAAACGGCTGTAATGCAGCGTAGAGACCTGTTTTTTGCCACTAAAAACAGCTGTAACGCAGCGTAGAGACCTGTTTTTTGCCACTAAAAACAGCTGTAACACAGCGTAGAGACCTTTTTTTTGAGGTCAGGTTGCGTAGCAATAGCAGCGACTCCCCTAAAAGCCAACAGAAAACCTGTTACTGTTAGCTTAGCGGGCCCACTGTTTCCCACATGTACTGCGCAGGTTCAGAATTCTCACTTCAACTGAACTGGTTCCTCAGAGTTTAATCTTCCACCAAACTTCATTGCATCACCAATTCAATTGTTAATAAGAGCAGCTCCACCGGGGGAGCTTTCCCAGGTTGCTATCACATGTTTAGCACCCCAATCCCCAAAACAGTCAGCCACCGGGGGTGCCAACTGAGCAGCTAGTTGCCTCGGGAGGGATAGGGCTGCCACATCTGGCAACCCTATCCCTCCTCGCGGGTGAAATCCATCCCTCTTGGGATAGCTCCTCCCGGTAAACACCGCAGCTCACTCCAATGGCAAATTGCTGCGTCTGGGAGCCGTTCAGGATTTTTTAACTCCCGTGGTGGAGTTGCTCTAAGTTTCTATATGTTAATTCATCTGAACAACAAACATGAATTGATCAAGTACTTTCAGGAGGAGAGACAAAGCTGACAAGTGAAGGTAAATTCATCAATCTTGTGTTTCTTTCATTCTTTCTGACTTTTTATCTCTTTTATTCATTTCATTGTTTCTTTCTGTTTAGGCTTGTTCAATTTCAATATTCCTTTATAAGTACAAAAGAGATCAGTTTCACTGTCAAGCTAGGGTCAAATTTTAAGCAGGTACTTAATCATTTCTTTTTTACTTTCATATTATTTCACATTTTAACAAATTGTTTTCTTTCATTTCAACTTATTACTTCTACTAGCAATTATTATAAGACCTCAATTTCCTACACAAGTAATGCTTGAGTTTTGGTGTGGATCCTGACGCTGTTAGACCCTGAATTAACCCATTTTTCTTTCAAGGTCTTTCACACACAATCAGCTCACTTCTCCTTTCTGGCAAGAGAACAAATTGGCAAAACACACACTGTGGTGTTCTATTCACGTTACAATGCCAAAAGCACATGGCAGAGGTGTTGTGATGGAATGGATGCATGCACAAGATATTATATACAAGATGAGGAGCTATTACAATAAGGAGAATGTATATACATACACCTATGATGGACAATATTCATTGATCAAGAACTCACAACAATTGGGAATTGAACAGAAGACATATATATTCAAAAGGAGGATTAACTTCATTGGGAATGGAACAGAGGACGTGGTGTGGATTGGATGATTTTGTCTCAACTAGGATTGGAACCCAGGAGGTGTCATGTCTGGGAAACTTTTGTCTCAACCAGGATTGGAATGGGGGGATATTATGCCTTATAAGGGGATATTATGCCTTATAAGGGGATATTATGCCTTATAAGGGGATATTATGCCTTATAAGGGGATATTATGCCTTATAAGGGGATATTATGCCTTATAAGGGGATAGTATGCCTTATAAGGGGATATTATGCCTTATAAGGGGATATTATGCCTTATAAGGGGATATTATGCCTTATAAGGGGATATTATGCCTTATAAGGGGATATTATGCCTTATAAGGGGATATTATGCCTTATAGGGCGGGTATAGGGCCCCAGCGAGCTCCTACATAGGCGGGTGTTGAAAACCCCGGGTTTTTGCCAAAATTCATACCTCAGGGACCAGTGATTTTTTGCTGAGCAATACCTGTTTCAAGAGTAGGCTTAGGCTAAAATCAGCCTAAACCTGATAAAACCCCCAAATAATTTTGGGCTTGGAGACTATGAGGCAGTTTTAAACAATTTTTCATACCTAAAATGGTGATTTCATGAGTACCCTTTGGTGAAAAATGACCCATTCATACCTGTTTCAAGAGTATGTTTTGGGCAATTTGGCCAATTTTGCATACCTTTTTCAACACCCGCCTATTAGGGGGCTCGCCAGGGTCCTGCGGGTATACTGCTTTATAAGGGTTTGGGATTTCAGTATTTCTGGATTTGGCGGAAAGGAATAATTAGGTGAGGAGGAAGAAGGGAAGAAGGAGCAAGGTGGGAAGAGAGGCTCTGACCCCCAAGACTCTGGTTGAGCAGAAGGAGTGGTGAGAATGTTCTGGAGGGTTATTTGCATGGTGATAGAACACAAGGAGTAATGAGAATGTTCTGGAGAGTTAGTTGCATGGTGATAGCTAGAAGAACTAGGAAATGTGGCTGTGTAGTCTAGCAACCCAGCCACATACAGAATATGGTTTGTATAGTGAGATCCCCTGGATATGCAATGGCTGCTAGGTATGAAAGTCCCTGCAAGGAGTTTTCCCTGCAGCAAAAATGCCTCAATTTTGAGCATAAAAGGAGGGCCTCTCTCAGCCAGAATCCCCTCTCACTCTCTCACCCAGGGAATTTGAGTCATCCATCCATCTATCCATATATCAGTCTCCAAGAGCAGCATTTAATAGGTTCTGTGCTATCAATCAGGTGATTGGCGCATTAGTATTAGTATTAGTGTTATTGTTAGTGTTAGTGGTAGTGATTTTTATAGCTTGAGTAGATTAGTAGTAAACTTATAGCCACCATACCAATAATAAGTTTGCCGTCAGCAGCAAGTGCTGACCAGGGGACCGTGCCTTGTCCTTTACTTTGCTCTGTGTACTAACTTAACTAAGTCCCAGCGGGAGAGAGACCCCCAGAGGGACTTATGCCTAATTCATCCAACCTCACATGAAGTTGGAGAACTTTTGAGGCTAATTTTTCTTTCCTTTTTTTTTCTACCACAATTTTTCTCTTATGAACATCATTTTTTTCCCCTTGATTTGCAAGATGTACACCTATCTCTACCTTTTTTTTTTTTTTGACCATGAGGCACTCATGTAATATGCCCATATCCGGTCTTTTTTGCTCCTGATCCGAGGAGTGAGTCAAACCAATAACTTCCCTCCAAATGACATATGCCAACCTGGATAGTATCAATTATATTGATACAAGCTGTCAAACTTGTTGGCCGAGGGTGACAGTATGTGTTTTGGTGTGCAAAAAAAAATCAAAACAGAAGGCCTTTTTTCAATTTTTGGAAAATTATTTGAAAGGGAAGCAGGGGAGCAAAGATTTTGAGGTGGTGATAGATTGAAGGAAACATCATGAGCTTTCACAGAAAAATAGTTTTGTGTTGATTGCTTTTGATATGAAAGAGGTATAAGAAAAATTAAGAGGCCACCAGCCAAAGGGTGTTCTGACCTCAAGCCATAATTCATCCACGACGGCTTAAATTCTAAGCACACATTTTTTGGGGGCTTCTTCTGCCTCAGCAGAGTTCAGCCCCCTAGGTCGTGCCGGGAGCCCAGTCCGACCGTGTATGGGTGCTCTTAGCAACTTGCTGTCACATGGCATCTTGTACAAGAGACAGGTGGGCACTATTTGAAGGAAAAGAAAGGAAAGAAATAGCTTCAAAGAGAGGACAGACTGTTCGAAGGTCTTCTTTGTTTCAAAGAGGAGTTACTTAGGCTCAGAGGGACTTAGAGTAGAACACTGAAAGGGTTTGCAATGAGGAGGCTCAAAGAAGGCTAAAACTATAATCTTATTTTGATGAGAAAAGATGGAAAGCATGGAAGCAGACAGCTTATATAGTAAATACAAGTGAGGCTACAAAGGTATGACATAGGTTCGAACAAGATGTGAGGTCATAGGGTCAAAGAAGAAGAAATGAAAGGAGGTCAAGCAACACCAAGGCCAAGAGTCCATGACTGGAGGACCAAGCAGGGGTAAGTGCAATGGGTGCAAGAGTGAGTAAAGTGAAGTTCGAAGTTTGAGGACTGTGCGTCAAAGTTCGAAAGTTCAAAGAGGGAATGCGCAGATCCGGATAAGGAAGTTAAGCACATGAAAGAGTAATGCCAAAAAGAAAGGAAGACCGGTGAGAGGTTTAATGGTCTTGCTTTTGTTCGCATAACTGGAAAGCAATGTGCTATTGAATCTTCGAAGGTTTGGAAAGTAACTTCAAGAGAGCACTGAAGATTGCTGAGGGTGCATGGGTGATGTCATATGCAACCCGAGGATTAACCAAAAGCTTGAAAGTTGCTGATGGCGAAAAGAATCCTTAGCCAAATGCAATGAAGATCCTGAGTGCTGAGTGTGAAGCTGAGTCTGTCGTATGACACTTGCTCCCCCTGGGTGTGGGGGCGGGACCCTTCAGATACCCTCCCTGCCAGGTGCAAGTTGCCTCTCGGGTGGGAGGGTGGTACTCAGAATTTTAAGGTGAACTCAGTTCGAAGCGCTGCATCAGCTAAGTAAGGTAGTGAATAATCTAAAACAGTCTGGGTGAAGGAAACTGAAGTGATGCTTTGGAGAGTCAAGGGGAGATGGGCCGAGCTGTCTTTGACCAGCCAGCCCAGTATTTATCCCTTCCCCAGATCCTACTCCCTCTTCGTCGCTGAGGCCTTCATGTAACTCCTCGGGGAGGTGCCACGATTACGCGCGTCTGCGTGGACTTTCGCCACCTCCCGCTACGCTCCGGTAACTTAAAATGAATTAGGCGTAAGTCCCTCCTGCGTCGGGCGCCTAATCGCGGCGCGCGACCTCGAGGGCTTAGTTAAGTTAGCGGGCGTCTAGTCGCGGCGCGCGACCTCGAGGGCCTAGTTAAGTTAGCTCTGGGTAATACTTTAGCAAGTCAAATTTGCAGCAATGCCTTGTTTTGACTGAGATCTTTGGAGGGGCTACGCTACATTCAAAATGGGATTGGTTGACCCCCTTTGCCACTCACCCGATCGCCTTGTCTCTCGAAAGTCTGAGGACCTAAAAACTGAGAATCGACCTCGAAACATCGCAGAAACGGACAAGAAGAAAATGCCAGCGGATAACGAATTGATTCGGAAGTGGATTTCTTCCAGCGTCGGATCGACTTCGGGTATGGATGACGAGGACGAGGACGACCTACCCGTGCAGGACAGACTGACCTGGGAAATGGCCGTACAGCAAGCCAGGCCAAAGATCCTCACCACCAAACTATCGATCAGAATCCCATTCTTGAAGGATGAATTGCTTCCATTGATAAGGAGAGACAAATCCCCCTCGATCTCTGAAATATCGGAATTGCTCAAGGTTCTATTTCAAACAATTCCTCGATACGATGACGCCGAGTCAAGGAAAGCTGTGATTTCTGTGGTGGTCGCTCTGATCGAAGAGAACGACCAAAACTCATTGGAATCCTCATCCTCATGTATCAGAAACACTGTCATCAAGTGGATCTCTTACGAAGCCTCAAAATCATGTGGAAAATCTGGCGGCGGTTGCAGTGCAGCGAGCACTCGTCTGGCTCTTCTCGTGTGGACGGCTGCTCTCCTCGAAAATTCAATCTCCTACTCGCTTAGCCAGCCATCGCAAGATTCATCGTCTATCACTACCTTGGTCAATACTCTCGGTACTCTACTAGACTCTATGCAAGATCCTCAGCATAATCGGCCAGCATTCCAAAAGTCTGGTATCGTAATTGTGAGAAGAACAATTAGGAATGTAAGCTTGTCTAATTGATACGACTATTCTCAACTACTTCCGCCTATGGCTACCATTGACTATTGTATGCTTTTCCCTTAGAATCACAAAGAAATTCCCAGACTTTTCGAAATCTTGACTAGCTCAACCTCTCCCAGTGTAAATGCCAGCTTGCTTGGCGTAGTCATCGACGTTTCTCTCAGATTGAGGGTTGGGAAAGAACCTTCGAAGGGTGCTCGTGATGGGGTAGGCGTGGGTTACGTTGTGAATTTCAAGGTACGTCCTTCCGCCTCCTTCCGCACTAAGTAACGATGCATGAGCTGAAAAGATATCTTCCTTGATTTAGAGTCGAGTCCTCGATTGGTGGATTACTCAAATTTTGGGCTCCCGCTCAGCGCTGCCCCCCTGGACAACCTCTGCATTCCGTGATTTTTCTCAGCAAATCTTGACTCAGGACGACTTCACTCAGACTGTAATCGCACCTGCCACCAAATTCCTCTTGCGCTCTCCAGAGGTTGCCTTACCAGCTTTGACACAATTCATAAGCATGTCAACACTTCGTATCCCAGGCGAAATTGGCATCACTTTTCTACCAGCAATTTTATCCTCTAGTAAAAGCAGTAATCCCGAGATCCGGAAGTCATCCTTGGCCTTTTTTGAAACACTTTTTGGGGATGAAGATTCTGATGTGCTCCTGAAAGTTGTCGAAGAAATCAGCATACCAATCAAGACCGGAAAAACCTTGAGTCCTGAACACCGCGCAACGTTGTTGAATGCATTGGCCTCCTTGAAGCCCAAGAAATCTTTCTCGCCGTCACTAATCAAGCTTTGCTGTGATCTGCTCGGCAAGGAAACTAACGAAAATGCTCTGATGAGTGTCGGTGCGACGATAGAACGTCATCTGAAGTTTCTGATTGATTCGGGTATTGAGATTGATCCAACTGCTGTTCAGGCTATCAGCAAGAGTATGCAAGACCCCAAGCCGGTGATCCGAAAGGTGGTATCCTCAGCAATTGGACTTTCATTATGGCGCCCAAGTCGAGTTGATGCCGAAGTTTCCGAAAATGAAGATCCTAAAGTTTCTGAAGATAACGTCCAGCAGCCCAAAATCCATTCCTCCTTCCTGGTTCCACTATCAAAAGCGTTCGAAGCTAACCTCAAAAACGCCTCGACTAATCCTCTCGCATCTGCCGGAGGTCCTTTCGAAGGATATGTGGCTGTTGCCTTGTGTGGCTCATCATTTCTTCACCATTATGCTGGCATACAAACCATGTGGAAAAACAACCCTGTGCTATGTTCTCTCGCTGTAGCCACCCCCAAACCGAGTTTTCTGTTTTTAGATCGTCTTTATCGAAAATCAACCGCTACACCCGATGAAAGTATGTGGCTTGCTCGTGCACTCGATTCCATTTTTGAGAAAGTCAAATCAGAGTTGGATCGAGATGCGGTCTTCAGGTATATTATTCCATTCGAGCGCTTAAATATCCTAGGAAACCTATCACTCACATCTGTTTTCTATATTATCCGCGCCCAAGGAACCTATTCGCGCAGGCAGTTCTTTTTCTCTGTCTCGAATGCCCGAGCCATGAGACACGAAAACTTACATCCGAGTTTACGTGCGAGTGGTTCAAACGACACCCTGAACTGGTATGCCATTTTATAACGGACGGACTACGAACGCAAGCACTCAAGGTAAGCTTCGTTTTATTTGCCAACAACTGGTGCCGAATGTTTTGTATTAGCGTCAGATTGCTAATAACTACTAACTATTTCCACGCTGTAGAATACTACTTACGATCTTTTCAACAATCCCGTGTTAGGTGCAAGGCTGAGGGGTCTCTTGGCAACATTATTTAAAAACACTCAGGACTTGAGCACAGAGATACGGCGCGACCTTCTCGTTGAGAGTTTTGTCACGTCGCACCACCAGGTCGTAGGCAAGTTTCATCACTTCACGAGGCCCAGTAGAGTAATGATACTAACTTTGAATCTTTGTTGTGCTCAGACGATTCCTCATCGTTCTGGATAAGTCTCGTGCGCGCATCCGCGCTTGACCCGGAAGAAATAACCTCGTCGAACTTCAAACGATTGATGCAACACATCCAAGACTCGATCCTCGTAGTCTCACCGGACGGTCATAAGCTCTCTGACGCCGCCTATCGCGCAGTGACCACTCTGTGCCTCGTGACTCCACACATTGCATTACCTGAAATTTCAGACTATGTCAGAGAATCATTGGATCCCCAGCAGTTTGCTCATATGGGCTCGTTCGAAGTGGGAGTGTGGAATACTCCGGCCGGGCAGACATTCCATGATGGTATGTGCCAAGTTCATCATCCGGGGTTTTGGACTTATTCATGTAATTACTTTAATTTTGTGTTGCAGTTCTCGCTCCACAGCAGAAAAACCAAGTCCAAGGTAAAAGTGGGCAAGACTCGATTGAAAAATGGGAACAAGAGCTAAGGGCGAGCCTCGAGCAGAAGAAAGCTGGTGGGGCTAAGATCTTGACAAAAGCTGAAAAGGCTTTGGTTGATGCACAGCTTTCAAAAGAGGCTGATGTGCGAGCTCAAGTAGACGAAGCTTTATCGAAACTTAAGCATGGTTTTTGCTTGATCCATAGCCTGATGCAAGCTCGGAAGGCGTCAGAGAACTTCCTTACGGACTATGCGGCATCACTCGTAGACATATGCCTAAAAGCCTTGCAACTCGAAGTCATAACGCTTAACCCAACCGATGGATTTACGGCATTTTCTGTTCGTACAAAAATTTCATCGAGCTAATGGCAGCTGATCGCTCAACTAACTCAACGATGCTCCACAACGCAAGGTCATGGGTGACTTTTGCACAGAAAGGCTCGGCTCAGCTCGTCTCCCACTTACCATGTGCATTCTACGAGGTCTAGATACCAAGGTTGCACCAGCGGATATGACTGCCGAGTCGCTCTCAGGTCAGTCAGCACATTATACAACCTTTGAATCCTCATGTAGTATAATCTTGAATCCTTCTTTTGATTTGTAGACCTAGTCACCCGGACTTTGTACAAAATCAGATCGTTGGCTGAGCAGCAGGCAATTGACTGCAACACGTTCTGCTATTTCGCTCCGCTCATATCACAAGTTATCGCCAAGGGAGGTTTAGGCATCATGTCTTCCCAAATTGAAGAATCGTTAGAGCAGATCGCATTAGCTGTTGATATCATTAGCTTTGCGGGTCCTGAAGGTAAAAACTTGATTACCCCTCTGAAGCTTTGCAAGCCTGCCTGACGTAAATAAAACCCCTCATCTAGCTACCAAAATCCAAGACCTAAGATCACGCTTGATGCAGGATTGCCTGGCTGTAATCGGCAAATACCCACAACTAATCAAAGCGGCCACATCGGCCCTTGCTGCTGTGGTAGCAGCTGCCTCGAATGATGCCACAGACCAAGACATCCGTACCCTTTCATTGGGCTTTCTTTCCGCAGAATCGCAAGCCAGATACGCTACGCTACAGGCTGCTCAAGTATGACAAAGCTTTCTCATTCACATGTGTATTCAACTCAACCGTCTTCTCATCTCTGCTTTTTTTTTTCTTGCAGCCATTGGATATGACCGATGTCGGATGGTCCCTCGAGCTATGGATAGCCTGTCATGATGACGATGAGCGTAATGCCAACCTGGCATCTGACCTGTGGCTCGAAAACGGACTTCAGACCCCTGACAGTTGTTTGACATCATTGTCGGGATTTTTAGGTGCGCCAATTAGATGACGTACTCACGCGAATCAAACTTTGATAAACTTTTCGTTTTGCTAGAGCATCACGCGCCCGCCATCAGAAACGCTGCTGCAAAATCTATTGCGGCGACTGTCAATATCTATCCGCATCTCGCCAAGCTCGCACTAGAAGAAATATCCACTCGCTACCAATACCTTGTGCGTCCTCTAGCTATTTAAATCGGCGCTGCTTTGCGCTTGTAGCTGAAAATGAAATTTCCATACTTTTTCAGGCAAGAGAGCTCGTGCCTGAATATGACAAGTTCGGAATGATTATACCTGAATCATTGGACCGCCCAGACCCTTGGCAACACAGGCTAGCACAAGCACAAGCTCTTTGTTTTCTAGCACCTTCTTGGGGAAAAGACGACGTATTGCCATTGTTTGATTTCCTGGTAGCTCAAAAAGCTCTTGGTGACAGAAATGAAGACGTTCGCACGCGTATGTTGGCAGTGAGTGACCTCCTCACTAGGAGATATTTCTGTAATTGCAGTCTACTGACCTATCAATTCTGAATTCGATAGGCAGGCAATGCAGCTATCGATTTAAGAGGCTCTGAGCACCTTGAAAAGCTCATCTCGATTCTTGAAGACATCCTGACTGGAGGCGGGACTGGGACCGATGCTGCAGATCATATTACGGAAGCAGCTGTTCTGCTTTTCGGAAGAGTGGCTCGCCATCTTCGTGCGGATGATGAAAGGCTAAAGGTAGTAATAACGCGCTTGGTCGATGCGCTAAAAACTCCATCTGAGGTGGTTCAAAGCGCGGTATCCGACTGTCTGCCACCATTAGTGCGTCTACGAAAAGAGCAAGTGCCGATCCTCATCCAACGGCTTCTCGACGATACCCTCAACGCTACGAAATATGCCGAGCGAAGAGGCGCAGCTTACGGATTGGCGGGTGCAATCAAAGGCCGTGGGATGACGTGTATACAAGAATTTTCAATAGTCGATCGCTTACGTGACGCATTAGAAGATAAGAAAAATCCTCATGCTCGACAAGGAGCTTTGTTTGCGTTTGAGATATTGGCCAGCTCTCTAGGCCGACTGTTTGAACCTTACTTGATTCCAACAATATCAGCTATGCTCACCGCATTTGGAGATAGCGCAGCGGAAGTTCGGGAAGCTATACAAGATACCGCCAGAGAAATCATGCGAGGTCTCTCAGGCCACGCCGTCAAGCAAATATTACCATCCCTACTCAATGGATTGGATGATAAACAATGGAGAACTAAGAAAGGGGCCATTGAGTTGATGGGCGCCATGGCGTACTTGGCACCGAAACAACTCTCAATGTCACTCCCGACAATCATTCCTCGCCTAACCGAAGTACTGACAGATACTCACGCCCAAGTTCGTGCAGCTGCCAACAGCAGTCTCAAGAGGTTCGGTGAGGTGGTCTCCAATCCAGAGATTTCAGCCATGCAGAACATCCTGTTAGCAGCTCTAGTTGACCCAGCACGGAAAACTGGTAAAGCGCTGGACAGCCTCTTGGGAACAGCTTTCGTACACTACGTGGATACTTCTTCACTCGCTTTGATCGTCCCGATCATTGATAGAGGTCTTCGGGAGAGAAGTGCGGAGATCAAAAGAAAAGCTACACAGATTGTTGGTAACTTGGCAACTCTGGCGGAATCGAAAGATCTTTCCCCCTACCTACCTCAGTTGATGCCTCGAGTTAGACAAGTTTTGGTTGATCCAGGTATGCCGTCAATGACTCTTATAAGACCTACCCCCAACTCGCTGACATTCAATCATTAGTGCCGGAGGCCCGAGCCACCGCCGCGAAAGCTCTTGGTAGTTTAGTTGAGCGTTTAGGTGAAGAAAGCTTCCCCGACTTGGTCCCATCGCTTTTCGACACTCTAAGGACCGATGTACCTGGTGTCGATCAGCAAGGAGCGGCTCAAGGTCTCAGTGAGATCATGTCAGGCCTGGGTACTGAAAAGCTCGATGATCTTTTACCCGATATTATCTCCAACACAAGCAGTCCAAAGGCGTTTGTTCGAGAAGGATTCATTTCTCTCCTAGTTTTCCTGCCAGCGACCTATGGAGATCGGTTTGCGCCATATCTTGGTAGAATTATCAGACCAGTCCTGAGCGGATTGGCTGATGACTCTGACTACGTGCGAGACGCTTCGATGCGCGCAGGCCGAATGATTGTGATAAACCACAGTACCAAGGCCGTTGAGTTGCTCATGCCAGAACTCGAGCAGGGTCTCTTTCACGAAAGCTGGAGAATTCGGCAAAGGTCAGTCATCAACCGGGGCTTATCTACGCGCGCAAAAAAAAAAACTGATCTGATTTATTCTGCTTTTGGAATTTTTTTTGGCTCGCAGCTCCATACAACTCCTTGGAGATCTTCTGTTTCGTATTTCAGGTATTGCTGCAAAGGCAGATCTTGGGAATGAAGAAGTAGAAGAGGATGAAGTGGCGATGCCTACTGCTGATGCATCGCGAGTCGCTTTGGTTAATACCTTGGGCAAGGAGCGTCGGGACAGGGTTTTAGCAGTAGTTTACATCACCCGACAAGATTCTTCCTCGATCGTCCGCTCGACATCGGTTCACATCTGGAAGGCTTTAGTTAATGTGAGATGTCAATTATACCAGCTTGAGGTTTTGCTTTGATGCTAACCTCATGATATGAATCCATGCAGAATACACCCAAAACCGCTCGTGAAATCATGCCTACATTGAGTAAGTGGCTTTTCTTTTGGCTGATGTTTTTTTATGGATCATCATCCCAAATGCTAACTGGCTTTACTATAGTGCAAACTTTGATTCGCATACTTGCCAGTCCTGGAGAAGAGCAGCGAGAGGTACGTTGATTGCATGTCAAATTTTCTAATATTACTTTCTGATAAGACTTTCTAATACGAACCTCAGACTGCTGCACGAACACTTGGCGAGCTAGTTAGGAAGCTGGGTGAAAACATCCTGGCTGTCATCAACAAAACTCTGCAAAGCGCTATGCAATCTGAAGATGAACGCGTTCGTCAGGGAGTCAGTTTGGCCGTCATCGATATCATTGCCAGTATTTCACAGACGCAGCTAGAAGATAATCAAGGTCCTCTAATTTCGATAGTAAGGTCTGCTTTACTCGATAGCAGTGATGCTGTTAGGTCTACTGCTGCCAAAGCCTTTGATGCTATGCAACAAAGATTGGGCAGTAGAGTTGTGCAAGAAACTCTGCCTACTCTTTTGCATGCCCTTCGACAATCGGGAAGTACCCCGGCAGCCTCCTTGGCTGCTCTCAAAGAACTAATGCGTGTTGGGGCAGCTACCATACTGCCTCAGATTTTACCAGTCCTCACCCAAACACCAATTACCGCTTTCAACGCCCGAGCATTATCGAGCTTGGTTTCAGTGTCGGGTGGCTCCATTGCCAGATATATATCTACGGTCATTGATAACCTACGGTCCTCTTGGTGTGCCGAGACTAACGAAGAGATCCGCGAGGCCATAGATTCCTCTCTACGGGTCATTTTTGGTTCCTTGGATGAACTGGATAGCATCAACTCGCTAATGATGCACTTAGTGGAAGTGGCCAAATCCCTAACGCCAAGCAAGCGGGTAGACGGTTGCGAATTATTCGGCATCTTCTGCGCTTCCAATACCTCCGATCGATCTGAGTACGACGTGCTTTGGATACGCCAGCTAGTGTCTTTGCTTGATGATCCTGTACCAGAGGTGGTCAACTCAGCCTGGCTCGCGCTGGACGAAATGATCAAGGCGACCCCGAAAACTCAAATGGATGTTTTAGTTATACCCCTGCGGCGGACAATCGAAAGCTCTGGAATTCCGGGCCGTCATCTACCAGGGTAGGCAATACTTCCAAGTTTCGAAGAATTGTGGAAATAAGTCCCAAACTGACAATGTAAATTATCTAGGCTTTCGCGTCCTTCCGGTCTCAAGCCGTTCATGCCCATACTTTTGCAGGGCATTCTGGCTGGTACAGCAGAGCAGCGTGAGCAAGCCGCGCTGGCGTTCGGAAATCTTGTAGAGAGAACTTCTGAAGAACATGTCAAGCCTTATGTCACCCAGATCACTGGGCCTTTGATTCGGATCGTATGTAGTCTCCCTATCAGAAAGCATCATTGCCAAGCTATTTTTTGCATATGCTCAAACCCAGGTTTTGATTGTTAGATGGGCGACCGATTTCCTGCTCCAGTCAAGTCGGCTATCCTCCAGACTTTGGGGATTTTGCTCATGCGCATCCCTCAATACGTCAAGCCATTCTTCCCTCAACTCCAACGAACCTTCATGAAATCTCTTAGCGATGGAACTTCTATCACTGTGCGAAACAAATCGATTGCCGCTCTAGGTCTTTTGATGAAACATCAGCCGCGCATAGATCCTCTGATAGTCGAGCTCTTAGGTAGTATACAGAACTCTGAAAGTAAAGAGATTCACGAGTCCTTAATTTCCGCCCTTTCGGCGGTTGTGGCCAGTGGGGGAGCAAATATTACCGACGGGCCGATGAACGATATCGTCCAGCTAATCGAAGACATCTTTCATCAAGAGCGCCATTCTGAACCTTTGGCACTCGGACTATCAACCTTGGCTAGCGCAGTAGCCCGCTGCAAGCCCTCGCGGATCTCTGCTGTGATCAGGTACCCCTCAATACATCCCTTCAAAAAAAATACAGCTAGCCTCTGACCCTTTCGCTTTACAGCTTCATCTTGTCAAACCCTCCCACTCCAGTTGGCTCTATCTGCATCCGCGAAATGATCGAGAACGCCTCAGAAGCGTTGTACGAATTGGGAATCGAACTGGATGTGGTCGGATTCATGTTGAGCGGCTCGACTGGAGCTGTCGTAAGTCATCTCCTCTCCCGTTTTTTTTATTGACGGTACACATAGGCCAGAAATCATCGACCGAAAATCATACTGACAATCTCTTTGGTTTGTATCTTTTTGGTCACAAGCCCCCCGCTATTGGAAGACCTTTACGAGAGGCAAAGGAGTTACTCGCGACGGCGCCAAAATTTTCTAGTGATGAAAGAGTACAGAATAAGATTTAAGACTAGCTTGTATCGTTTTTTTAACTTCTACCAATGTCGTTGCTTGTCATACTTTCTTCTGCCACTTAATCTCGTTTTTCTTGGGCAGATAAGAATCGACCATTAAATTAAGCAATGGTGGTGATCTGAGTCGCTTTTTCTTGAGAATACATCACCCTTGGTTTGTGGAGCGTTTGCTTACAAGCTGTCGTCGTTAATGTCATGGATAGTCTCTCATTTCTTACTGAAAACTCTTTCATTGATCATCGGACCCAAATATTCAAATCATGTGCTCGTCAGAACAACTCAAAGGGACCACACCAACATGAAGTATGCGCCCTAAACTTCAGCTTGTGATATTAATCTTAGCCAATTGTCGAGTGTTTCCCTGCCGGACTTGATGGATAAGAAATAACATGGCGGTCGATTACTAAGATGGGTAAAATTGAAAGGGATTCGGCCGGTCCGTTCATCGGGTTCTTGAGCCGAAGTGTGTGGGTCTCTATCTGCTACACTTGGCCCTCCTTCATTGCTTGAGTTGGACCTTAATCTACCACAAGAAGGATGGTCGCAGGTGGGGCGCCATGGCTCCATTTTTTGTGGCTGTCTCCTTGTAATCATTTCGCTCTGTCCACTCTTTACATCATGTCTTAACGCAAGGAATCAAAAGCTATCATATGTTTAGGGGATTACCTGTTTATCAAACATCATAGTAACCTTTCGTCCATGAATGGCTTCAGTGGAGTGGCCATCCAATGGTTAAACCTTTCCACCCATGTTCCCGAAATGTTAAAGATCAAAACTATCTGGTCACCGGACCCATCCCGGCTTAGACTCAAGGTTGGCCACCGGTGAGGTTGGCAGCAGACAGCTAGGCCGGGGGACTTCATCATCGGCCCGGCGAGCGGTCTAATGCAAATTTCGGGACGGCTATCAAATCACTCTATGGCCCCAATATCTTTAACTTTTTATCCATCCTCATCACAGCTACATACTTTTGGTTTTTGTCCTGTTCGTTCCCCAGTGGCGTCTACAGAGCAATGGCAAGAGCCTTGGAGTGGACTAGTGCAGACACAGATTCACTGGCTACATCGTGTTCCCGTGTTTCGGATGACTTGGTCAAGGAAAGAGAATGGTAACTAAGAGAAAAGTCTGACCGGTCAGATATCTCCTGGCCTGGGTCAATCTTCTGGGGGGGACGCTTGGTTTTTTGTTTTGGGTGTGTGCCAAAGTCCGCCTGGGGCAACAAGCGGTCGGTCCTTCAGGAAAATTGATGCTGGTTCTCTTCCCGTCAAAGGATCGCACCAAGCAGACTAACATCTGGGACCCAGGACTCGCCATCTTCATGTTTGCCCACCAGCCATAACCAATCAGTCTTTATATCCTTAGTTAGCCTTCTGCTTCATCAATTGATTTTTTACTTTTCGACTTTTATCTCTACAGCTGGGTTTTACTGCAGAAACAAACCCACTGATCGTCAAGTCAACTTTCTCCCTGGTTCTTTCTTTCTTTCTCTCGACACCTACGGCGCTTGAGGCACTCCAACCCCATTAACTTTGGTGGATATTTTTTGTTTTAATACCCCCATCAACTAAAGGATTATTGTAGTTTTTGCAAAAATGCCTACCGACCTACAAAACCGCTCCATCGGCACCACTCTGCTACCCAGAAGCGAAGCTCTCAAGCCGATAACAGTGGCAGTTCCCCTTGTAGGCCATCCAATTGCGAATTCCAATTCCAAGCTTTATATCATCAATCATATTCCGATAGTGGTCAATCACACCTCCACCGAGTCCACCCTACATACTAGCCCCTCAAGTAGCGTTACCAATTCATCTCATGTTGGAATCACTCCATCCCCTCCCGCTGTCATCACTCCGCTCCACCCTGTCGCCATTACGGCCGCTCATCCTTCAAATGTGTCTTCGGGGGCCGCTCCTGCGAGAGGTTCCGCGCCACCGCTGGCTTTTTCTGTGCCTTCGAAGACAAATTCCAGTCAACCCTTAACGAGTGTCTCTCCACTTAACACAACGTCAACTTGGAATTTTAACACGGCGGATGCGCACTCTGGTGGTATTAGACCCCCAGACTCACACACTCCTACCGGGCTGATGGTGGCTGTCGGGCTAAGCGGGGTAGCGATTACGTTGATGGGTTTGATCCTGATCCGCTTTTGCGTGAAAGCTGTGCGAAGGAAAACTTCAAGTAGACTGCCGGCCGAAGGATCCTTTGTTGTCATTCCGTCAACCGCCTTCCTTGATCATCCAAAGAACCAGGGACTGGGCGGCGTTGGTGCATCCCTTTCACCTATGATCAAGCGTTCAGCTTCTACTTCCTCTGTAGCAAGTCACATGATATTCAAAAAACAAGACAACTCTCCTTCCAATTTTCCTACTTCCTCGTCATACGATATCAACGGGCAATCCACCTCTCCTGCTTCTTTCTTCCACCAACCGGAAATGGAATTCCTTCATCCTTTGGGCGCCCCTGCGACACAACCTAAAGCATTGGATGGGAGTCGTCCCTCAATAGCAAGCAACCGTTCATACTGATGGTCGAAACACAAGGTGTAAGCTTTTTTTCGCCCTATATATTTACATCCACAATTTCCCTGCTAGATCAGTTTATTAACAAACAGTAACTCCACATAGTAATAACTTGTTTTTTTTATCTTATTTTCAACCCTCCCAGATTGACCAATCATCGCATCACCTACCATTGTTAACAACCGAGGAACCATGATATCCAACTCCGATACAGCTATTTATGACCTACCGTCCACATCGTGCTGCTGATACATAACAGGCCAACTTTTCGGCCAAATAAATACTCCAGCCACCGAGGGAACAGTTTCCCGAGATTTTTTCTTTCCGGGTCTTAATTCCCAACTCGCTATTTCGACACATTCACTTAATCCCATTCCGCGTCTTTCTGTTTTTTTTTCTTCTCCATCAATCTTGCTTAAGTACCAAGGAAACAGTTTGTTTGTTGATTTTTGGGTTTTTTTCTTCTTTTTTTTGTCGAAGGGATAGTGTGAAAGAGATCAAGTTGATTTCGGCAAACCATTGCTAACACGCTATCATTCTTCCCGAATTCTAGTGGGAAAGAATCTTCTGATTGTAGTAGTACAAGATGTTCTGTGATCACCTTGTTGTAGAGCATGTAGGTAGGACTTTCAAAGAACTATTTATCTGTGTTTTCTTTTATTCGCTCTGTTTGATCCTTGTGGTTTCCTTATTTTAAGTATCTCCTCACTCTTTTGAATCTGGTAACAACCATATTCCCTCTTAGTGTCTGTCATTGATCTTTTTTTCTTGGCTACATTAATAGCTGGTTTGTGTTTTAGATTTATTTTCTCATAGTGCTTGAGATAAAATGGAACTCTCTTACAGTCTTGTCAATCTTTGACTGAAATCAATTTTAGGCATTTTCATAAGGCTCATGTAATATGGTATGTATCATTTTTTCACTGTGAGAATGTGTCCAGTCAAAGAAAGCCTGGGTTAAAAGCCATACAAAAATCATTTTCAAATAGATAATCAATTAAATATTTACTTAGAACTTCACAAGTGTACAATGATTTCCCCCACTTATAGAAACTCCAGCGGGGTCACTATTCAGCTTTTACCAAAGCGACCCCCAAAACCCCAAGCCAGCGGGGTTGCTACTCCGGTCTTCATTTTACATCGGTCGCTTTATTTCAACCTTGGGTCGCCACATGTAGCAACCCTCTACATCCCCAATCCACGAGGTTCACAGGTCCATTCCTATGACACATCACGACCAAATGATTGACATCCCCCCAGATCCACACACTACATCACACCAAGCAACCGTTCACACACATTTAAAACTCAGAATAGCGACCACGGCTGTGTGCCGCAGCAGCTCGGTAGCTAAAGCTGGTAGCTTGAGTGGTCACACAACCTTTTCTAGCTACTCAACATACATCTCCCGTTGGAGATGCTCTTATTCTGAACCTGGAGGATAATTCAAAGTTTCAATAAATTTGGAGTTGAAATTTGCAAGGGCATATTCATAAGATAGAATGTGGAAAGGAGAACATCAATAGAGTTCAGAGCCTATAAATCAATCATGTTGAACTGCAGATTGAATAAATATATACTCTTTTATGTGGTTTTTGGGAGCAGCATGTGATATGTGTAATATTATTTGTTTTACATTAATTTCTGGGCCATCAATTCGAAATTATAGCTAGAAAGAAAACAAAAAATTGGTTTCAGGAGTTCAAAGTACTTGCAATAAAAAAAACAACAAAACAATATTTACATTCCCCTTTTATCTCCTGAAAACCATCAAAATTAACCTTATCAGAACCATTGGTCTTGCAAAGAATCAGAAACTATTATTTATATTTCTACAAGAGCCTCAAGATTTTTGGGCATGAGTCAATATCTAGATTCAATGAGTACCCTGCCCCCAGTTGAGAAAGACACCTCTGAACTGATTGATGTCATTGGATTTATCAATATCCATCTAGAAGAACAGTGAATTTTTAGTTTTTGGAGCTTCCATCAGCTGAGAATATTGAAGGAAGAGGCTTGTATCTTGACTGTTGATTGTTGAAGGTACAAATCAATCTTGGCAGATGCAGATGAAGAGAATTCTTTATTATTCTTTCTGGAAAGAGGTCACTAGAAGTGAGATTTGGTGTTCTCTTGCTCTCTTCACCAAGAGCTTCTGATTTTGAACTTGAAAGGGGTGATTTCATTGGGGTTTGACTTGGTTGGATCTTCAGATTTATTTATTTCATCACAAATTCATCAAACTAAGCATAAATTTTTGGCCTTAAACACTGGGTTTTCAATCTTGTGTCTTTCTGTGAGCACAGAATTGATCAGTGCCAATTTTTAGTGTGGGTCAAAGACAAGATTAATCCCTGTGAGGTCTTCTGTTCTCTTTCAGTACTTTTTAAAATTTTCTTCATCAGCTCAATCATGTTGAAAATCTGAGGCAGGCCCAATTTCATTGTATTTTCAATTTGTGTATTGAAAATATGCAATATTTGTACACTCAGATACCATTTCTTTCCTAGTTTTTATTTGGCTTGGCTGATGGAATAGATGTAAATATTAATTTAAGAAAAAAAGTTTATTAAGAAGAAGAAACTACTTGTGTTGATGATAAGAAGAAAAACTTTCATTATCAATATCTTGTCCTGGTCCACCCATCTGGGTTTGCAGAGATTTTAACTTTCACATCTTACATCACCAGGGTTTTGAAAATGTCCTTGTAACTTCAAGACAAAGCTGCTCTAAGAATCAATTAGGTTGAGTTCCATTGATTTGGAACATAAACTTGTGGTTTGGCTTGACTCTGAGTCAGGATTGTACCAGTAAAAAATCTCCTGGAATTTGGTGTTTACAAGTGGGACTAAACTTGACATAGCAACCACACTTGTGGACCTTTTTTATGGAATCCAATGTTGTTTGGAGGCCATCTTTCACTACTATATCAATTAAGTGAGCAGCACATGAGAAAACTTGAAAGAAATTTCCTTTAAAATACAGAGGGTTTGAATTTTGTCTTGAAGGATAAAAGACAGCCAATAAACTGTAGTATAATTGGAAAATGCATTATTGACAGTGTCAAATGACTTTATTAGACACTTTCAATTCTCCAAGTGTTGAGAAAAGTGCATCAGTGGAGTGATCTCTTCAAACAAGATTATTACCTTCTTTGAAATCCAATTGGATGAGATGTTTTTCCAACCATGAAAGGGGAATGATTGGATGAATTCCAAAAATAGTTCTTCAATTTTACTCAATTGGATTTTTCTATCTCTTGGGCTACTTTCACTTTCATCAATTGAAACAATTTGATTGTGTCAAATGGCATAACTGGAACTTTGTCTGCAATGTGGATACCAATTGTTTGGAAGGGGAATGCTTGAACATATTTAAGGGTCTTTCAGCTGAAGTCATGAGCCTTATTGGGATCATGTGCGCCTTTCTGAGAACCCACCATTTTTTGGAGTAGATCAACACTGCCAACATAATTTGCTAGTTTGATGTTATCCCAGTCAAGATGGAATGCACTCAAGTAAGTTGAAATTGGGAAGATTTCAACTGATGAGATAGGTGCCTTGGATTTGTAATTTAACCAAGTTCAACCTGGTTTAACTGGAATACCACCAAACTAGGCAATCATGCTTTCAGTGGAGGACTTCCCTTGGCCAATTTGGAATCTGAAATCCCAGATTCCAAATCTTATTTGGTGGTGAAAACTCAATCTGGAAGATTCTTGAATGTTTGCCACCAAATAAAGTTTGGAATCTAGAATTTTTAATTCTAGATTCACAATGGGAAGTACTCCAGTAAGAGTCTGCTTGGTCCAGCTTTGGTAAATTTTACATTTCAGAAAGTGTCTGATCCAGAGATGCTTGATGGCACATTGTCAGAATGAATTCCTGGTTTCCCTCTTTCCTCTCTCAGTCTCATCCCTTTTTCCTTCCCTCATTCTCTTTTTTTCTCTCTCTCTCTCAAAGAAATCTATTGTCATTTGGGTTGTCCTGGAGTGGGGCAGTGTAGTTCCCACTCTCATATGAAATTGTTGTCCTTTCTACAGGCTGTGTTCCCTCGTATATATATGGTTGTTTGTCCTGTGTCCAGTGTAGTGAGTCAGATGAATTTGTTGCTTTCCTGTCACAAACTGCGACAGATGCTAGTTCTTTATAATGTTCTATTTCTCTCTTGAAATCAATCATAAAGTCTAAGTATTTCTTCACAAGAAACACTCTTGGTTATTTGCTCCCTGGTCACGTTGAGCTTAAATCCTGACACACATGAGCTTTTGGAACTCATTTCAAGCTTGCATAACATGCATATTACTCACCTACTAGTTGACCAAAATTGAAACAGGAAAAAAATGATTGTTAGTTGAATTTAGAGGAACCAAACATTTTAAATGGCTGAGCTTCTCCCATGGCCTTGAAGGGAGTCCAGATATCACTTGTTTAACTTTTACTTTTGGTTTTGGCCAGTGGTCCAGTTTGCGTTTTTGAAGATGGGCTTCACTAGTATTGTAGGATGGGTTTGATTTTCTGACTACTGCAATGTCCTCCAATGTGGATTCAGATTGGTGATGAGGATGTTGGTTGAAGAAACACCATCTGTGGCCTGTTTTAGGGCACATGGTGATAGGTAAAGGTTGGTGTTGATAAAATTTAACTAGTGGGGCTCTGAACCTTACACCACACAGATATCTGACTTTGGACAGGTCTTTTTTAAGAGGGCTTTCAGGCAGGCCCAATATGAAAAAAACTTTCCTAAACTCAACCCATGAATTGAATGGGTCAGATTTTTGATTTTTTTTTCTTCAGAAATGCAACACCCATAAGCCACCGCCTCACAGGTTGTCCTGACCCTTGATTAAAAATTAGGAAATTGAACTTCAGGTTAGATTTGATGCAGTAGCTCAGACAGGCCTTCCACATTTCCCGAATAATTGACTGGGTTGAGCTTGAGGTTATCCACGTTAAATTGGGATGCACTTAACCCAGTTTAAAGCTGGTTGATTTCAACTGATACAATATAAGATTTTCTAAGGTTATGTTGGATTTGAAGTTGATAAGTTGCATTTAAATTAGTTTCACTTGGTTCAGTGTGTCCTAGCCAATTGTACTGGCAGGGTCAAATGGAATCCAAATTTTTATCTGAGAGCCATAAATACTAACTTCATTCCAAGTTAATTTTGTATATCATCCCTTTTTTCTTTTCTTGATTACACCAAGTATTACAAGATTAAAATCAATTGAACTATAGTGTGCATATTACATACCAAAGAAATTGTGACTGTAGTTGAGGCCAATGTTTCTGCAAGACTCAGTTTCACTTTTTCCTGGTGAAATTTTCTAGATTGGAGTCTTATTGTAGTCTGTGTTTTTCTTAAATGCACAGTAAGGTTTGTCTTGCTTGGTTACATTTAAAACATCACTAAGTTGATGGACTTGAACTAAATTTACTTGACATCATGTTTTCAGTCAGTTGATTACATGATTTTCAGTGTTTGGACTCTGGTTTTTTTCTGTACGTTACGCCCAGCCCAACTTAGTCATCTCAAACTCAAGCTCAACCTTGTAGAGAGACCAATTTTAAAATTCTCTGGTCAAATGAAAGATTTGGATGGATGTTTGTTTGGTGATGAATGAGAGTTTCAGAAGTTGAGTGGGTTGTCCAAACAGGAATATGTATGAGCCGCACAAGCAAGTTCTATCGGGAAGGGAAGTGCAGCCAAGAAAAGGTTTGAATGAAGCGTCGGAAAACCGAGCCGATGGAGCACTGAAGCACACCAGCGATGGAGACCCCGATGAATACTGAGTGAGGGTTACGGATGATGCTGTGACAGGTGCACCTGGTGTGTGACATCCGGATGGGCCGAATGAGGTCAACAGCCAAACCAAAAATAAAAAATCGAA
Organism: Puccinia horiana; assembly: GCA_001624995.1. NCBI lineage: Eukaryota > Fungi > Basidiomycota > Pucciniomycetes > Pucciniales > Pucciniaceae > Puccinia > Puccinia horiana. The sequence goes on from LWDY01000018.1 coordinate 406,586, forward strand.
TGGCTGGGCCGACTGCTTCCTCAGCGCAACCGCAACCGCAACAACCATCTCACTCGACTCTGAGCATACCCCAACACTACCACACATGCCTCGCCTACTCCCCTCCACCGAAACAGCATCCAACACTCAACCAAGCGACCGCCAACTCTCGCCCTGGGTAACTCCATTGCCACCCTCTTCATCTTCGTCTTCCTCAGCCTCGTCTTCCTCTTCCTCTGAAGCCTCATCCTCCTCACTCTCCTCTCCTTCCTCCTCTTCCTCATCATCTCCCTCACTCTGTCGTCATCACCCTCTCCAACCCGATGTTCCTGTCTGCTTCTCATCATCACCACTCTGTCTGTCCGTACCTTCCTCTTTACCGCCGATTCGAGACTCAAAAACTACCCAGCCCATCTTTCTACTTCCCGGCCCCGCCCTCTCTCATCCTCATCTCAACGTCGCCTCTCAACAAACTCTCAATCCGCCCCCGAACTTTGCCATCGTCGCACCCGGCTTATTTCGCTCAAGCTTCCCCAAACACGAAAACTTTGAATTCTTGGCTAAACTCAAATTACGGACAATTTTGTGTGTGCTTTGTTTTTTCCTGACGTGTATCCGTACTTATCATCTTTCGCTTGCTGACTTATTCCGGGGTAGATCTTTGGTCCAAGAACCTTACCCTGTGGAACTCGTTCAACATTACGAAGCAGTCGGGATTAAACTGATACAATATGGCATACCAGGAAACAAAGTTAGTTTTGTCTGCTTTACCCTCCCTCCCTATCCCCTCAAGTCATCACATCCTCCCTCAATTTTCAAATCCAATTCATTCAACCCGAGACCCACGCGAACAAAACAAAAGAATCCTTAGGGAAAACATCTGTGCGGTCTCTGTTGTACATCAAAAAAACCAACCTCTTTCTTCCCTTTTCTCTTCCCTTAGGAACCGTTTGTACATAGTAAGTGTACTGACAGTCACTCTCACTATTGAGCTAACCACGAAAAAAACAGATCCTTTCACCTGATGAGACCCGCGAAGATTTCAGTCTGACTAACCATCTTCCAATTGCTTTTATTACCAGTTCCGGAGGATAAGATCAGGTTAGCCCTTCGCCAAGTCTTGGACACCCGGAATCACCCGATGTTGATCCATTGTAATAAAGGAAAAGTGAGTTCAGATTCGTCTAGAGGTGTTTTGTCTGTCTCAGTCTGCTGACACAATGTGGGTCCCTTTTTTGTTGCGAAAGCATCGCACAGGCTGTCTAGTGGGATGTCTCCGAAAACTCCAGCATTGGTCTTCGACTGCAATCTTTGACGAGTACCGTCGTTACGCGTTCCCCAAATCGCGGAATATGGACCAACAATTCATCGAGCTCTTTGACCATTCTCCGGTCTGTCAAATCTCGCCCCCCCCCCCCTCTTTGTCATTTATCCATAGTTCTCATCGGGTCTTTTTTTTCTGATAGGTCTGGGAAGAAGTCGAGCCTGAATTCGCGCCGGAGTGGCTCGACTTGTCCTTGTGACATTACGCCTCCTTTTTCTTTGGACTCTCTCTCAACAACATTTTATCTCTCATCTAGTCCTTTTCCCTCCCTTCATAAACCCCGCAGAAAACGTCTTATCCTTCCTTCCTTTTAAAACTCAAAAACATCTGGAACATGACTCGATAATTCAAGTTTTGTTCTTCGATTCTGGACTATTTCATCCCTCCTGCCACACCTTTTTTTTTGTTCTGTTCATCACTTTTCTTTTTTGGTGTGTGTGTTTGATTGTTTTGTTTGTTTTGTGAAATTATCTTAATTTTTTTTATTTTTGTTGATTTTTCATCATTTGCTTTTTTGAGACAGAGACAGAGAGATTGATGAAAGAATTTGATTTTTTTTTCTTTGCCCCCTTTTTTTTGATTGATTGATTTATCATTGCCAATGGGATGTTTGATAATTTTATTTTTTTAAAAATAAAGATACAGTTTTTTTGGTATTAGACATTTTTTTACATATTTATTGAAGGACACAACAGCTTGATCTACGTATTAACACTGCTACAATATGATGACCATAATATTACACTTTATGTGTGACATCATAGGTGAAATCTGTGCAAGTCCACCAAAATGGGACCAGATTTCACAAGTGTGCTCAATATTACGCGTGTAATATGCCACTCCCAAAATGGAGCCTAAGCTAAAAGTTGTTCATGCAGTTTGTGTGTGCCCTGTTTGGCACAGTTATAAAAATTGGTGTGATATTGAAGGTTTAATTCAATAAAAACCAAACTGCATGTTGGCACAAACAGTGGTGGGCAGATACAATACGGTACAATACAGCCTGCCTATTTGTTACTGTAACTATTCTTTGTTATCCAATTTTCAGGATTTCAGTAACATATCCAAAGCAAGTAGTAGAGTAATGTTCTGTAGCTTATTTCCTATTGTCATTTTTCTTACAATGGTTAATGTACTAGAAATGGGTGATACATTTTCTCAAGTAACGGTAACTGGAGGACTTCCCGTAGGATCTACAGCCCCTGTAGATTCTTAATTTGAGCCTGTAAAACTAAACCTTGGCAGGGAAGATCATATTTAGCCCTGTAATTGAGACTTTACAGCCCCTGTAAATGGCCACAGGAAGTCCTCAGGCTCCACTTATGGCTTTGGCTGTTACAATACGTTCCCTCAAGTTATCCAAGCTACAAATGGGTAATTTGCCCATGCACCAATTTTGTTGAAGCAGCAGGAATTGAACCCAAGAGCTTGCCCCAACAGTAAAGCTTTCACATGTGGCATGACCAAGTGATCCTCAGAATGGACCATCAAACCAGTGATGTTATTTCAGTGCAGATTTGTAATTAAGATTGCCCCTGACTGCTCTATCTGCCTGTCCCAGGGGGTTGAGACAACTGAGAAGCCACAACACATGGTTCAACTTCTTCAACCCTTCATTCCCCCTCCAGCTTTATAGCAAACCACTGTTACGTTCACGGCATTCAAGTGGCTAGTATTCTTGCAACCAGATGCATCTTCCTTAGATTCTCAAATTCGCTTCCAGCTAGCCAAGAAGTTGCAGTTATTCCTTGCCACCTCCACAGTTGGGACTGGAAATTGCATGGATTTCAGCCTTGAAAGCAGATGGGTTTTGGCTTGTGAATTTGATTTTTGCACCTCCTGCATGTTTCATATGGATATCCGTACTGTAGATTTCACTATGCTTGTATTCAGTGTATGCTTCTACTAAGCTGCTTGTCATTTCTACTATTATTCCAGGTTCCTTCTCTTCTCCTTTTCCTTACTGAAATCTACCATCACTTCCACGAATCAAGTTCACCTAGTGATTACCAGTGAGTTACATTAGAAACAGTCCCTGGTCCCCCTCATCATCATAGTCATGAAACATCTTGTTTTGCACCCCAACCTCAACAGATAAAGTCACTACAAAACCAGCCCCCTCTGAAGTCATTCAACCTGTTTGTCGGTCTTGTCTCACTGGTTAGATTTTTGCACCTCCTGCATGTTTCATAGTCCTGAAACATTGTGTTTTGCACCACAAGCTTAACAGATAAAATTACTATGATACCAGCTGCCTCCAAAGTCATTAAACCTCTTTGCCAGTCTTGTTGCATAGCTGCAATGGCTTCACCAAAACCAAGCCATCCGACATTGCCTTTGTTGAAACCAACCTAGAGGCAGCTGATATCAATCCCTTGGTGGCCCCCAGTTCAGAATTGACCAGTCTTGGAGAGCAATCAGAGTCGCTGTCTTCTCTCTCAGATTTTTTCTTCTAGCAGGGAGGATAATGAAAACCTGCACTTATTTCCACATGAAAAATCCAGCCAAAGGAACAAACAGTGGTTTGTGCTTGTAATAATTGATAACATCACCCAGTAAAGTTTGCACACAGCATATTACTGTACAAGGTTGCCTGCAAAATTTTAATTAGTCTGTGGGCTGACACAAGACCCCCGACAGGGGTCCCACACATTCAAGGACCACATTGAGTCCTTGGGGTGGTGGCTCTTCAAATTTATTGTGGCTAAGCAATTGGCCCAGCAAAAAAGAAAAAAAAAAACTTCTTATGTATTCAGACATATGGCACCGCCATAGTGCATAAATATGGGTTTATGCAGCTTTTGAACCCTTTTTCTATGGGTCTGCAAGAAGCTTATAAACAGCCCTCTAATAGTATATTATGGGCTTTGAAGAGCTAATTTTGCTGTTTTTGACCAGACCATCCAGACACCCCCCAAATAACATACAGTAATTTGCCACACACAACTGTATTTTCAAGCTGGCTTATTCTCTTCTTCCCCTTGATACCTTTGCTCCTCTATGTCAATCATCTTTTTTTTTCTGCTGCTGCACAGTCTCTAAAAACTGTTCTTTCATGATCAAACTGAACAAATACCTTGCTCAATTAGGATTGATTGTATCAGTAGTAAGACACTTAATCAGCAACAGAAGAGAAATGCTGATCTGAATAGAAGAAGGAAGGCTAAGAGGGTGAAGAATAGTTGTAACAGCTTCACAATGGCCCCTCTTTCTCCTGGTGGCCGTATTATTCAAAGGAAGATCTGTTTCCCGCTATAACTGAGGATTTTAATCAAAGTACCACCAAATTCAAGCTTCTATCAGCTGAATATATGAAGGATTCCCAAAATCTTCAAAACCGGCCAAAGGTCTTTGCTCAAAATCCCACCAAAGACAAAAACAATTTTGCATTGGAAACAGTAAAAAAACTTTTACATCATCATTTCTAATTACAACAAAATCTATGATAAACAAAAAAAATTAACTAATAGCTATTGCTGACTTCATACCACCAACACTGGGCCACTGCCTTACAATAAACTACCCGGCTGTTTTCCATTAGCGTATCAGCTGTGCAGCACCTGGCCCCAGGTGTTATTGTGTATTGATAAAACTTATTGATACACTGCAATACAATAAAGAAAGTTATTGTTAACGGGCCCCCGGTGGCAGGCTGATAGATCAGATAATTTTTCCAATCCATTAAAGCAACTCAATGGTCCCAATGTTTGGTGAGGCTTCTTATCATTTGATATTCCAATTATCTCCTGGTTTTTTCTTTCTTTTGTTTCTTGCCCCAGTCTTGTTTATCCTAATCTTTGGTCTGTTCTCCAGCTGAGATGATTTTGTCTCATTTTCTTCTTAGTTGTTGGTGGTTGATTGGTTCAGTCTGTTTTCTTCATAGTTAATTGTCTCTTAGATTTATAGTGAGAAATGCCATTGCCCACATTTCAGCATAAAAAAAGGGACAAAAGGCTTCCATGCAGCGTGAGTTGGATTTCAAATTACCCAGTTTGTTTTCATTGACTTCAATCCCATATCATAATTGCCAGTCATAGCAAATCCTGATTGATTGCGCGCATCTAACATAGGCCTCCTCTCAACATGTCATTCCCTCAAACTATTTTTGCATGTCAATAGTTTGCCTTGTAATTACTTCAAAACAGTTCTTAAATGCCTTGCCAATCCACAGCTGTTACAGTACAACTTATGTTTTGCCCTGCATCTTTGCTTTCATGAGAACACTCAGATGAGTCAAATGCCACAAGGCCATGATCATGATACTATCAAGCAACCTATGCAAGACCAACCAGATCATTAAACCTACAGCACAATTTTGGCTGAAGTATCTTTTAAGCCCTCTACACCACGGGTGCTGATCAATGGCAAACCGACATCAGAAGTCGGGTTGAGCCAATTGCTGCTGACCCCGCAATAGGCCAAAGGCAAGCCGTCGTAGGTATGAAAAACCCAACCAGGGCGGCAAGCGCCTATTCACCCCTGACAGCAACCCCACTCAGTGGTGGGATAGGAGGCGGTCTGGCAAGGAGAGCCAGGCCACAAAAAGATAACTTTGGCCAGGCTCAAACCTTGGACCAAATCGCTAGATGTGGAGCAACAGTAGTGTCACCTCTGAGCCATTCAGCTTTTGCGGAAGACCAGAATTAAAAAAATTTATGGATCTTTTTTTTTGATGTGATGAGTATGTCTGACAGACCCTGAATGAGTTTTTAGCATGGCTCAGAAAAAAAATGATGTCGGAGAGTGTTGAGACCGACATGCCCAAGAGGTAGGGTTGCTTGCTGGCTGACCATACCGCCATCAACAACGGTAAGGTAGGCAGCCCAGCATTTCATCTCACTGTCAGGGCGGTCAAGCCTCCCATTTGGCCTTCCTGACGTCATTTCAGGGCGGTCCGACTGAAGTTTGACAGACGGGCAAGCCCAATGTCAACCAACTTTCCTTTTGCACCTGTGGTGTAGACGGGAATGGATAGTGGGCAGGGTTTGTCTGATTGTTTTTATTTAAACCCTTTGTTGGTTTGATTTGTGCAGTGATTTTTTGTTGGATTGGTTAATTGTAGGGGGATCCCACAATCTTTAATTTTGTCATTGGCTGTCTTTAATAAACTCAGATATATATAAAAACCCCCAATTTCTTTTCTTTGTAAGAGAAAAATAAAAAATAAAAAGAGGAACATGTGTTAAATCAATTTGAGGGAGACACAATTATCAAAATCCTGCCAATTTTCATGAGTTTTGAAATAACCATGTGGCAGAAGGTTGTCTTCAAGTCAGAAAGTTTCTTCCAGTCAAAATATCCCCATAATTTTGAAACACTGGGAATAAAATTTTGGGTTGGCCAAGAAAAAAAGGTGTATCAACATATTTGACCTCACACAATTCCCTTTGACTTCTGCACCCACACATAATGAAATAAAAAAAGTTGTTTCTGCACAGCCTACAGGGTATGGGTTTACACAGAGGTCAGAAATTACAATGGTCAAAACATGTTGAACTGTGGCAAAAAGTGGGGATCAAGGAGAAATTTTCATTAGATTGGGGTTAGTTTCTGTATTGGTATGGGATATGTTCTACAAGAAAGATGTGGTATTATTCCGGTCACCTTGTGACAGACATACAATTGTATTACAACTGAGCTGGAACCAACATCTTGATGGGTTCAAACCAACTCTATAAACTGGTTCAGAGATGGCAATTGCAAGCAGGTGCTGAGCAAACACCTGTGGTGAGTACTTTGATGGGGCAACAAAACAACTCAATAAGTTTGAATTATTCTCTCAAGAGAAAGACTCCAAAAGATTGAAAGGCACTGAGGCACAATGATAGAATATTTCCTTCCTTATCTCATTTCTTTTTGACTGATTCTTATTCAAATCAGCATAACTAACCACCTTCAAATTCCCTTCATCACAACAGAATCAATATCCAAAATCTTGTCACGATTGCTCCTTACATACTTATGATTGGATATTCACTTTTGCTTATTTATCTGTTATAGGAACCATTTGTATGTTAGAATCAAGTTATCCACAATTATGGAAAAATTAACATAACTCAAATTTAGTCAAGTTGTCCAGGAACGTAACTAAAAAATAAAAAAAAACAGTTTTTTTGGAAATGATAACTAAAAAATAAAAATAAAACAGTTTTTTTGGAAATGATGTTGTAAATGAAATTGAGCTATTGGTAACCAACAGGTAGTGTTACTGTAAAGGTTACGTTACAGGCAAAGTCATCTAATTGAGTAATGTGCCCACCGCTGAAAGCGAGAGCAGCTCAATTCACCAAGCTTGGTAAAGGGGTTTCTTAGTTGTATTTTGCATAAAACTTTGCTTCAAATTGAATACCTAAAGTTGGGGGCCAACAAGCCCTCTCCCCACAACCAGACCTCGTCGAAAGGAACACAACCCAAGAATAAACCAGAAAAAAAACGAAAACGTAAGCATACACCCATCTCAACTTAAAGATTTGAAGCTTCCAGATTTCAGATGCTCATTCGCGATCCCTCATCCCTCGCATTCGCAGATTTCTGTTTTGTCTCGCTCGAAAAGTAAATTATCGATGGCGCCAATTGACTTGTTCGAGGATGTCGAAAGAGATTCAGCAAACCACTCGAGTCAGTCAGACAGATCGAACAGCAAACATGAAGGGGATTCTTTCCGCTATAATGAAGCCTATGCGCAAAAATTCGAACGTCAAAAGCGGGGTGAAGAATTAATGAAGCGTCAGTTATGTCTTCATTTGGTTAGCCTCCTGAAGGTTCCAAAAACTCATTACAAATTCTTGCAATATCAATAACACACTGGTCTTCCTTTTTTTTGTTTTTTAGTGAAAGACAAATATGGTTCAGATTATGACCCGTCGGAGAGTGAGGAAGATTTTTCATCCGAAGATTCGGATGCCGAATTTATCACACCAGAAGTTGATGTAGCCATCTTAAAGACACTTGCTCGCATCAAGAAGGAAGACCCCAAGCTGTACCAATCGGATGGAAATGTTTTCGAAGGTTCTTTTGTATATGCCTCACCTGATTCCAATCTTTTCGTGCGTAGGATGCTGAAAATTCTCAAATCTGACATTCAAGTTTGTTCTGCTTATCCTTTTAACAGAGGAAGAAGCTCAAAACGCAGCTATTCGAGCTCAAAAGCTAAAGCTTGATAAAACTGGATCTACGAGTCGGAAGAAACCTATGAATTTGAGTGATTACCATCGCAAAGCACTTCTCATTAATGAAGGGCGGGAATTCGATGAAGATGAACCTTTACCTGAAAACTATGAACCCACACCAGCAGAAGAAGCCGCTGCGTTAAGAGATGAAACCAAGCGCGCTTTCCACGCCTTGGTGGATGATGATGGGGACGATAGCGACTCTGATTCTGCTAAAAGCTCAGACGGTATACAGAAAATGCTTGTCCTGAGAGACAAAGAAGTTGAAGATATCGAAGAGGAGGATCAAGAATACCAACGATTTTTACTCGAGCAGGTTGGTAGCGATGACCTTCAAACGGCCCTCCAATTGAACTCGGGAACTCGCAACGAGGTTTCCGACCAGACTGAAGAAAAACGTCAAGCCCAACAAGATGACGATGAATTTTTACGAGCCTACGTCCTAGGCCGTGGATGGATCGATAAGGAAGCCAAAAAAATTCCAAAGTACAAGGAACTGGTCGAACCTGGTAATCAGCCTAAACAAAATAAGTCAAATCCATCAGGAAGTAATGCTACAGTGTTAGGGAAAACTAGGATTTGTGATGAACACGATGAAGAGGATGAAGAGTTCGTAGAAAAGGCGGAAGAATTCGAGACTAACTATAACTTTCGATTTGAGGAGTAAGTTCGCAGTCTTGTTTTATCTCTCTGGTAAAAAAATGGCCGACAGATCGAGTCCGTCTCATATTGTGAATTGTATAAAGTCCCAATCCTACAGTCACGACACATGCTCGGGACACGGGCCCTTCGGCCCGACGCAAAGATGACAGTCGCAAAATTGCTCGAGAAGCAGTGAAGACTAGGAAAGAAGAAGAAAAGCGACAGCTGATGGAAGAAGTAGAGCGAATGAAAGCACTCAAAAAGGAAGAGGTGATGAAGAAGCTTGAGATTATCCGCAAAAATGCTGGCGCCGAGGGCAAGTCATCTCCGCTACATGACGATCCGGATCTCAACAAGGCTGACATGTTGTTTTTTGTGTATTTTTACTGCAGACTGTAACCTCGATGACATAGATTTAGACAGTGACTTCGACCCTGACAGTCATGACCGCCGAATGCAAAAGGTGTTCGATAATGACTTTTACGGTAAAACTGTGGGTTGAATTTTGCACTTTGACCCGACATTCAACGCTGATTTGGTTTTATAAACTCAGGATCCAGATGGCAAGCCAGCATGGGAAGATGATATCGAAATCGACGACATTCTTCCCGAACTAGCTCCTCCACAGGAAGAAATCAATTTTGAGCCCGGCGGTGACGCTTATGATCCCTTGGAACCTGGCGGAAATAAGCTATCGAAAAAAATGAAACGTTTAGCAAAAGCTCGAAAGAAACGAGGTCTTACCCAAAATGTGGAGCCAGATGACGAATGCGAACCTGAGCATGTTGAGGAAGTTGATGAACTTGAAGGCCTTTCCCCGGAGGAGCGTAAGAAGAAACTGTTGGAAGTCTTGGACGAGTATCATAAGATGGATTGTGAAGACATGGTGAGCCTCAGCCGCCATCGGATATTCGCAATTGGGATATCTAGGTTTCATCATTAATCCACAAGCTAATCCCTTTTACTTCTGCGACTGCTAAAAACAAGATTGGAGACATGCCGACCAGATTCAAATATACGAACACAGAAACCATGGATTGGATGACACCGGAGCAGATCCTTCTTGCCACAGATGCCGAACTGAATCAAGTTATAGGATTAAAAAAACTGGCACCTTATCGATCAGCAGCTAACGATCGGAAGTTGGCTGCCAGGAAAAAGAAACTAAAAGAGCTACGTAAGAAGCTCAAGACCAGAAAGTGGGGTGAAACTCCGAGTAACAATGATAACCAACAGCAAGGATCTACTTCTCAATCTGCCGTCCCTAGGGATCAAAACGAAATCCAACCGCCTCCTACTAAGAAACGTAAGGGCAAAAAAGAGCGACAGAAGCTTAAGGAGGAACAAGTATCGTTTTCCAACCCTATCACCGATTCATAGAAAAAAATCCATCTTCTATTATTATTATTACTATCGCACCGCAAATCATATCAATCTCAAAAACAAAGGCTGTAAATGTCGCTATCTCGACAATTCAAACTTTCTTCGCTTCAGCTTGTGTAAAATCAAAGGATGAGTTGCCCTCATCTCACTCTCCACATCATCCTATGTATATTTCGCTTTGCCACCCAACTCGACCATCAGCAATGATTTCTTTTTTCATTTTGAGGTAGGAGTGACCATTTGAAGTGTTTGCTGCATAGATAGGTCTTTCAACAATGTTCAAGTTCTTCTTTGTCACCATGCGGCGGTGTTGCTACGCGTCTGATTGGTGAACTACATGCTGCATACAATCACCGGGAATGATAAATGACTGGCATCGGTCGGTAGTCCACAAGACTGGCTGTATAGTTACCTCATAAGTCAGCCATTTGCTTTGCTCCGAAGATTGGTGAGCAACCATCAAAATTTGCCACTGACAGGCACACATTTTCTCGAGGGAAAGGAACATTGTACAGGTAGATTTATCTTGGGACTTGATTGGAAATTCTGTGTATGATCTCAGAGCTTCAGATTATGAGGCTTGGATACAGAACTGCACTTTAACAAGGAGGAGTCTGAGTCGCAGTAACATATTTGAAAACAAAGGCCGGGGGTTTTATTAAAGTGGTCGAAGTTGCTAGCCAGGATAAGGTTGGCAAAGCACAAGCAGCCGACATCACTGGTACTTCCTTGCACAGGAAAAGCCTCCCCGGTCGCCATCATGCTTCGTCTACTCTTAGTTCTATTTCATCTGAGCTGTTGGTTGAGAGGAAGCTACGGATGCCTTTATCAAACCTCGGTCGCCGGTATCAGCAGTATCCTCCCATTTCATCCGCTCTATCATTTTCTTCGTCGTTTCGTTTATTCTTAACTTCTTTTCCAATTGCCGTCTCAGTCTTCAGTTATCACAATGAGTTTATGCACCTAGTCAATAATTCTCTTCGTGCACACCAAACTCCAAAGAGTCGGATGAACGTAAACATTTTTCGCCTGGTATCAAAGTCCAATTTCTCAACATTCCTTAGATCCCCTTCTTGGCCTTTTTAGAAAATTGGGATGGCTCACTGGCTGAGACTTCATCGCAGCAGTAGTTTCTTTGCTCTGCGTCCCCAACTTAATATAATATCCACCGTTTCATCCTTGACGAAAATGCCCATCCACCTTCTGTTTCTTCTTCTTTTCCTTCCCTCTACCTTCTTGTCCTCTCTAAAAGTCTCTCATCATGTAGATGCATTGGCCTTATATGAGCCACACAAGCTAGGATGGACTGGTCACTTATTCCAGAGCTCCTCTCAACGTGCTGCTTTCCTCACTTTTCTGTCTGATAATGGTCCACCCGGTTCCGATTGGGAAAATGGTAAGTCTTGATGTCTTTATGGTGAGTGTATCATAGATTCTGATACTGGCAATATATCTCCTGATTAGAAGACTTCTCGGGATTATTCCTCCTGGACGCATTGAGACGATCAACAATTGGCGAAGCTCAAACCAAACCCGCTTCTCAAACCATCCTCTCCCGGACATCAAATCAACCCAACATAATCCTTGAGCGGTGTTAGTAGCCAGTTCTTTGCCTCTCTCTTCTCCCTCCCATGTTGACTCAAGTATCCGAGTATGGCTTCTGACTTCACAAGATATCGCCTCTGTAGCATTTCGCCTCAGGAAAAGACAGATTGTCTCGCGTCCACGAGCCGAAAGCGACACTCCAAATCAAACTAGTGATCTTCCGGAAGCCGGCGCGGACAAACTTGAATTAGAAACAACCGACTTGAATTCATCAGGCCTGTCAGCATCGGGTACATCAGAAAGCCGGGATGAAAAACAATCCTCAAGTAGAAAATCTTCACCTCCTGTCCCATCGAAGTCCTCAAAGAATGTACAGGTGAAGAATGAACGGCAAGGAACAAGCGCTATCGACGATGGAATGAAAGGCTTACTAATAATAGTCTCACTAGTATCCTTCATCGGCATTTTCCTTTTCATCCGAAGCAAGTTAGTCGAGGGTCCCAAATCCCAGATCCCGCCAGCCCCCGAAAAAGGATATGGGGTGGAACCATCTGATGGATCCTATCAAGGGGGATTCAATATAACAGGACCGTTTGGAAACGGCGAAGGTGCGAAAGTGAGTCGAAGTGAAAAATCATATTCAATTCCTCTCAAGGTTAGTGAAATTCACAATATACCCACCCTCAAGTGCACAGTGGAGGACTTCCCGTAAGATCTACAGCCCCTGTAGATTCTTAATTGGAGCCTGTAAAGCTAAATTTTGGAAGGGAAGATTGGATTTAGACTTTACAGCCCCTGTAGATGGCCAAGTGTAGATGGCCACGGGAAGTCCTCCAGTTTACGGAGATATTGACTGGAAATTTATACGGAACTTTTCTACTTATGAAGACTGAATTAGGCATCGAAAAAAGTACGGTTAAAGTCACTCGACCTGCGGTCCGATCTCAGTTTTCTGGGAAGGTAGTAGCTTTACCTTCAAGCGTTAAGGTGGTCAAGCAGAAAACAAGAGCCCCACAAGAAGGTCAAGCCAAGCGTTCAAGCCCAAGATCAACTCGCACAAATAACCGGAGATGAGAAGAGGATGACTCGAAAGATCGAAAACCAAAGTTCCTAATATTCAACAGGCAAATAGTTGCGCTGGCTTCCATGTTCCACTTGATCAGGTATGATGATCAGGTCACAGGAGATCATCCGATGACTCCAAAATCACTTTGAGTTCTTTGAATTTAAAGTGCGTACTTCTTCCACCATTAATTTTTGTAAATACTGTAAGAGAGAACATGGATTCAAATTTGTTTTTCTTTCAGACATACTATACTTTCAGTTCAGTATGCTCTGATATATACTTTTTAATTGAACATTTGAAAGCTCTTGTAATAAACTTGATCAAGTTCATTCAATTCTTCATATCTATTCATAGTTTCTATAATTATTTTTGTGGTTCAAGTCAGTAGCAGACAATAAGATATTTGCTTAAAAAAACTTGAATCGATCTTTATGAATTTGAAATTGTTCCTGGCTTTCAATTTTATTTGTTTATTTTTTCTTTTTTGTCTTTGAATTTCACTCATTTTTTCTTTGACTGATTGTTGGTTGAACCTTTTGAACCATTGTAAGTAATGGCTTTTTGTTTTGTTTTGTAATAACAAGTTAAAACCATTGCTCATTTCAATAAATAAGTTATTTTATATGAAATAAATGTGAGGAATCTATTTATAAGACTGTTTATATTTGATGGATCTTTCAATGGGCTTTCCTATCTCAAAAGAAATCTTTTCAAAAAACAATTGTCCAAAAACATTGGGGGAGAAAAAAATTACAGAATAAGTGTCTGATTGGTCATCAAGCAGTAGCTTATTGTGAATCTTTGTACCAGCATTGGAGGTAATACATCATCATCATCATCATCATCATCATCATCGCACAAGCATACATCACTGTGTATTCAAGATTTCAGGCAATGTATAAACATCTGACACATGCAAAGAACAGTTAATTATGCACAATCATCCTTTGGTGCCTGGGCTGGAATGCAGGCTGCCAATGAGCATATTTTCCCAGGCTTGTCAACAACCATCCCTTAATGTGGAACTTTGAATGTGCAAAATGCAAGCTGAAGTGACCAGAGAGCAATTTTGTGTTATTAATTGTTGTTAGCATGTGGTGTCTATGGTTAGAGCATCACTCATGAATGCTGAGGCTTTGATTTTGATTCCCACTCAAGAAAATATTAATGATAAGTTTAATGATAAGGTTTAGAATAACTGCAGCTGCACAAGGCATTCCACTATAACAGTTTTTACTGTGTCCAAAATGTAGACCCCAATTTTTTTCTGAAAATTTGAGTTCTTGAGCAAAAAATATCCCAAAGTTAGGGAATTTTTTTGATGAAAAGCTCCAATAACATGAATCTTTGCTTGTTTAAGGCCAACATGGTAGTTAGTAGAGCTGCAAAGAAGATTGAACGCTGAAATTTTTCTCATACTAAATGTGGTTTGAGGACCTATAGTCATTGAAAATGGACTTGCAGTGCCTCAAAAATCCATAAGTATGCATGGATATTGCCGAACTACATAATTATGTATTTAAACTACAGCTTTACAACCCATGTCCAAAATTTGAGGAATAAAAATATATAAACATTATAATCACTGGTCAGAAACCTTAGACCATCTCCACCCCGGGCGATGGTATGGGTCGCCAGATCTTGATTTGGGCGACTGTGGCACAAGTTTAGCACCACACAATTTCTTTTGCACCACGGGCAGCGAAATGCAATGTGAAATAGCTACTCCCTGACCCCCCCTCCTGTAGAAAGCAATTGGTTATGGCTTGTGTGTTGTGGTTGGCCAATATCAGGGGGGGGATGTTTTTGATATTGGAGGAGTGGAGTTGAAGAATCACAAGAAAAGCAGTGATACCGATGGCCTTGCGGAGCTACAAGGTTTGTAGATCTGGCATGGGTATAGCTCCGCAAGGCTGAAAAGCTATTTTGGAACCCCGGTTAGTGCCTCCAGTGGAAGCCCGGGGTTTTGGGAGCTAAACTTGGCATAGCACCGCGGTGGAGATGCTCTTAGTGGACTTAGATTTGGAATCCATATGGTCTGAAACACTCAAAAATATGTTCAAAATTTATGTTTGACCCTAGTGGTCACAGATCATCCAGCCCTTGTGTCAAAATTATTTTTGCAGGTAAGGTGTTACAGCGCAATGCCTTGCGCAACTGTAGTTGAGAGAAGTTAAGTGTGTGGTACATAGCAATATCTGGAGGTTGTTTTGATGTACTCAAGAAACTAATACATACTGTATACTGATACAACTACACTAAGAAGAAAAGAAGAACAGATTTGAAAAAAGAAGACAGGAAATCAAATTTGAAGGATTGGTGACTACAATTCCAGACAAGGTCAAAAGAATCAACTGGCTAGGTTGAGCATAACCCTAAATATGCACTACATTGTGAATCCACAAAAACCAAAAACGTACACCAAATCTCAATTTTTTTTATAAACACCTGGTTTATGAAATATTAGCAATTTACAGAATGCATTGAATGATTATTCCGACAAGAAAAAACGAAAACAATAAACACCAAAAAGGAAATGAATGTCTTTGGGTACAACTACTTTACTTGTCGGAGTTTCTTGATCACTGTTAAGATTAAAAGAGTTGCTAAAAATAAGAAATATCCAAACATGATTATCACATTCCTGTCACAGTACAATAACATATTAGTTTGGAACGATTCATGTCGTCATACAAAAAAAAAAAGATGGATAGACTGCTTACCTCCAGTACGCATCCTCCTTGAATCCAAACAGTAAGTCCATAATCATGTTGGCCGACACTTTGACATTGATACCTTGAATATTATCCTAGATAGGAATCGACAACGAAGTAAGTGGTTGTTAGAATATCCGATCTGCAGAGAACAAATCGTCCAGCCAGCCATTGGGTGGGACTCACCTCAATCATCAAGCCTGCCGAAACCTCGTTGAGGGACATCGCCTCCAAAGAGAATTTGAGGGGAATGACGTATTGGAGCCATCTGAGGACCTTTGTCATGGTTTTCAAGTTGACGAAAAAGCCAGCAAAGCCTAGTTGAAGCAAGTTTGCCATGCTAGCCAAAAAGACGGCGGTGCCCAAGTTGCGAATGGTGGCGCCTAGCCACATGTTGAACATGGTTTGGACGAGACCAAGCTCGAGTAAAATCAGAAGGTACTTGAGGAAACGGGTGGCTTCGCTCTGCAGTCCGACCATCCAGTAGATTATCGTGCCCATCGTCAACATCGGCAAGATCCGCAACGGAATCACATCGAAACAGGCCCGGACTATCAGCCATGCCGTCGGCGAGTAGAATCCCGCCGCCCTTTCCCGCATGAATAATAACCTCACCCGGTAAAAGTTCGTCAATGCCGATAGTGAACTGAAGACGAATACTGCACAGGTGAAAAAGATCGATCCAATTCGGTTCTAGAGAATGATACATCGAATCAGTTGTCTGGTCAGCCCTCCAATGTCCGCCCACTTAAGGTCAAGTTTGATGAAGGGAATGCGCACTTGGAAGCCGGAGATTTTCAGATTGACTTGGAAGAACATAGCGCCAACGAAGACCCCGATAAGTATTGAGAGTAAATTCAGAAACCAAAACAAGCTGGGATCCGTCTTCAAGCACAGCCACTCTCTGTGAGAGATTACTTGCAGCTGAGTGATCATGGTTGTAGTCGGCTTGCCAAACTTGTGGGTTGTGTTTTTAGGGGAAGACGACGACAAATCTGCTGATTGTTCTCCCTTCGTCATCGCTTCTGACTTCGTCTGGGTGGAATTCATACAGTACTCCAAAAATCCTACCGGTGGCTCCGAGGCGACCTCTAGCAAGACTACATCCAAACATCTAGGTAATCAGTTTAGGTGTACATCAAACTTCTCTGTCTCTTATCTTTGTTTGGCTTACAGTCTGCTGGATTGAATTCTGAGGGACATTTCAGACCCCGAGAGTCCAGATAGTTCACGGCCTCAGAGGTCGGACCACAGTAGATTTGACGGCCACCAAGTGCAAGTAAGCAAACATGGTCAAAAGCATGCTGGCAAAATGAACACATCCAAAGAGTGAGTTAGTGTTGCGTTGGACAATGATAAGGGTTCAAAACTAACATATATTTGTGAGCTTGGCTGGTGGATACTACAGATGATGGTTGTGCCGTGGCCGTTGGTCGCTCCAGCTGATAATCCTTTGAGAACCTTGATCACTCGCAACGCAGAAACAGAGTCCAATCCACTATGGAAATGGGACAGGCATGTTGAGTACACGTTGGCTGATCTGTGGACATCTGACAGGACAATCGCCAAAACACTCACGATGTAGGCTCGTCGAGGAACAAGACGGAGGGTCGAGCAATTAGCTCAAGTCCAATGCTCAAGCGACGACGTTCACCGCCGGACAAGCCCCGTTTTTCGTCGTCTCCAATTCGCGAATCAGCGACATTGCAAAGGCCAAGCAAGTCAATCACTTCAGATACCCGACGTTTGCGTTCATCATCAGATACGTGTTCAGGTAGCTTCAGTCGTGCCGAAAACATCAGCGCTTCTCGGACCGTACTGGTGGGTGAAAGAATGTCGGATTGGTCGACAAAGCCAACCACTATTGATGCCTCAGGCTCGCTGGGTAAAGATATATTACATCGTCCAAATACTTGACCCGCTTTTTGTTGGCCGGCAAGTACGTCCAAGAAGGTGCTATTAGCAGTCAATGATTCAAATTTTATGGTTGGTCAATAATTGCTAGATGAAGGTTTCAAGTAACATGTAGGACAACAGCCGCCTTACCTTTTACCAGCTCCAGAGGGTCCTAGTATTGCCATCATCGTACCAGCGCCCACGAAGCCACTCAAGCCGCAAAGGATTTGTGTGCCATCATAAGACAGAGTAGCTGGTGCAATAGAAGAAGCGCATGACTTGATTGTTGGATATTGTTCGGCTTCGAGATCAGCATCAGGAGCCCTGCGTCTACGCAGGAGCGAACCAGCGCCAGACTTGGAAGGCAGATGATAGTTCAAGTCGCTCCATTCGACCTGAGCGGCAGCTGATGTGGATGAGTAAGAAACGCGGCTGTTTTTCCTTGCACAATGTTGGCGATAGAACCCGAAGATGACGATTCCGATAACAGCGAGGATGATGAGGCACATCACAACCAGTCCAGCAATCAGTCCCTTGTCCATCGTCGTCTTGACCCCCACGAGGAGCTCCTTGCGCTTGGAACTGGCCAGATTCTCTTGGACACATTCTCCGAATTGACAGTTGGAAAGACTGAATCCCTCGGGACCGAAGATGTTCTTGAGAAGCCCCATTTGGATGTGGCATGATTGTCCAGTACCGGGTGTGGTAGAATTATCACTCAAAGGACAATCGTATCCAACATCACCGGAAAGCGTGTTGATCATAGCCGAGAGATGAACCGGCCCTCCTCCACACATAAAGCTACCCTTGGTACATCTGCATTGGAGAGAATGACAACTCATGCTGTAGATTTGATTGTCGATTTTTTGGGTGCAATTGTTGGCCTGGCATGAAAATTGTTCTTCCAACGGTGCGGAGGCATTGGCTGCATACATGAGTTGTACTGAAGTCGACCCAGCGGAAAGCCCTTCGAGGCTTGAGGGAGGCAGGGAAGCTGATGAGGGATCCGGGTAACGCTGAATGGAGGCTCGAAGCATTCCAGGGAGGAAGGATTTGACCATAGGATTCTAAAAGGAAGGAAAAATGACGGAGAAGGTTGTGTTGTAAGGGGTCGTACATCCTTGAAAGAACAAACAAGAAAAAACACTTTACATCAATTCCACATTCACCAAAGCTGGCGGTATAGGCAATGGGCTCTTTGTTGCAAATCACATTTTGAGTCGCCATTGAGGACAAGTCGAAAGGAGATCCGGCGGGGCGAGAAGATGCAATTCCTTTTTGACATGCCTGGGTGCTCTGACAAACTGGATTCCATCCCAAATAAATAAAAGAGTAAAGCATATCAACAACAGAATAAACATCGTGAATTTCCTTCGTGGTGGTCGGTGGACACTTGAGATGTATTGAAAAACAAACTGACTGTTGCAATTTGAGCCAGTGAATCCGGGAGTACATTGATTGCCGCAACCCAAGTTTCCGGAAGCGCCTGCTATAGTAGAATTAAAGGGAGCTCGGGATGCTGAAAGCTGGTAAGCTGGTCGTAAATAATGAATGCAGATGATGATCAGCCAATCAAAAAAAATGAGTCTGGTGGCTGAGAGATAGAGATCGGAAGATGTTTGACTCACGATTACCGCAAGCCAATTGATTGCAGACGGGAGCGTTGGTGAGACCGGGAAGACAGATACATCCAGGGAGAGGTGGCGAGCTTTGAGAGCAGAGATGTTGAGCGTTTGAGAAAGATGAGACGAGAATAAGAGAAAGAATTAAGAGAGCTGCGCTGAGACGGGCAGAGCAGATTGCTTGAGTGCGCATGGGTGTGGAGTGTGATGAGAGAGGGTGGCTGAGTGAAGGGTAAAGCCCTCCAAGAATCCACAAGGAGAACAAAGAATTTACAGGAAAATGCTGGTATATTTGGTGTGAGACGAGAAGGAAGAGTATATTATTATTGTTGTGCCTGTACGGCTGAGCTGCTGACGGGGCGGCTGGGCAACAGCAGGCCGAATGGGGTTAATCGGAGTCGGTGGTTGTGGTGGCGGGAGAGAAGTTCCAATTTTTACGATGGAAAAAATATTTACCCAAGTGATGGTGATGGAGGTGGGTATTTGCTATGGACTTATAAAAAAAGGATACATGGGTTTATTTCTGGGCGTGGGTTTGGGTAAGGTCGTACAACTGTTATTGTTTGTATGTCAGGACAAGAAGCCTATAAAAGTCAAGGAGGACCCAAAAGAACAGGGCTCGAGTGGTGAAAGCGCAGACGAGCAGGTGTAGTGTGTCTCACAACCGAGCTGCAGTAACAGCAAGCGTTTTGTTGGAGTGCACGCATGGGACGTCTTCAAAGCTGGAGCGGGTCAATAAGCATCAACCCGAGTACACCAGAGTAACCTTGGCGACGGGAGACTCGGAAGCATCAGCACCGGATGGATAACAAGTTAAGCGAGATCACCGCCTGGGAGGGAGTTTATTGAGGCAGTGTTGAGCCTAATTCCACTCATTTGAAAGCTGTGTTTCCCCAAAGATCAAGAATCCTTCAGACACAAATTGGCTTCCTGTTGATCAGGTGATATCTTTTCAACTTTGCCAAAGGACATGACCTCGAGAGTCGAATCTGCCCATTCTTTCGTCATGAACTCCATCTCTTAGCCATCATGAGAAATCTGGGCTCACTTGACTGCTAGTGATTCCAAGTAACCATTTCTGCACTCAAGAATCAAGATTCTTTTGATGTTGGTTATTGAAATCACTTGACATGAAAATCATTTTCCTCAGAAAATCACCTAAATAGCTGGATTATGAAATTATTATTATATAAAAGAGGAGCCAAGGAACATTAAGGAGGGGTTAAAAGAGGAAATGGAGCCAAAGAAAAGAAAAGTCATACATCTTTTGCTTTTGTTTTCAATATATCATTATGGATTTCTGAGGGCACAAAAGAAGAGGGAAAAAAAGATAAAGGAAGAGAGAAGAGAAATTAGATCAAGGATTTTCATTGTGGAAGAGGATGTTTTCTTTTTAGATAAAGGAGGAAAAAGAGGAATAGAATTGGGGAGGAAAAAGGAATATGTAAATAGGAATTGAGAAGAGAATCAAGTTTTGGGAATTTTTATGGGTCAAGGTTCCCAAGAGGTGTGATTTGTATCATCAAGGTAGCCAGGATTTGCAGGAGTCTAAAATTTGAGAGACTTGCCATTCAAAGTGATCTTGAGTTAAAAATGGTTCAGGAGGATGATGAAATTTGCCCAGGAAGAGGTGGGAAGGAGAGAGACATAGAAGACAGGATGACTGTTTTGATCTTTCAGGTGGTTTGAGGCTGATAGCATTTTTCAATACAACTGATTTGATTTTGAAGGGGCTGAATTTCTTTTTGGACAATCTTATTATGCTGGGGCAAGTTGATTATAAAGTAGTTGAACAGTCAAGCCAAACTAAATGGCCACTCTTGAAGGTCAGTGGTTCTTTTCAAAGCCAATCTGCAGAAATCTTGTACTGTTCAAGGTTGATCCTAAGATCTGCAGAGTTTTATTCAGTTCTTATTGTTTTCTTTCTTTTATCTCAGTTGTTATCTAGTTTTATCTGCTTCATATCTGTCCCAGGTAATTCACTTCTCCTTTTCTTTTACTTCTTTTATTCCTTTCTTTCTTGAATCCTAATCTTCTTCTTTGTTGCCTTTCTTTTTATTTTTCTGATTCATCATGTGATACTAATTACATCCTTCTACAAACTTCAATGTCTGTCCCAGACCGTGTCTAGCTCAAAAGGTTATAAGCACCACTTTGCTATTGCTCCAACACTGAAGCTTGGAGTACTAAAAATTTAATCAAGGATTTGTAGGCTTATTGTTAAATCTCTTGACCAAATGCTATCAACACTGTTGCCTTCTCTAAAACAATTCACAACATCTACTCCTACAGAGTTCAAGCCAGCCAGCATGGCCACCTCAGGCTCCAATGACCCAGAAATATGGAAGCATCCTACTCTCAAATTAACCACATAGAACAACTCAAACCACCAGGTTCAGACTCCAACTATTTTGAGAGTTGTCCATGTGAATTGAGTCAAAGTTAATGGGGGTGTTGTCCATCAAGAGTGAGGAAGGGGAGAGTTTTGTTGCAGAGTGAGTGAATTATTATATGCAAATTCTGTGAGAGGAAGCCAATTAATCCAGTCACCTTGCTGATAGTTGAAAAAAATTTGAAGGTACTGCCATAGGATCAGATTTGTTCTTTCTGTCTGTCCATCTGATTCTGGATGATAGGTGTTATGAGCCAATATGGCCACAGTGTGAGTTACTCTCATGTCTCACACATGTCACAGACTAATTACTATAGTCTGTGAGTAGGAGAGGCTATCATACTCTCATCATCTTGTGATCAACCTAGCAAGTCCAGAACCCAGAACCAGATCCATGTCCTTCTCCCCTGAAGAACTGAGCTTAACAATACTATAGGTCCAGGTAATCTTCAACTGTTGGCAGATGAACAAAGATCCTCAATCCAAACCTATGTTTGAGGGCAGCCCATGTTTGGAGAACTTGGATTCTACACAGAGGTGTTCCAAATCTTCAGCTACGGGGTTTATTGAAGCTTTGATGAAGATGACAAATCTTATGGAGGGACTAACACACCAGTTAAGCCAAAAATGGCTAAACCATGGCTGAAATCTACCAGTTTAGGTCAAGTGACCGACAAATAATACCCCCAGAGCCAGCGGTGGGCAGATACGTTATCCATTAATCTGCCAATTTTTTGTTCAAATTTGAATTGTCCACTCAACACTTCAATTCATCAACACAATGAAGTCAAAATGGCTTTGCATATGTTGTTTCTTGAAATTTTCCAAACCAAATACCATTTTTATCAACCAAATATTTTTCAAAAGTAGATTGTGTGAATTTTTTTAGTTGTCTGTAACTAGTTACTTGGGTAACTTATTTTGGTCACCCAATGAAGGATTAAAAATCAATTACTTTATAAACACATAATTTTTTTTGATAAATTTTAAGAATAACCAGTGACAAATTCATAGTCTTTTAATCTTGATGATAAGTTGAAGTGTTTAGTGCAAAAATCAAATTTACAAAAAAAATTGAAGGATTTATGGATAAAGTATCTGCCCACCGTTGCCAGAGCCCCCAGGATGGCCAGCTGCTGGACTATCCACTATCCATTCTCCTGAACAATTAACTGCCACCAATTAGTACCCAGCTGCCAAATGGTGTCAAGAGGGAAGGGAATGTGCTGTGAGCTAGGGATTAACTGGGTTCAATATACAACCCAAATAGATTTGATGATAAATTTTAGAATGACCAGAATGGATCAGGTGGAGGTACAACTTCAAGCTCAGAGATAAAAATGCTCTAACTGAAGAATGACTACAGTACAAAAGATTATTGTAGATGAGGCTCTGGGAAGTGAGGATGTGAGTGTTGAGGGGTGGAAGATATAGTTAGGTTGAGGGGGTCAAACACAAGAGAAAGAAGAAAGGCAAGGAGTTTTGCCATTGGTGAGGAGTTTCTGAGAGGGACAAGGGGAATGAAAGAGAAGTCATCAGAGAGGTGTGTGATTTCTAGGGAGGAAAAGTTTGAGATTTGGTCAATTTGAACCTCAACACATGTTAGATACAGTAGTGGCTTCAGTACTATATAAAGCACTTAGGCCATCCGCACCGGTTGCTAAGTTAGCCCGGATTAAGGGACTTAGTCCGAGGTCACAATCACATCAGGATGGATTAACCCCAGATCAACTTGACCTGGAGCTCCGATTTGAGCTAAGTGGGACTAGATGTAGCTCTTGCTAATCCCTGGACTAAACATGAAGTTGAATATTCATGTTGATCAATATTAGAAAGAATCAAAACTCAAACCTACAAACCCATCAATATCAAATCATTCGACTATGTCTGACACCCCAGCACCAAAAACCAAACGAGCACCTCGTTTCCTCCCAGAAGAAGATGAACAGCTAGCAAAGAGCCGGGTAGTGATTTCCTTTCATTAACCTTTTGTGAGAGGCTTGTTGATCCCAGTCCTTGTTTGCGTGGCGAGGCCCACGATCATCGACTTCTTTTTCTTCATCTGAATCGGATTCGAACGCAGAAGTAATGTGGTTGTTGTCCAAAAGGTCTTGTATCATTATTTGGTGTTGGATTTTTTTTCTCCTGTTTTCCATGGTAGAAGCAGGGAGTAATGGAAAGCTGATGCGGTTGCATGGGTTTAGGCTAGGCTAGCAACTTGAATCTGAGAGTTGGTCCACACCGATGCAGTTGATGGGCTAGGGCTAAGGTTATCCCAGTTTTTGCGGGACTTAAACTAGCCCTCAAATTTAGCCACCAATGCAGATGGCCTTATGATGGCCAGAAATAAATAATCAAGAATCACTACTAAAGACCAACTAGACTTCCTCTGAAAGTTTTCTCATCAGACTTCTTCTCCCACTGGATTAGCTTTATTCTCAATTGAAACCTACAAGCCCATCTTATTGGTTTTAATTGTCCAAGGAATTTTATTTATTAGTTATCTCACTCCACACAAAATCCATCCTCCCCAATCAGGTTCATAATGACTTTGTTGATAGGACCTCTTATTTCTCTTAAACAGCAAGCTTGTATACCTAGTTTCTAGGTTGGAGGTTAAATCTTCTAGATAAACTTTCCTGCCAACTTAGTTGGTTTGGAGTTTACTTGTAAGAGGAATATACATTCTTGTGTCCTGTTGCCACATAAGAGGCTCAGACCCACAACTGAATATTTGCCCTTTTACACTTACCTCTTTGTTGCACATTTAATACATGCTTTACCTTCCCCACACTCTCCATGCAATGCTTCACATCTCCTTGTTTCAGTTACGTTTGTTTAATATGCTTTCCACCCACATGTTGGCCTCTTCCCAGTTGTTCTATTTTCACTGTTTAAGCAGCCTTGTTTTCCCTCTTCATTTGTTGACCATCAGTCCCCTGGGAACCACTAGAAGCTTTAATAGCCCTGTTAAATCATTGCTCACCACAAATATCAATTATTAGAAGCATTGATTAGTCTTGGTCATGGTTCCCTAGAATATTAGTTTAGTGGAAACTATCATCACCTTTGATTGCTCCAGTAGACATTCTGGGTTTTCACCTAACCTCTTTTATATCTAGAAATCTTCATCAGCCACATCTTTCTTTAGAAGTCCATGATCTTATTCTTGTCTCACCTCACTCTCTCAGATAATACCATAGAAGAAACCAGGGACCTCAAGGTGGTCAATCTCACAAGTGTGGCAGGGCGTGTTAAGGTTAAAGAGTGACAAGTTTGTGATATGTTAGAAAAATCCAGGGAAAACCTAAGTGTTAGAGTTTCAGCCTTATTTATTGTAACTGTGCTGCAACCTGTTGTATTTAGTCTATTTATCCAAGTGTGAGGCTCCAGTTTCTCTTCTTCACCAAAGATTGGGGCAACAATTTGGGACACGAAGGGTAGCTAACTGCCATCCCTGAACTCTTTGCAGTGTCATGGGTTGCATTTTACAGGGGCAACCCTGGACGCCTTCAATGAGTCCTTTTGACCCCAAATTCAGATGGAATTTGCTAGATCTTGTGTAGCACATCTCTCTCTCTTCTTTTTTTGCAAAATGATACTTGTGAAATCTGCTGGATACATAGCAGATTTCACTTTTTTTGAAAAAACATCCTTCTGTTTTTTGAACCTCTTTTTGAAAATTTGAATAAGAAAAAAACAGGGTCCTTGTGTGTGACTGTAGCACTCTAAAGAAGCTTTTGGGTAGTCTTGGTTCCCATCAGCTTTGCACATGATGCTATCTGCAATTAGGAACCCACACAACATCAAGACAGATGAGGAGAGCATACAAACCTTTCAAAAAGCCTGAACTTAACTAAGCCCCCTCCTATGGAGGGGGGCACTTTGCATCCAGGAGGGGGCTTTTAAGTTTGCAAAAAGCCATAGAATGATTGTCAACTACAAATCTAGCCACCTTTTTTAAAAAAAAACAAATTGCATTACTATGTTCCTTATCTAAGATTCCCTTATCTAAGATTCATCCATCTTTTTGCCTTGCCAAAGTGAAAAAAACATCCGTGTCTCCATGTATGTAGCAAAATCTGGCAAAAGGAAAAAAAAAAGTATCCAAACAGCCATTTCCCCTGATTTTACACAAGGCGGTTTGGGAGGGGCTCTCAGGGGTCCTCACGGGCCCCACTTCAGCGAGACTGCCGGCTCTGAAATGATACAGGACTGCGTAAACCGACGGTGCTGCGTGACAGCTTTTGTTAAATTGAAATTTAAGCTGTCGCTCTTGCATGAAGAAGCCTCTGCCGGTGTCGGAATATATTGAGTCGGGGCTGTGTCGTATATATATGACGTCATCGCTTCCGCCGCTGAGCAAACCCAAACTGACCAAGAACCACTCAAAAACTTTCGCCTTCCATCATCTCTTCTTGTTGACCATACCATACCCTTCCTAAACTTCTTTCCTTCTCATCATGGAGGACCCTTACGCCATCTTGAATGTATACCCGGATTGTACCTATGACGAGGCCAAAATGGCTTATCGAAAGGCTGTCAGTACTTGATCTCGCTCTCCTCCCTTCCTCAACTCATCTGCTAACCCGATCTGATCTTCACCCTCAGGCCTTGATGCATCATCCCGATCGACAGCCACCTGCAAGACAGGAAGAGGCTGCCAGAAGGTTCAAGATTCTCGCCCAGGCTTTTCAGCAGATCTGTAAAGATCTTGGCCACCCGATTGATTTGTCTGGCAACTCCACTGACTTTCAAACCAGCCATGGTAGTAAAAATACCAAATCACCTTCTACTACTAACACCAGGAAACCGCCCGCGATCACAGCTCCAAATCCCAAGGTTCCTGCTTTGACCCGTAACTCTTCAACCAAGGCGATCACCCAACCCTCGAAAGCCCAGAAAGCTATCTCGCCTAGACCTGAGAGCGCTGTACAGGCTCGTGCAGCTCAGCCTCATCCCAAAGCTGCCCAAGAAGTCGATGAACCCGAGGAGGGATACTCATCCCAAGAATCTGAACAAGAACCATCCTATCACTCGCGTCATCCATCTCGGCTTCCTCCACCAACTGGAGAGATCGACGAACCCTCAGCCAACTATCCGAGCAATCATTATTCCGCCCGCCCGCACCCACCACCCAACCGGCGCTCTTCGTTCTCACATCACGGCACCGAGCTATCCAATGGTCGACCACCCCTCAACGATTATTACCACCATCCACTTGGGCCCAAACAACACGCTCGACAGTCGGACTACCCCGAGCCGCGCCAGCAACTCTACAACCTACCAGTCAACGGAGGGCGAGATAAACAGTGGGATTTCGGGTTGGGCGAGGATGATTTTTTTAGTAGCGGGTCGGACCGGTTCGGGCCGGGAAGCTCGATGATGAACGAGGTCAGCTCAGGGTTCGATCGGATGATGTCGACGGCTTTCAAGGGACTCAGTATGGCCGGGCCCGACCCCGCCGAGTTGGCCCGGATGGACGGTGGCCAGAACTGCTCGATGCGCATGCGACAGTCCAAAATGGTCATGGGTCGGACCGAGGATGGATCGTGGGCCGGTAAACGGATGGAGAAACAGATGAACATGGCAAACGGCAGACTCGAGGTCAATGAGAATGCTCAAGATATTCGGATGGGCGCTCGGTCTGGTGGCAGCGCTCGATATCCACCCCGGAACGGGCAGATGCATGGGGTGCGTTTTTTTTTTTTTTTTTTCAACCGGCCCAATATTCCTCTTTTGGTTTTCCTTAGTTTTAAATACTTACAATTCTTGTGAAAATCTTGTCCGAACAGAGTGCGGAAAATTGGGACCCACCACCGGCTTACCAAGGAGGAGGTGAAGAAGAGTACTATGGTCCCAATGGTTACGAGCCAAACATGGAGCATTACCAACCAGGGTATCAGCACCCCCAGGTGCCACGTGGGGGGCACCCGGCGTTGATTAACCAGGACGGCTATGGCTCGATGGGCCGGATGGGCCATGGAGAGATGGTGCCCGGTGTGGGCCGACGGGGCTCCGTGTCCCGCTCGCGCGCCGGCTTCTCTGGACCAGACGGCGCCTACCCTGAGGAGGCGGGCAGACTCCAGAGGAGACCCAGCTATGCTCCCGAACTTGCTCACCCAGCTAGACCACCGCCGATGGTCCATCCTGGCTACGCCGTCGGCCCTCCTCCCCACGGCAGATCGCTCGCGCGTCGTGCCTCCGGAGAAGTTTCTTCTAGGTATTAACTTGGTCCACTCATCCCCGAACTCGGAACCTGGATTCCATCTGAAGCTGTCATGCTTTTTTAACTTATGCAGACCAATATCAATCTCTTTCTTCTCGCTTTCTCTTCATTTCCCCTTCAGCAAAACAAAAATACAAACCATCCACATAAAGATGAATGAATTAAACAGGATCGCAACTGATCAATGAAAATGTACTTGAATGTGTTATCTATCTCTCCACTCCGCTCTCTCTTCCCCTCATGATCTGTACTCGTGGTGCACCCACTCGGGGCTAAAAAAACAAGCAAAAAAAATACCCAAGATGGATACATGGAACTTTTCTCTTTTAACTTTTTGATGGTGGTTGTTGATGAGGTTGTCCGACGAAAGATGTTTTTGTAATGTGTGTGTGTTTCCCGGTAGTCAGTATATATCAATTCAACTGTTTGTTTTTGATATGGTCTTGTCTGTGTGTGTGTGTTGTGTTGGCGTCTGAGAAGGCCGACTCGACTCGGAACAAACGAAATATCAAACAAAAATATCGAAACAGCTGAGCCATCATGGCCGATGACATGGTGAGTACCGCCTCTTCCTCCATCTCATTCTACCCGCTCACTCACAGTATCTGGGTTGGCTGTAGTCTCGAGCTCTAGAGCCAAAAGAGAGCTTCCAATCGCCCTTCTATTTCTTTCCTCCCTTGGTCACCCAACGTCGTTCATTCTGTCTGGGATTCTTGAAGCGCCAAAGGGTTCGAAGGGTAAGCAAGCAAGGATCTCTGGATGGAATACGAATGCCAGTCTCTGATGCGCCCTTCTCTTCCTGTCTATGGGGAACAGGTATTGGAGTTCGGCTGTGGTGAAGGTACGCTGCTTGGACTATTGACGAATCCGGCCAGCTGTCTGGGAGAATTCCCATGCGAATCGGACATCGAGTATCTGGGCAAGGAACAGGCGAAAGCAGAGGATCCGCTAAGAAAGGAAAGGCTGAGGAAGATTGGAGAGCTCGTCAAACAGATACCCGAGCAGGACTACTACCAACGAGACCTTCATCTCGAGCTGCTCATCGGTCTCGACCTGGATCCAGATGGCCTCCGTCGGGTCCAAGAGTCCATTCAGCTCATCAACCAACAACCTCAGCCAGGCCGTTTTCAGCTCAACTCCCGCTGGGAGACTCTCAGAGTAGAACTATGGTCGGGTGACCTGTCCTTGAATAACGACCGATTCAAAGCTCTGGAGTGTGTGGTGATGAGTGAGGTGATCGAACATCTCTTCCCCGACCAATTCGAGCGATCGATCCCTCTTATCTTCGGAAGCTACCGTCCACAGTCGATTCTCATCACCACACCCAACCACGAGTTCAACCGATACATCGATCAATTCTCTTCTCCCGAATCCAAGACTTTACATCGCTTCCTCGACCCCACCGGTCGTACCGATCGCTACTTCCGCGACTCCGATCACAAGTTTGAATGGACCCAGACCGAATTCATTGATTGGTGTAAAGCCGTGGCGTCACGCTATGGATACGATTACGAGATTAGCGGGTGCGGCTCATACGTCAACTACTTCCGACAATCCATCAACCCCCTTTCACAGGCCGAACAACAATCTCTTCCAAAGTCCACCTTACCCGTACCCGAATCACCAGAAGGATTCTTTGCCACTCAATGTGTAATCTTTAAAAGGGGAGAAGGAGAAGAAGGAGAAGAAGACGAAGAAGAAAAGAAGAGGATTAGAAGGGAGGAAGAGGACAAGGGGGACGTAGAGGGAAGACACGAATTGATAGGAGTTGAAGAATTTCGGGCAGACGAAAGTGTAGGGCAAGAAGGCCTATCATCAACAAAGCCACTAAGCGGAGAGATCCTAGAGCTGGTCAAACGATACCTGATCTCGAGCGGCGAAGACCGAGTGAGATTTCGAGAACTGTGGATCTGTCAACCGAAGATCGCCCGTCTATGTGCCGGCCATCCGGTCCGTCTCTTCGTCGCTTTCGCAAACGAACTTGGGTGGCTGCTTTCGCTCGACCCCGCCGCTCTTGATCCCCTTTGCCCCCTCACTGGTATCGACGCTATCTGGATTCAATGGCTTATTTTCCCTCATTCCAATCACTTATCTTGAATCCCCCATCATTTCTCTTTTATTTTCTTCTCTCATCCTTGATACTATCTTCACTTCTTCTTGTACAACTAATGACATCGTCGCCTCACTCACATCCACAACATCTGTCTGTTGTCCATGTAAACAAACAATCATGGAAGTCATCATAGCTTACAAAAAAATATTACTCATTCGGAAATCCTTCTCCATTTCTCATTTACTCATGAAGATGAATGCTCTTAGGGTATTGCTAGTAGTCAGTCAATGAGCCCTGATTTACCTTGGTGTATAGTAAAGAAAAAGGTCTGTCCTACTGTGAATGTGTGTGTGTTTCATTTTTGTGGAATGTTATCTGTTAATGGTGATCATTTTTTTACCAGCTAGCTCACTGCCAGCATAATTGGCTGGGTTGAGGGCATCCCAGTTTAACTAGGATGGAATTAGAAGAATTTTAAAGAAAAGAAGAAAAGAAATTAATTTTTTTTTAGAAGATGATGCAAGAGCTGAAACAGAAGAGGAAAGGGAAGAAAGAGTATTAACTTATTTAAACTTGGTTGATTTAAAATGATGAAAATAGCAATAAATACAAGGTGGGTGTATGTAAATATACCTTGGATTGAAATTACATCATGTTGAAAGCAACCAAGTTTGAATTGGTGAAGTCCATCCCAGCTCAACTGGGATATACTGAACCCAACTCATTATACTTGTGAGGGATAGATAGCTGAAATATGGGCCATATACAGTGTACCCAAAAGCTTGCAACTTTTTGTTGCTAAAAAAAATGTGCACGGCAAACAAATATGAGTTGGACAAAAGTCCGTGCACGCTAAGAGCATCTCCACCATGGGTGCTAAATCCAGGTGCCATCCCAAATTTAGCACCCCAGCCTTGATTTAGCGCCTCCATCAGAGGTGCTAAAGCAACCTCAAATTTGAAAAGGGAGCTATAGCATTGCTATAGCACCCGCGGTCAAGCCTGTCATTAAAATCTATATGAACCTTGACCACCTTTCACATCACTCCCCTCAGAGCATATTTAACTTTTAGCAACCCAAGCTGAAAATCAGCACCCACCCGGGGTGCTACTATAGCTCCGAAGCTAAAAAAAGCCAGACGGTTGCTAGATCTAGCAACCATCTGGCACCTGTGACAGCTCCTGACATAAACCACATTTTCTGGTGAATCCTGTCTGACACCCAATATGGATCTGAATATGGCAACCTCAGTTGGGTACCAGTCCACCCCGGGTTGTTATTGCAAAAAACACAGGTGCTACATCTGGGCTTTAGCACCCCAATTATAGCTCCTCGAGTGTAGATTCTCTCAACTCCACCATTTCCAAACCACATGGGCTGCCAAACTAGCACCCTGTGGTGGATTCATCACTTGGTTTTGGTTGATAAAGGTGTGGTGCAGTTGCCAAACTCCAAGATATAGCAACCAACCACATCTCCTGCGGTGGAGATGGTCTAAGACCGCTGGTTTCACCACTACCCACCCCTCAACCCCTCCGTCAACCACTACCACCATCTCAAACAACCACATCAATCAATCCAATCAAGTAAGTATTCCTGCTTTCCTGTTCTAGGACAATGAAACCAAGAAATCAAAATTTCCTTTTTTTATTCAGTGAACTCAACCTTTCTGGACTTATCAAACAGCAACTTGGGCTCCGAATTGGACTTCTTGATCAACGAATGGTTCCATCATCCACAAACACCACCAGAAAAACAACATGTACATACCAATGTTGTTTGATGGGACCACCTTTCTAGTGGAAAAGCAAAGCCCCAGGTGTGCAGTGTTTTTTGAGTGACTGGACAGCAACCCTCCATTGGTGAAAAAGTCAATACATTTGGGTTATCTGAAACACCAAATCACGTTGCCTCAACTCCCAATGGAGCTCCATCCAATTCTCATGGAAACTGCAACATTCCACCATCTGATACATGAGTGGTAACTCAACCCAAACCTTGTCAAATCCAGGTCAATCAAAGGTACTGATTGGGATCAAATTCACTTTTCATACTCCTGCTGCTACTCAGCCACCTCAGAATCCTCACAAGCAAAGATTGTCTTTGACTCCAGTTTATCCCCGGACTGACAAAGTCACATCTGAGGCCCGGAAAATTGATTGTCAATTGGCTGACAACCAATAGCAATATAGCAATCTTCAAGCAAAAGGTAATTAATTTCATCAATACTGTTGAAAACCTTTCACTGGGACACTACACTCAGGGCCAAGAGCAAGATGGCAACATTTTCTGGTATGTTGTCGTCCCTCATGGTGGGCAGCCCTCTGCTAATCACAAGAAGCGGCTGGAAACACCACAAACCTTCTCTGACTTTGTCCAACTTGCCGCAATGACACCTGAGAGCCAAAAAAATAATGGTTGCTTGGTCCAGAAGGACCCAAAGGTCTCAGTGCAGGTAATTAATCCTACCAGATTGATCAGTCTTGCTTTCAATGCTGACCAAAGCTCCATTTTCTTCCAGAGAGAATTGGTGTACAACCATCTCAGCTGGAATCATGGTGGTAAAAGCACCCCTGCTCCATTGGTGGTAGCTTCCAAGGGTGCACAGTTGTTCAGCAAATTTATGTGTTGAATGAGCCTGGCAAAAGGCACACTACGAGTCACAAGAAGATAGTCTATGTCAATCCAGAAAACTTGTCTGAGTACTTTGTTTTGACCTTCCAGGCTTCCCCAAGGTGGATTCCTGGGCCCAAGAAATGGTGAGTTTTGATGTTCTTTCCATCTCTTCACACTCATTCACCCATCATCATGTGTCTTTTAGAGGGCCAATCCAAGTGTGGTCACCCTTACCGCGCCATCAAAGTCATCACTTTTTGTGTTCAAAATGCAAAACAACTTGCAGACTTTGTCTGCTCCAGCTCAATCCACTTCAGCATCAATTAAAGGCAAACCAAATCCTGCTACTGTGCCAGCTCCACCACTCCCACCCACTCGAGTTGCTCCAATGGCATGTTCAAATCACCATGCTGTAGGATATCACTGGCCATATCCACCGCCAATGGACTACCTATCAAACCCAATGAACCATCTTCCCCCAAACTGGATGCCCCAAGCCACCCAAACAACGCTCCCTAGCAACTCTCAGGCTGCAGAACAGGCTAATTCCACACAAACTCTTACCCCACCTTTGGACGACTCAAGTGTTCTTGCGGATTCCCTCACATTTGCCCATGTAGAAAACAATTCAAATCAAATACAAGAGGGTATCACTAATCTTGGAATCACTCACTGGTCAACATGCCACGGAGCTTCTCAATGCCGGAATGCCCCCAGGGCCCGCTCAAGCTCTGCCAAAGGCATCCAAAAATTGCACCTCTCACTTAAAAAAAAGGTTAAATACTTCCCCTGAATTTCTCTCTCTCTACTTATATCAATGATGAAAAAACACAAAAAAAGCTCGCTTCCTCAGCAGTCAAAAAAACTAAACAATAAAGCTTTCATTTTCTTTCTCTTGCTTTGTGTTTGTAATAAAAGATGAACTACAGCTAGTTCAACTCTTTCTCAACTATTTTTTATGTTATATCTGGGACTGTTTGATCTCTTCTCTTCTCTATCCTTATCAGTTGTTTGTACCTATCAAATCGAATCTTCACATGTCATTTTTAATTCATAATATTTGTTGGCTTGTTACAATCGTGAAAACTGAGAGATCAAAAAGAAGAGAAATGCACAGAAAGGAATCATTATATTTGTAACAAGATTAGAAATGGAAATATGAAAAAACTACAACTTTTTCTCAGTCAAGATAGCCACACACTGCAAAAAAATCTGCTTCAACTGCCAGCAGTTGACATGCAGTAGCTTTGATTTTACTCTGGTCTTACTCAGACTTTAATAAAACGTTACTTTGGTGCATAGTGACTGTGCATGATGCACAGTCACTGTGCATCTCAAATAAAGTTTGAGTAAAGTTGGAATAAGAGTTGAGCAAAATCAGAGTAAGCTGCATGTCAACTGCTGGCAGTTGAAGCAGATTTTTTTGCAGTGACAGCGGCAAAATAGGCTTCTCACAAGCTGAGGGGTGAATATAAATTGATCAAATGCTTGGATTTTCTCTCCATCATTTCCACCACTCAATAATCCTGTACTTGCCTATGCTTAATGATTATTCCCCATTCCAAAATGAGGGCTTACATTGTTGTCTTCCCATTTGATTGTTTCACATTCCTCAGAAGTCCCTGGCACCAAATTAGGCCCCTTTTATAGCAGTATTTCATCTGTTCATCTTTGAAATACAAATATTACTTAGTTCTGAGTTCATATAGAGAGACGTGCTCTGTTTGAGACTTCTCTTTTGTTCATCTAAGTCCCTGAGCTGAATCAGCTCTTGAAGATTTAAATCACTTGCTTTATCTCTCCAAGGCATTAGGCCACAAATCTTTCAACACTTTCCTCCCTCATCAAATTAGGCCACAAGTCTTTCAACACTTTCCTCCCTCATTAAAATTCGATTAAAGTTTTCAGAACATTTGAGTCCATTTCAGTACATATTGTTACATAATCAACCTCTGACCAATCAGCACACATGATTCAGAAATACATTTGGAAATCAAATTCTGATCAATCAGGATACATGGTTCAGCTTCATTGACAGCAAAGATAACTCAATTTATGCATCATGTTGAAAATCAACTTGACTCTCCTGTATTACCACTCTCAACTCAACTCTATCTTGTCTCACCACTCAATTCTCTTCTCTTGTCAAACCACTCCTTCTATCAAATCCAATCCTATCCATTCCTCTTCTCAAATTCTGATCCTCACTCATCTTCTGAAATCCCTTTCCTTTCTATTTGCTTGTCCTTCCTCCTCGCTCATCCTCACCCTTTCATCTCAAATCAACTCAATCCTCATCCATCTCATCTACAACTCAAATTCTGTTTCTTCCCCAACCCATTTTGTTCGACATCTTTCCCTTCCTCGTCTCTCATTCCCATTTTGCTCCTCCCTCATCCGATCTCCACCATAAATACTTCCCTTGACACATCAACTCAAAGACTCCATCTATCATCCTCTTTACCATCAATATCGATCAAATCCTTCACCTTCAACTTGCTTCCTATCCTTATTCTCATTGACACATCACTCAACCTCCTTCTTATCAATCTTCCTATCTTCCATCTTCCCTATCGAACTCACTGTCTCAAATCTTCCTTATCCCATTCTTATTTCTCTCATACTCCTATCTCTTATCTTAATTTGATTACTTCCAATTTGGTGAGAAAAGACTTGTCGACTCCTCCTTTGTTTCTTCCTTGTTTACTAATCTCTCTTACTTCTTTATTTTTTAGCTTCTCCTCCTGTGTTCTTAAAAATTGTGTTTAGTGTTGTCTTGCATCTTATATTCTTTAAAAAATCTTGTGTCTGGTTTTAAATATCACCGAATTTGAATACATGACCTGCATGAGGCAGTGCAGATACCAGATCTCACCCCTAGCAAAAATAGCTCAATTTATGTATGATCCTCATGAGACAGTGCAAATTGTTGAAATTTTGCTCTTCCATTGTCTCTTCATTCCTTCATTTCTTTTCATTCATTGTCTCCATCTCTTTTTCACTCTCATTCTGATTTTTTTCATTATCTGATCTCTGTCTTTTTTCACATTGTGTTTAGGCTTATTTCCTATCTTTGTTTCTTTATCAATCTGTCTTGTATCTCTTTTCGATCCGGTACTTTCATATTACCGCCCTTGCTTGATTATCTTATCTTGATTAAGGGTGGGCCCCGGCCACGGGTGATTCGGGTATACCCGGATATTTGACCCGGTCGGGGCGGATACGGGACTGGATCCAAGGCATTTTTACCCGACTTAATGCCCCGGGTGAATACCACAGGAGCTTTGAGAGAGCTGGTTGGGGACTGACCTTCTCTTGCACAGGCGTAATGAGAAAAAAAGTAAAAAAATAGTAGAACAAGGAAAGAAAAAAAAGTTTTACAACAAAAAAGCAAGATATGATATGGAAATTTAGTAAAATCTACATCAAATTTATTGTTTTTATCATTTCGGACATCAACTTGGTGCTTCCACTCTTGTTGTGAGAGAGCAAGGAATTACATGGCACATCGGTCTTGGGTGTAACAAATGTGCATCAGACCTTTTCATCGTTCGGCTCATGGACGGAGAACTGCCATACCCAGGAATTTTGGATGTTTTGAGAGGTGATTGGAGTTTTTGAGAGTTCTGGAGGTGGATCAGAAGTTTCAATGGAGGGGGGGGGGGGCTTTTTTTGACATAAGGAGTGGCTCGATGTAGTTTTGTAACACATTGAAGGGATTCTTGAAGTTTGAAGGGGAGGAGGAATCAAGGATATCTGGATTGATCTAGTATCCTCAGGGCTCCGGGCCGGCCAAAAAAAATACCCGGGGACAGGGTTTTTTCCCCTGATACCCGCCGGGTATGGCTCAGGACTAGTAATTTCAATACCCGAGAGCAGGTATTGCCCCAGGGTAAATTACTAGGAGAGTTTGGCGCCCTTGGGTATCACCCGGGGCCTGTTATGTCAAAATATGTTCTTATTTATATTTACATATATTTTTATACTCTTATATTTATAAATACATGTTCTTTCTATTTCTATAGTTTATTATGTTCTTATTTACTCATCAACCAAACTATGTACTTACACACCACTACTTATAGTTTCTCAAATCTCAGAAATATATTTTTCCCTCGGGGGAGTTTTCTTCATCTTAATCTTCAGAATATAGGATACACAGCTCTACAGGGCCCACCCTTAATCTTGATTGACTTCCTTCTCTCGCCTCTCTCAATTCACATGTTCAATATCTTTCTCTTGTCTCCCTCAAAATACATATAAACTCTTTCCTTTTCCATCTTCTCATTGATTATCCACTTCAATCCACTTCCATCCACTTCTATTCCTCAAACATCATCAATCTCAATCAACAATAACTTCCCTTCTAATTATCGACTATGCTCACTTTTCCCATCAACTATCTTACCCTGAATCCTGATCAATTGACTTTGTCACCTCATTGTTATCTTAAATTCTTCATCCTTTGTATCCCCAACTCTCATTGACCAAAATATCCCAATTCCCATTCAGTGAGAAAAGAAATAGTCATTGTGAAAATACTTCTCCTCTTCCCTCCTCACTTGTACTAACTTCTTTGATTCTTTTAGTCTTCTTCTTGTGATTGTCTCTCTCAACGTCATTAGTGATCATGTTGGTGGTAATTCTTTTTCCTTATTGTTTTCTTATTTTATTTTGATCTAACTTGTTTCTTTTTAGTCTGGTTTTTGATTCAATTATCACAGAATTTATTTACAAATGAAAAGTTCACACCAGCTAAAATGCCTCAAGCAACCTTACACCAGCAAGAAAGCCTCATATTTTACTATAAAATGGGGCTTTTTCTCCTCTCTCAGTATTCATTCAGGCATGAGTTCACACCCAAGTAGCCAGAAAGTCACTAAATAAATTTCTCATGCACCAATACACACTTAGTGTGATCTTGATCAGGCAGTCCAGTAAGTTCTTTCATATATTAGGAAGCAAGATCTGTGCTCTCAATTAAATATTAAGAAAGAGGGAATAAAATCCTTAATATTTAACATCATCATCATCAGGTCTTTTTTTTCATATATAAAACAATATAAACTTATGAAATTTATCTCTGAAACATTTTATCTATCATCAGCCAACTCAGCTATCTAACCAATTCAACTAACTGAGTTTCATTCTTACTTATCTTGTGTACTTCCCACACACACAATTTCCACTCAAGAGTTAGTTTTTATATTTTTAAAAGTTGATTGAAGTCCAATAATATATTGCTACACTTAGCTTTCTCTAACTTTAGCTTGCCACAACAAATAAATGAATTGTTGTGTTAACTCTTGTGTAGTACATAGAGGGGCAGGTCTTTCAAACCATCTTCTCAAAATAAAAATTATTCTGGTCCAAGTTGGAAAATTGGGCACCACTTTTAGACTGGTTACACTTGAAAACTTTTACTCATCAAGTCTAAGATCAGTTCAAATTCAAAATATCTGTGAAAAATTCTTGACAAGTGTTACACAAGTGGTGTTAAATTTACCAACTTGAACCGGCGGGCTATTTATATATGTATCCCAAAGTCTTTTATGAAAGCCCGTATTCTTAAACTTACTAGTTATCTTTGTTTTCAGCTAGCATATGTATGTTCACGCTGAAAGATGTGAAGCGAATTAGGCCCTTTGGGGGGTTCGATTGCTTATGTAATCAGCCACTCAAACTGAACCTGGATTTATTTGTTTTTGTAAAATCAGAAAACTCAAAAACAGAAAACAACGACGAAAGATGAAACTGTAGAACATCGACTACTCAGAAACAACCATGTCTGACAACCAGGAAGCTCAGGATAACAACCACAACAACAACTCCTATCGGACCCTCAACGTTCGCGACGCACTCAGCTATCTCGATCAGGTCAAAGTTCGTTTCCAAGATCAAAACGATGTTTACAATCAATTCTTGGACGTCATGAAACTCTTGTCAGTCAACTCACACTTGATTTCTACCAAACTATCACATCTGTTCACTGATCCAAAGGGAATACTACAGTAAGACCCAGTCGATCGACACTCCAGGCGTGATCGAAAGAGTATCAACTTTATTCAGAGGCTATCCCTCACTCATCCAAGGCTTTAACACTTTCCTACCACCTGGATTTCGGATCGAGTGCACCTTGGTCAGGAGAACCTCATCCAACTCTGAAGAAGCTGATTTGGTCACCGTCTACACTCCTGGAGAGATCACCCACAAAACCAGCCTCTTTCCCAGGGACGGTAGTCCAGCCACCATCCTCACCGATCGCGCCCTTGGATCTTTACCTCCTGGTTGGACTCACGTCCCGGCTGATCTTCAATCACTATCGGCTATTTCTGCCGATCCCACCTCAACCGCCGAAACCACCTCGAAAAGCTCTACTAGCAACGTCTCCCTTACCGAGCCTGCTATCATACCCCCCATCTCTGACCAGCCCAAACCCAGTCAATCAGTCCACTCAAGGTCTTTGAGCTCTACAATCGAAACATCAAATCTATCTGTCAATTCTTCTATCGTCGAACCCCCCGCCCTACCCACCAAGTCTAACAGCTGCCGTCAGCGATCCACTACCCCACCCACCAATCAGGAACAACCCAAAATCCGCTCGCAGAGTGTCACTTTACCCCAACACAGCCATGACTCAAACAAGAGAGATCCTATCTGTCATCCTTGCTCCTCCTTAACAAAGCCCGCACCGTCAACCTTACTCAATGATCCTCGTTCTACCAGTCCCGGCTTACTATCTCGAGGTTCGTCCATCACTGTTCAATTTCTAACTTCAAGCTCTTGATTATTTATTGACTTTTAGAAAATTGTTGCATTCTTATCAGGTCAATCACCTGCTATTGATGGCTCAGCCGTCGATCCAGTCATCAATCCCCGAGTGCCTACTCCTACTCCTACTCCTACTCCTACAACCGATTATCAGGTATCATCCAGACCCGTCGTCCATCCCATTCAATCCAATCAAAATCTACCAAATAATCGGAATTACATACTCGATCCAAGTAGCACCTCTAAGCCGGCCATCGCACCTGATCTCACAGATCCCAACAAGTTAAAACCTCCTCAACCCAAACCCATCCGTCCAAATCCAGCCCTCATTCCAGGCCTTCCCCAAACTCAGCCCAATCTCAACAGCAAACCGGTTGAGTTTAACTATGCTATCAATTATGTCAACAAAATCAAACATCGGTTTATTGATCAGCCGGAAATCTATAAAACTTTTTTAGAGATACTCCAAACTTACCAAAGGGATGGAATGCCCATTGATTCGGTGTGTTTGTGTTCACTGTCGACCACTTTTGATTACTTCGAAACGCAATTTGCTTAATCATCGCGACCTCAGTCAAGCGGCTTACTCAAGAAGCCTTTTCTTTTGCTTGTGTAGGTGTACGTCAAGATCACCAAGTTGTTTTCGAATGCGGTTGACTTGTTGGATGAGTTCAAACAGTTTTTGCCCGATTTAAACGCGAGTACTGCCGCGGGACAAGTTTCAAAATCACCATTCTCACTACCACCCTCCAAGACATCTTCGTCTAACAACCCACTGCCGCATACCTCACCTCATTCTTCACAAGTGACCAGTTCTGCTCGTCAACCTTCTCTTGAAAAGCAGAACAATCCACAATTCCTGCCTTATCCTCAGCCTCTCAGCCATGCCTCAACACCTTCAAAACCGAATCCCAGGGCGACCTCAGATACATCAAGACAACATAAGTCACATCTTTCCCTGCAGAACAACCTGTCAACAGATCCTATTCATGACTCAGTAGGCCATCCCAGTAAAATTTCTCCCTCTCGTTCTCAATCCACCAGCAAGCTCCATTCCAACTTAGTTCGCGTCGCATCTCCTGCCTCATCAATGATTCTCGATCCTCAAGTCATTTCGAGTACAACT
The DNA here is from genome assembly GCA_001624995.1 of Puccinia horiana. NCBI lineage: Eukaryota > Fungi > Basidiomycota > Pucciniomycetes > Pucciniales > Pucciniaceae > Puccinia > Puccinia horiana. Next base: position 447,113 of record LWDY01000018.1, read on the forward strand.
AGTGATTCTCTGGATCCAAAGGTCGTAAACATTGCTCCGTCGAACGCGCAACTTAGTGCACACATGGGACCATCAAATAATGGATTTGCCGCCAGTAGTTCGCCAGCTAGAGCTTCTGCTTCGCACCTCGTCTCATCCACATTGCCCGATTCCCTCCCACCTCACCAAAAAAGGTTGTTAGCCAGCCCGGCAAACCCAATCCTTGTAGACGACGACTTTCCAGGACCTCCCAAAAAGAAACGAGCTCTGGGAAATGGCAATTCCGAAGACCCTAGTCTACGCCCGGCCAAGGACCCGCCTGGCCATTCAACCGAATCTTATCAGGCTGCTTTCCTTCCGGATGACTTTGTCGCGAAGAAAATCAAGCGTTCGAAATCCAAGACGAGTGCGAGCGCTGAGTCCATGCCTCCTGCTGTCACCAATGAAGCCGTACAGCATAGGATTGCCACCTACCTCGAGCAGTACCGCTCATCTCAACCAGAGTCGCACGATGCGGCAAACAATGATTCGGCGCCACAAAATTTTGCCACGCCATCAGAACCGTATAGGAATCAACCCCAGTCTTTGCCCCATCAAGTAATAGATCCCTCAATTGGCGGTTCATCAGCTTATATTCACCCCCACTCACAGCTGGTTCAAGATCCACACCTGGGAAGTTCAAATTTACCGGGTTACTCAACTTGTCAACCTTCATATGTCGAAGCCCATGATGCGATGGGAGGTCGTACACTTACCAACACCAAGGAAGTGGTACTGTTTGAGTCAATACGCAAGTTTCTCAATGATCAAGATACCTGGCTAGAATTTCTCAGGGTGCTGGACCTTTACAACCGGTCCATCATCGATTTCAAAACTCTGTTGGATCGAGTATCAGTGTTCATTGGTGATGATGACGAACTATTGGAGGACTTCAAAGGACTGGTTGGGTATGACGTCAAGAACGATGGCTTAGTCGAAGGCGAAGTGTGGGAAATCAAAAATCGGGACATAAGAGAGCGCGACAAAGTCGATGCGTCAACCATTCAGAAAGAGTACGGCCCAAGCTACAAGCGGCTACCACGTGCGGAGATCGATTTGGCATGTTCCGGAAGAGACGAGCTATGTTGGAGTGTCTTGAATGATGAGTACTTTGGGGCAGCGAAATTTGGAACCGAGTCTGGTGGACCAGGCCATCGGAAGACCAACTTTGAAGAAGTGGTTGCAATGACTGAGGGCGAGCGAGCGCATTTCTCTTACTGGCTGGAATGCATCAGTCGGACGATCGGTCATCTTGAATGCTTACGGGCTCGGATAGATGGGATGGAAGATCAAGACAAGGCGAGCTTTACTCTTGGGGATAACCTCGGCGGAAAAAGTCCATCTATCTACCATCGCACCCTTCGCAAGGTTTATGAGAGCAAATACCAAACTAGTATCCTGCCTTACTTGCGGGATTATCCAGCAAATACTATCCCGATCGTCCTTCGTCGGTTGAAGGAACTAGAACTGAGTTGGAAGTCTGCCGAATCCCAATGGAACCTGATCTGGAGAGAGGTGGAACGAAAGAACTATTACAAAGCTCAGGATCATCAGGTGATCGCGTTTAAGTCTAACGAAAAGTCATTACTCAAAGGTCAGAACTTGTTGAAAGAAATTCACGACTTGAAGAAGAACAAAAAGGTTTTGATCTGTACGGTGAGTATCAAAGATGAAGAGAATCGCCGAGATCTTTCCAAAAAAGCAGAGCCCTGTTTAAACTCTCCTTCACAAATGGACATAGACAAGGAGTCGGTCGAAAACCAATTACCACCAGATCCACCAGATAAAATCGAGATAATCTTGGAAAGCAAGATACCTGGAAAGATTGACCGAACACCTAACCCCACCAGAGCGACTCATCAAATCGAACTCGGATTCCAAGACATGGACGTATTCTTTGATGTGCTGAGGATCATCGTCATGGCCCTCGATCGGTCAGCGCTTTCGAATCCAGAACGAAGGCGGATTGATGAATCACTTCGTACGTTCATTCCAACAGTCTGGAACATCTCAGCCACAGAACTAGAGAAACAGATCCCGATAATCTACGATGATGATTCGAGTGAACCGAGCGAATATGGTCGACCCACTCAACCGAACCAGGATTCAACGGCAAACCAACAGAACGTGTTGGACCAGAAGGGGATCCAAACCCTGACCGAAGGTCTATTGAAGATTCAGACAAACCAGGAATCCAGAAGAGCCCGAATTCAAAACCTCGACACTCCCATGTCCTCCCCTCAACCGTCCTACCAGCCCACCCCTGCCGAATACGTCCCCAATACTCTCTCACAGCCTGCTTTCAATGAGCCCAACGAAGCGTGCTTCACTGGGTTGAAAAAATGGACTAAGCTTTCTATTATCGAAGATCTTTCGGATGCGTCGAATGACTCGAGCGGTGGGCATCCGGTTGATGGACGAATTGGACGATGTTACAACCTCTTTGGATCATCAACTTTCTACTTATTGGCACGGTTACTGCATGTAAGTTTTTTTTTCGATTTCTTTAGCCAGGAAAACAAGAAGTTGACAAATTAACTTGTGTGGTAATTAACTGTAGACACTTTACATGAGGTTGATCAAGTTGAAGACGATCGGGATCGAGTTAGGGAAGCAAAAGCCAAGATGGAGACGGATCAATCCAGTGGCGATCGAGTTAGGCCAGAGCCACTTGATCATTGGCTTGGATGACCATCCAAATCCTAGCTCACAACTCTATCCATATTGTTTGGACCAGCTGTCTCGTTACTTCGACGGTGAAATAGACTTTAATTCCTTTGAAGAAGCCATTCGAGTGGCTTTTCCTAGAGATGGATATCTCTTGTCGACGGTTGATAAACTAACAAATTCTATACTCAAACAAGTTGAGTATTTCTTTCATTCCCCCCTTGAATTGTTGAATTTTATTTATTTTGCCTACATCTTTTCTATCTTCAGTTTGCGCAAATCCATCAAGAACCTAAAAATAAAGAGCTGTTGAATTTGTTGAATCGAGAACGGAATCTTAACTCGATCAGTCCAATCGCTCAAATCTCTTACCGACATCAAGCCCAATCCATTTTGGAAGAAGAGGAAGGTGAACTGTATCGCGCTGAATGGGTGAGTTGAACTTTTTTTCCCTCCCTTTTGTTTTCTTTGTAAGCTGAAACAAAGAAACTGATGCCAGATATCTCATTTCCCTTTGAGAAAACAGCACCCCGAAAGAATGTCATTGAGTTTTCAGATTTTGAATGAAGGAGAGCCAACGTTCGAAACAAAAACGGCCACGGGAAGGTTGATTCATTACATGGACACATATGAATTTGAAACAAGTACTGAGTTGATTGACACATCGAAAGTTCGAAGACCGTTCCTGAGATCCAATCTGATAATTGAGGATCAGTCTGAGAACGAGGAGAATGAAGCGGAAGAGAACCACAAGAACAAGACAGATGGGGAAGATAGCGGAGAAACTGATGAGGCAAAGAGGGCCAAGCGGATGAACCGACAAGTGATGATCAATGTTAATCAGATCCCACTCTCGATTGACCGACGAACGTACAAGCTCAAGTTCAACGATCGAAGGCGAAGGACGCACATCCATGACCAGACAGATTCGAAACCGACTATCAACGTCGATCGACCCTCTGACCTCCTCTTCGTCAAAGACTTGAGTCGAACCCATCCTCCTCTTCCGTCCTCTGAGATTATCAATCTTCAGGCTCGTAAGTTCCAGGCTTGGTTGGACAATCGTCTGTGCGAATTAAACGACCTTCATCCTCCTCCTTGAACTTCCTTCCTCTCTCTCATTCATTCCTTTTCTTGTTTGACAGTTTTTGTTTGTTTTCCTAATTTATTCTTCCATTTAATATTTATTTACCTCCATTGACTCATTTCCCCCCCCCCCTCTCTTTAGTGTTGTAATTTTCCTAAATTGTCTTCCGATTCTTTCCTCACTCTTTCTAGATTAATTTCTTTTGTTTGTTTTTCCCCCCTGCTTTGATTCCTGTTGGTGATGTGTGTGTGCATGTAAGTTGAATGTATGTGTACAGTTTTTCTTCGTTTATATTTGCACTTTATAATGACAATGCGGAGCCGTTACTCATTCACAACAGAACTCAAGCTGACTTGTCATCACATTTACTTTTTTTGAGATACATATTAAAAGTGGATGAGACATACTAGTGGGAGCACCAAATTCGGTGGATTACTTGGTTTGGTCCCACTATCAATTGCGAGTAAAAAAAAAAAGAGATTTTCCCATTCTTTATTAAGTGATACTTCCTAATTTGGTTTGGTTTGGACGTGCCTAGAGTAGCACTTTGTTTATAACTTAGCCATTTTCAGAGAACCAAAACAACAATGATGGAGGTGAAGATTCTTTTTACAGAGGGCTGTAAATAACCTCCAGTGATTCCCAGAGTATATTTAAAGAAGCGATTTTAGGGGCACCGGTGCGCAAGCCGACTTGAATGATTTTCTCGAATCAGTAACCAGCATGTAAATACCAGTGGCGTACCCAGACTTGGCTTGAAGAATTTTCTCATGATGGGTTTCAATTATAAGTCTATACATATCTTATCCACACAGGCCTAGCACTACGGGTCCATCTGGGCTGATGAACCCCGGCAGAGCTCTTCTTCCAAAAGCCTCGAGTTTCGGGAGAGATATCAAATGTTTCTTTTGTTGGGACTTAATACTTGATTAGGGCATGTGGATGTAAATTGTAACTATATTTAAGAAAATGGATAAAGTCCTTAACAAGATCTAAGATGACTGACTGCTGTGTTATAAATGTAAACGACCCTATAAAATCTGGGTTTGGTGGTAACAACGTCTGATGGTGTAAAATAGAAACCTTTTATTTTGATATGTTAACTAGAAGAGAAAGTTTGCTTTGAGAGGTTAGGCAAAGGCTGCGAACAATTCACACCACCCACACATAAGGATGTTATTAATAAAAAAATATTTAACTAAACTAGAGACCGAACCAACATAAATTTTGGCAGCCGATGATGAAATACTAAAAGATTAATATATGGACCTACGAAAATCTATGGTTAATTTTTCTATACATAATGTGATCTCGATGTGATCATGAACTTGAAATTTATTTTGGATAGGTAGTTTTCAAGCAAGAAACGGCATACTAGTCTCGACGAGAGTTGTCCAAAACCCAGCGTCAAACCGGGTACAGAGGGAAGGAAGTCGTGGGTCTTAAGTGAGGTAGGTATCCAAGGCGGCCTGACTGTTCAGGTAATCGATCTGTTCGGTTCTCCAATCGTCTTGAATCAACTCTCCATTAATAATCTTCTTGTTGAAGCGCATAACCCTTCTTGCCCGCGGCGTATAAGCAGGCCAATCGTCTGTTTGCAAAATGAGGAGACCCCTATATCAGATTTTCTTCTCTGCGTCTGTTGGACATAATACTTCCACGATCCTGTCACCAGGAACATAGCCACATTCATCGAGGTTTAAAGAAAGGTTTCGAAGCACTAACCGCCTGGATTAAGTTCATACACAAAGCTAATATAACGGTTCCTAATCCTTTCTGCCAAGGCCCTTGTTTCCTTTATCTCGGAAGCCGGCAAGTCTGATTCGTCCACATTGCCGAAAATCAAGGGTAATTCCGAGGTATGAGAAACTGTAGACCGATCATTGTCAGATTTAATCTGGCGCGGCTTTTTCGGCCGTAATTGATAGTGGTGGAAGTCATGTAGAGAATTGCTTACCGCCGTCGTGGGGATCCTGATTTAATGCTGGCGGCCCGTCATAATAGTATACATATACTGGAGCATAAGGCGAGGCCTTGCAAGCCCATAACCTTTTAGGCGCTTGATAATGTAAGTCACCTAATCCGAGGAAAGAGCAAATGAGATTTTTTTTTTCACAAGAGAAGCAGAGACTTGGGTGACGTTCAAAAACTGCTTACCGAACCATGCAGCAAGCCTTTTGAAGATTGGAGGCAGACCAAAAGTGTTGTTTCCGGTGCCAAAGGGGGAGCCGAGTGATGGGTCGTCCGGATAAAGTATGGCAACCTTGCTGTAAACTTCGCTATCTACTTGCTCAAGGTCTAAGATCGAGCTGTTTGTCATATAGGAATACATAAATGCATCCGAGTCCTCTGATGTGCCATGGAAAGCCAGCGAAGGTCCAACGAGTGTACGTGTTCCTATTACAGATAAAATTAACTTGTTTTGTTTTTGTTTTTTTTGCGATGTAAAATAAAAATAAAAATTAAGGGACGTAAAAAGCAAATTACCTTCATCCTTGTTAGTCCCTATGAGCATCGGGACTTTCACAAAATGTCCGTCGGCCAGTCTTTCGGAAGGCCGTCTATCGATGATTGAGCCAGCTTTAGACGACGGTCCCCAAATGGAAACCTGGCGAGAAAAGGGCAACGTCCCTTGCAGTTTCAACGTAGCATTCAGGAGCACATTGTAGTCCAAATTTCTGAGGCATTCCAGTCGTTCGGCTGCTGTAGGAACGGATCTTCTTGATTTCTGGCGAAGCTTTGAAGTCTTCGGAGCATTACAACCGGTGCTATCCAGAAGAATAGTGTAAGGCATCCCCGGGCGATCGTAGACATGAACCTCGGGGACAGTGTGACTGGTGGTTTTGTTGTTTGTTGGGGAAAGATTGACATAGGTAAGCTCGACACACAATAATCTTGAAATATCACTGTAAACATACGAGGTGGGTGATCCAGAATCCATAATTGCAGCTCTGAAAAGTGTTGCACTAGGGGAGTCGTACAAATAGGTCACAAGTGTGGAAACTGCGATAGCCCCCGCACTCTGACCCCATAACGTGACTCTGAAAGAGGGGAAGAAAAAAGAGGGATTGTATGGGTCAAACCGGGGTTTTTTTTTTTTCAGTTTGATAATAAAAGCAAGTGAAAGAGATTTGGAAGAGCACCTACTTGTCAGGATCTCCTCCAAAGGCTTTGATATTGAGCTTTAACCATTTGAGACTCGTTATTTGATCTTTCAAGCCGACTTGTAAATCGTCCAACGGGAGATCATCCGAATTAAGCTGGTGGCAAAAATGTTAAATGCGTCAATATCATCTTTGGCTTGACAAAAGATTTCTCGTGTCTCAAGTGGCAAATTTACGCACGAATCCAAAGGAGTTCAGCCGATAGTTAATCGAAACAAATATTATTGGCTTGTGCATGTCGTAACTAGAACTAACAAGGACTGGTGGCCCCTTGTTTCAAGTTATCAAGGTCGTCGCCACAATTTTTTTTTTTTAAAAGGAAGGTTTTCAACATGAATGATACGTCCATGAACCCAGGTCAATTAGAAGGGTACATGAAAAGCTACAAACCAGCTCCATCTGTAGCGGCGCCCGTGCCATAGGTGTAGCCACCTCCATGTATCCAGACCATGACAGGTAAGGGCGAACTCGGATCTGCATTCGTAGGACGATAAACATTGAGGTAGAGGCAATCCTCTGAGATGTCAACCTCAGGCACCAACGGAGGATCAAAAGGGGTCTGAGGACATGCGTCACCAAATTCGAAAGCCTGCTGAAGTTTTCCGTCGTCCTCTTGATTTTTGTCATGCAATTCCGGGGCGCGAAAGCGGAGGTTACCTAGCGGAGGTTTGGCATAGCGCACTCCTAACCAAGTATCAACAGCATGTCGTGATTGGTTTGTGAATCCAATATATTGTCCCGAAGTTGTAGGGACAGTTAGCCGATTAGGTTGAGGTGCGCGTTTTACAGTATGGGTTTTCCGAGCCTTTCCGCTCGAGTTGGCGGCCTGCTTCACGGCCTTGTCATGGGAGAGGTTTGGTTTGAGGGACTTGTTGGTGGTCTTTTTTTGGGGGTTTTGAGCCGAAGTGGTCAAGTTGGGACTTTGCTGTGGTGCAACTGGAATTTGTTTCGTGTGAAATGTTTGATTGTGGCCATGAGGGGTATCTGAACTAAAGACTTGGCCGTGATGTTGTTGGGAAACCGGCCCGGAGGGAGATGTTAAGAGTGTGCCGAAAAGAACGTTAAGCGCAACAATCGTAGCGATAAGCCTCGGGAGGTTCACCACGACCCATGGAAACTTGATCGGAGGCATACCCCAGCTGCCGCAAAACGTCCAGCTTGCTCGGATGGTTTTTCTGTTCGGAAGCTAGGGATGGTAATGCTTAGAGCCAACTGAGAACTTACAAAAAGGTAGAGAGTAGAACGAAAATCCTAATCCGGCAGTCTCGGACGTGGAGTTCTGGTTGTTATTATTGATGAGGATAACAGTGGAGGACTTCCCGTCGCTTTTACAGCCCCTGTAGAGCCAGATTTGGAGCCCCTGTAGAGCCAGATTTGCAGCCCCTGTAGAGCCAGATTTGGAGCCTGTAATTTTAACAATTTCTCTTCCCGTCGCTCACAACACACCAGATTTACATCCACCCACCAGATCCAGTTCACCTCATCCTTTGACTTGATCGATTAAATGGCACATTTCATCAATTCTATCTTTTCAATTTACTAACACCTCTCATTCCAACAGCTCCATGGATCTTATCCTAGATATTGAAGCTACATGCAGGGATGAAGAAGACGATGATGCAGCGGCAGCAATCATTGCCTTGGCATTCACAGGAAAACCTGTCCATATTCGAACATTAAGAACATATCTAACCCGGATGGATCTTTGTGGAAATCCAAGATTCACTAGCGCCTGGAGTCATCTACAAGCAGTCGGGAACGATCGGGCCTTCATTACCACAATCGGTGTGGATGTTAGAACGTTTGAGGCTCTCCTGGAACCGTTCAGCATTGCATGGTCTTTGAGCACAATTCCTCGGCTCGATGTCAACCCCCTAGGTGCACCTCAGACCTCAAGACGATCCCTTGATTCTGCCGGTGGACTGGCCCAGCTCGACGATGGCGTCTTTTACCCTCCAGCAGATCTTTTCAATCACACGGGCCGTTTGCTCAAGGGATCTTCAGTTTGGACGAGATTGTTTGCTTTCGGTCCTCAAAAAACTTGACATCTCAAGAATAACTTGGCCCTCAACAGAAGATGCTTGCGCTCGATACAGTACTATGATTGAAAAAAATTTCCACTCCTAGTGAAGTGCTTTGCATTCATCGATGGCCTCAATCTACCGGTCAATGTTGCAGACGACGAGGAGTGAGTACATTTCATGCATCATTATTCTCTGACAAAACCTATTATTGATTTCAGGCTTCAGAACACATACTACAATGGGTGGACATGCTCGCATTATTGCAGCAATATCCTAACTTTTGCACCCAACAACACAATCTTACATGCTGTCCTTAACACTCCTGGCTCATGGCATGACTCGAATGTCGCTGCACAGCTTAATGAGAAGCTACTCCACGACACCCCACCTGGATACCGGGTGATTAGTGATACAGCATTTCCTCGCTGTACAGATCGGTTGGATTATCGCATCCTGGCACCAATGAAGCGTGGTGACCGACTTCCAGACAGTCCTAGAGCTTTCGCGCAGCTGAAAATACTCAACGAACAGCTAGTTTTGGCTCGACAGGCGGCAGAATGGGGGATGAGATCCATGCAAGGCTCATTTGGACGATTGAAGCTCCCCCTGCCAGCCTCAAACCACAAACTTCATGCACAGATCATTGAGCTCGCGGTTCGATTACACCAGGTCAGGTGTCGATTGGCGGGGATCAATCAAACACAGACTGTCTATCAGTCTGTTGAGAGCGACTTCCAACTGCTCGGTCAATCATTCCACAGATTCAACAGCAATGTCGAATAAGCCAATATTATAACAGCTGGCTTTGACGAGTGAATTTCATTTTAATATTATTATTTTTGTATGAATCAAACATGTTTGATTCAATTAAGAAGGAAAAAAGCAATTGAAACAAGACAGACGAGCGAGTTATTTTTTTTATCAAACAGATCTTTGATTCAATTGAGAAGGAGATCAAAATCTATTGAAACGAGACAGACAAGCAAGATTTTTTTTTTTGATCAGACAGATCGATTGCTTCAGAGCAGCATAAAGAGAGAAAAACACTAGTTTTTATTGAGCAATCACTTCAGTCAGAGATCAGAGGTATGATAGAAACAGGGGAGCAAGAAATATTCATCGGTTTTTTTTTTTTTTTAATCAAATCACCCAAGATCGATATTGATTTCTAAGAGCCGACTGTTTTCGTTAGAGGTCTGGGTCAAGTTGGATGTGACATTCACCCGCACCCGACGGACGTGAAGCTGAACCAGGTGGATATGCCACTGTTTGTCGGTTTGCATTGAAAATTGATCGACCGGAGAGCATCATCTGCAAACTACTCTTGAGAGACTGGATCTGGAATTTTTCTCTTGCAACGCATGCACATAACTCTGATCCTCCAAACGCAATTGAGTGTTTTTTTCACGAAGCTTCTTGATTGTTTTATTTGCTTCCCGGAGTTGCATCATGTAGAATTGACTCAATCGATTCTCGGAGTCACGCTTATCGCGTGTGGTCGGGTCAAAGAACAAGACAAGTGATTGCTCCAGGCTCATTGAAGAGTTCCCTGCCGACTTCGCACGAGATGAGGCAGCAGAGTTTCAAGGGCTGTTGTTTGAATTTGGATGCCCCCCTCGAGTAGATGTGGAGTTTCGAATCGGACCCGTTGCTGTTGCCAGGCAGTGAAAGATGAAGGGATTGGTGATGCTGACAAGTTAGTTGAGAGAGAAAGGTCCATGAGAGGTGTATGAGGATCGGTGCTACCTTGGTGAGATGCTGAATTCTGATCAGGGCCGGTCATAGATTCATCTGGGTGTGGGAGGTTGTTGCTGTCAGCAACTTCATCCATTTCTTCAGCATCCTTGGTTTGTGTAGCCAACCACCCTGGGAGCTGGGTGTCTTGATCTTGGTCTTTTTCTGGATTCTCTTCAACTGACATCAGGATTGGGGCACAGACCCCATTTCTTGAATCAATAAGAATTGTCAGCTAATTTTCAACCAAAAAATAAGAAAGAAATCCAAAACTTACTGGTTGTTGTCACTCTCAACACCATCAATCATTGCAAGCAACAACATGTGCACCAGCTTCCATGGCCTTTGCTGTGGCATTGGCCTCACAGACATATAGGATGAACAGTCCAGATCACCAGTGGGTTTTGAGTGATTCATAAGGGCTCAGAATTTAAGCTTCAAGGGATCTAAATCTCGGTTCAGGCAATTGTTATCATTGGCATAATTGTTGTATCATTCCAAGACATGCACCCATTCCTGTGATCCTAAAGGAAGATATTGCTTGACTGCTTCAACCAAGGCTTGGCAGTCAGCTATGCTATACCCCTGAGAGCCCTTTGCACGGCCAGGACAACATTAGGTGCTGATAGTTGTTGCAGTTCCGCTGATCTGACTCTGAGTATTGGGAGGAGTGGCTGGGGTTGGGTTATTCTGAGCTTGGGTGGCATTTTGTTGAGTAGGTTGATGATTAAGTTGTTGTTTTGGTGTGACATATCAAGAACTTATGTGGCACAGCTTCAAAAGGGCCTGTAAATTTGATTTAGAAAGAGGGGCTCCAAATCTAGCTCTACAGGGGCTGTAAAAGCGATGGGAAGTCCTCCAGTATTCGAGAGGTAGACTGAACACTTGAATGCTAAAGGCTGTTTATGAATAGAAAAACAGGAGAAAGATTTCATGAGAACTTTATTTTACTGAATTCTTCAAGAGCACCAGACAAACTGTAACTGTGAAGTTGTGTGGCTTCATCCCTAAATTAGTCTGGACATCGAGTCGAACCATTTTGTTTCTCTTGACTTAGCTTTTTGGCAGTAGTTCCCAACTTTCCCCAGGCTTTCCGGCCAAGTGGGCAGACCCTTGAGAATATTCACCCGGATGTCTCAACGAGGGTGAATACTGCTTCAATCAACCCAGTCCAAACCAACCTCTCGAGTTGAAGGGCGAAAGAATCTTCCCTCATCTATCGGCACTTGCTGTATCATCTTATGTGGCAGCTCACCATGAGATTATTGTTTCCGGCCCTGTCTAATAGTGCTCTGAGGATCTACCCAATTAATTTCCATGTTTGTGAAAATTTCCGACTTGCGAAGGGCGAGCACAGCTTTAATACTTTTCAGCTGACACTGAAAGCTTTATTTCTTCTGCCAACCAAACCCCCCTGTAAAATACCATGAACTACCCCCTAAAAACTCATTAAAGAACAGAAAGGGTCAAACCAACACAGGTGCCAAGAGATTGGCGGACTTCCCGTCGGCTTTAATGTGCTCATCACATGGAGGGTTTCTTTTTTTATTAAGGATTTCAGGTTCCAAATTACTGTCAATCAAGCTTTGGCAGCATTATCACAGAATTGAGTCTGAAGCACGCTTTTCCACAAATGTGCTGCACTGCAGATTGATGATGACAAGTCCCTCCAGAGAGCGAAGAGCGACCTCTATCAAAGGAGCCACCTTTTATCCGCACCACATGTCTGGCGTGAGCAGTACAAACATTTAATTGATGCTTTCCTCAATACATTAAAGCCCTTTTCCTTCTTCAAGAATGTTTTCAAAAGCCCCCTGTAAATATTGGAACACTGTAATGTTGTGTGATCTTTCATAAAAGGAGAATGATAAACAGATAAATCAAACATTAAAATTCATTTTCTAGAAGAGTGACATACCATGACAAACCAACAGTGATGTTTTAATATCTGCATTAGGGGGTATCAAATATGACCAAATCAACCATGAAAACCTGTCAATTAGAAATTGCTAAATCCAGAATTTCTAATTGACAGATTTACTAAATGGTAAAAACCAAACGTCGGGGTTTGAAAACAAAAAAACTGAGGTTTTTCAACCAAATCTGTTGGTGTAAAATTGCCCATAAAATTTAGTCTCCCATCAACTGTTCTTCCCCAAATCATTCCACCCTTATCAAACCTATCATTCTGATCAAATCCATCCAAACATGCATCAACCACCCTCTCAATACAAGCAGCTACTTGAAGCTGCCAATTCAACTGCAATCATAAAGGACTCAAAGATCTTGGTTGTTACAACCATGAATGTTAGGACACAACAATGTGATTAACACAAGAAAGAAAGCTTATGTGAGCCTGAGACAGAGACAAGAAGAGTGAAGTGAAACAATAATGAGTGAATCAATGTTTGAAACCAAAAGAATTGGATCATTTTATTATTCTTATTTCTACCCTTGGTTTTTACAACCACAAATGTTAGGACACAACAATGTGACTAACACAAGAAAGAAAGCTTATGCAAACCTGAAACAACATTAAAGAATGAATGAGGAGAGTACTCAAATAGAAAGAAAAGAGATTGATGATGAACAGACCTGAGACAGAGACAAGATGAGTGAAGTGAGCTGTGAAACAAACAATAATGAGTGAGTCAATGTTTGAAACCAAAAGAATTGGATGAGAAAAAGAAAAACCACATTTGTGAGATTCAAATCACATACATCTGGTTCAATTAGGTTAGGTTTCACCATGTGACCATCTGTAAGCCCTGCTCCTCACAGGCTTACGCAAACATGTCACAAGATTACATAAGCTAGTTCAAACTCATATTTAGTCTCACCCTTTCCCTTTACCTAGACGGCAGAGATCTTTCTCTCCTGTCTAGGTAAGTACCATATCTCCCTTCATTCTCTTCTCAATTATTTTTCTCACTATCAATCATTTGTAGATACTAATGAGTGATCTTTCTCTCCTGTCTAGACTGCAATTCACCTCACTTTGGTACTAGAACCTCTTCTCAGGAGCTATTGAGCCCCTTTGCTAGTTCCTCTCCGACGGACAGTGAAGGATCAGAACATGATCCTTACACCATCTCACTGATCTACTTCCCTGCCTTCTGCCGCAGCACAGTGGAAATGAATCCTCCAAAATCAAAGTTCAACACCATAATGCTTTTTGAATCAGATCTTGAAGAACTTTATTTTTATTTCCAATCACAACTTCAAAAAAGATAACTTACAGCCAGGGGGACCACATCATGATTCCATCCATGTTGTAACCTTTTGGTAATTCAAGGCCTTCCTGAATCCTGCTTTCTTCAAATTTTTTGAATGATATGGCCATGTTAACTCAATCTTCTCCACTTGTCAAATCCAATGCAATCTTTCAAAACTCCTCTCAGAAGCCCTAGTAAGACCCATCCATCCAGCCTGCAGTTGCCATATATTTCCTGGGATCAAATGGAAACAGGCTGCTGTATTATGGCTGAAGAACCTAGCGCTGGACCCCGAGCACTACCCGAGACCAAAGGGACAGCCCGGCCACCGCCCAACAGATATACTCGTAGGCCAGGTACCAAAATAAGGGTGCCCGGGGCTATCCGGGGGTAGCGGGTAAATCCCCTGGGTATGTTTTGTACCCGCAGCCCCATTTGGGGCAGCGGGTATGAGGATCCGCAATTCTTTCTTCCTTTTGCCATTGACGTCGGCCTCTCCTTCTCCCTCTGACAACCAGCAGACTTCATCCCCCTCATGCTGTGGCACCTCTTCCTCTTCTTGTGGCATTTCCACTCCTTGATCACCAGGGATGATTTCATGGCACCCGTCGACGAGTGCCATTGAACAACTCATACCTCCTCGGTGGTTTGAAGTGTGTTGAAAGATAGTCACAATCAAACTGTGTGTTCAACTGAAATTCAGTTCCAAGTCACCTGAAATCACATAGCTTATGTTGCTTAATATATACTTGATGTTATGCTGAACTCAAGCCAAAATCATGAAGCATAAAAAGCTGAAATGATACCAAAACAATCATGGTTCTAACATTGTCATTATTATTTTAAACCTGTACACTTTTTTTGATGATGAAAGTCAACAAAATTGTTTTTTCTTTAATTTTATTTGGGAAAACAAAACCTGAATACACTTTGGTTTTGGAAAAGAACTGAATTCACCATCTATAATTTTTGAGATGAAACAATTCATCGTGGTTTGTCCCACAATTTATTGGAATTTTGAAATATGAAGAATTTGTTCTCAACATACCCCCATATGTGCATTTCTTGCCTAGGACCAACCTTTTTAGCAGAGGATTGCTCGGATTTGTGATCAAGGTGTCCCATTATAACCTTTTTGTGGTTAAAACAGCACAAACAGCCTTCCAAAACTGTCACAGGCCTGTAAATAATTTTTAAATCTGAATGTCCACTCTATTGTAAGGCCGTAAAATAGAGTGCAATCCAGATGTCACATAATTTGTAACAAGCATTCACCAAGCACCAAAAAAAAAAGAAAAAGGTGAAAAATGGGAGTTGGTTTCTGGCAACTCTGGCACAACTCGCGGCCTGAGTTCACTATCAAAATAAATGACATCTAAATCATGTTCAATTCACAGTCACTGTGCAAAAATGATCTGGCAAAATATTGAAGTCAAAATTTAATGAAAAGAGAAGTGTTCCGGAGGCCAACTGCTAGCAGGTCTTCTGCACATTTTTATGAAGACGGTAAGAAATCAGATTTCTTGGATACAAATTGGATGATAGACTGTTTCCAATGAAAATTCAATTTCTTTTGGTAAAAAACAGGAATTCAGCAAATCTACAGACCAGAGGATGTATGTGATTATGTAAAACATATTCAAACTTAAACTGCAGAAGGAAATTGAAGTTCTAAATTTATGTCAGATATCCTAAATAGGTGATTGGAATCCTTGTGATAATTACATCTCAATCATTGAATTTAAAAACAAAAAACATTTCAAGATAGTCAGATGAAAAAGGGTTGGCTTATACACACACCA
The DNA here is from genome assembly GCA_001624995.1 of Puccinia horiana. Taxonomy (NCBI): domain Eukaryota; kingdom Fungi; phylum Basidiomycota; class Pucciniomycetes; order Pucciniales; family Pucciniaceae; genus Puccinia; species Puccinia horiana. The sequence continues at coordinate 462,824 of LWDY01000018.1, forward strand.
GTGTTTTACTAAGCGCACACCAGGAAATTGGCATGCCGGCCCCAGCACGCCACATGTTCTGGTGGGCTTGCTGGATCATGCCAAGGAAGTGGACGTGCATGGCATGTGACGCCACTTATGCTGGCATGCCAGGCACAGCTAAATACGTGGCATGGCTACGCCTGCACACCAATCAGTTTGGCGTGTAAAGCTTCACACATCTGTTTGTGTGTTCTTCCTTGGCTGGACACCCCAAAGGGTGTGTGGGGTCGCAAACACCCATTAATCTGGCTTAAGGAAAGACCAAGCTATGGCTATGGCCAGTGTAGGGTGCGCCTGCACAACACAAGAGATTGGGGTATTTATTTCCATGATTGAAGGAGAAAAAAGAGGCAACGAACAAACAAACCACAATAGAAAAAATATAAGAAAACCCTAAAAAAAGATACAAACTCTGCATCTGAGTCTATCCGCTCACAGTCCAGTAAAACTTCCAGTATTTCCTGTCTTCCTGTTCTGTATCTCCAGTAGTCCCATACCCAATCTCCAGTATGCAGTCCCACATTCTGGCATGTCCTCCTTCCCTGTTGACCTATGTCTAGGCCCCCTTGGGATCTTCTCAAGGGGGCCCTCTAGTTGTGACTACTTGGAGTATGCTCATCATGTTTGCAATTCAGTATTGAGTCTGGGCCTTTTATTTTTCAGTGCCACCACTGGCTGCTCCTTGTTTCTTTTGTCCTCAAGAACAGCCCCATCTTATCACATCATCTCCTCAAGCTGAAATTCCAACACACATTGATGATCATTATCACTGTTCTTTCTTTCTTTATTTATTTTTTTGATCTGTTGGGTTGACTTGACCTCGACCGACCAATCCATCCACCCCATTGAGGTAAATATGATGTATATGTAGTAGTACAAACTGTTCAAATATGCTCTTTTCTACTACCCTTCACAACAAGATCTCAAACACACATAAAAAAAGAAAAAAAGAAAGAAGAAGAATAAGAAAAAAAGATGTCCAAAAGCCCCTCATAATCCGGATTCGACCCTTGAAGTGTTGAGATTCCTGAGGTGGGGGTACTGGTAGGCCCAGGCCACCACAAAAAGGATTGAGGATTCGAGGTAATCAAGAACAGCAGCACTGGGCCGCTGCACTTTTTCGGAAAAAAGTGCAGCGTAGTGGTCGGTTTTTAGCCTGAAAACGCTGTAGTGCTAGCGGCTTTGTTAGCGCCGCTACGTCACGTTACAGCAGTTATTGGCATGTTTTTACGATAAAAACAGCCGTAACATAGCATAGCTACGGCCTTTTTGAGGCTAGGGTATGTAGCGTTAGCGTAAAAACCGCTAACAGCCCACGAAAACTCGTTAGCTGTTAGCTGAATTATACAACACAACCGCTACGGTTAGCATAGCGGGCCCACCGTTGATAACAGCAGGATGAGTTTTTAGATATTCCTTCAAGATACTGAGTCGCTCCTCGTAGATATCTGGTGTTTTTGAATAATTTAAATGATTCCAGAGGCTCATAAATTGGTCCCAGTGATTGACCAAATTTGTTTCCGATTGCTTTTTGTTCTTGTCTTTTGGGACTGATTTTTCCAAAGGGAAGTGCATCTTGCAATGGGATGCAATATTCTTGTTGATGTGCCAGGTACAGAGGTTTGCTTGTGACTCTGGGAAGACCTCTGCCAAAGCATTTCATAAAGCGGTGTCACGATCAGTGATAAAAACCTTTGGAACTTGTTGAGGTCCCCAGATATTTTTCTTCAGATTGTTTATGGCCCAGAGATAGTTCTCATTATCTTCGTACATCAAGAAACAGAATGCAATAGAGAATGATCAGTTGGAAGCAGCCTGGCCGATCACATGGAGTAAAGGAAGTTTGTATCAATTTGTTTTTTAGGTTGCATCCAAAAGAGCGATGTGGTGAATGATTCTAGCCAGATGAATAGAGCCGGGATGTGCAAAAAAAATATTCTGAATGCTGCCACTAGATTCAAATTTGATGTCCCATGCCCAGTTTGATTCCTTCAAGATGCAAAGGAGGGCCTCTACCGGTGACTTGCCATCCAAATCATCACGTCGGATCTTCTGGAGGGCATTTCTGATGGTCTTATTTGTTGTGTATGTTTTGTTATTGGAGGTTTTTAATTGTAAGAGCATTTGACCCGGCTTGAGATTCAAACGAGAGAGATTTCGAATCTCAATAACTTGCTCGGGGAGAAGCTGCCAATGTGCTGCATGGGAGGAAGCCAAAGGTGATGGCTCGTGGTTGTGTTTGCCTTCAAGTGTGACCAACTTCCAATTTTTTGGCTAGTTGAGTCTGAACCCCTGAGCTTGAAGGGGCAGCGTACTTTGGCTGAGGCTGTTTGTCATCCTGACTCATTCGAAACAGCTCCACAGTAATCTCCTGAACAATCACACTGAAGGTGAACATCCTTACCCGCATGATAGTTGGCAGTGCAGATTGCATATCCGTGTCGCTTGGCCCATGTCTGAGCAAACTTGACTAAGTCACTCATTGTTTGAAACTCAACAGAGGGGAGAAGATCAAGAGGTTCTACAAGGAAAATCAAACATAAAAATCACGTCAAACATTAATTTTCATATATATTTCAATCTGGATGGTTAATAATTAGGATAAACTTACCACCAGTGCTGTAATCATATTCATTGACATCATCTATCACATTTTTCTCACCTCCAACCGGGAGTTTTACTGGGAATTCATTGTGGTCATCATGGGGATGAGAATCCTTATAAGTAATCAAATTGCCACTGATCATGCTGATGAGATGGAACCCAAGGAAAAGGGATCCTTGGAACAATCAATGCCTGGAAGTGACGGAGCCAGAGAATCTTTGGATCGAGTCGAGAGAGGAGCCGATTGAGCCTTGGATGTAGTCAATCCAGCTAAGGGGGGAGCCAAATGGACCTTGGATGTAGTCAATTGAGCCTCAGAGGTAGCGGATTGACCCTTGGAAATAGCCGAGTGAGCCTCAAAAGGAGCCAATCAAGCCTCGGAAGCAGCCACTCAAGTTGACGGATGAGCTGAGGGCCCTTCGGAAGTAGAGGATTGAGCCATGGACCCGGGGAACATGGCAAACAGGGCTTGCATTTGAGCCCAGACTTCTGGAGTGATGGTCATGCCGGCTGTTGGTGGATTGCTGATAGTCGTTTTTGGAGTGGTGTCGCCGGTGTTACAAGGGGTTGGTGGTTGGTGTGTTCATTGTGTTGTGGTTGGTCTTGTTGGTGAGTGCAGGGACTTGGGTGTGAAGTGATAAGTTTGGGGTGGGTGGAGGGTGTGTGTTCCTTGGGACGCCAAAGGAGACAGGCGTGCCAAGTTGTACACTCATCGGAGCTTTGTTATATATATGAAGGTTTGAGTGGTGGGTGTGAGCACTCCAATCTTCTGGTGTGCCTGGCGCAAGCACTCCGGCACACAGGAGGCTTTTGGAATGTTGGACCTCCCACACCAACACCCTGACCGCCATTCATGGTACACACCCAGTGCTAGTGGTGTGGCCTGGTGTTCACGCCTGGCTCGGCTGGCGTGCGCGGGCTGCGCACGCCTTTTTGGCGTGCACATAGTAAAACACTGGCGTGCATATAGGCTGACCCATGAAAAATCAGCTGGAAAGTGCCATAAAATCATCATGATGGTTGGTATAGACTTGTTGATCAGCACATTTCTGCATATGATGATGAATGGAAAACTTTATGTGAAGTTATTGCATAAGATGTTACAAAATGGACCCATGATGATTGGTCTACATATAAATTCAGAAAATGATGATACAGGATTGAGCTCAGCATCAGTTCTACATTTTTTGTGGAGTCAATTATCATAAAATTATAATTATGATCATTTGGATATCAGTTATACTTGTTGTTCACTTCAGAACATTTTGTCCACAAATCATTACCCACATCACCATTATTTCATGTATAACATAAGCATCACATGTAGGATGCATTGTGCAGGGTTCTGGGAAATACACATGCAGTGATACTTGCATGCCAGTGCTATGAAATCATTTTTGGAATTAGTGCCTGTCCGCTCCAGGTCTTTCTCTCCTCCCATCATCCTTCCTTGTTTTGTCCTGTCCAGTCATATCCTGTCCTGTCCTGTCCTGTCCTGTCTTGTTTTCATGTCAGCTTTAGTTGAGGCCCCCTTTGGATCTTGCAAGGGGGCTCTCTAGTTGTAGGTATTTAACCTTGCTCCTGATGTTTGAAATAAAATCATCAAGTCTGAGAATTTTCTTCCTGAAACCACCTCTGATCAGTAGCTCCTTGGTCCTGTTCTCTTGCTTACTAGAACAGCCCCCTTCTCATCGCACTATCTCATTGAGCTGAAATCCCAACAATCATCCCTGGTGTCTCCTTCCCCTTTCTTTTTTCCTTCGACCTGCCAACTTCTTGTTCAGGATTTGGAAACCCCTTGTCCATTTCCAGCTCTTCTGGTTGAAGATAACCTCCGGAGAGCCCCGCCAGATCCCGCACAATCCTTGTCACAGTTGACAGATCTTCAATATCGGTCAGCAAAGTGTAAATTTGAATCCTTGGCCACTTGACAACAACTTCGACTGATTTGGTTTCATCTTTTCTTGTACTTCAACTCCTCTTCTGAGTTGATCCTTGGAGATTTTTGGCTTCCTCCACATTCTCAAGCTCTCTCACAGCGTCCTTGAAGTTCCCGTCTTCACTTTCCTCCTGACTCTCCTTGTCAATTTCCTCCTCTCTTTCTCTTTCTTCTGTTTCTTCCCTTCTACTTTCTTCTTGTTCTAATTCCTCCTCCTCTTCTTCAGTTTCCGCTCTCGCATCATCCCCTTAAAAACAGGGGGTTGGAAAAACAACTCCCAGACATTGGACGAACAACTCCCACAACCAAGTCGGCGTCCAATCTGGGAGTTGTTTGCCCAATCTCACCACAGGGATTGGGAGTTGTTCTCCTAAAGTCAAAAAATTAGAAAAAAATAAAAAAAAAAGGGAGTCGGTCTCCCAAATCCGCCAAGTCTACGGCAGATTTGGGAGTCGTCCTCACTGGTCGGAATGATTTCCTTCCGGTCCACTAACCGGAAGGATTTTCTTCCGGTCAGTGAGCATTTGTACCTCACAATCGGAATGATTCCCTTCCAGTTGATGAGGTATAGCGACCTCGTCAACCGGAAGGATTTCCTTCTGGCTGATGAGGCTTTTGCACCTCATCAATTGAAAAGAAATCCTTCCGGTCAATGAGGTACAGCAACCTCATTAACCGGAAGGATTTCCTTCCGGCTGATGAGGTTTTTGTACCTCATCAATTGGAAGGAAGTTCTTCCACTCGATCATCGATTGGAGGAAATCCTTCTGGTTGAAGAGGTACAATGCCCTCATCAACCGGAAGGGATTTCCTTCCGGTTGATGAGGGCATTGTACCTCTTCGACCAGAAGGATTTCCTTCCAATCGATGAGGTGCAAAAGCCTCATCAGCCAGAAGGAAATCCTTCTGGTTGATGAGGTTGTTATATCTCATCAACCGGAAGGAAATCCATCTGGTTGATGAGGTCATTGAAACTCATCTCATCAACCGGAAGGATTTCCTTCCAGCTGATGAGGATTTTGTATTTCATCGATTGGAAGGAAGTCCTTCCAATTAAAGAGGTACAATGCCCTCCTCAACCGGAAGGGATTTCCTTCGGGCTGATTAGGCTTTTTTACCTCATCCAAAGGAAGAATTTCCTTCCAATCGATGAGGTACAAAAACCTCATCAGCCGGAAGGAAATCCTTCTGGTTGATGAGGTTTTTGTACCTCATCAACCGGAAGGATTTCTTTTCAATCAATGAGGTACAAAAGCCTCATCAGCCAGAAGGAAATCCTTCCGGTTGATGAGGTACAATGACCTCATCAACCAGAAGGAGTTCCTCCCTGCTGATGAAGTTTTTGTACCTCATCAGCCAGAAGGAAATCCTTCCAGTTGACAAGGTCGTTATACCTCATCAACCGGAAGGGAATCCTTCCGATTGTGATGTACAAATTCTCACTGACCGGAAGAAAATCCTTCCCGGTAGTGGACCGGAAGGAAATCATTCCGGCCAGTGAGGACGACTGCCAAATCCGCCAAGTCTACAGCGGATTTGGGAGACCGACTCCCATTTTTTTTATTCTATTTTTTCTATTTTTTTTACTTTAGGAGAATGACTCCCAATCCCTGTGGTGGGATTGGAAGAATGACTCCCAGATTGGACATCGAATTGGTTGTGGGAGTTGTTCGTCCAATGTCTGGGAGTTGTTTTTCCAACCCCCTAAAAAAATTATTAAATCCCTTCTTCTTTCTTTGACCCTTCACTTACCTGTTGGATCAATTCCCTTAAGCCAGTTCTGAAGCGCCTCAACCTCACTTGATGTTTCGATTCCAATCATTTCTTTGTCTGGAACCGTCGAAACTGGTGGTGACATGGCGTATGTGTGATACGGCCATTCACTGGTGTATCCGTCTTTTGGGTCGGCCCACACTTGCCTTCCGTATCCCAGACCTCTTTTGTCAGTGTTTCAAACACATTTCGTACTTCAAACCCAGCGCAGATCACATTTGTCTGCTTTTCCCTTCCCATTTGCCTTTGTCGATTGTCTCAGCGCTGGGTTGCTACGCTACGCTACACTATTTGCCAAAAATAGCTTAGTGTAGCGATTGTTTTTTCGTCGCCAGCGCTTTGTTAGTGGTCCAAGGGGCCGTGATGCTGTGCTACAGCTCTTTGTAGCGGGTTTTTACCACTAAAAAGGGCTGTAGGGCCGCCAGTGCGTAGCGATAGTGCTTAAACCGCTAACATCTACGGCAAAAGCCGTTAGCTTTTAGCGATTATTGCTATGCTGTGCTACACTACCCGCTCCTGGTAGCGTAGCAACCCACCCTTGATTGTCCACAGACCAAACCTTTTTTCTCGCAGTATTCACACACAGGGAGGAATTGGATGGTCAGGACAAAGCCCTTTTGGCGGATTGACTTCATAGATGGGGTGGTAGGACGACTTTGGAGTATGTTAGACATATTGGTGGTGGTAGTAATTTAGTAGGAGTAGATTTTGGATGGATGGGTTGGATGTTGTTGGTATTGATAGGATGGATGGGATATAGATGATGGTTTTCTGGACGATATTGCTCTTGGGACCTTTGCTTTTATACCCTGGGCACCTGTCATACAACAGACTCAGCTTCACACTCAGCAATCAGGATCTTCCTTGCATTTGCTAAGGATGCTTTTCTACCATGCTTTACAACCTCAGCAACTTTCAAGCTTTTGGTTAATCCTTGGGTTGCATATGACATCACCTATGCACCCTCAGCAATCTTCAGTGCCCTCTCGAAGTTACTTTCTAAACCTTTGAAGATTCAATACCACGTTTGCTTTCCAGTTATGCAAAAAAAAGCAAGACCAATAACCCTCTTACAGGTCTTCCTTTGTTTTTGGCATTACTCCCTTTTCCGGATTCACACATTTCCTCTTTGAACTTTTGAACTTCGACGCACAGTCCTCGAACTTCAAACTTCACTTCACTCACTCTTGCACACATCACACTTACCCTTGCTTGGTCCTTCAGTCATGGACTTGCCTTGGTGTTACTTGACCTCCCTCTTCATTTCTTCTGCTTTGACCCTATGACCACAAATCTTGTTTGAACCTATGTCATACCTTTGTAGCCTCACTTGTATTTACTGTATAAGCTGTCTGCTTCCATGATTTCCATCTTTCTTCATCAAAATACGATTATAGTTTCTAGCATAACTTGAACCCGCCTTCTTCAAGCCTTCTCATTGCAAACCCTTTCAATGTTCTACTCTAAGTCCCTCTGAGCCTAAGTAACTCTTCTTCAAAACGAAAAAGATCTCCGAACAGTCAGTGACTAGTCCTCTCTTCAAAGCTATTGCTTTTCCTTTCCTTCCTTCAAATAGTGCCCACCCGTCTCTTGTACAAGACGCCGTGTGACAGTCTTCTTGTCTTCTTGTTTTCTGATGCAATCTATATACACGGTACCTGGCTTCAATCTGACTATTTCCTAGTTCCATCTTTTGGTGTCAAGGAAAAACTCATTAAAATGTTTGATTGAATTTGAGGAAACATGTCATTACAATTTTCTATCTCCGAAATGTATAGCTGAACTCTGGAAAATTTAAACAAGATTTGATTTGTATTAAGATTGAGGGTGGTGTGTTTCATCAATGGTGGGGGAAAATAAATTTTGCTTGGGAATGTAATGGTTGTATTACGGGTGGGTTATTTTTTACAAGATGCCCTTTATAAGGGTCGGGCATTAGGGGTGTGTTATATTATATAAGGGTCAAGATAGGTGGGATGATAGAGCCTTATGTATAAGGGTCACTTGTGTTGGGGGACTTGGAGCTGACCGGGGCCAAACTTGAGGGGAGAGAGGCGCAGGAAATAGAATACGGTCCTTAATTTGTGTGCATTACACCCTTGAAGGCCCTTTCTCGCGCAGGCACTCAGTACGCTTCAAAGTAGGTTTATGACTACCACTCAGGTGGGTGGGTCGCTGAGCCACTCGGGTCCTGTTTGGGGTATGCATGCATAAGCCAGAAGGCTCTATGTTGGGCGTCCAAGCCTAACACACCCCAGTTGGGGCGTGCAAGGGCTTGCACTCCAAAGCACGCTTTTCAGGCATGATTTTAGCAAAACAGGGCATGCATTTAGCCGGCCCCTATTTTTTTGACTACTTGTAGGGGAAACCCCTGATTTTTTTGGTGATTCTTTGGTTGTAATAAACTTGGATAATGCAACCCAGTGGGATTGATTATGTTAAATATGGTGATGTTAATGATAATACATTTCTGTTGATGGTTGATGATGATAAGGTATAACTGATGATGATTGATAAAGGTTTTGATTCATGACAATGATGATGGTGTTCAAATATCAATTTGAAAAAAATTGCATAAGTTCTTAAATGCAAGATTTGGCAGGGACATGTCAAGAAACTTAAACTTAAATCTTATGATTCTCAACAGGTCCCTGCCAAATCTTGCATTTTTTTCCGAAATGATATTTGAACACCATAGATGATTGGTATTCTACTTATACTCTACAAACTTCACTAATAATAACCATCCAATTTATCCTTTAGGTAGTGACCCAATATAATATACTGCTCTTGGAAACTGGTATATCTGATGGATCAGATTCAGATTCAGATTCTGATTCTGATGATGATGATGATGATGATGATGATGATGATGATGATGATGATGATGATGATGATCATGATGATCATGATGATGATGATCATGATGAGTACTTGCACTCACCTAATAATCTACTCAAACTACTACTAAAATTCTGACACTCCAATTATCCTATTGGTAGTTCAGGACCTAATATATACTTCTCTTAGAGACTGGTATATGTTGATTAGAGACTGTTATATGTTGATGGTGAAAGAGGATTTTGGTGGGGAGAGGCCCTCCTTTTATATTGGAGAGGAAGCTAATTTTCTGGAGAGGAATTTTCCTTGGCCTGAGCACTTCTTGTTACTTGTTTCAGCACAGCATGATGCACTATTTGATGTATCAGCACATCATTATGCAGGGTGTTGGTGTTTCAACATATGCCAGAAAATTGCATAGTTGAATCATGGAACCTGTTGCAGATCATGTGACTTGCTTTTGGGATGTATGTGACTTGCCTCAGATTGTCACTTTTCCAGGTCCAGCCTTTCTTCCACTCCACTCCTTCCTCCCTTTCACCCCTCACCTAATATTTAATTTCTCCTTCTAACTCATGAGATGCTATGTATGGGTTGTAGTCCCTTCACTGTTCTTAAGTAAACAGCACAGAGGGGATGAGGCTATTTGAGCCTTTGCAAGTTCTAGGACCAAACAGGGGAGCTTTTATTACTGGCTCAGAGAGAAGGAAGGGGGTTAGTTCTCTGCTGACTAGACTAGATTAAAAGTAACGGAAATGAATCAAATAAATAATGAAAGACTTACCTGGCTCAGATAGAAGGAAGGGGGTCAGTTCTCTGCTGACTAGACTAGATAACAAGTAATGGAAATGGATCAAATAAATAATGAAAAACTTACCTGGCTGAGAGAGAAGGAAGGGGGCCAGTTCTCTGCTGAGACAGGAAAGGACTGGAGGCAAAACATCAATCCATAGGACTGTGAAATCAAGTGGATAACCTTGTGAAATCCAGCTGGAGGAGGGGGTTTAAATGCTATGTCCGGTGTCCTTCTACCTTGTGAAATACTGATTCCTGTTTTTTCCCTACTACAAGATACTAATCCTCCTCTTGTATGTTGTCCTTTGCATGCATCTATCCCATCATGATACCTCTGCCATGTATGTTTGGCATTGCAATGCAAATAGAGCACCACAATGTCAGTCTTCCCCCTGGTGTAGCCCATGTCACTAAGCTGCTTTTCTGAATTTAAAAGAAAGTTGTTAAGTATTAGATCTGTCAGAATCTGAGTTTTTCAACTCACAACTGTTTGACCAAGTGGTCACCTCTTTCATGTTTCCTTCCCTGTTTGACCAAGTGGTCTCTCCTGTTTCCTGTCCTGTACCTACACTGCAAAAAAATCTGCTTCAACTGCCAGCAGTTGACATGCAGTAGCTTTGATTTTACTCAGGTCTTACTCTGGTTTTACTCAAACTTTGATCAAACCTTACTTTGGTGGACAGTGACTGTGCATCTCAATTCAAGTTTGAGTAAAGTTTGAATAAGAGTTGAGTAAAATCAGAGTAAGCTGCATGTCAACTGCTGGCAGTTGAAGCAGATTTTTTTGCAGTGCTAGTATCTCCAGTATCCAGTTCCTGTCCTGTTTTTTCATGTCTAGAGTAGGCCCCCTTTGCATCTTGTCAAGAGGGCTCTCTTGTTGTGACTTTTTAAGTCTGCTCCCCCTGTCAGGCTCAGTGATTCCAAGTAATGGTATCCTTCTAGCTACACTAGCTGAAAGGTCAAGTAAATGCCGCAAATGTGCGGCAAAAGTGGTATGGAATGGTATTTCCAAGGTTGAAAAGGTTTGCAATAAAAAGTATGATGTTTTAAATCACAGAGGGGTCTGTTAAAACATGGGTTTTTACGGTGCCCTCTAAAATATCAGGACCTGTTCAGAACAGGGGTATTTTTGGGTACCTGATCATCTGGTCCTGTAGCAGGAGTACACCCAGATACTGAAGAAACAAAGGAATAAAACTAACTAGTGCTATTCCTAGGCCAAGGGGTCTTCAGTGAGTATTAAACTGAACTTGAGGCGCTCCAAAAGGTGGGTAGTTGTTGGAAGAGTTCTGGTGAACAGTTGAGGTTTTGGATTGATGATATTCAAGGATAAAGTAGCAGATAAGGGTCTAAAACAAGTATTTTAACTGGTATTGTAGGCTAATATGTGCTGGTAAGTATGAATGAATGATGATGGGCGAGTTCGTGGTGAAGAGGGGCTGCTTATATATCATTTATGGGCCCTTGGTGGCGAACCAGAAGCTTGTTTTAGCAGCAGGAAGCCTCTCCCTGAGCATTGGTTACCTGTAGTAACCTTTTTAGTTACTGGTCCAACTAGGCCAGTATATGTCTGAAGTAATTTTTACAAGTATCTTGACTCCTGTCCAAGCCTTTTTTGTTAATTGCAACTCTCAATGAAAAATGGGCTGGTATAATTTTGGCGTAGTAACACTAAATTGGGCCAAAAAGGGCCACATGGCACTGGTTTCAGCCTGTTACAGGTAAAACATACATGTAACTAAGGTTTCAATGATGTAATAATGAATTCGAGAGTATACCCGAACCACGTGAACATTTATTATTCATTTGTACTGGCTAGAGTCACTGTGGTTGGGTAATAGCAGGGGTTTTATCAACAAATGTCTGAGTGACTCTGAGTACTGATGAACTAAGTGAAGGAGTCAGAATTCAAGGGTGGTCTCAGGGAGATACCCTAGGTTTTTTTGCTTGAAAATTAAGAATATGAAATAATATTCTCAGTTATCAATAAGGTTCAAAAGCTATAAAGTGGTTTTGGTTAGAATGATTGTTTTTGTTCATTTTAATTCATTTTTTATAGATGCTTTATGATCTGCACACATATGAAGAGTTTCTGCAAGTAATGTAGGAGTATTTAGAAGATACTTAGCTAGTGTAAAATTCTCTCTTTCACTAGTAATAATTTCTCTGACACATGTAATAATCTTATTTTTGATTTACACTGAGTTTTTGATATCTTTTTGTGTTGACATTATTTTTGTGTATTTGAGTTATATTTCTATGTTATGTTCAGGTTGGCTCTGAATAGCAGCAGGCTGACACCCCCTGTTTGAAAGAAATCATTGATCCTGAGCCTTTTCTTATCATTAATGGACAAAGAACCTGGGAGGCCTTTTTGAACAGCAATGATAGCTGTCAGTAACAAAACAGTCTTGAGTTGATGTTGAATAAAAGGAATGACATGCACACTTCTTTGAACAGAAATTATAGCTGTGAGTAACACAAGCAGTCTTGAGTTGATTGAGAGAAATGATGAGCACAACTGATGACAAAGATTTCAAGTGAAAGTGAGATATGAGTTGAAGAAGATGGGGAGGTATACATGTAGCCAAGATGGTGTGGAGTGAGGATTGAGATTAGAAATGAGTCCCTGTTTGGGAGCAACATATCACACACGTAATATTGAGGTTTCTGGTGACATCTGATCCAATTTTGGTGGACTTGAGCAGATGTCACCTGGGATTTCATGCACAAAGCGTGATATTATAGCTGTCATATGCTGCTCCCAAAGAGAATGAATGAAATACAACAGGGGAAGACACAGTTGAAGATTCATACTCTAGGTTAGGTTTATGGTTCTCATGATTCAAGATTCAAACCTAATCAATTTGCACACCACAGCATGGCAGTCAAGAGTTGGCCCAGCTGAGGTTGAGCTCAATACTCAGTGCCACCATTGGCCGCTCCTCAGTCATGTTCTTTTGTCCTCAAGAGCAGCCCCACCTCATTACAACATCTCCTTGAGCTGAAATCCTTCCAGGATGTTGCTTGAATGTGCAGGAAACCAATGCAAACCTAAGCTTGTAAACATCTGACAAATGTCACTATTCTTTAGCAACCTGCAAAGAAACACCCTACCTGAACCGGGCTGGTGTCTTTCTCTTTCATGCTTGAGGTTCAAAGTGCTCTTCTTCACTTCATTCAAAGAATTTTACTTCTTTCCTTCAAGATGTCAACACTGTTCTAATGTTCTGAAAATTTTGAGTGGAACCTCATCTGGAATAACTATATGTAGCAGACACATCCACTCATTCAGGATATCCCAGCCCTCTGGTAAGGAGGGGATTATATTCAGGGCCTGGAAATTCCCAGCTACAGAAAAATGAAGTTAACTGACCTGCAAAATAGCTGAATCCCTCTTGTTGGATACATACCAGGACAGCTCTTTCTTCTTTTCTGTGACTACAAACATCCATCCCTCCTTATCCCAACTTCCAAGCACCTTGTGATGGCTGGTTTTTACTTCTCGCCCTGTTGTTACTCATAGTCCAAAGCCTATGTAGGCAGATTGATTTTGCTCGCATGTAAGTCTTCTTGTTTTGCGCTGCGATGTGTTGGCGGACCTAACGCGACAAAGCCCTTTTTGTTGCTCTCCAAACAACGTTGAATGCCCTGCAGAAGCCAATTACAAACATCTAGATGTTTGTCTTTCATTGTTGAAAGATGTACAAACACAAACACACGGAGGACAGTGATATGTTTTTATCTTAATCGATTTCCCATGTGATGGTCCATCTATATAACCAGATCAGTGTCAGATTTCATTTCCTGACAATTCTCTTCCAGCTTGAAAATCATTTGGAGAGTTAAGCATATCGTTTGTAAGCTTGACGTTTATCACATTTCTTGTTCGCTTTTTTTGATTGGGGTTTCCCTTCAACTCAAACAGTGACTTTCAAACGTATCGATTCAATCTATTATAGTCATACCAGTGGTCCTAGTGAGCAGAAGACAGGTGCGAAGTTACTATTAGACAAGTTTAAACCAAGCACGTCCAATCAAAGAGACTGATAATCCCAAAGCAAAACAGGCTATTACGATTCCCAACGAACGAACGAGACAAAAGCGTGCAGGAACTAGAACAAGATATCTCTAACTGTTCAAGGCTTTGGCCACTTACAAATTTCCCCCGGGAGGAGCGACTCGTTCAAGTTTGAAATCCCTGTTGACTTGGACAATGCAACCGTTGCAGACTTCAAGCGGCTCGCCCTCCTCAAGGCTGAAAGTATCCACGGGTGCGAAAACGCTGCGCTCGTTAGGATATACGCAGGGGAAGCGGAAATCGTCGGCAAAGAAGAAGATCATACGTTTTTGAAAGACGTACCGGGATTCCGTACGCAGGGAGATATTATCTGTCACTTCGAGCTCATGTCCTCCGAGCGTAAGCAAGCCGCGAAAGTTCACCTAACAAGGGACATTAGAGGAGGAACTTACCAGATATTCACGTCACCGTTTCCACAGCTGTTTCAGACCAGATGCTAACTGCCGGCGGTACGTTGTTGGGAGCGGTTGCCGGTCCGGTGGCGGTCCAATCTGCGGTCACAGCGGCGGGCTTTAGTGCTGGAGGCATCGTTGCCGGAACCCCTGCTACAGCTTTAATGGCGTCCTACGCAGGCTCGGTTGGGGCGGGTAGCGGCGTTGCGATTCTTCAAAGTATCGGAGCTGTCGGTCTGGGCTTAACCGGTGTCGGGTTTGCCGCAGGTGTTGGCGGCTTCCTCGCATTCAAGGGCGCTCGTTTTCTTTTGGCCAAAAGCCGCGAGCCCTAGCTACTAGCTGGGGAACAATCCAGAGAATTGTACCAGAATCGTCGGCGCTCGATTCGCTCTTCTTCCGTAACTAAGAAAATTCTTGTTCCTTTTTTTTGAAGCCTGATGAAGCCCGTAGCTGGAGTATATGACCCAACCAATGTTGCAAGATGTTGCACCCAACCCTCTTCATTCTTGAATCCAATCCAATATTAAAGTTTGCTTGTCCCTTGGTTGAATTAGTGAATAGCAAATGCCTATGAAATCTCAATCAAGGTTGATACACCAACTTGAACCAAGAGTTACTTACAAAAAGATAGCATTAGGCCAATACTGGCATGACGCCTCTTGTGATTCCAGCAATTTGATTAAAGCTATAAGTTCGTATTATTTTCCTTCGATGTTCCCAAACTGCAATCCAATGATGAATGCCAGTTGGACTTATGGTTAGGATGTCTTGATTTGGGAGATGTCTTTCCGAAAAAAAAAACCAACAAATCTGCTGGAAAAAAAAAACTTGATTGATGGCCAGATGAATCTATATTTAAGCTGTGCTGTAGATTGGGTTGTGGACAGACTGTGCTTAGTTGCAATGAAACCTGAGGTCGAAGAAATTTGGTCATCGCAGCCTTGTTTCCCAAGTTGTTTGGCTTGAAGAATTTCTCGAAAAACTGAAATCGAACCACAAACTTCGAATGAGACTCAAATCCAAATCGCTTGTCGCACTGTTCTCCAGCTCCACTCAGCCTCACCGAAGCAACACTCAAGCCATGCCCAAACCGAACCTGGTCGTCATCCTCGGAACCACCGGCACCGGCAAATCAAAACTGGCCATCGAGCTTGCAAGTACACTCAGACCGAATAAAGCGTCCGAGATCATCAATGGTGACTCCATGCAAGTCTACAAGGGACTAGACCTCTTGACCAATAAAATCACCCCTAGCGAAACAAACGGTATCCCACACCATCTCATGAGCTTCTTGGAACTTGATCAGGATTATACCGTCGAAAGATTCAGGGACGATGCGGTTGAAAAAGTCAGGTGTGAAAGATCTCTCTATTCTTCTATCACACTAGTTTTTCTTTTTTTTTGGGGGGGGGGGGGGGGGGGGGGGTAGTAGAATTCCCGATCACTGATTGTTTCTTCCTCTGTGCTCGCCAGATCGCTGAAATCCATAAAAAAGACTCATTGCCGATTGTCGTCGGCGGAACTGGTTACTACATCCAAAATTTGATTTTACCTGGAAGATTGTCGAAGGATATTCGGGCCGACCATTCGATCTCTGAGGGGATAAAGAAAGACATCCATGCAACCAAATCGGCCGACTTTGACTATTCATCCATCCTGGACAATCCTCAAGAAATTCTGAAATTATGTAAACAGAGGGGATTCGACGGTGATCTGATCAACCGTTTAGAAACCATCCCAGTGGACCTTTTGCGACTATTCTTCTTATTGCCACATCTACCCCCCTTCTCATCTCCCAAAGAGTTTCCACCAGGCTTCCCCAGCGAGCTCCTACCTCTGAAATACCGACCCCCTCAGGCCACTGCAGAAGATTTCTGTATTGGTCTTCATGAGACACTTCAATCTGTCGACCCCGTCATGGCCGGAAGATGGCATTGGAGAGACTTGAGGAAGGTTCGGAGGAGTCTGGAAGTCGCTCTGTGCACGGGCAAACTGATGAGTCACTTAGTTGATGCACAAGATCAAATCGACAATCAAGCCAAGCAATCTCAGGAAGAGAGGGTTCCGTGAGTTCAGTACAAGGACTACTCGTTTGTAAACAAAAACAATGCTGAACAAGATCTGATGTTTATTTTGTACTCCGCACCCTATATTTCAGATATCGTACATTAGTCTTCTGGTTATATTCAGAAACGGAGGGTCTTGTGCCTAGGCTGGATGCTCGCGTAGACAAGATGATTGAAGTAAGCAGCGTCGCCACCCTCGACATTTGCTCAAATCCAAGAAGGCTCACCAAACAAAAAAACGTTCTGCAGAACGGCCTGGTAAATGAAGTTCGCGACTTGAAAATCATGCGGGAGAGATTGATTGCCGGGGACCACACACGGACTGATTTTTCTCGCGGTCCATTCCAAGCCATAGGTACTTTTTCAAATGTTTACTCACACATAACAGTTAGACGAATAATAATATTAATAATGGTAATGATCACACAGGATATCGAGAATTCGAATCACTAGTAAGCACCACTACCGAAGCCCAATCGAAAGCCGAACAGATCCCAACCACGAAAGTAACGGAGGCAACGGAATTGACGAAGATTGCAACCCGACAGTACGCCAAATCGCAAGTCAAATGGATGAAGAACAAATTCTTGCCGGAGTTGAACAAAAAGTTTCGATTATCATTTGAAGATTCGGACAGCACATGCAGCGCTGAGTCCCAAATAATGATGTACATATTAGATGCTAGTAGACTGGAAGATTGGCAGTCCAACGTTCTCATCCCTGCTCAAGCTATTTTGTCTGGTTCGTCCGTCGCGACCTTGTCTTCCCTACTTCTGTTTCATGGGCTAACAAATTTCTTTCGGTTCCCAAAATTGATTATGATTTCAGCATTTTTGAACAACGATGAATTGCCATCACCCAAATCAATCTCTCCAATCGCAGACTCCATTCTGTCTGAATGCGAATCAAAGTGAGCACAAACCAGGGAAAGATTCAACTCGATAAACCAACACACTAATATATCCTAAAAACAATGTCTAAAGAAAAATAAGATCGTTGAAAGACTTGCAGTTAAAAGTATGCGAAATTTGTACGACGAATGCTCAGAAACCGTTCTTGATTGAAGAGCTGAATTGGGCGGCTCATCTACGAAGCAAGAAACATCGCAAGTCTCTGTCGATCAAGAATTATCCACGCCCGTCTTTCTATCCGAAGATCCACCCCCCTTCACCAGCCCAATCTCATCCTGGATCTACTACTTCTTCCGCCGAATAGATACTGCTTTTCCCCCCTCTTCTTGTATTTTTTCTTTCTTTACACATCCAAGGAATGAAAAGGAAGGCTCCGGGTTCTCACATTGTAGACTTGACAGGTCCATCAACCGTTCGTTCGCTCAAGTTGAAGTGTCTTGAAGAACAGGGGACACGGAGCTTTTGGATACCCTCCATTATACGCCTGCAGGAAACTCTCCTCGGTAGCTGCAGGGATGTAGAGCATGCTGGGACCCACTGCTTGGTGGTAAAATTTATCAAGCCGGGCCTAGCCGGGCGCTTGAAATGAGAACATCTCAGCTTATACATAAAAAATGGTCTTCCTACTGACAGCCTGACAGTATGAACATCAAATTGTTATTTTGGTCAGGGTCGGGCCGTTTGCAGTGCTGCCTGACTGGGCCCGGCCCGGCCCGAGGTTACAGCGACCCAGCGGAAAGCCAAACTCGAAACTGAACTGACATCATCACAAGAATCGAGAGACTCAACCAGCCATGGACCAAATCCTTGCCCAAGCCACCGACACCTCAGAGCTCGACCTCCTCCTCGATCTCATGCGTCGTCTTCCCCCAGAGAAAATTGATAGTAACTTACAGAGCCTCTTGTTCGTCCTACCTGAGTACACCGACGACTTGCTCACCTCGATCGATCTCCCACTCAAAATCCAAGTCGACCCTTCATCTGGCAGGGAATTCTTAAATTGCGATTATAATCGGGATCAGGATTCTTATAGGTTGGTCTGATTTTCATTTTATCTGACCCTTTTTTATTTTGGGCCAATTATCCTTATCTTCTTCCCATTATCTCAGGAGTCCCTGGTCTAACGAATACGATCCCCCCTTACCTGACGGAACTTCCCCTGGGCCAAAGCTGAGGAAGTTAGAAATACTCTTGAACGATGGGTTTGATATGTATCGAGAAATGTATGTAGACCACAGATCAAAGTTGAGAGAATTGAAGTTTAATTTCTTCTTGGGACGTTTCTTTTTTGTTTTGGTACACAAAATAATAATAATATAGGTATTATGAAGGCGGGGTGTCATCAGTTTATCTGTGGGACTTGGATGAAGATTTTGCAGGAGTAGTCTTACTAAAGAAGAGTAAGTAAAAGATTTACTTGAAAAGAAGCCAAAAAAAGAAAAGAAGATCCTAACGGGAGTGGGAAAAAATGACGACGAATCAGCGATCCAACCCAGCGATGATTTGAGTGGAACGTGGGATTCTATCCATGTATTTGAGACGATGGAACGTGGACGAAATGCTCATTATAAGCTCACCTCTACCGTCATGTTACATCTGGTTCAGACTCACCCTGTACTTGGAAAGATTAGCTTGGCTGGAAGTATGACTCGACAAGTTGAGTGACATCAATTTTTCTCACTTTTGAAAAAAATATAACTTTGTTAGTCAGGCTAGTTCAACAGGTAAAAGATTAATAAGCTTTTTTTGGCTTTTTTTGACAGTCGGAGCAAGCCTATCCATTAGTGACTCCATCGACCTCGACGACGCTATCACCGACCCACCTACCAAACATTGGAAAACTAATCGAAGATATGGAACTAAAGATGAGAAACCTATTGCAGGAAGTTTATTTTAGCAAGACTAGGGACGTAGTTAACGATCTTAGATCACTCAATAATCTCGAAGAATTACGTCACAGATTGGGCGTGCAAAAAGAGCTCGTCGGTTTGCTCAAAGTTAAGGGTCAATCTATCGTACCTAAAGAATCTTGATCTTCCTCCTGTGTTCGCTTGTCTTAATATTTTTGTTTAGAATATTGTCTTTTGCAAGAACTTTTTGCATTTGTTTATGGATTTACATTACACAAATCCAATACAATAGTGGCATGGTGAGTTATATACAAATGAGTCCAGTGGTCTTGACAGCCCTGGTAACACTGATACCAAGTTCATATCACTTGGCACACTCTTGATCACATCCCTTCAAAGTTTTTTTAGACAAAAAAAGAGTCATGTTCATGAAACTGAAAGAAAATACATTAATATTTCTGAATATCTAAACTATGATACTCTAAAAAAAGCATAGAAAAAGAAACATGTATCACAGTTGTGGTATTCAAAGTTGCATAAAATAAATATACATAAATTCTTAAACAACAATTTGGCTGGGATCTGTCAAATAAGGTGTTATGTATCATGGTGTTCAAACATCATTTGGGAACAATGGCATAAGTTCTTAAATGCAAGATTTGGCAGGGACCTATCAAGAATCATAAATTTTAAGATTAGGTATGGTTTATGTTTTTTTTTTTTTTTTGAAATTGATGAAATGGAAAAAATTGGTTCCAATATGGGGTTAAAATGCATGGCTTCAATTGTACCAACTACATACCACATTAGCTATCTAGATGGCATGGTTAGACTCTAATTGGTCTTCAAAGACACAATGCTCTTGTTGGAATTTCGCCCGGTCTCTCTCTTCTCTCTCTGGTCCTATGCATAAAAATACAAATTGTTGTAATTCATTGTGTTGTCCACCCACATTTTGAACACCTTGTACTTAGTCTTTTAAGCCTCTGACTGAGAAGCAATATCAATCATCTGTTCTTGACCAGACATTTCCACTGTGTGACGCTTTAGCCTCCTCAGTGACTTATTTACAAAGACACATTAGCTTCTTTGAATAAGTAGACGGTCTTATCTTCAGCTCAGTTTGACTTTGGTTTTACCGACTTTTCCCCTTCTCAACTCTCAATTTCAACAGCTCTCACCAGGCCTTATGTGGTTGTCACCTTAAAGTACTTTTTCTTCTCATAATTTTGGCATTGTCTTTCTGGGCATAGCCAAAAAGCAGTGCGCCCTTGCCACTGCAGGCAGGGCATCGGACACAGTGAAATGGGGCCAATGTTTGAATGTCACATGCGGGCAAGCTGTGACATGTGAAAGTGTCACCACTGCGAGACCCGCCTGGAGAATCCATCGTCAAGTTATCAGCATCAGCCGCGTGGGCCCACAACGACCCTCATGGAGGAACGCGTCAGTGCATCATTTCAGTTTCGGCGTGTTCGTTCTAATGACAGCGTGTGTGGTTTGTCTTGATTAGGTGCAATCAATTTTCAATGGACTATTGGAGGAGGCGATTTGGAAGATATCCGTACTTGAATTCAAACGAGCCAAAAGTTTCCATCGGTATTCTGCTGAGCAAGGTTGGCCATCATCCGATTCCTCGTGTTCCCCATCTTCCCCCATCAAACCTTTTTCGGTGAGAGATCGGGCCTACGCAGTTGTTTTACCATCAGGCCAGCGCAACTAACCGTTCGAATACTTATAACAGAACTTTGCGCAAACGAGAAGAAAAATGGTAACGAGAAGAATAATGTCGAGCCGGTCCATGATTGCCCAGTTTGTACTCGAGAGGTGAGAAGACCAACCGTAGTTATCGAGCTCTGAATTCTCGCTAAACAATTGATTTTGGTGACCTTTGAAGGTGTCAGCCGCTCGCTTTGCACCACATCTGTCGAAATGCATGGGGATAGGTGGGCGCGGCCAAGCAGCCAAGAGAGGCATACGATCTGATTTCAGGCTAGTATTTTCCACTCAATTCCATCGTTCAGATTTCAGTCGACTCATTTTTTTTTTCTTTTCGTCGCTAGTGAGTCCGAGTCAGTCACCAAGGGAAGTAGTCATACCCCTTTAGATTTTGCTACAGCATCGCGAAATAGAACAGGTGGGAATATGAAGCGACGTCAGTACTTCTTCATTTAGTTCTGATACACCAAGCAATAGTGTTGACGCATCTTTTCATCGTATAGGCGGTCGACCACCCAAGAAACTAGCAGCAGTACCCCTGAGTCCAGCCGAACATGAGGCTTTGCTTTCCAATGCTATCAATAATGCCACTCAACGTCTCCATCTCCAAGGGATAGGCATGTCTATGACATCCTCAATCAAGCCTACACCGCCTGTTCCACATCCACTCTCCCAGAGTCATGTAGCCACCCCTCCAGTTGCAAAACCTAAGAAGAAAAAGAAAAAGGAAGACGATCCCAATCGAAATCGATCAAGAAATTCTTCCCAGGCATCCTCGTCTTCAGACAGCGAAGAGGATGATGGGGGAGAGGGAGAAGAAGAGAGAGAGGAAGTAGAAGATGACCGCCTAAGCCTCCCACCCACCGGTCGGCTCGATGAAGGGAGTGAAGTCGGACAACATAGAGGAATCAGCGAAAACCCGAGTATCTCACCTGCTTCAGTGGCCCCTACCGCAGCCATACCGCGTAAGTTTTTAATGTGCTCCTTTCAACTTGCCCAACTTGACTTGGAAATTGATGATTGTCAATTCGACTTGATCTTGCTGACCACTCGTGTTTAATGTTTCATAGGACCGGTACTCAAGCGAAGATCGAGCTCACAGGCTGACTCCACTGATGGAAGTGATAGCGACTAAGTCAATTGTCCATCCGTGTAATTATTATCTCTCCTCGCCAGCTAGGACCAGGATGACCACCAAAAATGTCGGCCGACGAAGTGCTCGAGTGATGTCTTTTGTCATGTTGCGAAGATCATTAACAAACCAAGTCGGTTTAGCTGCTAGACCTCACTCATTGTGGAAGTGATGAAGACCAACTTTGGATTGTTTTCTGGGCGCTTAGATCAGAAGCCAAAATTTTCAGATAGTGAATGTGCAATTTTGGAATGGACAGCAAGGAGTTGACTAGCAGAAGGTTGATAAAAAGATTGGGTGAATTAGACGAAAGACCACATTACAAATCTCAAGGGAATTTGTTTGAATCGTACTTGAGATTTTCCGGCTTGGAAAGCTCCCACAAACAAGTTTTATTATACAAAGAACTGGGAATATCAAAAATCACCACCGATCAATTTCTTTCTCTCTCTCTTCAATCAATCAATCAATCTTTGTTTAGATTTTGGTGATCCTAAAGCAATTTAAACATTGAGTGAACATTGCAGAGGTTTCTTAAATCCACTAGGATGTATGTCATGAATCAAAAAAAGCATGAGACAATCATGTGTTAAATTTCTTTCTGTTTCAGATGCTTGATGAGGACACGAAACATTCATAAAAATAGGATTGAACTTATATTAGGTATGTTTGAGGTACAGGGGGTCATCATATAAAACCACCACATTGCTTTCTACTACAGAACCTGAACCACAACACTAAAAATTAATAAGGCTTGATGAAGTAATGTAAAATGAGTTCCAAACAATGAATATGAGAAAATTTGCAGACAAAAACACATTTCAAAATTTGGAAAAAAATATTCAACTTTTGGCAGATTTTCCAAAAATCTTTGATCATTGTTCATGAAAGGACCCAGGAAAACCAGAGATGACAGATTGACATAAGAAAATGATTATAATATTAAATGTTTTTTTTTTTGGAAAATTTGACTGGCATTTTTTTGGAATGGTGTGGAGGGAGAGATTGATTGGTCTCAAAATGAATTCACTGAATTTTATTGTATATCATATACTCGTACCATTTCCACTCACACTTTCCACCAGTGTTGTTGTAGGAGCCCTGTATAAAGTCTGATGAGAGATAGCTACACATAGTTTTATGAATCAAGTCTGCCACAACAAATAGAGAATTTTTGTGTTAGCCCTTGTGTAGTAAGTACATTGAGTGGCAGGTCTTTCAAACCACCCTTATGAGCTGTAATATTAGTTCATAAATACCTGAAGTATTATCTCTTTTATTTCCCCCTCACAGGAGTGCCATCCCATCCCAATTAAAGGAGCTCTCACAACACCCAGAATGTATCACTGACAATTAGGGCCTAAAGATTTTCAGACAGAAATTTTCAATGTTAAAAAATGATTGTAAAAATTTTCTTTGCTGTTTTGTATAATTGCTTTTTTAGTTATCACATTTTATTCTTGTGAATTTCTTTTTTCCATCCTTCTTTAAGACAGTCTCATAATTTCAATTCTGTTTGGCCTGAACTCTGGAATGAAAAATGAGCAGACATCTGACAATGGTGGGCAGATACGTTATGTTGTGTTACGGCAGGCTAGTTAGAGAACGGAACTTTTTCAAAGTTATCATTTTTTTTTATTTTTGTAATGTAACTAAAAAAAATTGTAATTTCAAGTGACGTATCTTAAAAAAAAAAAACCCAAAAAAATCTGGGTAACGTAAATTTTTTTGGGATGGTCTTAATGGCCCCTGCATCATCGGTGGCATCTGAGTCAGCATTCTCCTCTGGCGGTCGCGTCCGGGACAACTATCGAAGCTGCTTGAATGAAGAGACTGTGGAGGCACTTGTATGCGCTCAAGACTGGCTTAAGGACTAACATTTCTCCTTCTTGTCATTCCAGTTTGTTATGATTTTATTTCTCTGATTTTTGTTGTAGTTGTGTAATTTAAAATATACCGACTCCTTTTTTTTTATTTTTTTATTTTATTTTATTTTTTTATACATATACTCCAGAAATTAAGGCTGCCCGTCAAAACCGCCAGCCCGGCAGCCCGTGTCCGTCTCATCACAGACACGGGTTTGGGCCGGACAGCAAAATTGGTGAATTCTGCCCGGCCCGGCCTGTCCACAAATGGAGCGGGCGAAGGCGGGCTAGCCCGCGGGCAGCCCGAACCCGCCCGATTGGCACCCTGAGACTGATGAATTAGTTTGTTTGAGCTGGTTTTGATAACCTTTTGGGGTTGTGAGTCGGCTCAATTTACATGCATGAGAATATTTGGTTGATGGTCAAAACCTTTTTAATAGTTGTCGTGTTGTTCAAGCGGATGATCAGTTGCGCTTCGCGGACGTTTGTGTTTCTTGATGGATGTTGCCTTTTTTATGTATCACACAAGAGATAAAGGGGTCAATGTCACTTTGTTAGTGATAATGGCGGTGATCTCGTGGGTGGCTTGAGGGCAAAAATTTGATTGGTTGAGTAAGGGATTGGTATCGTTGGTTGTATAGCGGTGACATGGAAAGGGCTGGTGGATTGGACCCATAGATAAAGCTGAGTTGTTGGCCATGTGGTACTACGTCGAGGGCAAAGACGCTGTTCGTGGAATAATGAACCGGCCTTGACGACAGACAAGCTTGCGAGCGAGACAGTCTCCGGCTTTGAGTCGAGGTTAGTCTTGTCAGATAGGCAGTCATCTCCAGTTTTCTTGACTTGAGTAGTTGCTCGGCTTCCTGTGATAGTTACAAAAGATCAATTGCAATGATCGTAAGTGACATCGTGAAAGAATTTTTGGGAATCGAGTGCACAACCCAGCAGGAGGGCTTGATCTCGGTCGGTAGTATTGATGATGTATGTGAATTTGCCGACCTCTTCTCGTCCATCAAAACATTCAGTACACGTCAGTCCATCCTTGGTCCTCTCGGCAAGCAAGATCCAGCTTCAGAAAGCTTTGGCAACACGACTGAGAAGTGTGGGATAAACGGTGGGTGGACGGGTGGAGGGACCGCTAGAGAAGCTGAACGAGCGATCAAGAGTGGTGCTCGGTTTCGGTTGATTGGGCATGTCCCTGACCGACTTGCAAGATTGGTGAGGATGGATGAGGACGGGTGATGGTTGGCCGGAATGGCAGGCTGAGGCCGTTCGATCGGAAGATAGTTTGTCAGATAAATCGAGCACTCCAAAAATGAATACCGGCCTTGACTTGAATCATCAGAAATCTAGTACGTTCAACTATTGTTTGATTTGATCGTTCAGCCAAGATTAAGGTACGGCTCACTAGGTGTGACCTTCTGATTTCTTGTGCCATAGATAGCAGCCCATTCTGACGATTAAAATCGTAGTCAGATCCTGCATAGCTGTCCTTCAGCAGGAAAGCAAAAAGAAGACCAATTAGATCCATAGGATAAAAATGAGGCAGTAGATGTGAATGATGAGGTAGGAAGTACTAACCAATCTGTCCACTTTCTATTGGCTTGTTGCAAATACAGTCTGATCGATAATTTTCCTTGTTCTCATCTCCAAAAGCCCTCCGAGAGACTTGATTCGAGTAAATTTTGCAATGGTCAACTCCTACAGATGGGTGTTGGCGAGGGCAAAGCTGACTCGAATCTATTGACGGGTTGACTCCTTAAGCCTATCGACGCTGGCAACAATGGAGCGAGAGGAGCTGGGGGACTTTTCGCGTTCTTCGTCAGATCCATGAGGCCGCCTGAGCTCAAGATCCAGATGCTAGTTCGGGGAGTAAAAGGCAATTGTTATGAGGCAGAATAAGACGATTGTTGTGAGGCAGAATTAGATGATCGTTATGAGGCAAAATTGGTACAACGCTCATGAGGAAGTTAGGTGATGGGTTGTTGATAATGAACGTTAATGGTCAATGACTGGATTTTGTCGTGATGTAGGGGGAAACTAAAGCCTAGTAGAAGAAGCCTATCAGCAAAGGTGACTCAAGCTCTTGGAAAGAAGGTAAGAAGATGCAGTCTCGAGGAAGTAGGTCACCTACATTCAATAGAGTAGAAATTATTGAGGCACTTGTAGAATTTGATACTAATGGATAATGGTGGAGGATGGGGTTAGTGAAGCTGAGTGGTGAGTGGGTGGTACAAATCGGAGGCGGATGGGGCTGAAGAGTGTGGAAGGATAAATAATTCGGGTATGATGGGATGGAGTGTCAAGCAGAGGCAAGGGATTGTGTGCAAAGGCTGTCGGGCTGAGTCCAGTGGTTTGTGAGTGAGAAGGCTGGTTCGGGAGGCCGGAACTTTGAGTGTCGGAGTTAATCGGAATCCTGTTAGAATGAATGGGGATGCTGATTGGGGAGTTGGACGTTCAAGGTCGCTAGGAATGTAAGTTGGGCTGGAAGTGAGAGGATGAGCTGAAACCGTACGGTTGGAAACCAAGGCCGCGTTCAGTTGATTTTTGATAATGCTTGTGGGAAATTGAGAGGATTATGATTCAAGGCTGACGATCGGATTAGGTTTGATAGTGTTGGGCTGATAATGAGAGGATAAAGGCTGTTTGTTGAGGGAGGACTCTGGGCTGGGTTCGGGTTTGATTGGTTGCCAAAGATGTTTAAGGAAGGTGTCGACGAAATCCGAATGACTTGAGAAATCAGATACAATGCAAAACCCCCACAACTGAATCCAAGTGACACGTTTATCCTACTCCACAGACTCCCTGAAGACGTGATGTGAAGCTGTTGCGTATGCGTGATCCCATTGTGGTCCCTTGTAAAAGAAAGGATCAGTTGATGTATCACGAAAAAAATTAGATAGAATGAAATAAACTGATCCTCCTGCCAGTCTCAGAGTAAATACCTGGCTGGGAGAATTGGCAGGTGTGAATCTGATCGGATCTAATCTGATAGTTCTGGAGTTGAGCATTTGCCTTGGCCCTAGCCTGCAGTGCAGGATTTGCAGTGCAGGATTGCTCTTGGGGGGTTTAGAAGACAGTGATCGTTTTGGGATGCGAGATCGCTCGAGATGACGAAGAGAAATCATGATCGATTTGGTGATCTGTAGGTGAATGACAAATATCAGGTTCATTGATGCTGCTCTTATTATTAGACCGGGCCGAGAATTTACGCGTGAGGTCACGCTGGGTATTGCTGTGAACGCTTGAGTTGGAACAGGAGGCTCTAGAAGAGGGGCGACGCGCGCGAACGGTGTCATGTGAATCCACAGCTGTCATGGTCACGTCGCTAACAAAACTATCACTTTGACTCGTCTGCCTTCTGTTTGATTTCAGTGCGGTTGGAAACTTGTCGTTTGTAGCTTTGAAGGCTTTGAGGGGCGTCGACATGACTTGAACCGATGAGACTGATGTATTTTGATGAAGAGACATTCTACGCGTAGCATCAACAACAAGAGAAAATCGCTTTCGCGGAGAACTGATGAGAGAGGTATTCTTTGTTTGACTTGGCCGAGAGGAGAGTCGCCTAACCCTTGATAAAATACTGTCGTTTGGTACTTGTGAATGAGGAGAGGAGCCAAGATGACGCGGAGTCGATTCAATTGAAGTGCTGTACCGATGACCAAAGCAGCTCCTAGAAAGCTGATTTGGGTTGTTATTGTTGGTAGTCGGCTTTTTTTGTAATAAGAAGAAAGGGGGGAAGAGAGAAGCTCGGTTAGAAAACACATTGACGAGGGGAACAAAAGAAAGGTAAATTTGCAAGTGGATACGTACAGGTTGCTCTGCTGGGGGGCACGAAGTATGTGAGGAGGCTCGAGAGAACAAAGCGGTGAATGACAAGGGTCGCTTGGGTTTAAAGATTTTTCCAGAGCCTTCGTCGGATGTATTATCAAGGGGCAACAAACGCCGTTGGTTTTCATTGCTCACTTGCATGGAGGTATGAGAACGATTGATACATACTGGAGCGGCTTCTCGTGTTCAGGCCACGATTCACGGATAGCGGGACACGTGGGGGAGTACGAGGGTGCGATTCGGCGGGGGGTTCCTGGCGGCGAGCGACTGCCTCTACTCTGTCATGCGCTCCTCATCCTCCGAGTCGGCCGCGAATGCAAGGTCTCCAGGCTGAGGGCAATCACGAGGGAAACCGGAGACTACCGTACTGGCTCTGTGAGATAAAGCTGTGGTAGGAGACCGACGTGAATTGTCAGCCCCTCCGTTGAGTGAGCTAG
The DNA here is from genome assembly GCA_001624995.1 of Puccinia horiana. NCBI lineage: Eukaryota > Fungi > Basidiomycota > Pucciniomycetes > Pucciniales > Pucciniaceae > Puccinia > Puccinia horiana. Next base: position 491,081 of record LWDY01000018.1, read on the forward strand.
CGGCTTTGTTGAGAAGCAGGGTTGATGGTCTCTTTTTTCGGAACCTTCTTCGGCTGGAGCTCTTACTAATGGACCTTTGGTGCTGAAAACATCGGTTTCTGGATTACCACGACTATTGGAGTCGGCATTGGTCAAAGATAAACTTTCGAGATGAGTATCAAGACTAGCCTCGGACGCGTTCAAGGTAGATGTACTGATTGAGCCGACCAAGAGCCTGGAGACGGGCTGACGTAGGAAGGTCTTGAATACAGTGCTTGTTTACGGGATCTTTGAGAGACGGTTGGAGTATTACGATGAGGATCGGAAGAAGTTGAATAGGAGATAGACTGGTATATCTCATCATCTCGAGTAAAGTGATCTGAAGCAGCATCAGTCTCAGCTCCCGAGGTAGCGGGATCACATGACTCAGAACCACTGTGATAACAATCAAACTTATTCAGACAGCTCAAACTGAAGGATGAGTTCCTGATTGTATGCTGTCTGGGATGACGAGGATCTTGGGTTGATGGTAGATTGGGGTACACAAGCTGATTATTTGAGTATGCAGCCATCGATGAATTCAAGGAGGCATCAGAGCAATTGGACTTGTAGTACCCAGCAGAAGAGGTTGATGAGGTAGCTGAGGGGCTCGCGGTAGGTGGGTCGTTGAAAAAGGTCTTCCTGGATCTGGATGTCTGGGTGGAGGTAGAGGTAGGTTGAGAGGCTAGGCTGGTGTTTGTCATCGGCCTGCAAAGTTGATTCGGGTCGAATTGTTTGAGAGAAGGTGAAGGAGAGTGATAAGAGACGTGCTCGAGAGGGGAGATGGGAAGAGTTTGTTTGGACGGATAGAACTGGTCACGTTGGTGAGCGAATGAGAATTGAAGATGAGCTGATGATGGACTCATATACCGATTGTATGACGGAGGCGTGAGTGTTTGAAACATAGTACGCTGAGGTTTGTGATGTAAATTTGTGTGCGCTCAACGATTCTTATGGTCTGTATTGTCCGCCGCCTAGTCCAATTCGAGATCAGGTTCGGTGAATTCAGTTTCAGTATTGAAGCTCAGATTGCCAGATCCAGTGCTTCGAAACCGATTGCTATGATCGCCACTGGAGTGACTCCAATCACCACGACTATCATCGGTCATCGAGAGGCTTTATGAGGGGCTTCGGAAGCTGATCGAGGGTACCGAATCCTGGGATGAGATGGCTTTATAAGAGGTGGTGGGTCGATGGTGGAGTGCGAGGGACGGATGAAGTGGGTGAGCAGAGCTTTGATTGTGTGGAGAAGGGTGTGATGTAGAGGGGGTATGATCGGGAGGAGAGACGCGTGTTTGGTTGATTAGTTTAGCTGAGGACCTGCCATCAGCAGACTGACCACGAGTCGGAGTTGCTGAGGCGGGTGGACGAGACAGGGCAGGACGACAGCGAGGGGGAGATGAACGGGATGAGTTGAAGAGATGAGGGGTGAAAGTGACGCGTTGGAGGGGGGACGGTGATGGTGATGAGAGATGAAGGATGTTTGGTGATTGTGGATGAGTCGGGATGGGGAGGACGACGCTTGCGAGGCGTTAAGGAATCTTGAGAATGTTAGGAGAGCAGTGAGGGATCGGGTGGGTCTTGATTTTGGTGATTGGCCGTCTTCCTCGGTGACGATCGACTGAGGGAAGGGCGAGATAATGAGTTAGTAGACTGATGATGATGGTATGAGCGAGATGAGGGGGGGTTGATGAGATTGGGTCTGATAAATTGAGATGAGCCCGGTTTCTCTTGGATGATAACTTGATTGTGTAGGTCGGATGATTTAGCAGGTAGTGGTGGTCATTTGACTGAGACCGAGCCAAAAAGGAAATCATCATCCCAGTTCTGGCTAGGTTCTGCTGAGAAGAAAAGACAAGTCGGCATCAGTTGATTTGACGGTTGGATCCACATAAGCAGGAAGACGGGTAAGGAAAGGAAGGCGTTAAGTTCTAGTTTTACCATTTAACTAATCTGTTGTTTTTAGTTTATCCTGAGTTCCGTTGCTCACATTGCCATCCTCTTTGAATAAACTTTTCGAGCCTACTCAAGGGTATGTGATTGACTTGAGGCATGCTAATCCTTTGTGATAGTTGATGATTTGGTTGGGTAGAATGAACAGCAGCTCAATTTTTCTGAAAGCAGCAATAAGAGCGTGGCAAGTGATGCGCATAGAAAGTGGAGCAGGTTTATACAAGTTGACGGCTGGCGGAGGAGACTAGACAACAAGTTTCCGGAAAGAAAGGAGTCAGCTTGCAAATGGAGGGGAGTGATGACATACATTAGCACTTGACTTACCTCAACCTCCAGGGATGATAAGACAGTTTCCAGTTGCTTGGCCATCTTGCTGGGACGTTCTATGCGGCGATATGGGAGGGATATGTGACCAGATGGCTAAGAGGGGTTGATGTGTGTGGGGACTCGGGAGGCGAAGTATTGAGTGGATATGACAGCTTGCTTGTATCCAGCTGGAGGTAGTCGGGATTGAGGAATCCAATGCATGTCCCAAGGTGGAGAGATGGTTTAAGGAGAGAGGAAAGGGCAAGGAATAAGTAACAGGATGGGCTTACTAACAGGATGGGTAGCTTTCACATCTGAGGAGCCGCTCTTGTAGGCCAAGAAAAGTTTTCTGTGGAAGGCAAGGACGGCAGAAAATTTGGATGTGGTCAAGAGGAAGGGGACGAGTTTTTAGGAGTTGCAGAGGTTGATAGTGACGAAGTGCTTGTGGCTGGTTGGCATGTTTCGGACGGCCTTGGAGGTCCAAGACAATGACGAGGGCTTGTCCTTTGAAGAGGAGCTTTTAGACCTGGTCACTGTTGCCTGTTGTTGGGCCAAGGGTGGTGAGTGTGAGCCTTGGAGCGGCCTTTGTAGTCGATGATTTTGATCAATTCATCGGTCATGGTTGAGGTCGTCGGAGCCGGGATGATCGTGACCAGGCCGGCGATCTAGTTCCTGCCGCGAATAGCGGGATCCGTTCCACTTTTACTTATGTCGAGGTGGTTGAATTCTGTTACAGAGTGGAAAAACAACCGAGAATCGTGAGGAGTCGTTATAACTTATATTAGGTCGGAAGTGGAGGAAGGTGGAGGAAGGTGGAGGTCAATGGGAGAAGGGCTGCGGTGAACACTTCCTTTGTGGGAATCAGATGACGTCAGCGCAGCAGACACTGCAGCAGGATGTCACGCGTTCGGCCCTCCAGCAACTGCCGCCTGCAACACCGTTCAGCACACCTCGGGCAGCAAGAGAATACACTTCTTCATCGTCCAAATGTGTATTGGGTCTCATTGCACCTATGCTGACCTTTCACTACTTATGTAAGATTTCCAAGGAAGAGGGCAGCTCATACGGATACAAGGATGTTTGAGACTCATTTGCCCACAGTGAGTGTGCTGAGCTAGGTTGACAGCTATGTGGATATATAAGGAAAACAGCTTGGAATGATGAAGTAGTCGTGAAGAAACCACATTATGTACAGCATGTTGTAAGTTACAGCCTACAGGTGATGAACTGCAACTAAGTAGTATGGAAGCTGATAGATTAGAGGAAAAGGGGTAAGAATACATCTAGATGTATGCTAAAACAATAATCAAAAAGTGAAAAAATGATCAATATACCTGAGATATTCATTCATCAATAACCCTTGAGAAACAATGAAAAATCCTTGTAGTGAACCCTGGTTTTTCTGAAAAAAGCTGGGAACGTAACTAGTGAAAAATAAGGGCTTTTTGCCCAACAGATATCGTAACTGGGTTATAGATATCTGTAACGGCTGATAACGTAACTGTAAATGTTTCACTACAGTCAGAGTTCTCCATTTGGAGAACGTATCTTCCCACCATTGCATCTGAGACTTGGCATTTGCTAGGTTTTAATTGGCTTATTCAATTCTGAGAGAGGTCTGCAAGCTTAACAGAATTTTCATTGAGCTAACAAAACTTCTCTTTGCTGACAGAGAGGCTTATATTCAACAAGTGAACAGAAGGGTTGTGTACTGTAGGAATCAAACCCCACAACCTCAGCATTATTCATACGTGATGCTCTAATCATTGAGCTAAGTATGTGTTCCCAATGTTGAATACAATTGGTGATGTATGCTTGTAAGATGATGGTGATGATGTATTGCTTCCAATGATGGTTTGAAGTCTTACATGGATGTGTTAGAAATTTGTGCCAAGCAGTACCTAGACCTGAAAATCTCACATTTTAACATGAGGCTCCCTGGTACTCTAGGGGCTTTATTTCTACTTATTCTTGTTTTTGACCAATTGGTATTCAGCATTTTATTCCTCAAATCTACCTTCCAGGTTCCAAGAAGGCAGAGCTCTTGCACATATTTTGATCACTCTTGGCTATTGTCCAGTCAAACATGAGTTTGAGTTTTCGTGTTCTTGATTTTTGAGTGGTGTAGTAGTACGAGAAGGTAGTATGCTTATACCGGCAAAACAGTGGCAGTTATGCTTGTGTCGAGTTCCTCAGACCACAAGCCGAATAAAAAAGTAAAACAAGAAGAAACCTTTTCAAACAACCAACCACGATGTCAATCAAACCAACAAAAACCAAGCAAACGAAAACTAACGAAGCCAAGAACAAGAAGAACAAACAGCAAGACGCACTGCAGGAACCAGAGATCGACCAAGCCTATCTGGAACCAGAAGAACAGCCAGATGACTCCAAAGAGCAACGATCAAAGAAATCAAAACGAAGTCAGAAACATCTCCAAACCACAACCGATCAGGAGCCATCAACCCAGTTCGACTCTGCACCACTCCATGAAGCTGCCAGCAAGGACCCAGTCGCAGCGATGACTTCAACTAACGAGCCTGAATCATACCCGACTGAATTCAGCTCGCTAGATCTATCCCCTCCTACCGCAAAAGCAATCCAAGAAATGGGCTTCACCAAGATGACAGAAGTCCAGGCTCGGACTATCCCTCCCCTAATGACCGGAAGAGACGTCCTCGGAGCCGCACGAACCGGTAGTGGTAAAACTTTGGCATTCCTCATCCCGGCCATCGAAATGCTCAGCAGACTGCAGTTCAAACCTCGAAATGGTATGTTGCTCAAAAAGCAAGTAAAAGTCCTGATTCGCGACTGACTTGAATTGATCAACTCACAGGTACAGGTGCTATTATCGTCTCACCCACAAGAGAACTTGCACTACAAATCTTTGGCGTCGCTCAAGAACTTATGAAGAATCATAGCCAAACCTTTGCCATCGTGATCGGAGGGGCTAATCGAAAAGCCGAAGCTGAGAAATTGGTCAAGGGGGTCAATCTACTCATTAGTACCCCTGGTAGATTATTAGATCACCTTCAAGTCAGTCTAGTTGACGCAATCGGTTGCAGAAAAAAAAACAAATAGCTAATTTCTTTTTTGCTCTTGAAAAAAAAATCAGAACACCAAAGGATTTGTCTTTTCAAACCTCAAAGCATTGGTCGTTGATGAAGCCGATCGGATCTTGGAGATCGGATTCGAAGATGAGATGCGACATATCATTTCATTGCTCCCATCAGAAAACCGACAATCGATGCTATTCTCGGCCACCCAAACGACCAAAGTGCAAGACCTGGCAAGGATCTCCCTTCGACCCGGCCCACTTTACATCAACGTAGATGCCGATAAACAGGAAGCCACCGTTCAAGGCCTCGAACAGGGCTACGTGGTCTGTCATAGCGACAAACGGTTCTTGTTGCTCTTCACTTTCCTGAAGAAGAGTCTCAAGAAGAAAGTCATCGTATTCTTCTCCAGCTGTAACTCAGTCAAATACCATGCCGAACTACTGAATTACATCGACATCCCTGTCTTGGACCTTCATGTAAGTCTCCATAAGCCCTACCCCCCGCCTCCATACATTACATTAAGAGAGACGTTCTTCTATCTTTTAGGGTAAACAAAAACAACAAAAGCGAACAAACACATTCTTTGAATTCTGTAACGCGACAACGGGGATCTTACTCTGTACAGATGTGGCCGCTAGAGGTTTAGATATTCCAAAAGTGGACTGGATCATTCAATTCGATCCCCCCGATGATCCGCGAGACTACATTCATCGGGTTGGTCGAACGGCTCGGGCTGGTAAATCGGGAAGAAGCTTGCTGTTCTTGTTGCCCAGCGAACTCGGCTTTTTAAGGTTCCTGAAAATGGCAAAGGTCCCTTTGAATGAATACAGCTTCCCGATGGATAAATTGGCGAACGTCCAAGGACAGGTTGAGTTTCCATAAAACTCTACAAATCATCCCCAAAACATTTATTTTAAACCTAATCCTTGGATCCAAATCAATTCATTAACCAACCCTCTTATTCTTCCTCCCTCCCTTTTTTTTTATTGTCTTCCCAAACAGCTCACCAAGTTAATATCGAAGAACTATTACTTGCATCAATCGGCGCGAGATGGATTTCGATCATACATTCAATCATATGCCTCATACAGTTTAAAAAAGATCTTTGATGTGAACAAGTTAGATTTGAACAAAGTAGGACAGGCGTTTGGATTTAGTGTTCCGCCTGCGGTGAACATCCCGATGGGTTCATTAAAGAATACCGAGAACAAAAAACACAAGCGGAACGAAGGAGGTGAAAATGGAAAAGTGAGGGAGAACGGAGAGGGTGAAAATGATAACGATGATGACGACGACGACGACGACGATGGCCCGGCTCACAAGAAACTTCTCGTCAGAAGACCTAGTAATGCCAATCGTCGTAAGGAACAACTGGGTAGTAAGGCTCTTGCTAAAGACCATTATCGATCTAATGGCCCTTCCCGCTCTAATCCTACTACTACTGGCCCTAAACAATGGGCTCGTTAATTTACCCTTTTTTTCTCTCTCTCTCTCTTTGTCGTTTTCTCTTCTTTCTCTTGTGACCCTTCACTCGAAATTTATTCTTTCCACATGGCAAAAAAAAAAGTTTGGTGCCTGTTCTTTTTTGTAAAACAGTATCTTTTTCTTTCTTTCTTGGTCTGCATACATACATTCCATATTCTTTTGGTGATCATCACACCTATTTTTAAGTTTCATCTTTTTTTCTTTTTTTTTTTTTGATGAATGAAGGGATTATTTTTTCCTTTGACAAAATTAATATGTTGGTCGACATTTCATCCAGCGAGGTTTTTGTAGAAAAAAAAAAGGGGAGCATGAAGATGGTGTGTTCAATTGCTCTCAAGATATAACACGAGAATGGGGGGAAAAGATGAACATAACTTTTAGCTGCACGGTAGCCCAGGTTGTAGCCACGGGCTACATTGCCGAACCGGTAAAGATGCTCTAAGCCATTTTTTTAAATCATAGGCATGGGCTAATTGGCCAATGAGATGCTGCGTGGCAGAAACAACAAGTTCTGACAAAAAAATCTGTAAATCATAATGCATAAAAAAAATCATCCAACCCTGTCGAAAAAGACAACAGCCGTAGTTATACAAAATGAAGACAGGTGCATAAATATTCTTTACAGGTTCCTACCAGATCATGATACACCAAAAAAGAAAAAGGGAAAAAATTCTAAGATGTGTTAAGCCTTGAGGTAGGTCACTTTTTGGAGGGAGAGATTACGGGTTAATTTTGCGGATAGCAGAAGAGTGCCGCTGGCGAATTAGAATGGTGTAAGAAAGAATCAAAGGTTTGATTTGGGACCTTTGTACCATTTGAAGGCGTGCAAGTAATACCAAGTACTGGAAAGCACAATCACTGTCACGGTGACGATCGAGCTGGAGATGAATTGCCTCGGTCAGCGAGACAAAAGGATGTTGACAGAATTGATAAACTGCAAGAAAGTAACGCACGAGCAGTTCATGTTTTCCATCGTTACAGGTTGGACCATGGGGAAAGCTAGGATTATCGAGATGAATATCACCCATAATACCGCCAACGAGTTGATCGTCCACATTGCCATTCCATCCCCTAAACTGAACAGTCTTGGTTTGTAGTTTACCTGCTCGTTCACATTTTGTTTTATTATGTTAATCATCGTTACTTTCTATCAATCATCATTTTCGTCTCGGAACAATACAATGGGGCACAGGAACTTATGTCTGGATGGTTCCTAAACACCATCTTCATTGCTATTGGAATTGCGTATGAAGAATCTAAGGCCTGTATGAATTGAAGGTGGAAAATATAGTCAAATATGCGTTAGTACTCCCCTATGTCTTCATCGTGCTCTTTATTTTGAGTCTCTTTGGCAATGGCTGGATGGGAAACTCTAGTTGGAAAATAGCTTACAATTGTGCAAATACTGTTTCATGGATAGAATAGAGAGGGATGCAAAGCGGCAGAGAAAAACGGGTATCAATAGATGGATCGGGTCAATTTTGTCTGACATGGATTTTTGTCTCTCGAAGGGTGGCCGAGAGAAGGGACCAACCTAAAAACGGCGTTTACGGCGACTGTAGAGACGAAATCGAGGGAGCCAAAAAAGAGTGAGATGAGTATGACCACCCAAACCGCTCGTAAGGGTATCTTGGTCCAGTCGGATAGTTTGCCGAAGAATTGTCCATCTGGCAAGCCGCCATCTCTGCTGAAAGCAAACAAGGTTCTCGAACAAGCTTGTAGGACCACATTGACTTGGAAAAAGGCATTGATACAGATCAAAGTCCAGGTGAAGTAGAATAATCCAGAGCTAAGATTTTGGGATAAGATCGTAGCCACAAGTAAGAAATCTGATGATGATGGTGCTTGCGAAGAGGGTGTGGAGGTGGTATTGGTCAAGAGGTCGGTGTTATTGCTCATAAGTCCGAGATCGTTGTAAGATTGGCTTGGTGTGGCTGCTGTTGTTGTGGTCATGTATGCTAGATCTGGGGAGTATAACACCAAGACTATATTCAGAAACCAGCCTAAGACTCCAGTGCAGCCAATGGCCGACATGATTGCCAGGGGGCAGGCAACTGCCGGGTTTCTAATTTCTTCAGAAATGTGCGCTGTTGCATCATAATCACTCAACGTCTAAGGATGTGGGGAAAAAAGAAATTGGAGATTGAGTGTCGAGGTTACGTCAAACATTATACATATTGATTGTTCGAGTAGGACGCACCCATTCAGCACTAAGAATGCCCATCATGAAAGCAAGAGGGGTTGAGTCCCAACCAGTCCGATTTACGACCTTGCTGAAGACGTATTCGAAGGTTTGCTTGGGTGGTCCGCTGAAGCAAAGTGCAAGGATAATCGTAAAAGTAGCACCAAAGTTGAAGAAGATGAATGATCGCGGTAATTTAGCCATTATGCTAGTGGCCACTGAGTTCATCAAGCCATGGATTAAGAGCAAGACTCCAAAGACTCCAACGATCTGCAACTTGGATCTATCGATTTCATGAAGTAGTTAAAATTAAACCAAGGTTAACATCCATCTGAATTTGCTATTTGAGATGTTACCATTTCTCATCTCGGTGGGTGAATTGGGTTTGGGGAATAAGGGAGAAGAGCCTCTGGAGAAGTAAGGAAGGGTCTTACGGCGAATAATTCCCATTTTGAGAGATCGAATAAGCCGACCAAATCATCTGGCTCAATGCGAACTCAGCACTGGCCACGCCGGCGATCTGTCCCAAGATACTCAACCAACCAACCAGAAAACCAACGGGGGCTTAAAATTTTTGGGGACTAGGAAGGCCGAGGCACTATAGAATCCTCCGGAGGTTGGCTTTTCAAAAAGACAATCAAGAAATGAAAGTCGAATCCAGAGCTATTGGTCAACTTGTTTTATTTAAAAAAAAAAAAATTCTCCGTTCGTACTCACAAACGCAGATACCAATTCGGCAACGGAGGCGGCAATGGTCATACACATCACTGACCCTAATATTTGGTTAGGATCATCCAATGGATGGAGATCAGGATGAATCCAGGTTTAAAATGAGTTGCAAGAGAGCAAATATCCAGATGTGATTTTGATGTGGTAGAGCTAGTACTGACCATAGTTCCACTCGGCTCCCAAGTAGGGAAGATTACAGCCGAGTAGCTCGACAGCCAAACAAGCAAATGGACCTCGAGAAGCAAGCACTCGAGCGGTGATCTCCTGATTTGATACAGAACTTGTCATAAAATTTCTGCTCAGCCATCCTAGAGATCGGCCTGGATGGATTGACGATCAGTCGGCGAGCGGCAGATCCCGCCTAACCGATCGAAGCCGGCTGGATTCACGACTAAAGCAAAGATGGCTTCGGTTGATATCACATTGCAAGTTAGCCGGGCCTTGCTTGAAGTTTCATCTGATCAGTCCCTGTCTAGCTCAACATCAGCCTCGCGAACGGAGGAGAGGCTCATGCATAAAGTCACAATCCTTGCAGGTTCAGCTCGAACTTAACACACATCCCTTTTCCCTGCTGTGGGCGGCTTGAGCAATGCGAGGAGTGACCTCACATTGCATTGCGCCGACTGCAGGGAGAGACTTGCATGTAAAACACACATTTCGGCATGAGTCCCTTGGCGGATTTTTAAACATTTTCCAGGCTTTGATGAAGATCATCAAAAACCAATGCCTTTGCAGCGGTCCACAAATATGCCGTCAACACTTTTGGAAAGCTGGAGGTCCCCCCTTCAATCTGGAAAGCTTGTTGCCGATAATTTGCTGACGCAAATTGCCCGCAAGCTGATAGCAAAATTAGGTGCCCTTCCCTTATTGGGTTCAGTGAAACCGGTACTCTCTTGGGCTTTTCTCATACACAAAATACAGATTGGGACGCAACCCATATACATTGGGACCCTAACTGTACAACATGAATAGGATGGATGTAACATTCCGACTGGATTGGGTAGATCATCTCACTTCCCTTATCGCTTAATTCCAAGAAACCCTTTTTCAAGACTGTGCGACGATGGACCCTAACAAAAGCTTGGACACAGTGAACACCCTGCGCGTATGCAAAATCCTGCAAGATGCCAATCTGTTACCCAAGGAATTCATTGTTGAGTTCCTCACGTCTAAACATGAGGAACTCCCATTCCGGCGTCGTTTTTGGGCAACACCCAAAGGATGGGACTCAACCATGATCCTAGTTAAAATCATCCGTCATCGCTTCTTGTCAACGGCTGAGGGCAAAAAGAAATGGGAGGAATTTATTGAAGAGGAGGTTGGATCTTTCTTGATCTTCATCTAATCCTGCCCATTAACAGATTCAAAACTGCTTCGGTCGGCCATGGTTTAGCTGAATTTTGGTAGCGAAGAGGAGACCGAGCGGCGATTTCCTTTCGAAGGTTTGCGTCGTTCTTATCCGAACTTTTCTTGAAGGTGCGTATCCCGGAAGGACGTGATTCCTTGCGATGGTTTTGCGGTGTTGCTTCCTGCACCATCTTCAAAACTCGACAACCCCTTTTGATGGCCGATCTTAGTAATTATAAAGAAACAGGTACAGACGAGTACAGAAAATGTGGCTAGGTGTACAGATGTACATAGAAATTCTAGGAGCATACTACAGTTTCCGAGAGGTTTGGCCATGGATGGGAACCATTTTTGCGGATGGAGGGAGCTTAGAGCCCAGGTGGAAATATAAAACAAAAAGTGGATGGACTTGTGCGCACTTCACATGGCTTTTGGGAGCCTAAAAAATTAGACGGAGGGGTGCCACGATGTATTTTTAAAAAATTAAAAACCATCAAATGGAGGCAATAATGGTACTGAGGCCTTGGGTACTCAGGCTGACTGCGGCTTTTTCCATGTAAGCCTCTTTGTGAGACAGAGAGTCCCCCCCGGGGGTCTCACAGGGGGGAGGCTTTTGCTAAGCTCGGGACAGGACGAATTTTCAAGCCAAAATCATTTAAAATTTACTTAACAATTTTTTGATGAAAAAAAACCGTGTATCTCACAAATCTGAAGCGACAGTTTCTTTTTATTGATCCTGCGCTCCTCCTCCTAATTTTGTGAAGTCCTCCCTCAAAAAATGACCGATAGAATTGGCTTGAAAAAGAGAGTAAATCGTGAAGGATCTCCCATTGCTTTCAAGATTGATTTGCAATGATACCCAATGTAGTAATGCCTGAAGATCCGTGCCTTGAGTGTGCATGAAGCTAAAGTATGATGCATGCAGAGAGAGACACCACTATCTCCCTACTTCTCCCTACTGAGTAGGCTCGGTCGAAGCCGCGTGAAGCCTATGCGGTCGGCCTTAGTGGGTCTCGGTGGATCTCGCGCGCGGGTGTTACCCCCCCTTTCCCGTGCGCAACACCTCCAACTAGTGAAACCTAGTATGCGATAAGCGAGTATGCATGGACTTACACTCGCTTGTAGCATACTACTAGCTAAAGACATGCTTCATGTCGTCAACTCCAGGCCAGTTCAGCTTCGAACCACCAAGACCGACGGCTTCATCCCCCGACTTGAGCTGAATGAGCCATGACCCGCCCATTACGGAACCTCAGCATCCGAGTGAATTGTACAATCACCACTGGAACTTCCCGACGGCGTCGAACACGCAGAACCCTCACTCAAGGCGAGATCACCGAACAGCATCGGTTCAATGAGTCAATCCGTGCCGGCCGCATGATTGGTGCCATCCCTGGCCCCCAACAACAGCCTATCTCTCGACCCGCCAACGACAATGCCCATCATGATCTCCACGCCAACCTAGATTTCAACAACCGACAAGATGACCAGCCACTTGACCATGACCCACTCCTTCGTGAACACGCAACGTATCATCGCTTGCGTCGCCATGCAGAAAATCGAGAGAAGATTGGTCGGCAATGGTCGGAACTGGAGCCCCAAGCTACTTCGACTTACCTCCTCGTTCAAGCAAAAACAGCCAACTGGACTTCTATCCAAGAAGAGGTATGTGATGAAACACTCGAGACCTGTAACTGCTTGCCGGGCAACATTCACAAAGGCAAGGTTGACCTTGTAGATATTTTGGGTGAGCTCTTTGTCTTGCTGCTTGATTTGCACCCCCAGTTCTAATGTGTATCTGCATCTGCAGTCCCACAACCGAGGCACCTACTCACATTCTGTGATTGTACCCCTGATGTCATCCGCCTCCTTCGTCATGGTTACTTTGCTGCATCTGCCGATAAGCCCCGTACCGCTTTCTCCGTTCCACTGGTCCAATTCCACCACTTTTTGTGGCAAGCCTCTGTTGTATCTGCATCGGCATCTCTGCTTTTTTGGACACCCGTAGCCGCCGGCCTATGCTTTCACGCAGCAGTCACTTCAGAAAACAAAATCTCCGAGTGCCTTTTACCTTTGCAATCGACTTGTTCTCTCACATCAAAGCTAACGAAAAGAAACATCTGGATGCTGGCCTCCCATTGACGACCGTAGACCGTTGGGCCAATAAATGCCCTCGATGTTTCGGACCCAAGGAAAATGAAGTCAAAACTCACCCCAACGAGCCAGACTTCATCATTGCCTTAGACGGCAACTTTCAGCAGCGGCACTATGCCCATTCAAGCAAGGACACCCCTCAAGAAAATCAGTATCCCCCCAGCTTCGTTCTCCCCTCGAACATTCTTACAGACACTCAAGCAATAGAGGCCTCCGAGTCATTGGCCCAAGGTATTGATGTAAGTATCTCAATGCTATTACACTTTCAACTCCACATCACAAGACAACTCATGCATCTCATCTGAACCAGCCCCCTTGTTCAGACTCGTATAAGGCTGCGAATGACAGTCGGGATGGATCAACATGGGACAAGTGCGACGACAGCGGCCTCTTTGCAAGCGTTTGTCGGCATGATGATCCTTTGATCCTTGTTAACATCTACAAATCTGGTGAAAAGTAAGTCGTTCTGTTGATTCGACTACAATGAAGCTTTTCCTCTCACTCTTTCGCAACTGCCGCATAGATTGTACTATCCGGTATCAATTATCCGACATGTGCTCCAAGATTTCCCTGGGAACAAGGTTGGAGTTCTATACAATCTTGGCTGCCACTTAGAGGCTCATTTGAAAAAGGTAGGGAGTGACTTCGGACTATTCACATCACTTACTAACCAATTATGCTCACCGGACACCCCGGAAATGTTGTCAACTATACAGCGACACCTTTTGGTAGATCAGATAGGTGATATGACCTTCGGCACCCCTGTCTTTCATGCATATGTGCATAAATGGGCATGTCATGTTAAGTACAACCCTCGTTTCAATCCTTGGTGGGGCTTAGCGGATGGAGAAGGGCTGGAGCACTTCTGGTCTTTTCTTTCGCCCCTGGTCCCTCAGCTGCGTGTCAGCATTCGTTTACATCGACTAACCTGCATTCAGGCCCGATCGGACTATCACTCCGAGCAGCTTTTGGAGAAGACGGGTAAGCATTCCATCAATTAAACCCAGTTTTTTGCTTGGACAGCACCTGATTGACATCCAACCGAACCCCAGCCCAGTGGCTCTCAAACAAACTCAAAAACGCCAAAGAAGTAGGCAATACCGCCATGGTAGCGCTTTAGCAACTGTACCTTCAACCAAATCCGTTTTCCAACAACCGAAGACAGAATTACACTGCCGAGTTCCTCGAGGAACAATGGCAGCTAGAACAACGGTTCCATCGTAGCACAAACAACACACTGAAGAACAGCCAATTGGAACTTGGCCGACTCCTCTGCTTACAAGAAGAACTCGAGGGTGCCTGGTCAGTTGCCAGGATTTCTTTTGAGTGAAGTTTCTGATGACTCGATGATTGATGTTTTCTGCAACAACATTGTTTGTAGGAGCACAATGGCAATGACCCCAGAGCAGGCACTCGCTCGCGCGACCGCTTGTGGGGTGCTCAGCCGACAAATCACCGAGATTCGGGAACGGGTTGGGACCTACTTTCTCGCCCAAAACTTAACTAGTAAGTTTATGGCTTTACTGATTACTAATGGAGAAATTCAGTTAATTATCATTCACATCACCCAGGGCACGAGAGCGAATTGTTACTTAAGGTGTGGTACTATAAAACCGAGGTCAGGCGCCGTTACTTGGCTCTAATTGAAGAGAAGCAACCTTTGCTCAGAGTTCGTCGGCCCGGAGACAGTACAACACTTGGTAAGCCCATCTGGATTCAGTATCTATGCATTCCGACTGAATAACTAACAAGGACGACCAACAGGGACCCGTGGACAGCAGAGGCTGATGGAATCACTCCGACAAGCCTCGCACAGTCCTCGCCACCTATAATAACCACGTCCGAGTGTTCGATCGTGCTTGCCCCGACTGACCTGCCCCTCCCGAGATGGAGTATTCACAGCTGCTGGGATTACAATCCGACGACCCCTTTTGGAATGACGGAACGTTCACCCATGCCAATGAGGCTTGGGCGGTTGACCGAGCGACCCAACGCGGTATCCGACACTTAGCTTACTACCAAAGATCAATTGAAGAGGTTTGGCGGCTGGGATGGGAAGCAAGACGAGCCGTGCGCTGGGCTATCAGTTGCCACGAACAACTGAAGAACAACCTCAGGCTGGTAATCCAAGCATATCATCAACCCGACAATACGTCTGCACTTCCTCAAGGCATCCAGCGGCTCCTCGAATGTGAACATGTGAGGACTGTCCAGAGCATATCTGACAAGCTCATTGTAGTGAAAGTTGTGCTACATTCCGCACTCATTAACCATCTCGACGTGCAGATGGTGTGGCATCCAACAATATCACAAGTCCTTTGCGACACGAGATCCCAGGACAATGAAGGGTTAATGGTGTCGAATTGGAACAATCAGCTAGATTTCATATACCGTTATCACTGCGTGGGCCTTCTATCGGGCGTTCCGGGAGACATCGACGAAGATATCTTGATTGATGATGGGTTGGTGATAGGGGATGTAGCGACTAGAGGTTGATGAATTTGAGATAATAGACGCCGGTGCCGGTGAAGGCAACCCAGAATTAGAAGATGATGAGATACCAGAAGAGATGCAGGAGCATGAGCTATTTGAAGAACAATTGATGGCCATGAATCTGCTAATGAATGGAGGGGCGGATGATTTGGTGTATATTTAAGAATAAAAGTGCTAGTATTGAAATTGCTTCCTGTATTGTGTGCTGTAACAATAAAAATGCGGTTGGTATTGTGCCATGTAATAATAAAGATGCTATTTGTGTTGTGTCTGACCCAACCCATGAAATCAAATTGATTTGCCTTGAAAAGTACATTAAGATTTGATTATGAAAACTACACTAAGTTTTCATAATCAAATTGTAGTTGTTTTAATCACTCATCATGTTCCAGTAATATAAATCCATGATTAGTAATAGAAATCAATTACCCAACTTGCATCAACCCTTATTAACCTCTGCCTATCAGCACATTATCCAATTAACTCAAAGTGAGTCAGTCCAAATGTGACCTGATGCAAGTGTGATAATTGATTCTAAATCATGGATTGATATCATGATGAAAGATTACTCCATGATTTGAAATCAATTACCTAACTTGCATCATCCCGTATTAACATCTGCCTATCAGCACATTATCCAATTACCTCAAAGTGAATCAGTGTTACAGTATGATGATTGAAGATACTGAAGTCATTCCAAATCATAGGTTAATCTTTCATTCATTATCATCATGAAAGATTACTCTATGATTTTAAATCAATTACCTAACCTGCATCAACCCTTATTAACTTCTGGCTATCAGCACTTTATCCAATTAACTCAAAGTGAGTCAGTCTGACTGTAACCTGATGCAAGTTTTATAATTGATTCCAAGTCATGGATTAATCTTGCATTATCATTATGATAGATGGATCCATGAGTTGAAATCATTTACCTAACTTGCATCATCCCTTATTAATGTCTGCCTATCAGCACATTATCCGATTAACTCAAAGTGAGTCAGTGTTACAGTCAGATGATGCAAGGTACTAAAGTCATTCCAAATCATAGATTAATATAAATCATCATGAAAGATTAATCATTGACTTGAAACCAATTACCTAACTTGCATCATCCCTTATTAACATCTGGCTATTAGCAGTTTATCCAATTAACTCAAAGTGAGTCAGTCTGACTGTAACCTGAGCAAGCTTGAAAATTGATTCCGAAGTCATGGATTAATATTTCATTATCATCATGATAGATGAATCCAAGATTTGAAATAATGTACCTAACTTGCATCATCCTTATTAACATCTTCTTATTAGCACTTTATCCAATTAACTCAAAGTGAGTCAGTCTTACAGTAACATGATGCAAGTTTGATAATTTATTCCAAAACATAGATTAATATTTCATTATCATCATGAAACATGAATCCAAGATTTGAAATAATTTACCCAACTTACATCATCCCTTATTAACATCTGCTTGTTAGCTTCTTTCTTGGAAAACAATTATGTAACCCACATCATGCCTCATTAAAATCTGACTCCATCTGACTCTCAGCACATTAACCAATCAACTCAATTTCATTCCAAATCATGGGTGGAGTGGATCTTTCATTCATGGTGATTAGCTTGCATCATCCCTCACTACTATAAGACTATGTGGCCATGTTACTTGGGGAAGATGGAACAAGATGAGTGATTACAAAATAACTACACAATGTTAATCAAATTTTCATGCTTGTCTGGCTGTCCCTCATGTGTTTTACCCTCTACCAAAGCATTTATCAAGTGTTTTAACCTCACCAAGAAAAATAATGTCAAGATAATTTGTACATGGTTATGTCAAGTTAACTTGTACATGGTTCCTGTGGTTAAACAAATATGGTATTGAGGAGGATCATGGGCAGTTTTTTTGGATCCAGCTGCACATTGTTTGTCACTCATTTGTTGATTTCAGCTAGCAATGGATTGGTATTCCTACTCAAGATATTCTCTATCGACTCAATTTTGAGACTTACAACCATTATCTAGCACAGGCTCCAATATCTAGTGACAGAAAAAACGATGGAGGGGGAACTACAATGAGCAGAATGAAAGTTGTTTTACAAAGGCTTCATTGATTTAGAAGGAATATTACTAGCATCAAAACTGGCAGCAACTTTTTCACAACTAGGTGAAGAAATGAACAGGGAAAATTGAAAGAAGGTGCTGGGACCACATGTACAGAACACTATATCAACTCATTCACTGGTCAGGCCAACCTTGTCATCCTGTGATTGATTGTCTAACCCATTCTGCCTGGCCTTGCGGGACTGACTCTCTTCACTTCCTGATCAGGAAGTTTCAGAGTGGCTACGGCTGTGAGAAAGGGGCACTCTAGGAGTCCTTACCAAGTCGATGAGTTGATTGTCGAGGTCAAGGTGAAGCATGGTGATGTTGGGTCCTGTGAGTATTGACTTGGCCTCTTGATCCATTCAGGATCAATGCAGGCATCAGGTGCCAAAACAACCTTATAACCTTGGTCTTGGTCCAGGGCCACTGTCGAAAGATCCCGTCGGTTTTTTCATCTAACACCAGCCACAAATTAGTTTCTTGCCCCAGTGAGGTCAAAGGGAACGACTTACAAATGAGATGGGACATCCTTACAGTGACGGTTGCACCGCTATTAGCTCCTGCATGTATGTAAACAAACAGCCAGTTAGTGAAGGTTGAATCCGACTGAGGGTCAAAAACTTACGGCGTCTTGTTTGGGTTTTGCCCATTGATGCAAGTTGGAGTTCGGTGTGCCCAGTAATGGGCTGGGTAGTGTTTGTTTTAGTTGGCATCCAGGCTGAAGTGGAGAAAGGGGGTTGCACTGGGCGTGCTTCACATAAACTGGTAGGAATGGGCGCCGAGGGAGTTTGAAACACCGAATACAATGAACTCGCCATTTCACTTGTCAGCAATGCGGGTAGCCTGAAAGGAGGAGTACTGTTAGTGTCATGGCACACTCAGATGCAGCAGGAGATGAGGAGGGTGGAATTTGGCCTACCTGATTGAGCCACTTATCCATGTGATGCTGGACAACATCACAAGCTTTCTTGAACGAAACGGTGCTTCACAGCTGAGGGATCTTGGTTGATTGTGCCCTCTGGTTATCTGTGCTGGTTTCTGTTGGGTCATCGTTGAGAGCCCGCTCTTTGGCGGTTAAGCTGCCGTCTTGTCTGTTTCTCACACGCATAGTTGAAGAATCAACACCTGTTGTCAAAGGCCCATCACCAGGGGGACGGGTGTCTTCTTCGCTTTCACTTAGGAGAGGTTGGGCAAATGAGAGCCTTTCCTCATCAGTGAGAGCCCACCAGAGATCTGAGATCCTACCCATGGCGTCCGCACTGTCAACACCTTTTCCCAGGGGAGCGATACATATTCAATTTTGGTTGAGGGCAGATGATAGGAAAGAAAAATGTGCACTCCTGGAAAATTGCTTGGGCTTAGTCGGACTTGAGGAATTGGTTCCAAGAGCTGATTCCTTTGAGGGTAACCCACTTGCCACTGAAGGGGTAGCATGCATCAGCCTGTGGAGTCTAAGCAAGAAAGGTGAGTAGACCTACAGAAATCTGTCGACCATGGGCATGGAGACCCCACGTTTGATTTCCTGAATGATCAGTTGCTTGCGCTGGGTGGTGTAGAAGTCAAGGAAGAATTGGTGATTGTCATACGACATGGCACGCTTTGATGATTCTTGTGCCTCTCGAGCAAGCTGGAGCACAGTCTTCTTCATCAGTTCTTCATTGGATTGGGGTTCTGGGGAAGAGTTGTGGTAGGGTTGTAAGGCTCTCTTCCTCTTTTTACTCAGGGGGTTAACAAGGTAATTAAGAGGTGGGGGGTCAGAGCAAGTGTGACGATTGGACTGAGTGGAAGCAGCAGCATGTTCAAGCTGGGATTGTGCCATTGAGAAGGAGGCTGGCATGTTCATCTGCCAATGGGATTGGGTCTTGACAATTTAGGAGATCTGAGCCTGAAGAACCGGGAGGGAAGCGGGCATGCGAAGGGACAAAAGAAGTGGACTGTGAGGCAAATGGTATCATGAGGAGGAGACGTCGGCTGGGGGGGGGGGGGTCACAGAGCAGGGGGGCAGAGGTAAGATGGAGAAGATGTTTGTTTAGGTTGGTAGACTTTTGGAATCAATTTGGGGGGGGGGGGGGTGGCTTGATGCTGGGTTGGGCCAAGTTTGGACAAGATAAGGAATGGGCCGGTCAGCGTTGGCAAGTTAAAAAAATGCAAAAAAGCTGCTGCATTGGCTAAGGGAATGATAAACAGGGAGGATGGCTACTGTAGATTTTGCTCGGCCTAGTTTGAACCCTCCAAATAGCTCAACCAAGTCCTTCGATCAAGTACAATTGGAAGGTGCTAGCTAGGCAAAGTTGATCAATCCAAGCAACAAAGATGAACTGTAGAAAAGAGGAAACATGATCTTACCAAGGGTGATGAGTTGAAGTGGGAGGTTGAAAGTGGGTTATCAGGGTCAGTGAGTTAAAAAACACTGCAAAAAAGCAGCTGCATCAGCTAAGGCAAAGATAAAGAGGAAGGGGAGGGGTGAGGAGATGACTTACCAAAGGAAAACGATAAGCCAATTTGTTTTTTTTTTTGGGGGGGGGTCGAATCAAAGCATAATTGTTGGGATGCGGGACAAGGAGGTAGGGGGAGAGGGAAGAGGAAGGCATGGAGTGAGGGGAAGGAAGAGTTTTGAAGCTGAGAGGGAGAGGGTCGTATTTTTGTTGTTGGATGGTAGTGGTTGCGGGACATCACTCGGTACCAGTTAAGTTTTGGGTTAGGGCTTGCCGCACAGCACAGAGGGTTCGCCGCAGCAGAATGATGGATCAGGACTGCATAGAACTTCATAGTACATGTAGCATGTGTAAAGGGGGAGGGAGTCTGTAACACCCACGTGCGAGATCCCCCGAGACCCGCTAAGGCCTACCGCATAGGCTTCACGCAGCCTCGACTGAGCCTACTCAGTAGGGAGAATTAGGTAGATAGTGGTGGAGAGAGACCAGAAATGGAATGACCCATTGCCAACACGGAAGTTGTTCACCAACATTACAGAATGACCAAACTCAACTGCAAAATCCCTCAGAAGGTACTGGAATATGATGATGAAGAACTACACACTCACATTGAGAATGATTCACTTGCCAAATACAATCAGCCAAGCAAGCCCCTTCAAGTCAAAACAGTCGTCAATCTGATATGTGGCCGCCACACCTTTCTTCTAGCAGCCACTGGCTTTGGCAAGTCTCAGATACCTGAAATGTACCTGAACATGACAAAGAAAAATCGCCTCGGAAGATATATGGGGGTTGTGATTGTGCTAAACCCTCTCGATGCGCTCAGAAATGACCAAGTGACCGAGAAGATTGTCACCAATTATTCTGCAATCAACCTGACCGCTCCAAATTTTGACCATCAGGCGGCGACTGATGTACTGAATGGTGTATATAATTTCATATACCTGAGCCCAGAAATATTTCTCAACAATAAGACGTTTGATGAAATTTTTCTGAGCCCTGATTTTCAAGAGAATCTTGCTCTGGTTGTTGTGGATGAGGCTCATATGATTTATACGTGGGGGTTGGCTGAAAGTGGGAAGAAGGTTGTCAAGGTACTAGCACACCACCAGGATCAAGGAGTTTTTCGTGTTTCTTACGGGATGATTGGATCCGCTCTTCTCAACAAAGGCAAGGCGCCCCTTCTCATGATGTCGGCAACGTGTCCACCCAAGGCAATTACATCAATCAAGAATTGCCTGAAGCTTGAGGATGATGATATTGACATCATCCATGGAGAACTTACCTAGCCCGAAATTCGCATTCTGAGAATCCCAATGTCTTCATGTAAAGATACAGCGGTGGGCCGCTACGCTACTCGTAGCTGGTAGCGTAGCGATAATTGCTAACAGCTAACGGCTTTTTCCGTAGCTGTTAGCGGTTTAGGTGCTGGCGCCGCTACGCTGCGCCACAGCCCTTGTAAGCGTTAAAACCCCGCTACAAAGGCTGTAGCACAGCGTAGCAGCCCCTAGGACCGCTAACACTACAGCGCTGGTGGCAAAAACAAAAACCACTACACTACGCTATTTTTGGCAAATAGCGTAACAACCCAGCGCTGGAAGATATTTCAAAATATACCCATCGTCCGAAGAAACACCTAACAATGAGCTTGTACCATCCTTGCCATCTGACTTTGCAGGTCTGGGAGGTGTTGGCGACTGCACGTTGGATGCCTGGTGATCACCTGATCCCAGGAAGCAATTTTGCTTGTTGATACCATGCATGCACTGGCACACACAATAAGGAGGACTGTATTGACGACTTTGGAAATGGAAAATTTCCTGTGATCTCATGTACTCTGGCCCTGGGGATGGGCCAGAACTGGCGGACCGTTCGACAGGTGGCACACATCAGACGTGGTGACCCTTCGCTTATTTGCTAGATGATTGGACGGGCGGGGCAAGACGGAAACCCGGCCTTGGAATTGCTGTTTATGGAGACAAATTGAGCAGGGGGGGAAAAACAGCCTGAGTGATTTCCCCCTGGCCCATACGCCTCCGATGAAGATTGAATGAATGCTCTTGCATTGACCCCGGTATGTCTGAGAGTTGCGTTGTGGGACACTAAATGTATTATTTGGTGAAAGATCCTCTGAGGGGGAAAGGCTATTACAACTTATGGGTGGTTGGAAAGACCTGCCCCTCTCATGATACTATACAAATGTGTAAGAATCTCAAAATCAATATTTATAAAGATATGGCTGACTTCAAGATTGAGTTACTAAGTATAGTAGCCTCAATCAGACTTAGATCAATAAAATCAATATTCTCATAGACCTTTTATAACTTCTGATGACTATGGATAAGCAACCCAGTGGGATTGATTATGTGAAACTACAATACTTGTACTACTACTACTACTAAGCTGATGATGAGATTGGTAATGATCTCTTCCCTAAACAATCTCTTGATAAGGCACTTCAATCAATACTTCACTCCTACTACTACTACTAATACTACTACTGGATAACAAAGATACTAAGAATAAGCTGCTGATGGCGAACTTATTTTTGGTATAATGGCTATAAAGCTAACACTACTCTTCTCAATCTCTCACAATGACTACTATCACTATCACAAGACTTCACTACTCAAACTAACACTAATACTAACTAAATACTAATGCACCAATCACCTGATTGATAGCACAAGACCTAATATATACTGCTCCTGGAGACTGATATATTGATGGATGGATGGGTGACTCAAATTCCCTGGGTGAGAGAGTGAGTGAGTGAAGGGGGATTCTGGTTGGGAGAAGCCCTCCTTTTATATCGAAAATTGAGGCATTTTTGCTACAGGGAAAACTCCTTGCAGGGACTTCAATACCTAGCAACTGTTGTATATCCAGGGGATCTTACTATGCCAACTATATGTTGTATGTGGCTGGGTTGCTAGACTGCACAGCCACATTTCTAATTCTTCTAACTATCACTATGCAACTAAATTTCCAGAACATTCTCATCACCTCTTCCATTCTATCACCAGGCAACCGACCCTCCAGAACATTCTCACCACTCCTTCTGATCAACCAGAGTCTTGGGGGTCAGAGCCTCTCTTCCCACCTTGCTCCTTCTTCCCTTCTTCCTCCTCACTTAATTATTCCTTTCTGCCAAATACTGAAATCCTGAAATACCAAACCCTTATAAGGCAGTATACCCCCCTTATAATGGATAACACACCCTTATAAACTGACCTACCTAATTACACCAATCCATCCTCTGTTCCAATCCTGGTTGTGATCAAAGTTTCCCAGACATACCAAGTCCTCCGTTCCAATCCTGGTTGAGACCAAAGTTTCCCAGACATGACACCTCCTGGGTTCCATTCCTAGTCAAGACAAAATCATCCAATCCACACCACATCCTCTGTTCCAGTCCCAATGAATGTATATATATTCTCCTTATTGTAATAGTTCCTCCTCTTGTATATAATATCTTGTGCATGCATACATTCCATCACAACACCTCTCCCATGTGCTTTTGGCATTGTAATTTGAATAGATCACCACAGCGTTTGGAGTGGACAACTTGTAAGCTGAGGGTAATTGAAAACCCATTCTGCACATGCTGACAATTTTACTTCTTAGATTTGGTTACATTTCTACCAGAATGGATGATAGCTTGGTTGTGGAAGAGGTGGAACATGACAGAAAAATGAAATTTGCAGTTTGTATGTGTTCTAATTGCAAGCAAGAAGTTGGAAATCTCCTCATCAAAAATTTGGAAGCAACTTCACCAAATACATATTGAACCAATGCGCAATGGAACCGGAGATTGACACGGTTACATCAGAACCTGAGTTGTTGGAAGCAACCCCGACCGATTTCCCTATGAAAATCTCTGTGGCGGAGGCAGCATTGCTGAAGGAGAACCTGATGACAACCTGCCATCAGTTCATTGAGAAATCTATTGGGACCAGAGGGATGATTGCTCCAAGGCGCTTCTTTGGCGACACTGAAGTGAAAGCAATCATCAAGACCCTCAAGAAGAATGGGAAAAACTATTTCCTGACCAGGAGAAAGTATTGATGGATTTGATTATCAATTTCATTGCCCACTACAAATCCAGCCATCTTGACTGGCAACTTCCCAAGGATTGAGATACAATTTTAACAGATGTGACCAACATAAGGGTAGCTAGTAGTACGGCACTTGGAGAAGTGGGGGTATCAAAACGGAAATGATCTACACCTGAGGAAATGGCGGCAAAGAAGGCAGAGGAGGCTGAACAAAAACACCTGCAATCCGAGAAGCAAGAGGTGATCAGGCAAAAGGCTAATCAGCTACGCATCATGGAGGAGATCAAGCAATCTTATGGCTTACCTGGTCTTCGCTGACTACTGCTTGGCATTAGTAAGTTCAATTTCTTCAGCTTGGGTCTCCTCGTCCATGTCAAGTTCGCCAGCTGACATTCCAACCACCATGTGTCTCTTGAATCAGGTCATATTTGGGTCAGACCTGTACTCCATGAGGAGTTTTGCAACACCGTCCACAAAAGAGTCGTGGACCTGAGGAGGAGAAGCCTTTTTATTTTTTTAACAGCCTCCTTGTCTACATTTGTGTTAGCTTCAAATATTTTGTACTTGCATCCCAATTGGACCACAACATTCAATGCGCGCGGGTGCAAGACATTCTTGTGAGATTGTGTGAAGACTGTTGCACCACTCTCGCTACAGACCGATTTCATCAATTGCCAAAGCTGGAGGGCAAGTTCACAAACACCTGCATTAGTAATGCCGCTGAGATTGAAGCAAAGTGGATAACCTTACCAGATGAATGTTCAGGGGGAAAACATCTTTGAGTCTCTCAATCTGTGTCCCTTGGCCGCTGTGATTATAAACTGATTTCAACCAATAGTTTTGTACTTCAAGGTAGTAATCCTTTCCATTATAATGATCATCCCTTCCGCTTGGAGAGAAGAGGAGTGAATGTCAGAAAAATTTTGATAAAGAGGGGTTGAGAAGCTCATTGAGAACAAGGATTGTCCTGGGAAGATGGGAAGAGTAATTGTTGAGGCCTTTCAAGCCCTGAGACATCACCAACACATTTTCCACACATTGAGAAGTCTTCCTATGTCACTGGCTTTCATGGCTTGGTTTGCTTCAATTACAGTTGAAAACTCTTGCAGGCACACAAGCAGGTTACTGAGACTTGGGGTTGTTTTGGGAGGGTCTGAACTGGAATATTCATAGGCTTTTGCTTGAGCCTCAACTGTACAATATTTCTCGTAAAACGTGGTGATTACATTGTTCCACTTAGCAGTGGAGATTACTGGCTTGGGGTTCGTTTTGTCATTGAACTCCGCGAGTGGTTCATCTTCAGTCTCCATGATCACCCTGGTGTGGTTATGGAGTTGATCAAAAAAAAATGAGTCAGACATCTGACGTAAGTCAAATAATCAGTGTGGATGCAAGCATGCAACATACTTCAATCTGTAAAGTATTGTAGCTTCATGGACTTGCTCAATGTAATTGACCATTAGCAAAAAGTCCTTCTTGGGCATCGCTTTATTGTGAGGAACACCTAGTGCGTGCAGCACTCACCAAGCCCCAGTGTCCAAATGGTTTTGAGTATCTCCAAGGTGGGTCTTGAAGATACAATGGGCAACATTCCATAGGGTATGAGATGCACCCAGTTGGAAACAAATATTTTGTAAGCTATGTTCAGCATATTTGCTTGGGGTGCACAACAACCGGAGGCTGTTGAAATTTTGGCAGGTAGCCAAATCACCGTTGATCAACAGAAGCTTTTCGTAGAACTCCTCAAGAGGCATTCCTGCCTGTTTGGAAACGGCATCCAGAACCTGCCCCATTCCCTTGGCGCTGTTCTTGGGAGCGTCCATTAGCTTCAGCATCCAGATTTTGGGAGGTTCACGCGAGATCTTCTCAATGACTGGAGGATTGAGGGTTATTGTGGCGGAGGTGTTGTCGGCTATTGCCACGTGCTCAGACATTACACAAGCGATCTGACTTAACCACACTTATTTGTAGTGAGCATCAGAATCACAGTTGGGCATAAACATGTATGGTTGGATTGGGAAGTTGGGCATAAACATGTATGGTTGGATTGGGAAGTTGGGTGCACGTTTCATTGCACCTTGAAATGATTGGAGATTTACTTCTTTCCAGTCAAGTGACTTGGCCAGATCTCGCGACGGTGTGGAACTACTCTTGGGGAGAATAGAGATTGAGAGGGATAGGTGCTTGAAGGGCTGCCTCTCTTTTTAATAGCTGGGAGAGTAAATTGAACAAGAATAAGAGTATGAACTCTTAAAGAAAGATGTGACTGATGAAGATTCTAGATTCAGGGGAGGGAAAGGTGAAAACCCAGACTGATTACTGGTGTTATCAAGGGAGAAGGAAGTGAAGACCCAGACTGGCAACTGGTTTAATCAAAGAGTAAAGAGGTGAAGACCCAGAATGGCTACTGGTGTAATCAAAGGTAATGAGATTTCTACTAAACTAATATTCTAATATGACTGTGACCAAGGCTAATCAATGCTACTGAATGATTCTAATTGACAAGGTGTAAGTAATAATGACCAGGGCTAGTAATATATCTACTAATAGCTAGGGGGACTGATGGTGAACAAATGAGGGGGGAAAGCAAAGCTGCTTATAAAAGGAAAGAAGCAACTGGGCAGAGGCCACCATATGTGGGCAAAGTATGACAAAAGAGGAACAAGGCTGAAAACAAGGGGATGTAACAAGTGGCTGTTGAGTATGCCATGGAAGTGAAACAAAGGATTGTGGGGTATACCATGGAAATGGTGGGGAAGGAAACACATGTATGTAGAATGCCACAAGGAGGCAACTGTAACTGTGGTATAGGATACTGATTGAGGTGGAACAAGTCTGGAGAGGAATATAAGAGTGAGGGGGGTATGATACTTTCCATTGGTGAAACTTGTAGTTGTTGTATGTCCTGGGTATTGGGTGTTGCTGAGCTGTCATGTGTCTTGTGATTGTCCCGTGATTTGTATTTGATGTGGGATTGCTTGTTGATGAAATATATCCAAGTTTTGATTGTTATGTGACAGGTGTGAAGAATGACTACAGTCCATGGTGTTTTGTGACAGCTGAGATGAGTGGATAAAGTCCTTGTTGATGTGTGACAGGTGGAATAGAGGTGTGTTGGATATGTGTTTAGGATTGGCTTACCACAACAGCAAATGAATATAACCCCAAGTCCCATGAAACATTTGATTGTGATTTCCGATTGCATGCGTATGCACTCGCTCTTCAATGTCTAGGTTGTCAATACAGATATTTGGGCCAATGCCTCTTCTGCAATACATATTAGCAAACACATCCTTGATCCATTGTTTGTAGGCTGTGGCAAGAGTCTTGAGAGCAGCCATAGCAACACGTTGAGTACAAGCCAGTCCATGGTGCATCAAGAAGTGGTTTACTCGGTTGGTAACGCGACACACCACTAGCTGAACTGAGTTACAAAGTTGGATCCATTGTGCCGTCGGTTCCTTGCGTAAGCTATCATTCCACACACCATACTTACAATCTGAGGCAAACATAACATCATATTTTTATGTAAAGCTGACAACATTCACCTGTATGGGGACTTTCCCGGTCAACTCAGTTGGCAGCATTTGTTTGAGTGTTCGTAATATCCACCCAAGTTATCTCTTCCATTGCAAGTCCTTCAGCAACATCAGATTCGTCAATAAGTGCTTGGGAGACAGGCTCCTCGGCAGGCTAAGTGCTTGGGAGACAGGCTTGTTGGAGGCTGATTTAGATAAGACACGGTGAAGCAGGTTGTACAAAAAAGGCATTCCATCAATGGCCAATCAATTGGTATATTCCTGGCGGTTGTTGTCATTAAAAAATTTGTGGTTGATGGTAGTGCTGCTTTGAAACAGCCTGGCAGGGTAGTTCCTGGAAGATGGTCTCTGAGAGTCATCAATATTGACTGCCTGGTGGATTGGAAAAGTCATCCGGGTTAGATGAGGTATTTAATCATCTAGGGAAACATGAAACTGGCCTTGCTGAGGACCAAATTTTACCACATCTCCTGGCCTTCTTTATTCTTTTTCACCAGACTTATGAGTACACAAAGGAGTTCCATTGTCAAAGACAAGCCACTTGCCAGCCATTCCTTGAGTCGATCAACCACTTTGTCATGTGAGTTGGTCAGGAGAGAAAGAAAGAATTTCTTGGGAGTGAGTTGATGAGAGTTGATTGTGTCACATATGTGGAGTATGTGAATGTGCTCTGGTATTGATTTCTGACTTTGATTTATATCCATTAGTAATTCAAAGATGCCAAAAACTTGAAAGAATGGGCAGTGGAGTGGTGCCACAATCTCTTACACATCATGTTAGGACCACAACTTGTGAGGGACAGTGGTACCAGGATATTCAGAACAACCAGACTGGTGAATTCTGGATTCACAAGGCAAGATGCCTGTGAATCCATGGTGAATCCATTGCTAGAGTTTTGTAAGAAACATCCCAATTTTTATTATTTCAAAAAATTCTAGAGGGAGAATGGTTGCATTTGAATGATTGAGATCAACACTAAATTAAAGAGCAGGTCAACATGTGTATTGTGGCTCTGGGGCAGGTGCAAGGCCAGCAAAAACCCTATGAAAATTTCTCCCTGCCAAAAGGAAATCATGTCCCTGCAAGAAAATGGACTTAATGCACAAGTCCCTCCCTGCTGGAGGGTGTCTTTGCCGCCGCGCATGCTGACATAGCACCAAAGCTCCCACCAGGGGGGACTTGTGACAAGTTAGAGTCCCTGTGATCTGATAGTCGCGTAGAAATCATAAAAACATTCTGCCATGTTCATCAGACTGGATTCCTGGAATTCAATTACCACCTATGTCCCGACAGCCAAACACAAGTACCAAAGACGATGGTACACCCCTCTGGACAGCCTTGTAAAAAGTTATATATGTAGAACAAGACCACCAATCTAGATATTCACCGTGGTGAGTCATCGGCCGACTGTGAACCATAGTCAATGGAATTGAGAGTGCAAAAAATCGAGACATAAGCCTCCCTTGCACCTTGTCAGTCTACGTGATGCCAAGGTCCAGTATCCTTCTAGCTATATGCGGTTCAAGATAAATACAAGGGCAAATTCACTTGTGTTAATTGAAGCAAAAATGTGGTGGAGATGATGAAATAAACTGTAGAGTTGTTATTTTCAGAAGGGCCTGCTAACAGGGGTATTGACTGGGCCCTCTAATAATAACAGTACTTTGGTGTACAGGTTGTGTCTTTGGGTATAAAAGGAGTGCACCCCAAATCATGAAGATTCAAATAAATATAAACTCACTTGTATTAATTCTTTGAGTTTAAAATCTTCAAGGAGGATGGGAGTATTTTTGAGATGAGAAAGGTGGTTGATGGTGGCTTGAATTGAGTTTGTGAAGGTTTGGTTGGAGTAGCAGTATTCAAAGGATAATAACAATTAAGAGCATCCACATTGGCAGGTTAAACTTCAGGGTTTGGGGAGTTTAACCCGTGTGGACATCTGCATTGGGTGGGCTAACTGGTTTCATAACCCAAGGTTTGATTTCTGGTGTCTACAGATCTGTAGACACTTAACCTGCAGGTTAGGGAGTATCACAGCAGTTTGCTCTGAGTTAACCCTTTTTAACCTCAAACCAATGTTGTCAAAGCCCTCAGGTTAGCTCAACACCTCTTAACCTGGGGTAAATTTAACCTGAATTTTTACCAAGCCATTGTGGATGCTCTAATATAAACATATGTAGTGAAGTAGTTAGTGTAATGTTTGTGGGTAGCTAGGTATAAATTCTGATTTCAGGTTGTCTTTGGACTATTTAGATGGTCTTGAGAATTCTAATGAGTTGACTTACCCCAATCTCACCCAAAAGAAAAACCTAATTAATGATGGGAATAATAATACTTTTTCAAATATTATTTCCGCAATAAAACAAAACCGCAGTAATTTTGGTAACATTTGAGTGCCATTTCATCAACATCCGCATGACATGTCAAATGATGTTTTATGGTAATTACCCAACCATGTGGAAAAATTATTTTCCGTGATACTGGCGTGAGAGCCCTGTGACAGCTCCGCAACAACTGTGGGACAGCCCTGTGACGGCTCCGTGACAGCTAACATACAGACATGTCACAAACTATTTATCTGTCAATTTGCTTCAGAATCACCAGAAAACATCCTGGGACATGTCACAGATAGGTTGATGAAATGTCACAGAAATGTCACCAACATTGATGCAGGCTTGTTTTTTTGTGTAATTAATACTTGAAAAAGTGTTATTATTCCCAACATTAATGAGAATTTTCTTTTAGGTGAAATTGGTACAGTTTGTAGTGTTAGTAGAGACATGTTTCCAACACATCTCCACACAACCCAATTACAGTCAGTCTTGGGTTCTTTCCTAGAGCCAAGGCCACCAGTGGGGTTCTCCATGCTGATTTAGAATCCCCAAAAGAGTGTATGAAGTGGAGCTTCAGAATTATTAGTGGGCGAGTCACTAATTTCAAAGAGATGATCAATCCCTAGCTGAGAAGTCACACCCTACTACACAACAGGCAGGTTTTGTTGGAAAGGATGATTAGTGATGGTTTTTGAATTAGGGATCAAATGCTAGTATTTTTTGATAAGGCTTTACATCTTGGTCAAAAACTAATAGACTTTAAATAAACTCTATCTCTAAGTTGGTAAATCTCATAACTCTCCTTCTTTTCCCCCAAGGTTTCTTATTAATTAAAAAAACTAATGATTGGGCTATAGATTCTTCCTGAATTGATCATACACTCAAGTTGGAACATATCACATTATGATTTGGATCAAGACCCAAAATCCAACAACTCACTACAAAAATAATTGGTTTATTTTGACTATCAATTGATATAAGTTCTTGAGCACCACACATCATTTAATTTTCCATCCTTTTTGATCAAACCAGAAACCAAACAGAAAAAAGAAAGTAATATTAAGGGCCCATACCACAGCGGGAGCCTGATTTTGAAAACAGTTTTTGCTGTTTTTTTGTACACCACAGACTCTGGCTGACTTGGAGCCAATGTAAAGATCTCTGTTGGCTCAACTTCCCCAACCCCACCAAATTATTTTGGTGACCGACCACATGTCTCATAGCGGGATGTATCGGAAGCTGCCATTGGCTGGACTTCCGATGACAGGCCGCTGTTGGAGCATGCTGTCGGTGTATCTTCTGACAGCATGCCTACATAATGGTAGCTGTTGGAATAACTCCCAGCAGCAGCTGCCAATGTTGTTCCAACAAGGGCCTCCATATTGATATATAGCCAAAAAGAGCAACACAAGGACTCGAACCTCAGACCTCCATCTCATGTGGGGAGCCATTACTTTCCATTTTAGCATTTAGCAGTTGTGCCATAGTGCTGTTGTTAAATTAGCTTCACTGTGGAATTACAAATCACACATTGGCTTGCTTGTTGGTTTTTTTTTTTTTTGGATAAGTGCTCTTATAACTTTTTTTTTGTATGATTTTTGTAATATGTAGTTTCTTTCTTGCGTTGAAAGAAGCATGGGTCAGCACATCAAAAAAAAGGAGCTATGACGGCCTTGGGTTGACCCACTTGGAAGGCAACCCGACCATAACACATGCTTGATGCAGGCTTGAACAGCCAATGGTGTTGGTTTACTCCTAGTGGCAAGCATCAGTCGGCTGGATGAGCCGGACTGACCTTTTCCTGCTTGGTCGGTCATGCCAACGTAGCCATACAGATGTATTCAACACATCGACACTGTTGGCCTGCTTGTCAGGTCAAATTGGTTTTTGTGACGTTAGGCACGGCACTAAACCAACCCAGCTGTCATGCCAACAAGGTGGACTGGCAATGCTGGCTTGACTTTGGGGTCGGATGGGTCAGACTTACGTTGGTCTCACCCATCTCCGGCGTCAACCTGTCCCCGCTAGAGAATACAGGACAGACAGGTCAAGCCTGACCTGTTTCGGACCCTGCGGCCAAGCCCACAAAGGTCTTGAAAAAAATTGCTCGGTGGTATGTTATACCTGCACTCCCCCGTGCAGGTATAACACCAGGCCATAACACTCCCCCGCAAGCCAATATCACTGACAACGGAGGTGATATTGGATTGGACACCAAATGGACTGGTGAGAAACTATGTACATAAAATATACTAGTGTTACTCTCCGACAGACTTGTTAACTGTCAACTTTCACACATACTGGCTACTTGAACTAATACTATGGTTTTTTTAAAGACAATACTATGGTTTTATATGATGGGATTTAAGGCACCCATGAACCTTGGAACTATTTTAAGGCAACCACACTCCTAAATCAATAATCAATAGTATGCTTATATGCAAGACTAGGAGTAGCTATTCAGTGATGATGTTACAAGCTGGGGAGGTGTGACATTGAGCAAGATGTAGGCAATGGGAATTGAACACGCAACAGTGGCAAAGCTGGGCTCATAACCTGTAAAGACTAAGGCATGACCCCGAGTGCCAGGGTTCAGGGTTCGGGACGAGCCTTAGCAGAACCCCGAACCCCCGGGTGTTTGGGGGTCAACAGGACTTGATCAGTTTGGTGTGAAGGGCATTAACTGCACCTGTTTTCTTCAGATTTTTGACTCATTTTTTATTGTTTATTTCTTTTATTTGTTGACACAAGATGACGGACAAAAAATTTTATTGCAATGATTTTTTTTTTTTCATAAAAAGGCGAGTCGTTCCGAGTCAAAAATGGCAATGGTTGTTGGATTGACAAAGGAGAAGAGTTATTCGGATTTAAAAAGGACCATCAAAGGTCTGAAACCAGTCTTTCAAGCAAAGAAACTCCTCTATAGTCCTTGGCTTGAGAGACGAACGCTGCCATGAAACAACCCGACGGCCTTTGGAAAAGACTCGCTCCGATGACGCACTGGTAGCAGGAATACAAAGAAATTGACGTGCCATCAGTGCCAGGGTTGGGAGAGATTTAGTTCGAGTTGCCCAATAAGGGAGGACTTTGACAATCTTGGACTCAATGTCCTCCCTCAAATAGCGAACGATCTCTTCTTGTATGCCTTCGATCTCGGGATTGGGTTGATATAATGCTGAATCAAAAGTGTTTTCTGCATCGGGGGCACAAGCTTCTGATGATTTACCCGAGTTGCCTTCTTTATCCGTGGGAAGTTGTTCGTAGAAATCTTGAGCAACAGATTTGGATGTTTGAAGAACATCATCAACCGAGAGATTATAGTGCTCCATGATGAAATCTTGATGGTTTTTCCAGAAGGTGGTTTTGAAATTTGGGTCAAGGATCATGGCACGTATGTACATTGGTTTCTTCAGCGCATCTTTAAGGTATTGGTCGATCTTCTCAATCATCAGCTCTGCTGGACGCATAAGCTGAGCATGGTCATAAAGGCCTCGGCAGGAAGCATGAAGCTGTTCAATCAAAACAATGTAGACAGGAAGTGCACTGTTTACAGTCAGATATTTTGAAGCACAAAGCCTCTCGGTTGCCTCGCTGAGTGGTTGGAGCAGATTCATTATGCTTTGAGCATGGTCCCATTAGGCTGGCGAGAGAAGGTAGCTTGAGGTTTCAGAGTTCTGTTGACAAAAGTGGGTGCAGGATCTTTGAAGCATGAGATCTCGATGAAACATGTGGAAAGTGGAATTCCATTGGGTTGCAACATCAATTTCAAGGCATTTAATTTTTTTGCATGCATCTCAGGCTGACAAGAAAAAACAGCGACAGCAAATCTTTCACGTCGTTGGGGTGAGAAACGGACCCAGGTACATAACCCATGCACTCGCTTGTTGATGTCCACTCCATCAGGAGTGGAGACAAGGGAGTTGATGTTCATACAATTGTTGACAGGGTCATCGTTCATTGCCATTGAAATTTCCTCACCATCCGGATTCTTCTCAATTGGGCCAAGGGCTGCTATTCCCACCTTGGCTGCAAGATTAATGACGTGGGCTACACAACCAAGGCTCTGAGTCGAGCTATCGAAGTGAGGGATCTGAAGGTCTAGCTCCCGAGCCATTTTAAGATTTACTGATGCATTATTGGCGGTGATTGTATGTAAGTGATCCAAAATTGAGTAGCTATCCAGAACATTGTAGAACAGTTCTGCAAAGTTCTTTCCTCTGTGTGTTCCTACACAGACAAAACAAATCATCACATTTGATTACTAATTAGAACAGATAAGTTCAAGAAAAGATCTCTTACCTTGAACGTGTGGCACAGCAATTGTAGGATCGCGGAGCTCAAAATTTTCATCAATGAAGTGTGCAGTAACATTCAGAGCGGTCCACTGAATGAGATCAATGTTTGTTTTGAAATGTAGTTTTTCTTGATGGTTTTCTGGGATTGATTGTACATACGGGACACATGAGTTGCAATGGAGGCTTGATTTGTGGTGTTTACTAGGGGGGCCGCACTTTCATTGAGGAGGCGGATGAGATCCCGAAAAGATTTTTGTTCCACAAATGCAAACGGAAGGTCACAGTCGGCAATCATGTACACAATTTCTTACTTGAGGGTCTCATTGTTTAATTCAACCTGAACAAAAACATGTAATCAGGCTGCATTACTTGACAATTTGAGAGGAAACTGAAGGAACCAAAGAAACTCACCTTGGGCTGCAAAGTGCCTGATTTGCTCCATTTTTCCATATCCATGTGGTTCATCTTGGTTTTCTTTGTCAGGTTTGGATCCACGAGATGATGGATATTATGCAGGTGCGCGTGAAAGGATTTGGTGCTTGAGCTTTTATCCTTTTTGAGGCGTATTCCGCAGATCTTCCCAGTTTTCAGGACCACCTGACATACAACTACTCCTGGATCGTTCGACTGTTTGAGAAAATTCCACACCCAGCTACGCTTGTTTTGAGTGATAGAGCTGCCTTTTCCATCCTCGTCGGAATTGTCGAGCTCAATTACTTCGCTATTTGGATTAGATGTCGAGGATTGGATATATCCTTTGGGGGGTCCGGGTGTTTTTGCTTCATTGGAAGGGTATGATGAGCCGGCCGGCACAGTAGTATAAAGGATATTGAGAATTTTCTTGACCCTATTTTATTTTACTTTTTGAACCCCGGGGGTTCAGGGGTTACCCCGACTGGTTCAGGGTTCGTCCTTCGGGCTGACCCTCAGACCCCCGGGGTCATGCCTTAGTTAAAGACCCGGGGGAGGAAGAAAAGTACCAACCAACTACACTCGTAGCGGGCGTCTGCACTCCCCCGTGCAGGTATAACAAACAGAAACTGTTTGCGGAAACAGGGTGAGACCTGTTTCCAAAAACCGCGGGATAATCACGAAAAACAATTCTCAAATTAAAGCAAAACCCAGCACCCGTGGTACGGGTTTTTGCATGAAAACAATTCTGAAGAAAAAACTTCGGAAAAACTGACCTCGGAGGTCGTATGGTATGGGCCCTAATACAACCAAGATAAATGAAGAAAGAGTTGATATGTTTTGTGATTATTATTTTTCATGTAGAATTTGTTCTGGATAACCATCTCAACAAAAAAAGAATCAATAGAGAAAAAGAGCTGCTAAACACAATCACATGTAACTATGTAAATGATGTTGTATAAATACATATGGATAATGTAGAATAGATAAAATCACTTCACATGGTAAGATTTGTATGAATGTGTATATCTTTCTTTGTATTTTCTTTTTTTTAGAGAGACAGAGAGAGAGAGAAAAAGAGAGAAAGCTTTGAGAGTGATAAAAAGGACACAAATAAAAAACAATCACCATCATTCATTCATAGTAGCTAGATAGATAGAACCAACAGACAGACAGCCTAGTTTTTTTTTCTTTGTTTTCTTTTTTATGAGATGGAGAGAGGGAAGAAAAGACATGATGGGAGGGGAGAGGATTAAGTTTAGGGATTGACATTTTTTGTTGTTGTTGTGGAGGTTTCTTTGGTGTGTGTGTTTTGGAGGATTATTGAGACAAAAAAAAGAAACAATGTTGGGCACGAATATTATGTGTGTGTGGGGGGGTTAGGAGTGTAGTGGATGAAGGGGACGGGTTGATGGGGTGTTCAAGTTTTCCGACGACCAGATCCACGAACTTTTTTGAAGAAATACTGGAAAGGAAATTGAACCAAAGTTAGTGATGACACGCAAGAAGAGGCTTGGAATGAAAACTTACCTGTTTGGAAGTGGTTTGAGTATGCCGGACATGTCGAACATAAGGCTGCAAGTTCATTCGACGTTCTTCGTCCGAGTCGTGTTGGGGTTGATAGTACCACAGGGCTTCGAGTGGTTCGCCGGAGGCATCCTGGTAAGAAAGTGATAAGCGTATTTCTTTGTGTATATAGGCCGTGGTAGACGGACCTTAAGACCCTCATTAGTCACACAACCAAACATGCCCATCCCATCGCGTCTCCAACGGGTTTGAAGAGTCTCAAGCATCACTGGTCTGCAGGCATTAATTACCCGATCAGTCTTGACGTCATTTGATTGAAAGTCGAGCATTGGCGAGTCAATCGCCCCACCTTCACTACCGTAATGATGATGATGGGTCGGTTTAAAGTCAGTGGCAAACGGTTTGGTATCTGTTGTTGGATCATCAACGTGGCTAGGGAAGAGGGAGGGTAAAGGCGCTGAGAGACATTCGCGTTCTTTCTTGAGAGCGATCTCGAATTCATCTTCTGTTCGATGGGCTGGACGTGGGGAAGAACGAGAGGAGGTGGGCGTGGGTAGGAGGGAGAGGACTGCCTCGGCTAGACTGGGTTGAGTTTCGAGTACGGCCCTGATGACTTCAGTAGTGCTGACGGTAGCTCGAGATGAGAAGACGACGGCCGAAGCAATGAGACCGAGAAGATCCAAGCCCATCGACTGGATCACACTACGTACACGATCACCTGGAGGAAGGTTGTGAATCTGGGGGTCGTAAGGTGGGGAAGGAATGGGGGAGAGACAGAGTTTCTTGCCCGGTGGCGAGTTTGTTCGTTGTTCAGGCGGCGGCGGCGGCGGTGGTAGTAGTAGGTCGGAGGAGTCAGTTGTCAGTTTAGATGAGCCGACTGGAGTTTCAGGGTAGAAGTTGGTGGGTGATGATGGATGAGGTTCGTTTGAGTTTTGTTTGGGTCTGGTAGCAATAGAAGTTCTTTGAGAATTGGTGGGCATTTTTCGTTTGCCACCGCGAGTGGTAGCGGTTGAGTGTTTTGTGCGAGAGGTGTCTGAGGTAGTTGGATCAGGGTTGGTGTGGGGGTGTGGGCTAGGACGGGCGCGTGCGCGTTGAGTTAGATGGTCGTCGATTTTGACGTAGCATTCGACCTTCTTACCGCCGTAGAAGCCTAGTTCGATCTGTTCACCATCGCGCCTTTCGAGTTCTACGCCAGCACTTGAGCCTTCTTCGAATCGTTCGCCATCGACCATCAAGCCGTTTTGACCTTTGACAACGATCCTTATGTTGAGCCCACCGAGCGGAGGAGCGATGAGAGTACAGAGACAGTGAGTGCGAGATGCGTGGGTAAAAGATTTGGGGAGGGTGATTGGGAGCATTTTAGATCTGGGGGTGATCTCGTTTGAGAGTAGGGAGAGGTCAGGTTTGCGACCAAAGACGAGACAATGGCCAGGTTCGATTGGGATTCGGATGGGAGGGTTCTTCTTTGAGAGGGGTTGTTTGGAGGCATGGCTGGTGTTGATGGGTTTTGCGGATGGTTTGGAGATGATGGTGGGAGAGGAGTGGTTGATGGTGGAAGGGCTGAGTAGTTGTGTGGCAGGAGAGGATGCTGTGTTGAGTCTGAGGCTGAAGTGGGTGGTTGCGGTTTCGAGCTGATCGAGAGACTTGAGCATTTGGTGGTCCGAAGTTTCCGTTTTTTATTTTTATATTTATTTTTTGGTCGACTGGATATACTCAGCACGGGGGGACTCGGGGGACTCCCACGGCGGGACAGGCTGGGCTATTCCGCAGCTGACGCACTCTAACTTAACACTCCAAGCAAATCTAACCTAACCTAGCCTAATGGTCTGCATGGACACTGGGGCAATCAGCCTACATTTTTTTTGGTTGTGATGTACAACAGAGCAAGGCGACTACTATCTGCTACTTCTTCTTAGCAGCTCTTTCTCGCTCTTCCTCTTGTAGTCGTTTCCTCAACAGCTTGGCTCCGACCTATCAAAGAAAACCCAGCGAATATCAAGAACTCGGTCGGTATGGTGTTTTGTGAACCGATCTAGAGGAGACAACTCACGTTACGGATATTTTGTTCGGCACGCTTGACGCCAAGTTGACGTGCACGGGTATATTCAGCAAGCGCACTGGCAAGATGATCGTCTAGATTCATCGTCAGATTTGAAAATTGCCAAGATGAGTGTTTCGGGGGTTCTGAGAGAGAAGGAAAAGAGACTCAACTGGCTTCGTTGACCGCACCGAGGTTGAAACATATCTCGCCATCGGTCGGGTCGAGCTCGACGGCCTTCTTGAGGTGTTCGAGCGCCTTGAACGGCTCGGGTGGTTTGGAGAGGATGTAGGCCGAGGCCAGGTTGGTGTGGACATCCGCCGATGTGCCATCCTCTAATGCTTCCTTCCACGCCTCGATGGCCTCTGGAATCCGTTTCAATTGATAAAGGACTATGCCCAGGTTATAATATCCAGTCGAACTCGGTACCATCCTGATACTCCTGCACATACATAATATTTACATTATTAACAAGTCAACTCGTTATTCAATAACCCCCCACCCCAGTCTCAACATCTCCATCCGTCTATCAATCTCACTCTTCATATTTTGCCAAAGCACCTTCGAGATCACCCTTCTCTAAGAGTCGAGATCCTTCCTCGATCAGATTCCTACTCTGGTGTCCCAATGGTTCGATTGAACTAGCGGGGGCCTTCGTCGGATTTGCATTACCTACAATAATTGTTCCATTGCATCAGAAAAAATATATAACTTTGATTTAGACGAAAAAAAATAAAGAAGAAGAATTGACTGACTGAGAGCAGATGAAGAGAAACTGCGACCAATATTTCTTTGAGGTGAGAGTTTATTCTGAGATCGATTCTGAATTGGTCCGATAGGATTGAGCTTGAGTGAGAGGATGGTAATCCTCTTGAATGACTGTCTTGCCAAAGCGTTCATCTCTATGAATAATCAGTCGGGAATTTCACAACTGGCTGTTGTCCACCCGGGTCACCTCGCACCACCGCTATCCCCCGAGGCTCTTCCCGTCCCCCGATCGAGGCAAGCCCTCGGTTGGTCTCCGGTGTGTCGGGTGCCCACTCCTATCAGAAAATCTCTTTCATCTACATATTCATTCATTATCTTGTTCCAACTCTCTGGATTGTCTCGTATCTTTGGCATTGGCCCAGTTGTTTTCAATCCTCTACAAAATTCTAGGCCCTAACTTTGGGTATAGGGACTTGGGAGTAAATAAAACAGTATATTACTGAAACTTGCAACGGTGGGCCACAACACTATTCACACTATTTATGCACCAACTGTGAGAGTTATTGTCTGACACAAACTGAGTTTGTGGTTTGCTTTAGAAGATGATAATGATGATATTCCACATAACCTCATAATATATACAAGTGAGTTCGGGAGTCTTGGCCAGTCTTCTTAACCTAACCCTAGGTTCCAACACACACACACACACACACACACACACACACACACACACACACACACACACACACCCCTCGCCAAGACTCTAACAAATGGGAAGATGAAGATGAGGAAATGAGAATGAAAAAAAATTGACGCTAGATAAAAAGAAGGTAGGAAATAAACTGAAGAAACAAAACCACAAAACAATATAAACAAGACAAAAAAATCAATTCCCAAGAAGTTTTGTTTGTAACTGGCTGAAAGGTTCTTTAGTCAATGCTTTTGTCAATATGTCAGCCAATTTCTCTTTTGTGGATACCCATCTTAGTTCTATTTTCTTGTCAAATAAAGCTTGATTAGTTATATAAAATTCTCTGTCAGAGTGTCTGGTTGTTTTATTAGCAGAGTCATTGGTGGATACTTTAATTGTGGCCTCATTGTCACAATACATGAGCCCAGTTAAATCTTGCCGAAGAATATCTCTCAAAAGGTGTCTTACCCACAGCACCTGTCGTGTGCTGTGTCCAAGAGCCATATATTCTGCTTGGCAGGTCGACACTGCCACCATAGCTAACCTCCTTGATACCCACAACACTGGACAGTTAAAGAAATTTATTAGCGTGCCATATGTTTATTTGGCAAATTCCCCCCCCCCCCCCCCCCCAGGATGTGTCACTAAAACCTTTAAGGGGGGAACCATTCACAGATGGAAAAAGATTAAGTGTTAAATCCCTTGTGGATCCGAGATAATTGATGAGGTTATTAACCGCCTTCCAGTGTAACACTCCGGGCTTGGCTGCAAAACGAGCTAGAAAATTAACCGAGTAAGCTATGTCTGGGTGTGTGCCCACCACCAGATAACTCAAACTACCAATGATTGACAGGAACTTTTTGGAGTCTTCCTGTTTTCCTAGTGGGTCTGTAATCAAATCAGTGTTAGGAGCCATTGGTACCAACATCTTACCTACACCGTCCCAATGCTGTTCAAGCACCAAGTTCACTAGTTTAGGCTGGGAAAGAACAAAACCACAAGGACCTCTCTGAATTGTCACTCCTATGATGGAGTCCAGTTTGTCCAACCATTTTATCTGAAGCAGTCCTTTTAGTGATGTCTCAAGACCCCGGAGTAAGGTTTCATCCGAGGTGGTGACAACCCCGTTGTCCACATGTACCCAGATGATACCCAGTTGGGCCGAGTGCTTGAGTATGTACAGGCTATTTTCGTACTGACTAGCCGTAAAACCTAGATTGCCTAACACTTTCTTCAGATAAATCCACCAACACCGGGCCGCCTGTCTTGTCCCATATAATGCTTTCTTGAGCCGTAAACCATGTTCTTGTGGCACCGTCATGCCTTCCGGAGGTTGTAGCCATATCTCCTCTTCAATGGGTGAGTTGAGATAAGCTGCTACAAAATCGAAAGAATGAACCGGCCACTGAAAGTGTGCGGCGATTGATAATAGAAGACGTAGAGAGAAAAAAGTTGCTGTCGGAGCATAAGTGAGATTGAAATCCTCACCAGCCCTTTGGGTGTAGCCTTTTGCTACGAACCTTTCTTTGTATCTTTCACTGGTGGAGGCAGTGGGTGGTTTAACCGCAGAGACCCATTGTCCGTCCATGGGCTTCTTTCCTTCCGGGAGACGCTGGACACTCCAAACGTCCATCCTGGTAAGTTGTTGAGTTCTTCTCTCATTGCCTCCAACCATTTCTCTGACTTCGGTGACTTGAGGGCCTGTAGATAAGTTTTTGGAACTGAAACAGAGAAAAAGGAACAACTCCGGAGGACTGAGTCAATCAGTAACTCCACTTCATCCGTGAAGTCACCCAATCTCAGAAGATTGGCATCCACTGCAGGAGGAGGTTCAATGTGTAAAGGGTTTCCCTGTCAACTGTGAATGACATCTGGAGTTTTAATTAATTGCGGGTCAATAACATCAGTAGGCCTTGGCTGAGGAAAATTAGCAAAATCAGAAGGGACAGTAGTGCTTTCCGACGTCAGCAACGCCATGTTGGAATTATTGGATTCAAAAGTTACCCAATAAGAACTTGTATATGTGTTAGTTTTAGGCAGCCAGAACATCCACCCCTTGCTCTCATCAAGGTGGCATACTACCCAACCCTCTATCGCTCTGTCATCCAACTTTTATCATCGTTCAGGAGGAACCAGAATCCAGGCACAGCCACCAAAGATCCTCATCCAATCAAAATTGGGTTTGTTCCTGAATAGGACTTCGAAAGGGGAACAATCTCCACTTGCTTTGTTGGGTATTCTGTTCAGTAGATGAGACACCCACAGATAAGCAAACCCCCAGAAGGTTTTACCTAGACCGCTGTCTGTAAGTACAGAAGGGGCCATGTCACCTAGTGTCCTGTTGTAATGCTCAACCAAACCATTCTGGAAATGATGGTAAGGGAGAGACTTTTCTTCCTTGATTCCTTTGGACTGAAGGTAAGTAGAAAGAGTGTTGTTAGTAAACTCCCCCCTGTTATCACTCCGGATTGTCTTAATTGTCAGGCCTGTCTGAGTTTCGAGCCTGTTAAAAGTTGTAATGATAACTTTAGTTGCTTCGGACTTGTTAGCTAAGAGATGGGCTTCCCCATACCCAGAGGCCGAGTCACAAATAGTTAGAACATATTTACTTTTATTAATAGACTCGACTTCCATCGGTCCGACCAGATCCACAGCTATTATCTCCAGCCGCTCAGGGGATCTATCTGACATAGTCAACTTGGATGACCTTACTGCTTTGGCAGTCATGCACACAGGACACCGGAGTTCACCTGGTGGTAGTTCCTTGGGAAGATTTTTCCCGATGTTATTTGTGATCATCTTTCGAAGAGTGCGTATGCTGCAGTGACCAAAAACTCTGTGCCATATGAGGAGAACTTTCTCATTGTTAGTTAATTCTTCTGGATTCCAATTAAAAGTGGGCCCATCATCCACTGCGGTCTTAAAAGGTGGGTCAGAGGCAATTGTTTTTGGGTGAAGAGGAGTTTCATTGTGGGAAGAAATATAAAAGACATGAGGAGAGACATAAGAGATTTTAGAGGATAGTTTTGGACAAGGAAATATTCATTTAATTTTGTTGGGTACAAAAGGACACCAAAAGAGAAGACAACCATCTGACAAGGATATATTGAAAGTTTCCTGGTCGTGGTCATAACCAAATCTCGTGTGAGCTTTACGAAGGGCTGCAAGAGATATTAAAGTGGCTCTAGCATGCTCACAGTAGAGGACACCCTTTAGGATAACGTCATTGCTGTTCTGACCCTCAAAGGTTAGATTTCCAGCGCCCGGCCAACATTAGTGGCTGTCTTCAGGGGAATGGGGACTTTGAATGTTTTTGGAAAGAAATGAGGGAAGAGAAAGATCCAGTAATGTGGTGCGACACACCTGTGTCAACAATTGGATGATCTCCTGAGAAACCTTCCAGAACAGCATGTTCACAAGAGGGATTGGTAAGGTCTTCCTCACCCTCTCTGATCTCAACCATTTGGCCTGACGGCTGGCTTTTGGTAGCCGCCGGTCAATCGATGGGAAGGCTTGTTGCCTTGCTGGTGCTGGGATCGGTGGGACTGATGTTGAGGCTGGAAAGGCTGTTCTTGACGATTCACCACGGGGTATGTGGCTACCAAGACTGGGTAAAAACCCTGATACTGAAATCCTGGTTGATTGTTGTAGGTGCGGGTTGGGTTCGGTTGGTGCATCACCCAAGATTTAGGCCTGCCCTTGAGTGTCAGACACACATCCACAAAATTTTCCGGCAAACGGCACTCTCAGCAAAGGTGTGACCTGGCTGCCAGTCTGGCCGGTTCAAATCTGTGTGGTTGGCCAAGTGGTCCACAACTGCTGTGGGCGCGGTCGTTTTGGGTAGAAGAGTTTGTTCTCGGCAGCTAGAGAAAGTCAGTTGACTCTTGACTGCATCAATGTTTTGGAAAACTGTGTCTGTGGATACCAGCACGCGGGGAAACTCCACATCGAACGTGGCCATCATCGAGAACCAGTTTTCAACTCTTCGATCGACTTCTTGTTGGAGTTGAGATCC
Organism: Puccinia horiana; assembly: GCA_001624995.1. Classification (NCBI taxonomy): domain Eukaryota; kingdom Fungi; phylum Basidiomycota; class Pucciniomycetes; order Pucciniales; family Pucciniaceae; genus Puccinia; species Puccinia horiana. The sequence goes on from LWDY01000018.1 coordinate 534,960, forward strand.
GTCCTCCAGACCATCCTGCAAAATAATGGTGACCATCTCATCCTGAGTCCAGCAGAAACTGCTGCCTTCGAGCTCTTCAAGAAGATCCACCGCCGCCAAAGTATTTGAGTAATTGCGGACCTTGAAAGCAAATATCTTGCACCATAAAGTTTGTTGCTTGGCCTGGCTGGCAACCCAGAACCTATGTTGAAGGTTCAAATACAGGTCAGTGGCCTTCGATTCAGTAAGTCTACTAAGAGATCAATGAAAACTCCAATCCACTACCGCAAACAGCATCGAACACCCAATTTTTTCTTTATCAGAGGAGTTGTTTGCCTTCGTGAATCATTTGGGGTCACCGAATGTCTCCCATGCTTTTTCTGTGATGAATTCGTGCCAGATCCCAAAGTTGGAACCATCCGGGAGTAGCCGATCTTCTTCTTTGATTCTAGATACCGCCAAATTCAACTTCTGTGTATTTTCAGAGGAGGATCTAGATGAGTCAGCGACCGCTCGGATGATCCTTGTAATCATTTCCTCACTCATAACAACTCCAGGGGAATTGGTGTGAGGAGGTGGGTCGTGTCCGCCGACTTGCAGGTTGGAACCGCGTCCGTTGTTTGTTGGCGTGTTTGCTTGGGAGGATGAAGATGAAGAGGGAGTCGGGAAAGGGGAAGTGGTGAAACAAAATGGAATGTTGAGTTAGATTGAGGGAATATTGGAGAGAAAAGAAGGGAATATTGGGGAGAAAAGAATTTGAAGGGTTCGAACGAGAAATAGAAAGGGGAGGATATGAGAATGACAAAAGAAATGGGGATAGATGTTGAGGAAGATACAAGGATGTCGGAAGGGAAAATTAGATTTGGGAAAGAAAACGGGAAAGGATGTCCAAGAGATAGAGTTGAGTTCAAGATGGAGGGTGTGTAGAAGAGAGAGAAAAAAATAAAACACAGTTCGGTGGTCTGAGGATCTGATCCACAAGTCTCAAAGATTTTCAGCCTCCTTTACTGGCGTCCCAGTTCAGATATACTTGAGTTAGCTAGAATCTTGTAGCTTAATCACCTTTCTGACAAATATTGTGGATCCTACACCGGATACACAAGACAGAAATGGAAAGAAATATGATTTTTGATAGACTCTACACAGAGTCAATTTTCGAGAGTGAGTCCTACGCTGGACAGATTGTAAAGGTAGAAGGAAGAGTTGATCTACACCGGACGGGTTTGTTGAGCAAGATAATCTTTAAAAGGTGCTCATAACCTATTTTCTGACACGCACTGAGTTTGTGGTTTGCTTTAGAAGATGATAATGATGATATTCCACATAACCTCATAATATATGCATGTGAGTTCGGGAGTCTTGGCGATTCTCCTTAACCTAACCCTAGGTTCCAACAAGGGTAGTGTTCCATTTTTTCTCATTAAAATTTTTAGCTTTAGAGAAAGCTAACATCATCTATGCCAAGGGTCTCTACCACAGGTTTTGAAATTTCAGTTTTTCCTGCAACTTCAAGGTTGGATTTTCATTTTTGGAAAACAGTTTTCTCCAAAACAAAGTACCATAACACTTGAAATTGGACTCCAAAAACAGAAATTTTATCAAAGGTTTCAAAAATTCCAAAAACATTCCCCCCTGTTGTTTAGAATTTTTCTTGTGTGATTTTTCAATGTCACAGCTCACGACTCAATCCTTCCCCCCCCCCATCTACATGTTGTATGGTACAGTGCTTAGGCCCTGTTTGGAACAGTCATAAATATTGGTGTAATATTGAACACAAAATTGGTATAGAATGAAAGATGCCTACCTTCTACATCATTGATAAGATAAGAATCCATGTATGGGACCATCTCTAGCACCATGATAGCTGTTTGAAATATCCTAAATTACTAAATTTCATTTCACTAGCTCTTCATGTCACTCCACATGTCACCAGTTGTACTTAGACATATAAGATGATCTGCTCCATTAAATTCATCGATCAGTTTTGAGCTTTAACCATCCGGATTGTCCTTTCCTCCATCCTCCTGATACTGCCCCCTTGCAGTCACAAGGTACTCATGGCCACTCCACCATCCATCAACCAGGCTGACAACTGACCTCATCAGATTGTCCAATGTCATTCACCACTTTCACCATGTTTGTCGACTGTCTTATCCGGAGCATTCAACCTCACCCATCAACAAATCATCTGTTTGTCGACCGTCTTATCCGGAGAATTCAACCTCACCCATAGTCACTGTTTTACTGTTTCTCACAATAGCAATATTACCCTTTACATCGGTTTCAAGTGTAATATTAATATTGATATGCTAATGACGGCCTCACATGCTCATTCTGATGTCGCAAATAATGAAGCAGGTAGCACTCTTTCTTTCTATACCAATTTTGTTATATTTGTGCCAACAGTTTGGTTTTTTATCTAACTAGAGCACAGGCGGCTTTGCCGCCCCCGGGGCCCAGTTCCAAGATACAGAAGGTATCACTGGCACCTTAGGCTTTACACTTTAAGTTTAACAGACTGCCCAATCCTCCCACTTCCCTACAATAAAGTCCCCATTGCATGCCTTGAAGTTGTAGACCCAGCACTGGGCCGCTGCGCTTTTTCGTAAAAAGTGCAGTGTAGCGGTCACATTTTCTGCCTGAAAACAGCCTAGCGTTAGCGCCGCTATGCTGCGCTACGCAGCGTTACATTACAGGCATTATTAGCCGGGGTTTCCGCTAAAAAAAGCCGTAACGCAGCGTAGTGATGGCCTTTTCGAGGCTGGGGCGCATAGCGATAGCACAAAACCCGCTAACAACCTGTTAGCTGTTAGCGGAATTACGCTGCGATACACTACGCTACCGCCAAGGTTAGCGTAGCGGGCCCACTGTTGGTAGACCCCTTCATTTTCTTGCGGTTCAACCTACATTGTGGCTCTGAACTTATAACCAGCTGCAGCCATTTCAACTTGAAATGTAAGTTGAATGCTTCCAAAGGAGAGGAGTCTGACTGGTATTTGATAAACTCAATCTGAGAGCTAAGAGCATCTCCACACGAGGTGCTGCAGATACTTACAGAACTTATCATCATCATTAAGTACCAGAAAAACCAATTGTCACAATCTAAGAAGTTGTACATAGAAATCATAACATCCAAAGGCCAAATTACACTTAAAAAAAAGGCTCAACTGATGGGCTGTGTAAAAAAGAAGGAGGGCAAACTGAAGGTAACATCAGTGTTTTCCCAACGATCTCCTGCGCGAGAGCTCGGGATGCACGATTAGATGACCCTTGAGCGATATGTGCAGAAAGTCCGTTTTTTGCACATTTTCCGCTCAGGATCCACGCGAGATTTCTGGTGTTCGTGTAAGCCTCTCTGACCCTCGCGGGGCTCTCCACAGAGAGGCTTTATTAGGCTCGACGTTGTAGAGGTTGTGTTTTGCTTGATGTAACACATGTAAATCCCGGCGACTTTTGCGTAATTTTACACATGAGTCTTAGTGACTAAATCCTGCCACCCGCAAGACCGACTTCAACGCGATTTGTCAGAAAAACTGATCTGTAAGCAACCTTTCCATCCCTAAGCTCTGGGAAGACGCTGCTTGCGATTTTAAGTCTAGCGCACCCCACAAACTCAAATGTTCCATCTCATTGCGATGAAGTGGTTTACTTCCATAACTCTACTTTCTCAAACTCTTTTGCCTTATAGTGGTATTGCTTTCACGCCTGCCTCAACGCCCTTCTTTCATGAGTTGGAATCTGGTCCTTGTTATCCTGAACTTGATGACAACCTCGCAGAAAGAACACCAGTACATCATGCGCCCCTCACCGGCTATTTCTCCACAATACCATCACCCATGTTTGAGCCGTCTCCCTACATTGATTCGCGCGAAAGAACACCAGTCCATGCGCCCCTAACTGACTTCATCCCCACAATCCATTCACCCTTGATCGAGCATCCTGCGCACCTTAATTCGGATGATTTTATCGTGGATGACGAACTATGGTCACAAATTTTAAATCCACATGTTCATGTTGGGAACTCGGAAACCCGGCCAATGGAAACAATACCCTCAAAATCAAAATCCGTGGAGAATCAGCAGTTCATCCACACCCCCACAGTACCACCTTCGTCGCCCGAGCTTCGGGTTGAGGATTACATCGCGCTCAATCGGGTGGATTTTGGTGCGAGTGACCATTGGTTCTCGTCGATGAGTCCCTCATCTCATCTTGAAAGTCACCAAACCCAGCCAGCAGAAATTACAGCCTTCAAATCACAGTCTTCGGAGAGCCAGCCCTTTACTCCAGAGAACAGCTCATTCAGTAAGCTACTCTTAACAGAGATTCCTTGCTTTTGGTTTATTTTGTACTTTTCAACAAGTTGAAGTATCCTTTCTAAATTTCTGATTGGGGTGGTAAAGTCCTAAACAGTTCAGAATCGAATGAGGGAAATAAAAATGATCTTTCTTCAGAATCGAATGAGGGAAATAAAAAAGATCTTTCAACCCTTGAAAGAGATCTTGTCAACGAACAGAACCTTCCTAATCCCAAGAAGCGCAAGCGCCAAGGATCACAAAACAACGGTACGGGAAAAGTGGAAAGGGTAGCGGATGACTCATGAAACGCACAGCTCGAAAACCGCATTTCCGCCAGGAAAGCCTTTTCAAAAACAACGATGGAACAAGATGGCGATGATGTGAAAGCACTTGACGGATCTTCCTTGGACTTAAAGCGGGCTGCCTTCTTGAGTACATTGGAGTTTCCAGGGAAACGGATGAACCGGGCAGGCCAGTCTACACGGAACGGATTGTTATTCAAGGGCGCGTTTTGGGAGGCTGTACAGGGCCAAGGTCAATTACCACTTTTGATCCAGGGTGTGATAAGATCTGGAAAGGTTCTCCAAGAACAAGTGGTTATCAATGCTGCAAGTTTAGTCGAGGAAATCCTTTTCCGTGATAGCCATTTTCTAACCGCTATGACTATATCTAAAAGTGCCGGCAAACATGAACAGGAAGAATACGGTTGTAAAAATCCTAAAATAGTTGAATTCAGATCTAAACAGCAAGGTAAACTTATTGAATGGTTGATCAAACTGTTTAGCATGGAAATAAATTTAGAAGCCAACGTTTTGGTAAAAGAAGGGAATATGCAGGATGAATCTTACTCTATACCCTCATTGCAAAAAATGATATTTGAATGTCTTCAAAAGGATCCATCCAGTGAAGAAAAAAGTACTGCATATTGGATACTCAAATTCTCCACTTCTTACAAGAAGAATGACAAGCCAATCAGCCATGGTGGTGCAAAGAAAGCTCAAGTCGCAATCAATGTTTTAGGAAATTATTATAAATATCAAAACTATACCAAATGGAGGCAACTTTTCCCATGGGATCAATGTTTTACAAACATGTTTGCCTCTCTGAAGATGAACGAACATCATAGAATGCTTAGTAGAGTAAAGCACACCAAATACATTTCTTGGGAAAATTTAAAAATCTTTCCATGGGAAAACCCACCAAAATTCAGGAAAGATAAAATCACCAGAGAAAGCTTGAAGAACTTTTTGAAAACTGTCAAGAAGGATTATTGGCACTATATGGATAAGTCCTTAAAAGAAATTAGCCAAAGTTGAACCCACAAAAAAAACAAATCATCTTCCATTAAACTAAAGGAATAGGCTCTGGGAGCCAAAAAATCCCTTCAACCTTTGAATTGACTCAACTCATGCAATATAATGGTGCAACGTTGAGTGCATGCCACTCAACATGGGCAAAAGTCAGTTTTTATTTTCTGTTTCTTTTTTTTAAATCACAAATCCCCGGGCTCGCTAGATTTGAGGGCAGAGAATCTTGTAAACTGAATATGCTAGCTCAACACAAGTAGTTGGAAAATAGATTGATTTTTAGCAAAGTGGAAGATTTCAAGGGAAGCTTTGGAGCTCTATTAAATCAAACAAAAATAAATTTCTAAGCGTGCATAACTATGGTTAAATGTTGTTGTTTGTTTATGGGTCACTGCCACATATTTTGATTTTCTTCCATCTTTAGTTTTCCATGAATCATTCTCAATGGGGTAATATCATTGGAATGCAGCTGCATACCTGTTTACACTGTCCATCCGATTCCGACTGAATCGGTGGCTGAGATTGATGAGGCGGGATCGGGTAACTTTCGGGTGTGGTCGGGTGGATATTGTAGTGCTGGGACAGGGGCTGGGCTGTCCACCCGGGGCGGAGAAGCTGAACGACTGAGTTTCAGGGACCGATGATAAAGCAATCGATGGTCAACAGCAACTTGGCCTTCAACCATTCACCACAATACTCGATGTCTCGCTATCCAACACCACCACACAGTCAGACCGACTCACAATCGATTGGACTATCATCTTACCAACAACGATCTGAACATCGACATCAGCTGCAGCAGCACCCACACCAGCACCAGCACCAGCAACAGCAACAGTCACTGCAACAACGACCACCTCAACAGAACTTATTACCCAAACCATCTGCATCCTCCTCTTCTGCTCCTTCTCAGCCCTCCAACGACCTACTCGATACTCAGATCAAACGAGCTGCAAAGACACACTACGATCTACTCCATTCGTGGCTTCATGACCCATCCGACCAATCAACTAAATGTACCGTCTCGCTCACTCATCTATCTATCATCATCATCATCATCAACCCTCACTGACACCCTTCTCTCAATAGCCCCTCCCAATCGTACCAATCCTCGCGATAAACTCACTCGACTAACCCGGCAACAGTTTCAAGAACTCAGTACTGATGTCTATGATGAACTGTGCAGAAGGATTGCCGACTCGGAAAAATCCGAAGAAGAAAAAAACGGAGCTGGTAAATATCCTCTTCTCACATCCTTTCTATCACCTCGCTTATCTCAACATCCTCCATTAGCCCCCTTTCTAGCCTCAAGAGACGACTTTCATCCCAAAAGAAATCAAGCACGTCAAAAACTAGCCTCCCTACCTCGCCCTCGCTTCAAAGATCTGGCCAGTGATGTATTCTACGAACTTGAACGAAGATACCCAGAGTTTGTACAAGCCGATGTAAATTTCATCAAGCATTTCTACAAGAAACTGGCAAACATTTTGACTTCCTTTTTTTTCCTACCTAACGCCGTCCACAGCTCTCGACCCCAGCCAAACAGAATCATACCCCTCCTGTCAGAAACAAGTTCAATCCATACAACCCTGATCCTCAACGACCACCAGCCTCCCTTCCGTCAAACCCTGCTCGGCCCAACAATCCTCCCATGAACGCTACTTCCGGACTTGTCACCACAGATATGGTCGTACCCGACAAATCTACCCTGGTGATCGAGAATAATGATGATGCTTACGATGACCAGATCTCTGGAGATGCCAATCAACTCGAACCGCCACTGAGAACTGCCTCAATCGATCAGAATGATTCTCGCGATATCCAGAAGCCTGCTGCTGCACCCGAATCTCGGCCTCGCTCAGGGAGTCTCTCATCCCTCAAGTACCTCTCACATAAACGGAATGAGTCCGACCCACATGTCGGAATCAATCGACTCAATAATGGTGGATCGAAGACATCTGTCAGCGACTACGATCGTCGGATCTCTATTATGCAAAGCAAAATCATTAGTCTCGAAAAAGAACTTCGTGAAACACAGCTCAACAACAGTAGATCTACTTCAAACTCGGCTCGGCTGGAGGAATGTGAAGAAGAGATTAACCATTGGAAACAGGTAGGAGGCCCGTTGCCTTGCAATTTTTTTTTCGTGAGGTTGACAACACTTACATATTTACAAACCTTCATCCACGCCTAGCAATGTGAAGAACAGACGCATCGACTCAAGACGCTCCAAACAACCCTTCAGGACGAGAAAAAATCAAAATTTAAACAATCGGAAGCTGCTGAGCAGGAGATTCAACAGCTAAAGCGGCAAATCTCTGAACTCAATCAACGCTTGGAATCCCATCAGTCTAGAACGACATCGGATACCAACAACACACCAAATGACTCAGTCGTCGAAAGACTGAAGGCCGAAGTAGTCGAGCTTATTGACGAGTTGAGACAGATGCACAGTCGACAGGATCTACTACTAGCCGAACAAGATAGCTTCCAGGAAACTATTCGAGATTTAGAAAGTGCTGTTGACCTACACAAAAGGCGCTACGAAGCCGCCAAGACCGAACTACGTGACTTGAAACGTGAGCTTTGGTCACCTTTTTCATCTGTATCAAATTGACTGCAAGTGAAAATTGTAAAACTCAAGCTCAAGTGACTGACCCAGATTGATTTTGATTGTGCTATTTCATCTTTGATCAGGCTCATCGACGATATATGCCCCCAAGGAATTCCTGCCAAACGACAGATTACCACTGACCCAAAACGGCGCGATTGTCGACCTCCACTTTACCTCCTTTACAAGTTCGATAGACGATTTATTGCGCAGTGGCCGATCAAATGTATCCAATGAGTTGATCTCAGCCATGAGGAGAGTGATCGATGCAGTCTCGACGATAGATGAAGATATTCAACAATTTGAACTTAGTCCAAATATGTCTGGGGGCCTCAGCCTCGAAGAGCAGGAGTCACTAGACGCTATGAAGACACGCATCAATGCCACCCTCAGTAACTTGATCACAGCATCCAAGAACCATATCGTCTCCATCGGTCTCTCTCCGATCAGTCTCCTAGACGCCGCCGCAAGTCATCTCTGCTTTAGTATGGTCGAGCTGGTTCAGCTAGTTGGAATGCGTAAAGCAAACGAAGCGGACATCGAGAGCAGTGAAAATTTCCATGCCAATCGTTCCAAATATGATGATGATGATTCCAATGGGGACGATGGGGCTCAACTTCAAGTGTCGGCCTCAAAGCTACGACCAGTCAATAATGGGATCTCTGCCATGATCAACTCATTAGCAGGTCGGAACGATGAATCACCGGCTCCATTGAGGATTAATAAGGACCGGGATCGGGATTTTACTCGAAACCAGTCATCGGGTCCGTCTCCGACAGTGGAATCACATGAGCCGCCTGGTAAATTCAATGGATTTCTCAGTCGCAACCGAGCACCTGGAACCCTAGCGACAAACCAATCGAACCTCGGTGGTCGAAATCCCAACGAGAAAAGCCCAGGAGGCCCGCCCGGTGGTAGTCGAACCCAACAGATTGCCAGCAAGTTTGATGATCTTCGATCGCCGAGCGGGTTCGATGGTAGTAACGCATCTGATCTACGAGACTCCGCATCTGGCTCGTCATCAACCAACCCCGATAAAGTCTTTGATTCTCCACCGAGAGCCGGTATTCTAAACCAAGCCATGCGCAATGCTTCTTCTGCCTCTATGCGTCATAATTTCGACGGTCAAGGTAGAGATCGATCCGACTCGAGATCGGTCCGTACTGAAACGGCTAATTCTAGAGAACGACCAGTCGAAATCACTGCGCACTCTGAAGAAGACGTGGAAAAATTAAAAGCAAGTTGTTTTACTTTTTACTCTGTGAATCGTAGATCAAGATCAACTAACCTTTTCATTTCTTTCTTTATTGTTTGGTTCATTTAGGTTTATCTAGAGGCGCAAACCGAATCGATCGTGAGCTCTATCCAATCTCTCCTCTCGACGATCCGTGGTCCAGGGAGCACATCAACGACGGCGACGGAGGAGATGGACGAAAACCTGAGTCAAATCATCCAAGTCGTCTCGGCGATTGTCGAGCGCTGTTCCTCATCGGGTTCTTCGGCCAGGCCGATAGACTCGAAGACACAGAGGATCCTGGGTGAACTGACTGGAAACTGTCAGAAGTTGATTCAGATGCAGCAGGTCGGATTTCACCCAAGCCAAGGATTCCCACAACAGGGATTCTCCAAGCAAATCAAACAAGCTATGGCGGCTGCTAGCTTTGGTGTTGCTAAAGCTCTCAAAGAATTGTTCGTTCAGTCTCTTATTACAACGCTTTTACCCTTTTTCATTTTGTTGACTTGATTATCGGACTTTTGTTGTAGGAATTCTCATATCTCTGGATCAAGCGAAGAATCCTTACTATAGAACTCCCCATCCCCCCGATTGTGAAAATCCACTTCTTCCTCTCTCTTTCCCTGTGCGTAGCCTGCCGTCATGTAGCCATCACGCGTGTGGACGGTTTACATCATTGTGATGAGTGTAAAGTCTCTCCATATGGACACTGTATCCTGTCGATCTTGAAGTTATTTATTTATTTATTTATTTGTTATTACATCCAAAGGTCATCTATCAACAAACGATTAAAAGCTGTTGTTTTCATTGATTACTGTGACATTAACAAAACAAACAAATACTTGTATGGTTCTTTCCGTTGTCTAGATAAAAGAAATGAAGAGTGTTTTCCAAAAAAAAAAAAAAAATGAAGATGAACCACAAACAACATCCTCATCCGCTCACAGCACTCACTCAGGCAACCAGTGCACCCATTGGCTCAGTCATCTCAAATGTCATTGTCTACTTTGCCTTCCTTCAAATACTTCCTTGTTCCTGTCTTTATCATCTTCTATGCTACATTCCTTCTCTATCATTCTATGTAGTCTCTGATTTTTTTTTGTTTCCTTTAGAAGCCAACTACTACAGGCTTATGAAAATTGTTTGCAATCAAGTTCTCACCACCAAACATAGTTCACACTTTAGAATTACAGGTCTGATTTGCATAGAAGTCAGCACCCAGGGGAAGTATCCAGTGAACAATCTGCTATGAATAGGGGCTTGGTTATGTGACTCCCAGGAATTGGAGTTGAAACTCCTACTACAACTGCAGCATTGTTTTTGGGAGTTGCAGATTGAATTGTTTTTTTTTTGTGGGGGGAAGTTGGCACTCCAAAAATACAAAAAAAAAATCACAGTGTATTATTGAAAAGAAAAATGTGCTAAAAATTTAACTGAGTCCTTTAAGTTTGAGTGCCAGCCTTGTGATGATACCCTGAAATTTTTAGGGAGTTTCTTCCATTCCCCAAATCGAACGGATATTTTGTTTTCTCTTCCTTTTTTAATTTTCCTAATTTGATCCTACAAAACCAACACAACTCTTGAGTCAATGCCCCCAGCCTGCCAAAAACTTCACATTATTCATTGTTCATGTTATTTATTTGAAATATTTTGAATGTTTTTTTTTTCCAAAAAAAAAATACCAAATTGCATGAATAAATTAATGAATAAACTGCAAACCACATTCTGATTTAATTTCTGAAAATGAAATCACAATCAAAAATAAATCTCCATTGAATTTGGTGAATGGAAACTCCCTAAAAACTTCAGGGTATCACAAGGCTGGCACTCAAAGGACCCCGTTAAAGTTGTAGCTCATTTTCTCTTTTCAATAATGAGCTGTTTTTTTTTTGTGTTCGGCTTTTTTTTTGTACTACTACCCAGAGCACACCTGACTAGAAAATACATAATTGATAATTAAATTAAAGAAAAATACCAAGATCCACAACTGAGATGATAACAACAGGTACAAGATGAGTCGTTGTACTAAGTAGACAGACCACTTATGACAAAAACACCTATGAGATGACTAAGGACAAAATATAAGTAAGCTGATATTTGATGAGAGGTAAGGAGAAAAAGAATGATTAATATAACTTAATATGTCAGAATTCCTTATCATGGGTTTTTAGCATAATAAGTGATAAGGAAAGAGCTGGCATAGTGGCCAAAGAGAGCATCCTTTATTGCATTGTTTCCGGAGGGACGTAGGGGAGAGGGGATGAAAGTCCACGCAGCGCCAGCAGCAGGGGGGCCTGCGGAGCGGAGCGCGTGGGGGCAGCGCACGAAACCTGACCAGTCGTGGTAGTACCGGACTATGTAGGCAGTTCACTGGAACAAATTCCTAGCCCGAATCGACTACTCCGACTGCCCACACCCGCAGGAAGAAGCTCAAAAAGGGAAATTTTCGCACCCGCCCACCTTCCCAGTAATTTCCCACCCACCAGGGCGCTTCCCCTCGTGGTGGTTAGGAGATTGCTCCCGGCCGGACCAACACCGCCGACGGCACAGCCGCGGGGTGAGGTCTAGGGCCCTATACCCATACCGTAAGTAACTTGAGACCCCCTGAGGATAGGGGGCCTGGGTTACTTCTTATAAAAGCCCCGCAAGAAAGTCTCGACGCTACTTTCTTGTGAAGTGGAGAGTTACTCCCCCGATGCAAGAGAGTGGAGAGAAGGGAAAGTGATAAAAAGAAGTAGAAAAATACCACATGATAAAATGAAAAAGATCCGAGCTCCCTCAGTGATGTCATTCAACAGGTTCAAGCAAGTCTTGAGTGAAGTTTTGATAGATGTTGTGATGTCATAGCTAGCCGTGTCATTCATTCATGAACCAATGTTGATGTTGATTCTATTTGAAAGAGTCATATTGTACATTTCAAACACTTTAACAAGAGTTGGATCTGTAAAGTGGAGGGAAGAATAAAGGTAAAAATTTGTTGAAAATTTATTGAAAAAGTGCAAAGAAAACTATACTATTCCAAGAAGTCTACATACAAGAGGCGGATCAAGTCTGACAATAGTGGGCGCTGGCTGTGCTGAATGCATTCCATTGATGGCAGGAAGAAGTACGGCTGCTTTATATGTATCGTCACCAAGATCGAGACTGAGTTGAGAAAGAAATGGAATGAGAAAGAAAACTATAAGTGCTCATTTGGGTTTGGGGGTTTCGTAATCAACTAGTAATTGCTTTGGCTATGGAGCTTGGTCCTTTGGAAAAGGGATATATTGCACAACTATACTTTGCCACGTCTGCCGCCAAAATAAAAATAGCTGCCGGTTGTGAGGTGGTTTACTTCCATCCATATTAACGTAGCTAACAGTCCTACGAGTAACATTGAAAGACCGAAGAACTTCCAGAATTGCCAGCCGCACCCGCCCACTCCACGACTGGTAGTTGCCGCTAGACCTGCTGTCCAATGATCGGAGTAAGGCCATCTTCCTTTGGGCTGCTGTCCGTAAATCATTTCAATACTGGGTGGATCCTTAAACGAAGAATCACAAGAGACAAGGTCAATACTAGTCATTCTCAAATCAGGAAAAAAGAATGTCAGAGGGATCTTCGACACGCGATCCCGGGTTGAAGGTGCGACCCACTCGAGGCCCGCTCGATGGTCGCACCTCCAAAACCCCCGCTGACATTGGGGGTCGCCGGTCGACTTTCAAAGACAAAGGGACAAAGCTCCTCGACGTGTAGGGACAATTGGGCCCCCCCACCGAGGAGGAAACCTCCTCGGCGGGATGGTGCAATCTGTGCCGGCCAGCCGAGTCGACCTGCTACCCCTAATGTGGAAGATAACCCTAACCCCCCCCCCCCCCAAAAAAAAAAGACAAAAACGAGTACTTTTTTGGTCATTCTGCGAGCCATGTGATGGTAGTCTTCAGTTGAATCTGCGGTGGTAAGATGTGGCATTGCAATATTCAAGGAATCTTTCGAGTCATGATAGTCTCCACAAGGTGGACGCTCCGAAACCCCAAGTTGCTTTTCCATTGCGACGCAGTGTCCGATCAGCTATTCAAGAATCCATCACAGTTAGTCGAATGCCGGTAAGAAAGTGCGTAAAATTCAGAAACTAACCGGCATGATGAGTAGAACTAATTTCATGATCAGTCAAATGAGTTTGCCTTGACGGAGGTTTTGGTGATTGATTGATGTATTTAAGTTAATCAAGGCTAGGGCTATCAGAGAAGGGAGGCTCTCGTTCGCGGTGGGTGGTTGTCAACTTGACCGGGCAGGACACTCTTCTAATGATGCCCTTCCTGGTGGTGCAAATTTTTTCAACAGGGTGTGATCACTTCTTCCACTGTGTCAACATGTTACTGTGTCATAAACGTGTTACATAGAGGATTCTTCCGATGGAGTCTTGCACTGAAACTTAACCTCAGACTCCAGATCAACACCACCGCCTAATGATACAAAGTTGGTTGTATGTATGTACAAGCAAGCAGGGCCATTCAAACGTCGGATTTTCTCTTTGCGGGAGCTGCTTCAAGGATTGTTTTCTTTTTTCTGTTTTTTTCGGGAAATTATGTATACCCGATCATATTCACATCTCCTTCAAACTATCCATTCCATGAAGGTGCAATTCACCGACCACCAGTCACCGACCACCAGGAAGTTGAGAAATATCTAGTTAAGCTAGAGATCATCATCCCCTACAGCTTTGAAGCCATTCAAAAAAATTCCTGATTTAGGGCCGAAAGATTCAGCAAATCTATCAGGAAAAAAAAGTTAATCAGCCACTTTTTTTTGGATGATTTTATGTTTGTAGCAGAGTTACATAGCTTACGTCATTACAATCACTCACTTTCTCAGTTACAGAACTTTGAGTGGATCCAATAAAGAAAGGGGCTTGGTTATGCGACTCCAGGAAATTGGAGTTGCGACTCCCAAGTCCGCCGCGACGTCAGGTTTGGGAGTCGCAGCTCCAAATCAACTTTTAATTTGGGAGTCGCAACTCTGAAAAGGCGAAAAAAACACCAAAAATGAAGAAAAATCACAGCTCATCTTTGGACAGAGCAAATGAGCTGAAAAATTTACAGAGCCTTCTGAGTGGCCGTGTAATTCTCTGAAATTTTCAGAGAGTTTGAAATAACCAAATTGAATGTAATTTTTTTTCTTTTCTATTTTCCTACTTTAATATCAAAACCCCCACCAATATTGTTTCAATCCCTCACGCCTCCCTAATGCTTTAAAATATTCATGAGGACATTTGTTTGTAGTTATATTTGTCAAAAAATTCCCCAAAAAGTATGAATGAAGTGAACAAATTGCAAACCACATTCTTATTCAATTTATGAAAAATCAATAACAATCAAAAACAAAGCCATCCAAAAAAAGACAAGGATAACAGTCATATTTATGATAAAAAAAAGAAAACCCTAAAAAAGCAGTCAAAAGTGCACTTTTACACTTTTGTAGCGGGCACAAAACCCGCTTTTTTGCTGAAGCTGGTGTGCCTGTTTCACCAGTCAGACAGGATGAAGTACGGCCTGTCCAACTGGTCAGACAGGCTGAACGGCTTGTTCAACCGGTAAGACAGGCTGAACGGCTTGTTCAACCGGTAAGACAGGCTGAACAGCTTGTTCAACCGGTAAGACAGGCTGAACGGCTTGTTCAACCGGTAAGACAGGCTGAACGGCTTGTTCAACCGGTAAGACAGGCTGAACGGCTTGTTCAACCGGTAAGACAGGCTGAATGGCTTGTTCAACTGGTAAGACAGGCTGAATGGCTTGTTCAACCGGTAAGACAGGCTGAATGGCTTGTTCAACCGGTAAGACAGGCTGAACGGCCTGTTCAACCAGTTGAACAGGTCATTCAGCCTGTTTGACCAGCCAAACAAGCTTAACGGCCTGTTTGACCGGTCAGTCAGGCCGTTCAGCCTGTTTGACGGGGCAGACAGGCCGTTCAGCCTGTTTGGCCAGTCGAACAGGTCATTCAGCCTGTCTGACTGGTCAAACAGGCATTTCAACATGTTTGACCTGTCAAACACACAGAACGGCCTGTCTGACAGTTCAAACAGGCTGAACTGCCTGGCTGACCAGTCGAACTGGCCATTAAGCCGGTTTGACCAGTCAAAGAGGCTGAACTGCCTGTCTGAGCGGTTGAACAGGCCGTTCCGTGTGTGGAATTCCCCTGCCAACTCCCAATTCAGACTGCGGATTTGGGGGTGCGACTCCCAAAATTACTTTTTTTTTTTAAATTTATATTCAGCTGAATTAGGGAGGCGACTCCCAAATTCAAAACTGAATTTGAGCTGCAACTCCCAAACCTGACATCGCGGCAGTCTTGGGAGTCGCATAACCAAGCCCCTAAAGAAATATGGTGTACCCAATTTGAAATTTATATTCAATTATTGTAGGCTCAATTAAGAACTAGGAGTGCACAGTCCATTGTCAGGACCCCGACCAGTGATGCCAAGGTACACCACCTTCTAGCTACACCTCCAGTTGAATAAGAGAAAATAGTTATAAACAATCAAAATGGATATTTTGATTGTTTGTGTGGTTTTTGCAGGGGATTGATTTGGTATCATAAAGTGAAATTAAATAAAAGTAATTAAAGAGTGCCTGTAAGACAGGGGTTTTTATATGCCCTAAAACATCAGGCTCATGGTATACAGAGGTTTTGGGGGTTACCTAATTTTCTGTGGCCTGTACTACAGGGGTTTTATAATGTTCCCAGTCCAGGAACTTAGGAATAAGAGATAGACTTCAAAATAGAGAAATATGACTTACTATTTTGAATTCACAAAGATGTAAGATTCTAGTTTGAGTGATGGTAGGATTTAAGGATGAATAAGGATGGATTTAACCGAAATAGGGAGGCTCAGAAGGGTCTACAGATTTTTAGTCACTGGTTATAGTATGATGTAAACTGATGAGGATAAAGGTGTAGAAGGAAGTAATTATCTAATGAGCTGTGGAAAGGATCCTAGAGTGGATAAAGGTGGGTCTATTTATTCCTTTCAGAGACCTTGGAGACAAAATTGGGGACTTGGTAATCAATCAGTAAGAGAGTCCTAGTCATTGTATAGCCTTCATTGATTTCAGGCTTGAAATGAGGGATTTTATACTTGTCAGACTATAATGAGGCCATCATTATATAAGTAGAAAATTATGGAAGTTTCAACTATTATGATTTTATAATTCAATCATAATACGTTTCATATAAGTCAGTCATACCCATATTTAATTCATTCTATATGACATTAGAATTGTACTACTCTTAGCTAATTTAATATTTTATGGTATTAGTAAATAACTTAATACTTATCATAATAAGTGTTATAATTTCATGTCTACACGAGTAATATGAGCCTAGGAGGAAAGGGGACCACTTTGGCCAGAGGGGGTTAAAATGGCCCTTAGCTATTGAGTGGGACAACTAAACAACTAAAAGGGTGAAAAGGCTTTTAGAAGGAAATGTTCAAGGGAGAACAAATGATTTTATTCGCTCTAGTCAGGGAGGTTAACATATACTAGTTACAACATTACCAGCTTGTGGTTCTGAATGGCACCAATTGATAATGAATAATGAAGGTGAATAAAAAAAGAAAACAATTTGTGAAAACTCATTTGGGAAGGAGTCACAATTCCAAAAATAAATTTATGCTCATTCTAAGATTTTTATATCCTTCCACAGAGATTTTTAAATGTCTGTAATAGTGGTGTACAACATATGTAACAGGTTCTGTAGGGATTTTCATGAGTTTACTTCTTCCTAGAGAAAAGGTATGAAGGAGGAGGATTTTAGGGGTCATTATTGAGGGTTAACCTAAATTGTTTTGGCTTTGGAATACACTTGTGAGGTCATATTCAAGATTTTCTTCACAGATCTCAAGATATTGGAGTATCTGAATATTATTCTTTATTTTGCATTTTATTTGTTACTATGTAAGCTTGTATCTGCATAGCAGCAAGCTGACACTAACTCAGGATCACTAGACATAATTCAATTTGAATTCACACTATGCTACTTTTTTGAGATGATCCTTTTAAGTAAAGAAACCTGTTCTATTTATTTGTCTCAAATCCTGTTAGTGGTGGAAAAGCTATGCTACTTACAAGTCACCAGGGATGATTTCATGGCACTGGCATGCAAGTGCCACTGCATGTGTTTTTCCCAGAACCCTGCACAATGCATCCTACATGTGATTCTTATGTTCAACATGAAATAATGGTGATGTGGGTAATGATTTGTGGACAAAATGTGCTGAAGTGAACCACAAGGATAACTGATATCCAAGTGATCATAATTATAATTGAATCCAAAAAACATGTAGAACTGATTCTGAGCTCAATCCTATATCATCATTTTCTGAATTGGTATGTAGACCAATCATGGGTCCATTTTGTAACATCTTATGCAATAAATTCACACAAAGTTTTCCATTCATCATCATATGCAGAAATGTGCTGATCAACAAGTCTACACCAACCACCATGATGATTTTATGGCACTTTCCAGCTTATTTTTCAACTGACTATCTTGAAATGTTTTTTGATTTTAAATTCAATGATTGAGATGTATTTATCACAAGGATTCCAATCACCTATTTAGGATATCTGACACAAATTTAGAACTTCAATTTCCTTCAGCAGTTTAAGTTTCAATATGTTTTACATAAGGGGCCAGCTAAATGCACGCCACCCTTTTGCTAAAAGGACACCCCAAAAGGCGTGCTTTGGTGTGCACACCAAAGCACGCCCCATTTGGGGGTGTGCAAGGCTTGAAAGCCTTGATTATGGCATTCTCATGGATGCACGCCTTCGACCAAGGCGTGCATGCCCCAGACAGGACCCGAGGGGCTCAGTGACCGGCCACTGGGTCCTGCTTGGTGGATGCACGCCTTTGATTTGAGGTGTGCCTCAGCTAGTCCAAGCCGAGGCATTCAAGTCTGCCTTTGGTCTTGGAGGGAATGGGAGAGAGCACTCTATCCTTCCTTCCTTCCAAAACCGATCTGTCCTGGAAGAAAGGAAGGAGAAATACAATCTCTTGTCCCTTCCCTCCAAGACCGATCGGTATTGGAGGAAAGGGATGAGAGAGTACACTCTCTCTCCCTTCCCTCAAAGACCAATTGGTCCTGGAGGTGGGGAGGAGAGAGTGCTCTCTCCTCATCCCTCCAAGATCAATCAGTCTTGGAGGGAAAGGAGGAGAGAGTGTACTCTCTTTTCCCTTTCCTCCAAGACCGATTGGTCTTGGAGGGAAGGGACAAGAGAGCATATTTCTCCTTCCTTCCTTCCAGGACCAATCGGTCTTGGAAGGAAGGGGGGAGAGAGTGCACTGTCTCCTCCCTTTCCTCCAAGACCGACCGGTCTTGGAGGGAAGGGAGGAGAGTGTGCTCTCTCCCATTCCCTCAAAGACCGACTGGTCTTGGAGGGATGAGGGGCCTGCATCATCCCACATGCCCTCGGCTTGGGCTGCTACCCCCGTCCATGTCCTCCAAGGCAGACGTGGACGACCTGTGGCATGCATCGGCATGCACGCCACGGATCGAGGGCATGCCAACTTGAGCACACCCTTCAATCTAGGAGGAAAACATCCTCTGGGGCGTGCCCAGCCTTGCACGTCCCATCAGGGACATGGAAGGCCGGTACGCCCCATTTAGGGCCTCCATGCCCAATGGACGCCCCAAATGTGGCGTGTGTAAGAGTCCTGTGTGACTCTTCACTGTAATTTCTGTTGAGGCGCTAGACAAGGAATTTTCCTTGGAGAGAGTTCTAGAACCTAAGCGTGGTTTTGATTTCTAGTTCAGTAGAAGTGAAGAATGAGTCTCTCCTGTACAATAAAAGAAAATGAGAATGAAAGAAAAAGGAAAGAGAAATGAAGAAACAGGTGTACCTAGTTCAGTAGAAGTGAAGAATGAGTCTCTACTGAACTAGACAGGGGCTGGAGCGATGAGGATTAAGTACTAAGACCCCGTTTGGGAGCAGTGATGTTATGTAATAACCTCACCTTTTCTATAACCGGGCCTCACAGAGGCCCTTATTGTATCACCTACATGTTTGGCAGATCTGGAAAGTCATGATGTTCATCACTCTGCATAACCCCCGCCAAATCCAAAATATTACCCCTGGGGTGTATTTGGTGTCATGTCACTGACTTCCAAATTGCACACCTCATCAATCCACACTTCACCATTCCATTAAATACACACTACTCAAAACTTTTTGGACATCCAAGATGGAACAATTGGCTCTCAAGCTCCATGTGCAAGACGTTGGCAAAGGTAAACTATCTGAGCAAGTTTTTTCCTCTCTTTTCAGGGGCTCTTTGGTCCATTTTTCTGTTCTGTTCCGTTTCGGTTCGGTTTTTTTTTCTCCTTCTTTTTTGGTTTCTCATATCATGACAAGGTTGCATCGTTTCTTTTTTTTTTGGGTTTAGGCATGAATCTGTCTTGGCATCGGAGTGAGTGTTGTTGATGTTATATTTGTTGTTGAGGGGAGGGATTAGATTATGATTGGTACTTGTTGGTTGGTGATGCCAAATGCTCAAGTTGTAACAAGTTCAAAAACTCATGACGGTTGGCTAGTTGGATGCCAAACGCTTGAGTTATATTATAAATCCAAAAAATTCCGAGTGATGTGTATCACCTTATGTAAGCACGCGACATTGTATCGCATCACCGCTCCCAAAAGGGGCCTAAATGATTAGGTAAGCTTTTTAGTGATTTCTATGTGAAACTAGTGACAGGGGTTTCACAGTCTCCCCTCCTACAAAAAAAAAGAAAGAAGGAGAGAAAAAAAAAAGAAGAAAGGCGAAATGAATAACCAAAGGAGGAAATCAGAAAAGAAAAGGAAGGAAGGGAAGGGGGAAAGCAGATTGGTCCAGAAACTTGAAGTGAAACGAGGAAAGGTGACCAGAAACTTGAAGTGAAACAAGGAAAGGTGATCGGTTGCTGGCACGGTTTGTATCGGTGTGGGAGTCCTGGAGATGGAAAGGGAAAGGGTATTTATGTGCTCACAATGTGGCCGAGGTCATGCCTTTCTTTCAAATGAGGGTAGTAGAGCTTCGGAGGTGCAGCTTACTTTGTTAGTAATCCCCGCGCTTCCATCATTCTCCGAAAAGTACGGCCGTAGTTTTGAGATATGAAACGTTGTGTGACAATGATCGGAGCTTGGGAGATCCAAGACGGTGTTCTGATTCAAGTTGAAAAGTCTCTTGACTCTGTAGGGACCCTCAAATCGGTCCTTGAGTTTGTAAACGCCTTGTTGGTGTCAGCCCCTCCAATTGACCAAATTGAGGAGGACCAGATTGCCGACGTTGAACGCTAGTTTGTTGTGTTGGGAAGCTTGGTGTAATCAGCTCGCCCACAGATTGTCTCTAGCCTCTGCCCACGCACCCTCACAATGTTTGAGCCAGGCTTGTAAGGTGGGGGGGGGGCAGTCAGATTTATCCTCTGCTGACGCGAACAGTCGAGGTCTGCATCCAAAAAAAAGTTCGAAGGGGCTAACCCCAGTGGCGGCGTTAGTATCTGAGTTGATAGCAAATTCAACAGACGGCAGAGACTCCAACCCCTTACTTTGTTTCTTGGATGTGAATGTCCGAAGGATTTGACCGACTGTTTTGTTGGTGCGCTCACTGCGTCCATCCCCCTGGGGATGGAAAGAGGTGGTCATGTGGAATTTGATGTGGAGGCGCCCCATGAGCGTCTTCCAAAACTTGGAGGTCCAGGACTTGTCCCGGTCGCTCAGGACAGATTGAGGGGATCCGAATACCGCAACCCACCCGGTGAAAAACCTGGTGGCTGTCTTTTCTGCCATGTCGGACTGTAAACACGGAATGATACGGGTGTAGCCGCTGAGGCAACACGTACAAGTGAGGATCATTTTGAAGTGGCCGGTGTATCAGAGCGGATCGACGAAATCGATAGCAATTTCTTCAAGAGGAGTTTTAGGGACAGGGGGGTGGACATCTGGCCCGGTGGAGCGGTCGTTGGGGCTTTTGTTCGCTGGCAAGTGTCACAATTTTTGACAAACAGCGCCACTTCTTTGCCCATGTGTGGCCAGATGAAGTCCAGGCGCAGCTTGCTGATGGTTTTTGTGTACCCTAGATGCCCGAGGTGTAAATGGGCCTCCTTGATAAGGTTGTGTCTGAGCTTCGGGGCTGCTGGGACCAGTAGTCGGCTGTCAACGAACAGTAGGCCGTTGATTTCTTTACAATCGTCCCAGAGTGGCATTGCGGCCCGTGTGGATTGGCTA
Source organism: Puccinia horiana (assembly GCA_001624995.1). Lineage (NCBI taxonomy): Eukaryota > Fungi > Basidiomycota > Pucciniomycetes > Pucciniales > Pucciniaceae > Puccinia > Puccinia horiana. The sequence continues at coordinate 556,628 of LWDY01000018.1, forward strand.
AAGGGATCCTCCACGTAACCCTTGGTTACTTCAAGGCAAAGGGAATCTGAGAGGGCCGACCCCAGTTCAATCAGGGCTACAGCCACGCAAGCTATGTCAGCTTGTAAGGTGGAGGAGTCTTCTTCCGGGAGATGCTTCTGCGACCAAATTGTCCTCCCCCTTGATGTACTGGAAGTTCAGGTCAAAATCTGCTAGAGTTTCAGTCCAAAGGGCCTGTCGTCAGCTAAGATTCCGCTGTTTCAGAAGGTACGTTAGGGAATGGTGGTTGGTTAATACGTTCACCTTCATGCCGAGGAGCATCATTTTCCATTTTTGGAGTGCATGAATCACCACAAGTAATTCTTGCTCGTGAATCACATAATTTCTTTCTGCCGGAGTCATTAGATGTGATTCATATGCGATTGGGGACACCCCCTTCCATTCCTTGCCTTGAAAGAGGGCCGCCCCTAGGCCGGAACCACTGGCGTCCGTGAATAGCCAGAGGAGTAGTCAATATTTTTCAAACAGGGTAGTGACGTCATGATTTGTTTGATGTTGGCAAAAGCTTTGTCCTCTGCCGCGCCCCACTGAAAAGATTTGGGCTTGATTTTTGTGCTAGTGAGCGGGGTGAGAGTTCCTACATATTTTTCAAGTCCCCAAATAAACTTCTTCATCCATTGAACCGTCCCCAAGAATCGCTTGACTCCCTTGGGTGAGGACGGTGTGGGCCAGTTGAGAACATCATTCACCTTGTCTTCATCAGGTTGGATGCCTTCTTTACTGATCCAATGGCCTAGGAATTTGATTCAGTGCTGGAAAAGTTGTGTCTTCTTTGGGCTACAATATATATTGGTGGTTTGGAGGCAATCAAGGACCTTGCGGACATGTGAATTGTGCACGGCAAATGACTTGGAGAAAATCACAATGTCTTCTAGGTAGACGGCACAAATGTTGTTAATCAGGTCCCCAAGAGCTTCTTCCAACCGGGATTGATGCATTTCCGGGGCGTTAGTGAGCCCCATGGGCATCACACACCATTCCATGAGGCCCCATGGGGTTTTGAGGTCTGATCCAAAATTGAGAAAAACGAGCCAGACGCGACTGTCAAGACAAGTTAGTAGACGTTCGGGAGCAGTGATTGGTCCTGGACTGTCAGACTATTCAATGTGTGGTAATCACACACCCACCGGGGAAGGGCTGACAGGTCTTTCTTCAGAATGATCATGCTGGGGGAAGCATATTGGCTGGAGGAGTGTTGGATATGTCCCGCAGAGAGATGTTGATTGAGTAAGGTCCTCCAAGCTACCATGTGTTTCTGGAGGTAAGGATATTGGCGCTCATTGATGACCGCATCTGGATTAGTGAGGACTATCTTATGGAAAATCTTTGAACTTTCGAGTTGCAATTTCTCAGGGAAGGAGCCCTTTAACTCCTCCTCATCAGAGACAGCTGGGAAGAGGTCGACATATTCTTTGAGTATGCTCTCCTCTTTTGATTGGCGCATTTCATCTGTCCAGGGGCGGTTCTCACTAAGTGCGGAAATCTGAGTTGAATTGAGGTTTGTTCGGTAATCAAGGAGAGTACAACCCAAGCGGTCACAAGTAATGCAGAGATTTGAGAGGGAAACGGAAAGGTTGGATTGGGAAAAAATGGAGCCCCTAATATCATATCATGCTCTGCCAATATTGGGCCAACTACCAAGCAGACTTCATTGAAAGAGAGCATTGAGTAGGGATCTGTAAGCTTCGTGGAGACGAACTCACGGAGGATGATAGGGGAGCGGGGGGAGTTTTTCATTGCTAAACTGATTGATAGTGGTACCCACGACGGATGTTTGTATAGTCCCAGTTGTTGTACCGTCGAGGTGTTAATCAAGTTGATTTCAGACCTTGTAAGTGACTATCCCCGCATTGCAGCGAAACAATCAGACGACGGGGTAAGGTTGGAGATACGTACCCATCCTCTCGTGATTGACAAAGTTCTTCGTCGAGGGCTGCCAATGCCGAGACTGGGGAAAAATTCATTGGAGGTGATCCCAGCGACTGTTTTTTCTCCGCCAGTTGGCCGTCACGCTGGCGCTTTCATAGCCTTACCCGCTCCCGAGAGACTGAATCCTTGTGGTTTGGGTGGCTTGTAATCAGATGGTTTGGGAGGAGGCTTGAAGGAGGAAGGGATGCTGATGAAGGATCAGTCCAACGGTCCTGGGTAAGTGCCAGGAGGGTTGCCGAATGTCCGTTTGCAATAGTGACATTGTCCCTGCGAATCCAGGAAAGAGTGTATTTTACAGATTGTATTGTCTCGGCTGGGCCGAGCTGGTTGGTGTAGGGTTGTAGGGTTGCCTGGTACGAGTTGGTGTCTTCTTTGGAAATCCATCAAAGAACAAGCTAGACCGGCGCTCAAAGGTTTGGTATTTGTACGGCTCTTGTAGCAGTAACTCAAAGTTGTGAACCTGGCATCCCAAACATCACTGCCTCTGCGAGATCAAAGTCGGATAAGGATTTGTGGCCAAAGTTGACCATGCTCTGGAGTGCCCGTGCTCGGGTACTATAGATAAGGAAATTTTCTGAATCTCCCATCCTGAGCTGTCGGACTTGTTGTTGCAAGTTCGTGTGCCAGAGAGGTGGGAGGGAGTAGTCGAGCAGTTCTGTCTTGAATGTCTCCCAGGATCCTTGGATGAGAAATGGTGCTTTGGAGGTATATACTTCAAGGTGTTGGCTTCTTGGATCAGAATTCCGACTATCATGATCCTGTCTTTGTCTGCTGTAACACCTTTTACCATGAAAAAGACTTTGACTGCAAGGATCCAGGTGAGAAACAGTTCGACAGCGTGAAAGGGACCCTAAAAAAGTGGTCGGTCAGATGTTTTGAAACACTGGAGATCAACACGGCCAGGTTCAAGGTGAGAGGGTCTCTCGGATGACTCCGATTTGATGGATAGGCCAGCAGCATTTCATCTAGACAAGTGATTCGATTGTCTGACGCTTGTCTTTCGGCTTGGGCAAAGACTAGGTTTTGATGTTGGGCCTGCATTAACAACTTCATGTAGTCCCGGGTTGATGTTGTGTCGGGAGAGGGGTCATCTAAACCTTTGTTAGATGATGGGTCGGGAGGAGCGGACAAGGTCGAGGGAGTGGCTTTGTCTGCCATGGTGTTTGGCAAAAGGAAGGATGACAGAGAATTGGAAATGTGGTCGGCAGGGTTTCTAACAGCAGCTAGATAGTCACGCATGGCCTTTGCTGCTTTGATGATTGCTTCGGGGTTGAATAACAGAATTAGGTTGCTCGAATTAGACCTGGTTGTCATCAAGCAGCCACGGAAGTTTCGGAAAATTTCGGAAAGGGAATGAAGTATCAGAATGCTTATTGGTTCGAGAAAAAAAAAATGTAAGAGTCCTGTGTGACTCTTCACTGTAATTTCTGTCGAGGCGCTAGACAAGGAATTTTCCTTGGAGAGAGTTCTAGAACCTAAGCATCGCTTTGATTTCTAGTTCAGTAGAAGTGAAGAATGAGTCTTGACTGAACTGGACAGGGGCCGCAGCAATGAGGAATAAGTACTAAATGATTAGGTAAGCGTTTTAGTGATTTCTATGTGAAACTAGTGACAGGGGTTTCACAGCGTGTATTGGTAAGGAGACCTCACCCGAGGCGTCCTTTTAGCAAATATGGGGCGTGCATTTTGCCGGCCCCTTTAAATAATCATATACATCCCTTGGTCTGTAGATTTGGTGAATTCCTGTCTTTAACCAAAAGAAATTGAATTTTCATTGGAAACATTCTATCATCCAATTTTCATCCAAGAAATCTGATTTCTTACCCTCTTCATAAAAATGAGCAGGAGACCTGCTAGCAGTTGGCCTCCAGAACACTTCTCTTTTCATTAAATTTTGACTTCAATATTTTGCACAGTCACTGTGCATTTTGCACAGTGACTGTGCATTGAACATGATTTAGATTTCGTTTATTTTGATAGTGAACTCGGGCCACCAGTTGTGCCAGAGTTGCCAGAAACCAACTCCCATTGGTCACCTTTTTCTTTTTTTTGGTGCTTGATGCATGCTTGTTACAAATTCTGTGACATCTGGATGGCACTCTATTGTACGGCCATACAATAGAGTGGACATTCAGATTTAAAAATTATTTACAGGCCTATAATAGTTTTGAAAGGCTGTTTGTGCTGTTTTAACCACAAAAAGGTTATAATGGGACACCTTGATCACAAATCCAAACAATCCTCTGCTGAAAAGGTTGGTCTTAGGAAATAAATGCACATATGGGGTTATTTTGAGAACAAATTCTTCATATTTCAAAATTCTGATAAATTGTGGGACAAACCACGATGAATTGTGTCATCTCAAAAATGATAGATGGTGAATTCAGTTTGCCAAAACCAAAGTGTATTCAGGTTTTGTTTCCCCAAATAAAATTAAAGAAAAACAATGTTGTTGACTTTAATCATCAAAAAAAGTGTACAGGTTTAAAATAATAATGACATCATTAGAGCCATGATTGTTTTGGTATCATTTCAGCTTTGTATGCTTCATGATTTTGGCTTGAGTTCAACATAACATCAAGTATATATTAAGCAACATAAGCTATGTGATTCTGGGTGACTTGGAACTGAATCTAAGTATAATAAATACACACCACTGCCAGAATAATTACCTTGGTTGGGTGTAACCCAGGCAACTTGGGTTACACTCAACCAATTTAAAATTGGTTGAGTTTGACCCGATGCAATATGCATCCGAGTCAAACTCGGTTTGAACTTGCGCAAGGGTTTTGCCCCCAAGTTAAACTCGGTTTCAGAGCACCCAAGGCAAACTCGGGGGGCTTCCCAACCGATGAAATTTCAATCATCGGTTGGTAGACAGGCGAGATGAACTTGCCTGGCATCCACCGAGCAAAGCAGACTTGGCTGGAGTTGCCATTAATGTTTCATTACCTCAGTGGTAGCCAGCCGATGCAAATGATCTCAGCTGGCCACCAGCCAAGGCAAATCTGAATTGGTTGGCTCACACCGATGGAAATGTTTTCATCGGTGTGCGCCCATCCAATGAAATCAGTTCCATTGGTGTGCGCCAACACCGATGAATTTGAATTCATTGGTGCTGGCTCACACCAATGAAATTGATTTCATAGGATGGGCGCCACCGATAAAAACATTTCAATTGGTGTGCGCCACCCGAGAAATTTCTCCAGCAAACAACGGCAATCTCCGGCAAAAGTTTGCTGGAGTTGGCCGTGGCAATAATTTGCCAGACTTTGCCGGAGTTTGCCGCGGAAAACTTTTGGCAGTGTTTGCCGTGGCAACACCCCAACCGAGGGGCTGGTGTTTCTGAGCTAGCTCGACAGGCCGCTGGATCTGCCACAACCAGTACCAGCTTGGTCTGCTCGCCGAGCTGCTACAAGCTGTAACAGCTCGTGTATCGACAACTGGGAGGATTCCTTCCGGTCATCGACACTCCACGTCTCTATGACTGGGAGGAAATCCTCCCGGTATTTGAGACTCCACAGTCTCGATGACTGGGAGGATTCCTCCCGGTCATTGAGACTCCACAGTCTTGATGACTGGGAGGAAACCCTCCCAGCAATTGAGACTCCACAGTCTTTATGACTGGGAGGAATCCTCCCGGTCATCGAGACTGTGGAGTCTCAATGACTCAGAGGAATCCTCCCGGTCATCAAGACTCCACAGTCTCAGTGCCTGTGAGGAAATCCTCCCAGTCATCGAGAATCCATGTCAAGCTGGTCCGACGAGGACGGATTTCGGCAAGCAGGCTTGCCTGTCTGTCAACCTGGTACCTACCAGCTTGACGCATGAGGTACAAGAACCTCATCAACCGGAAGGAAATCCTTCTGGTTGATGAGGTACATGAACCTACTCCTGTGAGGAGTTTGCCAGAAAACTCCTGTGAGGAGTTTTCCTGCAAACTCCTGTGAGGAGTTTTCCTGCAAACTCCTGTGAGGAGTTTTCCTGCAAACTCCTGTGAGGAGTTTGCCAGCAGACTCCCCTGAGGAAGTCCTCGCAGGAGTCTGCAGGCAAACTCCTTGTGGGAGTCTGCAGGCAAACTCCTTGTGGGATTCTGCAGGCAAACTCCTTGCGGGAGTCTGCAGGCAAACTCCTTGCGGGGTCTGCAGGAAAACTCATTGCGGAAGTCTGCAGGAAAACTCCTCAAGGGAGTTTGCAGGCAAACTCCTCAAGGTAGCTTGCAGGAAAACTCCTCAAGGGAGCTTGCAGGCAAACTCCTCAAGGGAGCTTGCAGGCAAACTCTGTTGAGGAGTTTGCCTCCAAAATCTGTTGAGGAGTTTGCCTGCAAACTCTGTTGAGGAGCTTGCCTGAAAACTCTGTTGAGGAGTATGCCTGCAAACTCTGTTGAGGAGTTTGCCCGCAAACTCCATTGAGGAGTTTGCCTGCAAACTCCATTGAGGAGTTTGCCTGCAAGCTCCCTTGAGGAGTTTGCCTGCAAGTTCCCTTGAGGAGTTTGCCTGCAAGCTCCCTTGAGGAGTTTGCCTGAAAGCTACCTTGAGGAGTTTGCCTGAAAACTCCCTTGAGGAGATTGCCTGAAAGATCCCTTGAGGAGTTTGCCTGCAAACTCCCTTGAGGAGTTTTCCTGCAGACTTCCGCAATGAGTTTTCCTGCAGACCCCGCAAGGATTTTTCCTGCAGACTCCCGCAAGGAGTTTGCCTGCAGACTCCTGCGAGGACTCCCTCAGGGGAGTCTGCTGGCAAGGAGTTTTCTGGAAAACTCCTTGCAGGAGTTTGCAGGAAAACTCCTCACAGGAGTTTGCTGGAAAACTCCTTGCAGGAGTTTGCAGGAAAACTCCTCACAGGAGTTTGCTGGCAAACTCCTCACAGGAGTTTGCTGGCAAACTCCTCACAGGAGTTTGCTGGCAAACTCCTCACAGGAGTTTGCTGGCAAACTCCTCACAGGAGTTTGCTGGCAAACTCCTCACAGGAGTTTTCTGGACAGGATTTTTCTGGCAAACACCTCACAGAATTTTTCTGGCAAACTCCTCATAGGAGTTTTCTGGACAGGATTTTTCTGGCAAACACCTCACAGCATTTTGCTGGCAAACTCCTCACAGGAGTTTTCTGGGAAACTCCTCACAGGAGTTTGCTGCCAAACTCCTCACAGGAAAAACCCCATCAACCAGAAGGAAATCCTTCTGGTTGATGAGGTTGTTGTACCTCATCGACTGGAAGGATTTCCTTCCTGTAGATGAGGTACAAATGTGTCATCAGCCGGAAGGATTTTCCTTCCGGCCGATGAGGTTTTTGTACCTCATCGATTGCAAGGAAGTCCTTCCAATTGATGAGGTACAACGACCTCATCAACCGGAAGGATTTCCTTCTGGTTGATTAGGTTTTTATACCAAATCAATTGGGAGGAAGTCCTTCCAATTGACGAGGTACAACGACCTCATCAACCGGAAGGATTTCCTTCCGCTAAATGAGGTTTATGTACCTCATCGAAAGGAAGGAAGTCCTTCCAATTGATGAGGTACAACGGCCTCATCAACCGGAAGGAAGTCCTTTCAATTGATGAGGTGCAGCGACCTCATCAACCGGAAGGATGTCCTTCTGGCTGACGAGGTTGTTGTACCTCATCGACTAGAAGAAAGTCCTTTCAATCAATGAGGTACAATGAAATAATCAATCGGAGGGATTTTCTTCTGGATGATGAGGTTGTTGTACCTCATCAACCGAGAGGGTATCCTTCCGGTTGATGAGGCACAACAACTTCATCAACCAGAGGGATTTCCTTGCAGTTGATGAGGTAAAACAACCTCATCAACCAGAAGGAAATACTTCTGGCTGATGAGTTTGTTGTACCTCATCAATTGGAAGGACTTTCTTCTGGTTGATGAGGTTGTGGTACCTCATCAATTGGAAGGACTTTTTTCCTATTGATGAGGTACAAAAACTTCATCAACCGGAAGGAAATCCTTCCGGTTGGTGAGGTTGCTGTACCTCATCGATTGGAAGGAAGTCCTTACAATTGATAAGGTACAACGACCTCATCAACCGGAAGGATTTCCTTCCAGTTGATGATGTTTTTGTACCTCATCAATTGGAAGGAAGTCCTTCCAATTGATGAGGTACAGCAGCCTCATGAACTGGAAGGCCACCGGAAGGAAAACCTTTCCGGCTGATGTTGTTTTTGTACCTCAGCTACCGAAAGCATATCCTCTCGGTTTATCTCATCATCCATAAGAAAATCCTTCCGGTTGACGAGTTTCTTGTACCTCATCAATTGGAAGGACTTCCTTCCAATCTATGAGGCACAACAACCTCCTCAACCAGAAGGACATCCTTCCAGTGGATGAGGTTGTTGTGCCTCATCAAGTGGAAGGACTTCCTTCCAATTGGTAAGGTACAAAAACCTCATCAAACAGAAGGAATTCCTTCCGGTGGATGAGGTCGTTGTACCTCATCAATTGGAAGGACTTCCTTCCAATCGATGAGGTACAAAAACCTCATCTACCAGAAGGAAATCCTTCCTGTTGATGAGGTCGTTGTACCTCATTAATTGGAAGGCCTACCTTCCAATCATTGACATGCAATATGGTTGATTAGGTCGCCGTACCTCATCAATTGGAAGGACTTCCTTCCACTTGTTGAGGTATAAAAGCCTCATCAGCGTGAAGGATATCCTTCTAGCCGATGAGGCATTTGTTCCTCATCAATTGGAGGGAAATGGTTGATGAGGCTCATGTACCTCATTAACCAGAAGGATTTTCTTCTGGTTGATGAGGTACATGTACCTCATCAACCGGAAGGATTTCCTTCTGGTTGATGAGGTTCATGTACCTCATCAACCGGAAGGATTTCCTTCCGGTTGATGAGGTTCTTGTACCTCATGCGTCAAGCTGGTAGGTACCAGGTTGACGGACAGGCAAGCCTGCTTGCCAGCCTCGGTCCTCGTCGGACCAGCTCAACATGGATTCTCCATGACCAGGAGGAATCCTCCCAGTCATTGAGACTGTGGAGTCTCGATGACCAGAAGGAATCCTCCCAGTCATCGAGACTGTGGAGTCTTGATTACCGGGAGGAATCCTCCCAGTCATCAAGACTATGGAGTCTTGATGACCGGGAGGAATCCTCCCAGTCATCAAGACTGTCGAGTCTTGATGACCGGCAGGAATCCTCCCAGTCATCGAGACTGTGGAGTCTCAATGACCGCAAGGAATCCTCCCAGTCATCGGGACTGTCGAGTCTCGATGACCGGGAGGAATCCTCCCAGTCATCGAGACTGTGGAGTCTCAATAATTGCAAGGAATCCTCCCAGTGATCGAGACTGTGGAGTCTCAATAATTGCAAGGAATCCTCCCAGTCATCGAGACTGTGGAGTCTCGATGACCGGGAGGACTCCAGTCTCGATGACCGGGAGGGTTTCCTCCCAGTAATCAAGACTGTGGAGTCTTGATGACCGGGAGGGTTTCCTCCCAGTAATCAAGACTGTGGAGTCTTGATGACCGGGAGGAATCTTCCCAGTCATCGAGACTGTGGAGTCTCAATGACCGGGAGGAATCCTCCCAGTCATCGATACTGTGGATTCTCGATGACAGGGAGGATTTCCTCCCAGTCATCGAGACGTGGAGTGTTGATGACCGGGAGGAATCCTCCCAGTTGTCGAGACTTGAGCTGGTACAGCTTGTAGCAGCTTGGTGAGCAGACCAAGCGGCCCATTGAGCTAGCTTATAAACACCAGCCCCTCGATTGGGGTGTTGCCACGGCAAACACCGCCAAAAGTTTGCCACGGCAAACTCTGGCGAATTCTGACCACAGCAAACTTCAGAGAATTGTTGCCACGGTGAACTCCGGAAAACTTTTGCCGGAGATTGCCATTGTTCGTCTTTGTCTTCCTTTGTTCGCCGGAGAATTTTTTCGGGTGGCGCACACCGATGGAATTGTTTTTATTGGTGGCGCCCATCTGATGAATTCAATTACATCGGTGTAAGGCAGCACCGATGAATTTTAATTCATCGGTGCTAGCTCACACCAATGTAATTGAATTCATCAGATGGGCGCACACCAATGAAATTATTTACATCGGTGTGAGCCACCGATTCTGATTTGCATCAGCTGGTGGCCAACCGAGCTCATTTGCATTGGTTAGCTACCACCGAGCAAATGAACCATCGGTGGCAAGTCCAGCCAAGTCTTCTTTCCTCGGTGGATGCCAGGCGAGTTCAGCTCGCCTGTCTACCAACCGATAATTGAAATTTCATTGGTTGGGCAGCCCCCCGAGTTTGTCTTGGGCGCTCTGAAACCAAGTTGAACTCGGGGGGCAAAACCCTCGCGCGAGTTCAAACCGAAATTGACTTGGATGCATATTGCATCGGGTCAAACTCAACCAATTTTAAATTGGTTGAGTGTAACCCAAGTTGCCTGGGTTACACCCAACCAAGGTAATAATTATTCTGGTGGTGAACTTTCATGCTTTTCAAGTGCATGAATTCCCCCTTTGACTGGTGAGGCCCCAAAAAAAAGCACAAGTCAAGCCCCCCTGCCCATCACGCAACAGATATGGGGCTTTCCTGGTGGACCGTCACAAAAGGTGGTTTGGTCTCTCTTTATAGTCAAGAGGAGAGCCTAATTGCACGTGGCAAGTCTGGTACCCAGACCGGACTGAGGCTCTCCTTGTTGGCTTGGGTACGGCCTGTACCCATACCAATGACGGTCTCATCGCTTGGGTACGACCTTCCCCAAGCCTATGAGGGTCTCGTTGGCTTGGGTATGGCCTGTATACCCAACCTGATCAGGTACCCAGTCCGGTCCTTGGAAACACCCTCTTCAATGACAAATCAGCCATAAGAGGGAGTGAACACTCCTTCTGATGATCGATTGGTCATAGGAAGAAGTAAACACTCCTTCCAATGACCGGCCAGTTGTAAGAGGGAGTAAACACTCCCGCCCTGATTGACCAGGAATGACAGGGAGTCAACACTCCCTCCAAGGACCGATTGGTCATGGAGGGAGTTTTTACTCGCTCTCATGACCGGCCGGTCATCGGAGGGAATGATAACTTCCTCTAATTCCCAACGAGTCACGAGAGGGTGTAAACACTCCCTCAATGACCAATTGGTCCTTTAAGGGAGTAAAAAATCCCTCCCTCACTCTCATGACTGGTTAGTCATTAGAGGGAGTAAGCATTCCCTCCGATGACCGGACGGTCACAAGAGGCAGTAAATACTCCCTCCATGACCATTTGGTCCCTGGAGGGAGTAAACCCTCCGTTTGATGACTGACTGATCATCAGAGGGGATATCTACTCCCTCCCTTGACCAATCGGTCCTTGTAGGGAGTAAACACTCCCTCCAGACCAGTTGGTCATCAACAGGAGTGTTTACTTCCTCCATGGAGGGAGTATACATCCCCGCTGATGACCAGTCGGTCATCAAATGGATTGTTTACTCCCTCCAAGGACCGAATGGTCATGGAGGGAGTTTGTACTCTGTCTCATGACCAGTTGGTCATCCGAAGGAGTGTTTACTCCCTCCATGGACCCACTGAACTCCCTCCAATGAGTAGTGGGTCCTTGGGGAGAGTAGAAATCCCTCCGATGACCAGTTGGTCATAGGAGGGAGTCAACACTCCCTCCGATGACCAGTTGGTCATAGGAGGGAGTCAACACTCCCTCCAATGACCAGTTGGTCATTGAAGGGGGTAAACATTCCCTCTTTTGAGCCTATTAAATCTTATTTCCAACAAAGCAGAACCAGATTTGAAAATAAAATAAAGTAAGAAATTATAATGATGAGAAAACAGATGAAAGTGAAAATATAAATAAGAAAGAAGAAGAGATCAAACCCAGAGAGGATCTTTTACAAGATAAGACAGGCAGCTATTGAAGAGTGACAAGAAAAGGAGCTGAAACAAGGAATAGGGCAATAGAGTAAAATCAGTAATTGTTTTTGTTGTTTTTGTTGTTTGAATTCAGATCTCACGGGATTAAAGATTGAGTATGAGGTTGAAGAGTGGTTGATTGAATGTGAAGCAAGGTGAATAAGAGGAAAGGACTGAAACAAAATGAATGGAAGAACAATAGAAATAAAACAAATGGAATGCAAATGCAAATGCAAATGAAGAAGAAAAGGGAATAGAAAGAGAAGAGTTTAGATGAAAAGGGAATATGAAGAAACAAGTTTAGACAGAAGGATGGAAGGATTTCAATTGAAGATTGAAGGAGTTCGTAGATTATTTATGGCTCAGAGAAGGGTTAGTGAAGTTTAGGGTGCAACAAGGAACTGTCAAGTCAGGAGGAGTGGTTCCTTGAGTTCTAGATTAGGTTTTGCTTTATAGAGATGAGATCAATTAGGTTAAAAAATATGGTTCTTGTCTTGTTGAGAGACAGCTGATCCAAGTAACAGTGAACACTTGTATGTAATTGTTGGTACAATTGACACAAAGTAACAATGTCAATTTACAGTTAGTTTGGGATTATTAATCTGAATTGTAACCATTGTATTTAAATGTTGAAATCAACAAGATAATAATGAGGAATAATAAAAAGGGTTCATTAAATGAAATGTAAGCTTAACTAAGGTACATTGAGTTTACTTGCTCATGGTTGAAAAAGGACAAGGATTAGGAATTGAGTTGAGTGTAACAAAATTTTGAGCTAATTGTTGATTTGAAATACTAGTTGCAGGGAGTTTGAAGTGTACACTTCCTTGAAGGCCTAATTAATTGATTGATAGATAAGGCAAGGGTAGTTTCATTAGGTTAAGTTCTGATTTGAGTCACAAACTTCAGGTTTAAAATTGTGCAAATTTGAATCAGGATTTAAGATTGAATTCAAACAGGTTGACAAGGGGGGGGGGGGGGGGGGGGGGGGCGTAGCCGCCTTCAACTCTAGTATTATTAAAGAATCAAGAAACATATAATATTTAATTGATAAAATATTGTGGGACCTCCACCATTCAAAAACAACCTTGAAACTTGGTTGGATGTAGCAAGCTTCCCTTCTTAGGAAAGTTTCTACATAAGCCTTTAATTGATCTTGCTCAGGCTTGCTCAGATTATACATCTTACCAAAAGGGGGATTCCTACTCTCTTTCAAGTTTACCTCACAATCAAAATAAGGTTGATGAGGCAGTAACTGCGAAAGACTCTCTGTTACAAATACATTGAAAAATTTATCAATAATGTTATTACATCAACTGTCTACATCTTTGGTATTCAAAATTGAAACATAAAATCCAACATAATATCAAGGTTTGAGATTTTTCCAGCAAAAACTCAAATAAGGTTTTATGATTTCTGACAGTGCCCTGCCAGAAATTTTTATGTAAAAGCATTTATGATTTTATGATTGAATTTTGAATACCATAGTCGTTATTCTTATGAACTTCGTCTATCTGCAAAGAAGAAAAAATAATGTCATTTTCAGCCCTGCCAATAAAAGTATTAGTTGACTTTAACCGTGAGCTACCTAAAATAATATCAGGAGAAGCCAACTTGGTAACATGGACCAATACATGTGTTGATAAATGCTGGTTGTTAACTGTGGGTAATAGAATATGTGCCTGAACAAACAAACAGATGTCGCCAGAAGTTGCAGTAGATCCATCAAATGATTGAACCTTGATTGAATTGGATAATTTCTTTTGATGTAGAGATTTCCGCACCACAAATTCCTGGTTGATAAAAGAAGAAGAAGCACCTGAGTCAATCAGTACCTTACAATTAATCCACTGAACAGCAATCTTAACATGACCAATGAAACAAGGTTGTCCATCAGATCTATCTTCCTTCTTAATATAAATTAACCTCTTACTTTTGGTTAACTCCATTTCACACAACAGCTTGTTGAAAAACATTTCACCCAACGTCATCGGATCACATTCAATTGGATCGAGAGGAGAAAAGTTAGAGGCTTTCAGAGGAGACTTGTCGATTACTGATGGTTTGCTGGTCAAAGAAGAAGCCAATGGTTGTTGACTTCCAATAAAAGAAGACTGCGCATGAGTTGATGAAGAATTTTTCTTGGAGGGAACTTCATTAATGTTGTCAACTGAATCAGAATCCCGTTTTCTTCCTCTAGCATGCGGAGAATATCTAGAGTCGGCAGAATCGCGCATAGATGGGTATCTAGATTCACCAGATCCCCCAGATCCTTGGGAAGCCACCCACTTGCTCCACGTGGTTACACAATCATTGTGAGTCAACCAAGACCGCTCCACCATCGGGCAGCTGCCATTTTGAATATGGTGCCTATCAAAATTCCTTACCACATTGATGATAAGTTCTGCATCATCACCATTCATCTCTAAACCAGTGTCCGCCGCAATCATCAAGTCTAGATCCATAGGCATCCCATGAGAAATACCATTGGGTTGATGATTTGCAGACTTGGTGTGAGAATCGGATTGACCATGATTGATTTTGAATTTAACACCATGAGGATTAATTCTATCAATCACAGCTCACCCTTGTCAATCTGATTCCAAATTAGACTCCATCTGAGCCAAATTGTCAGAAAAAATAAATGGCTCCAACAGGACTTGCACCAGTGACACCTGTCCAACCGCCTTGAATTACACCTAGTTGAAAAATTCTAGGATTGATAGTGTCGTCAAAAATTTTACATTTGGAGGATCTGGAAAAATCGACGAGATACAGAAGAGAGTTGAAAGTGATAATGAATTCTTCAATCAACAAAGAACCCTGTCGAGCTGCCTTCAATCTTTTTCGTGCCTCTTCTACTTCTCGATGATTTGTGAATATTCTTTCAATGGCAGGTAGAAACTGTTTGGCCGTCTTCAAATCATTGAGGACATATTTGGCATTGGATGACGCTTTAGAAGAATTCAGGCCTTGAATCGAACAGTTGTTCCCCAAAAGCCCACACCACCAATTTTAAGATGGACAAAGATCACCAATCTTTCCATTTTTTTCTCGAAAGTAGCTGGCTATCCACATAATTCTTTACTTCTCATTAACAAATCCATTAGCATGTGCAATTAATGCTTCTCTACAGAAGAAGCAAAAGACACTTGTCTCATTTGGAGTACCAGAGGAGTTGATATATGAATATAAATGAACGTCCTTCAATTCTTTTGTGGTGCCTGACGGTTCCATTTGAGAAAAATTTCCTAAGAAATTCTCGGTCTTCTGTTCCAATTGTTCCAGTCAGACGTGAGTTGGACTGTTTAGCCAATTCAGAGCATCTCAAATAGATAACATATCATGAATTGATGCTTTCAATTTGAGAAAATCACCACTCAAACCATGCAATATTTTCAAGTCGCAAACTGATCCTTGGTTATGTCAACTTTTGGTGAGAAGTTTGGTGATTGCCTGAGAATGTGCAAGAATGGTTGCTTCTTGAGATCGATTCTCCATCTTTAATCTGGTAAACAAGTTATTAATTGAATGATCTTCAGAGGATGTTTGATGAAGGGCAGGCCATTGTTGATGAGGTGGGGATAAAAGATTTGGTGAGGAGGACAACAAATTTGTTTGAGGATAGGGAGTATTTGGGGTAGGAGTTGAAAGGTTTGAATGGGGATGTCAGCCGGCGTCTCTTACGTGATGACTGGTTGATGAAAAATCACTTTGTTTCAGGAGGAAAAAAACCACGCCTCAACACCTAAGGGTGTAGGGGCTAGCATCTTGACTGTAAAAGTCAAGTGACAACGAGTTCTAATTGAACTGTGCCAGCTCTTCATCTTGATCAGACGGGGAGATCACTCAGGTGCAGTGACTCTAATGGATGATGACTGAGTCGATGGGATAGTTGAGTCAGTATTTAGAAGGGAGGTGAGAGTTGGTGAGAAGAAGATGGAAGAAAGTTGAAAGGCGGGATAGGGAGTTTGAGAGGGAAGAAGGGAAAGAGGTTAGTGATTCGGATGAAAGTCCCAGTTACCTACTAGTAAATTCTTTTACTATTGAGAGTGAGTGTGTCAGGAATTAAGTTTGAATAAATCATGGTGTAGAGTCTTTATAGGTGATAGGCTCAGCAGTGGGAATGCTGCAACTCAGGGGGGGAATCCAGTGTGAGGAAAGCATGGTGTACCAAAGTCAAAACCCTACCTTGTGCCACATACGTGAGCATCTATTCTGCGCCCAATGTTTCAGGATCTGGTTGCTGACAGTCGGAAGAGCCGTAAGAGGAGGGGAAGTGGTGGAAAGGTTGAGATGTTATCTATGGGGTGGAGGCAAAGAGAGTAGAAGTCCTCCCAATTATGCATCTCTGAGGGCTGCTTCCTCACTTTTCGAAACCCTACCTTGTGCCACACTCGTGAGAGAATCGAAAGCTTCACAGGATTGTGGACAGCAGAGGGGCAAGGTTGGTGCAGGTTTCGGTGATGGGCGGGCATTACAAGCCGGCAGCCAAGAATATCAGACCTCGGAATGAGCCGATGCTGCGAAATCTCAATCCGCTGCTCAGACCAATTCAGTGGGGTCAAGATCCTTATGAGAGTCCGCTCCTGAAGAAGCCGCCAGAGTTCTTTACGACGAGTCAAATTACTGTGGAAAGGGTATCCACACTCAATTTTGGGCCTGAAGGCTGGTTATCAGATGAGGAGAGGAAGTTGCTGCTGCAAGTGGGCCTTGTCGTTAGAACCTGAAGAGCGGGGGTTGTTAGATTGAGCGATTGGAGATCCCTACATGATTCCGGTGGTTCCTCATGACCCCTGGCAAATTAGACCGATTACGGTCCTGGCATCAATCAGAGATGCATTTACGGAGCAGGTCAGGACCAGTTTGTATGAGCAGTCTTGCTCTAGCTACTCCAGTCTGATCTTCGCGGTCCGCAAACAGGATGGGAAAAGTCTTCGGGTGGTTCACAATCTGCAGAGGCTAAATTCAGTGACAATCTTGGATGCTGGTTTACCTCCGTGCATTGATGAATTTGTAGAAACAATGGCGGGTCACATGTGCTACGGTCTGTTTGATGTGATGGGTGGGTATGATCAGGGGGAGTTGCATCCGGGGTCATGACCGTTGACGGCTTTTGAAACGCGGTTGGAATGGATGCAGCTCACACGTCTTCCTCAGGGTGAAACCAACTCTGTGGCGGTCTATCAGGCTCAAATGATGTGGATTCTGCAGAACGATCTCCCTCACTCGGTGCAAATCTTTATCGATGATGTGGGAATCAAGGGACCAAGAACTGATTATGGCGGAGAATTCGGGGATCCAGCGGTTTGTCTGGGAATACGCAATTGTTCTGGAGTGGATCTTGTTCAGGATTTAAGTGGCTGGCCTCACCGTATCAGGGAAGAAGTTTGTGGTCTGCGTTCCCATGTTGGATGTCTTAGGCCACAAGGTCTTGAGGAGTGGTAGGAGCGTGGCATGCCCAAAGCTTAACAAAATTCTTCAGTGGCCAGCCCTGCTCACGGTGTCTCACATTCTCCAGTTCTTAGGTCTGTGCAGCTACGTGAGGTTTGCGGAGGTAGCCAGTCCCATGCAGCACCTCACGAGGAAAGGGACGGAGTGGTCGTGGTCAGCGGAATGCAAATCGGCCTTTCCCAAACTCAAGGAGATTGTTGGTAGGGATATCACTCTCAAAGACTTGGATTACTCCCGCGGAGGAATCCAACTAGCTGTTGATTCGAGTGAGTTCAGAGCGGGTGGAGTGCTGATGCAGGAGGAAGAAGGGAGGGATTGGCCTGTGCTCTATGAGTTGATCACTTTCACCTTGGTAGAGTCTCAATATTCTCAGCCGAAGTTGGAGTTGTGCGGAAGTTGCAACATTTGCTCTGGGGTGTTGGTGGATGCGGATGATCAATTTGCCTTTGGTGCTGAATGCTCCAATGACCCGGTGGGTGGTGTTTCTGCAGCTCTTCTCTTTCAGAGTGGTTCATGTTCTGGGGAAGGCACTCAAAATGCCAGATGGTTTGTCTCGGGTTGCGGAGGCAGAGTCACTGGACTTGGAGCGGAGGTTTTTGACTGTCGGCGTGGGCCTTCTGTTTTGTCAGAGTGGGAGGTACGAAGTGTTGGGGTGTTATTTGGAGACTCTTAATTTTTCGGATGACACTCCGGCAAAGCTGCGGGCGTGGGTCAAGCATAAACTGATCAACTTTTTCGTCCATGAGAAACAATTATGGCGTTGATGGGCCCCCGTGCCTTTGGTAGTGGTCACTCGGTGAGCGGATCAAGAAGTCATCTTAAAGAGCCTGCATGAGGATCTGGGGCATTGCGGAGAAGCTGAAACCCGCAGTCGTGTGAAGCAACAGTTTTGGTGGCCTGGGGTGGTAAAATTGGTGTGTGGTTGGGTGAAGAGTTGTGAGGCATGTCAACGGCGCGGGAAGTGGGCATTCCAACTGGCAAAGACTTGCTGTTCAGTCAGGTTTCACTCGACGTGGTTCATATCAAGGCAGGAAAGTTTGCTTACTTTCTGGTGGGGCTGGATGGTTAGAGGCTCAACCTCTGGTGAAGTTATTGGCGGATAAGGTTGGGCAGTTCTTGTAACAGCATTGGTTCTCCAGGTTCAGTTCATTGCAGTTGATCACGGTTCATGGTGGAGCAGAATTCAGGGGAGGTCTTATGAAGTTGGTGCAAAGTCCGGCCAAGTCACGGAGTATTATCCGGAGGGTGCGGGAATGATTGAGAGGGTTCATCAGCCAATTAATAATGTGTTGGTCAAACTCTGCAGCAAAGACAGACACAAGTGGCAACAGTATTTGCGGATTGGATTTCTGTCAAGCGGGGGACTGGTTTTTTGGCATATTAACTCCTTTATGGATGGAAACCGGTCCTTCCGGTGGATATCGAAATGCTCACCTATTTGGTGATTGACTGGTGGAAAGTCAAGACTTCAGCAGATCTGGTGATGGCTTGTGCAGAGCATCTTCTCAGGCGGGAGCTGTCAGCCTGCTACTATTCAGAAAACCTGAAAAAGCATAAAATATTAAATAAAATAAAAAACAATATTAAAATTACATTAACCAAAATAATTCTCATGTACATGAAAGAAAGAGACATTATTACATATAAATAAGCATTATTATTGTAGACATTATTACATATATAAACCATATATATGTACTTAAATGTTCTCAAATTACAATAAACCTTATTTTACATATGTAACATGTAAAAATATGTGGAACCATAAAAATCAGTTGTTTCAACATAAAATAAATAATAAAAAATGAAAATGTTAATAACTTCTAAACCTTAGATAAAAGTTAGAATATTATTGCATATTCTTAATCTACACTAAAAATTAACTAGGGTACTTCACTCATGGTACCCCTTAACTCTTACTCCTTCACCTACTTTGCAGTAACTCACATGTGCCCACTCATCACGGCACATGTACATGAACCGTCAGGTATATCAATACTGACTGGTACATGACCAAAAATACACGTCAAATTGAGGTGTTGTGTAAACTGGCCAAGTTAGACCCAACTGTGACGTGAGGACTCCAACCCCGCGCCCCAGTTCAGAAATTGGGAATTGGGCCACAGACCCTCCCAGAATACACAAACCCCAAGTTAGAAGGATTGTAAAATTATGGGAAAAATACAGGGGGATTCAGAGCGCCCCAAAAATATGGGAACAACTCCCCAGACCCCCAAAACCTTGCTGTATCACTTGTATCGTGGCACTCAAAGGTTTGAACAGGCTGAATTGGGCCACAAACTGCCTCATGGCGCTGTAGCTTGCCCAGGCCAAAGGTTACAAGGGGTCCAGGACCCAACAAGGCTTGTTACCAACCAAGTAGCAAATCTCCAGACCCCTTGGTGAGCGCCTCCAGCCTCCTGGGCCATGTGTACATAGCTACATTTGGCCCAGACCAGCCAAACTTGCACTACTCCGCCAAATTTAGAGATTGTGGGTGCTTCTGAGGCTCTAAAATTACTACATAAGAGCCGCAGAACTCCCCCTAATGTAGAAATCATCTTCATTACATTTAACAGAAATTTTACCGCCCTTAAACCAGCCTTTAAACTAGTTACTTTAGCTTAAATCCTGCTGTTTTGCCTTGAATATCAACCAACAACCACCTATCCTGCCTTCAGCCTTCAAATACCACCAACCAACCACCTTTTTGAGCGCCTCAAGACAGCCTTAGTCCCTCCTAACACCCTTGGATATACTTGGAAGCACTAGTGAGTACTTCTTTCATCCTTCTTCATTAGCAGACACTTTCTGGGTGTACTCTTTCTTAATTGAGAGACCAGATATAATCAGGTCTTAAAAACCAACCTGAAACCCAGTTTCTGATTAACAGAGGGAACATTAAACCACCCCTGCTTGCAGGCCCCTCTGTAATAAAAAATAGTAATATTTTTTATTGTCTTTTCTTTTGTTATTTTTTTACAAAGTTCCATCACTTTTCAGCGCATTACCACGCCTGAACCACTCCTGTTTATTACTTTCAGGCAGTGTATCTAGAAGGTTCTAAGACCTTGGCATCACTGACCCTGACAGGAGAAAATGGTGGACAAGGCAGCCAAGCTTCTGCGGGATTCTTGGGCGAAATCAGTGTGTTACTGGGATAAACGGTGCGTGCATTGTTTGCGGGATCCATTGTGGAAGGGAGATTTGGTGTTGCTTTACAACCAAATTCTCGAGACTCAGTGGGGCAAGCTTTTCACCAACTGTTGGAATGGTCTGTACCAAGTGGTCAGCAAGTTTCCAGGAGGCAGTTATCAATTGGAGGAATTGGATGGCACTCTGTTGAAAAGAAAGGCGGCGGCAGCTCACGTCAAGCGGTTCTATGTGCATGGTTCAACTTCTTTTGATGAAACAGCTGGGTCAGATGGTGAATCTGATATCAGAAGTGCGGGAAAGGAGTCCCAGTAAGAGTTGGGTGCTGAAGCCAAAGACCGAGAGGTTAAAGAGTCACCTGCCGAGTCCAACACTGAGGATCTAGTACCGTCATTGTGGAGAAGCGCTCAGTTGAAACCGCTGAGGACATTGGCCAAAGTGCGGGGGGAGGATGGGGCCTAGGGCCAAGTCTTAATTGGTGAGGGGGTGTGCTAGCTGGTCTACAGCCGGGTAAACTAGCCACCCCAGGATGTCAGCTACCCTAATCAGGGATTCAAAATTTGTTGTGGAATAGTTTTACTGGTGTTGTTTTGTGATCTCTTTAGATGCAAACGTGGTATGGGGAATTGTGTGTTAATTCCTTCTGGGGCAGTCCAGGTACCCTTATCGCAGGATGCGAGAATGGTGCAGGAACATTGTGATGAATTCTTTTCGTTTCAGGATCAAGGTTCTCATTTCAGGATCAAGGTTCTCATTTCAGGATCAAGGTTCTCGTTTCAGGATCAATTCTTTTCTTTCTCTTTCTTGATTTCTCCTCTCAATTTCTCTCAATCTGTGTGTGGTTGGGTTTCTTTTTTTAAAAAAAAAATAGAAGAGTGTGGTAGTGCAGGGACTTAGTGGTTCTCTTTCTGGGGTGGTCCGGGCACTTAAAAGATGATTGTGTGGTGTGGTTTCTCTCTTTCTTTTCTCTCAGGGTTAGTGAAGTAGTTGAATTTTTATTTCTCAAGGCACGACTTATGGCATAGAGGGAATACAAAAGAAAGGAAAGGAAGGGAGGGATTCAATCCGGTGGAGGCGGGCAGTGGATTGGTGGAAGTCCCGCAGCATCTCGTGTTGTCATTTGGCAGGGATTCCGACCGAGCCTCAAAGGATCGCGACCAGGGCCTGTTCTTTTTCAGTGAGGAAGGTTTGAAGATCCACATCGGGGAGGCCAAGCTGGAATTACTTGACGGTATGGCGACTTGATCAAGGCCAAGTTCACTCCAGTTTCATTGGTTGGGGTGGAGTGGGGGAGCAGTGAGGAGAAGAGAGGATGTGGATGGAGCAAGAGAGGGGTGGTGGGGTTGGGATGTGTGGAGGAGCGGCGAGGCGGGAATTGTGTTTTGGCCAACATTCACCTTGTGTTGGTGGGCGGATTTCCATTCCAGGACAGTCGTGAATTGGGACTTTTCTGGTTTTGGAGTCATTCGGTCCTCACCGGTGGCGGCGGGGACTAGAAGGGGAAGAGTTGGACTTGTCATACTCAATTGGGTTGCTGTCGAGGACCACGAAGGGCTCTTCGTCTTGTTGTGATCTGGTGCGCAATTGACCCTCTTGGGAGCGGGTGTTGGGGCAAGTGCCGCTGTTGGAACCGGACCTGGAAGTTGCAGTTTGGAAGGAACATTGGTGATGGGTGCGCGAGCACTCGGTGCAGGCAGAAAGAGATGATGTGACCGTTGTGTCAAAGGCGGGCACAGCGGGTGCAGATGGTAGTGGTAGCGAGAAGTGGAAGGGGGACAGGATTCAAAACTGGGGCGGATGTGGAGTCTTTATAGGTGATAGGCTCAGCAGTGGGAATGCTGTGACTCAGGGGGGGAATGCAGCGTGAGGAAAGCATGGTGTAGAAGCTGAGTGGATGTGGTGATGCGGGAAAAGAAAACAAAGGAAATTATCTTCAAGACTTTTGGGTTTCTGAACAGAACTTTGCAGATTACCTTTTATAGCGGGTAGAAACTCAGTCGTTAGGGGATTTTCAGGGGCTTGGCGTGCAGCGGAGGAAAGTCGGGAGGCCAAACTGGCCAGAACAGGACTTCAGGGGCATCTCGGGTTGGGTATAACCCAGGGGATCCGAGGTTGCACAGGAGGGCAGTGATGCATCTAGCAAAGATCAATGGCGGGGTGAAGCATGCGGGAGCGGAAGGTGGGATTTGGGCGGAAACGGGGTAGGGCAGGGTCACGTTGTATTTTTTATCCATCTTACTATCTAGGCATCGAAAGAAATCATTGTGGGAAAGGATTACAGCAAAAAGCATGAAGGTCGTCAAATCAGTGAAAGGGACTGTTTGTTATAGAGCGTAAAAGACTTACTACGTGCTTTGAAAGTTAGTTGACAGACAAACCCAAAGAGTTCATTGAATCATCAGAAGAAGACTTACAGCTGAACAGCTGCGCGGTTTTTCTTTCCACAACGGGTGAGGGGAAAGACCAAGCAAGGGTCTTTCCCTTTTATCATGTATATTTTGATGATTTCAGGTTCTCACCGGTAGGGTGAGGCAATTCTTTAGGGAAAAGAATATTTGAAAAGGTAATAAGGATACACTAAAAACCCTTTTAGTATATTAAAAGGGATTTACCCAATAGTCTATTTAGCCTATTGGGTAAATAAGTTGAATCTTATTGGTCTGATGATAATCATATTAAAAATAGATTAATTTCAGATTAACTTTAATAATTTAGAAAAAGAATATTATTGACAAAGCAGGGATTGAACTCATGACATATGAGTTTTAGTTGAACAATTCTAAGTTCAGCGAATTACTGACTATACTTGTGTGGTTGTTGACATTGCTGCCATGTGGGTTAACTAGGATTTAGCCTCAATGGCTGACAGGGGATGTGGGTTGGGAAGTGAGGGAATTGAGTATGGATGAGGGTTAGAAAGGGCTTGAGGATTGGTTTGAGGGATTCATATGAATAGTTTCATGGTTAATAGTAGATGATTGATTGGACATTTCTAAACTAGAAAGTCAAAAGAAAGTTGGTTGACTACCTTGAAATCAAAAATTGATCTAAAACCATAAAGGTGATCAGAAATATTGATCCAAGTATATTAAAGCTACAGATTCCTATTTTTCTGCTTCGTGGTGTCACCTTGCAACTTTCAATTTTTTTTTATTTGATGTGTCCCCCTTCCCATTGCCCAGCCCAACACTGACAATCAGTAATGATGTGAGCTTGAGGCCACCCATCACGCGACAGAAACGATGTGTTCAAGTGACCTGGGGAATTTTCTATTGTTGAACTAACGCCTTTATATATAAGCGAGGGCGAAGTCTGTACAGCCGATCTCCCGGCAAGCCAGACACGTTTCAGGATAAATCATGAACATTGGTCAGGGTACAGCCTAACCCTGACCAATGAGGCTTCCTCATTGGTCGGGGTAAAGGCGTACTCTGACCAACAAAGAAGTCCCATTGGTCTGGGTACACAGCAGGCCGGGTTTGATGGCCAAAGAGCGCACTTGGCAAGCTGATGTGACCCCGCTTATGAAAAGCGTCACAATCACCGTGCGATGAACAACCGTCATTGTGATGCCCCTCCTGACCTCTCTGACAACACTTGGGAGGTGTCCCCAGGGCGTCAACACTGGCTCTACCGGATCAGGAATCCTAGTGGTGAAGCCCAAAAAATATTTCCTCTGGTCTCAAGGATTGAACCTTGGACCTGCCCAAGACATTGTGCCACATCTGACCATCACATGACCGCTACGCCAAGGCAACATACACTACAGACATTTTGATGTCGTAATACCCTGCTGCAACGTCCTGTCGCAGCAGAATGCTGCTACAGGACGTTGCAGCAGGGTGTTGCAACACCGAAATGTCCGTATAGTGTCGCAAAATCTTGCTGCAACATCCTGTCACAAAATTCCACTGTGACAGGATGTTGCAACAGCAAAATGTCCATAGTGATACATGATCCGGGCTGATCACCATCAAATTCTCACTTTGGCCTTGCAAAAATAAAAAAAATCACTATGTCATTCATAGAAAAAAAAAGGTTTCCTGATCATTCATCCCTTCAGAAGACAACATGAGGTGGATAAGTTACTACATGTTCTCCGGAAATGGTCCTAACAAACCAGCGACCGTGGGATGCTCTTGGAAACGACTCGCGGAGCCGATGTGATGTGGTGACCACATCAGGTAAAGCATTACCCCGACCGATGAGGAAGGCTCATCGTCACCCTGACCAATGCAGCTTCCTCATCGGTGAAGGTAAGGCATTACCCTAGCAGATGAAGAACCCTCATCAGTCAGTGTGATGCCTTACCCTGACCGATGAGCCTTCTTCATTGGTCGGGGTAAAGACTCACCCTGACCGATGAGCCTTCCTCATTGGTGAGGGTAAGGCATTACCCAAGCCGATAAAGAAGCCTCATTGGTCAGGGTGATGCCCTACCCGGACCGATGAGCCTTCCTCATCAGTCGGGGTAATGCCTTAAATATCAGCCGTGGTGACGCTTTTGGTGCAGCCATCAGGGCTCAGTGGGATCATACTGCCCCCAGGGCAGTGCATAACTGGTTGTATGGAGTCACTGGGACAGTAAGCACACCCCTGTTGGGACCACTGCCCCCTAGACGCTGACAAATTTCTGTGCATTGCCCTGAGGGCTGAACCACAATCAAAGTCGGGAATTTGTCCCGCTGTGTACAGCCTTACCCTGACCAATGAGGCTTCCTCATTGGTTGGGGTAAAGGCGTACCCTGACCAATGAAGAAGTCCCATTGGTCTGGGACAGCCTTACCCTGACCGATGAGGCTTTGTCATCGGTCAGGGTACGCCTTTACCCCGACCAATGAGGAAGCCTTATTGGTCAGGGTAAAGCTGTACCCAGACCAATGGGACTTTGTCATCCGTCAGGGTACGCCTTTACCCTGACCAATGAGGAAGCCTCATTGGTCAGGGTAAGGCTGTACCCAGACTGATGGAATTTTGTCATTGGTCAGGGTAAGGCTGTACCCTGACCTATGAGGCTTACTCATTGGTTTTGGGACACCCCCAATCAATGAGGAAACATCATCGGTCAGGGAAAGGCCATACCCAGACCAATGGGAGTTCCTCATCGGTCAGGGTAAACCTTCTGCTGAGGAAGCCTCATTGGTCAGAGTAAGGCTGCACCCAGACCGATGAGGCTTCCTCATTGTTTTGGGTACCCCCATACCCTACCCTGACCAACTAGGAAGCCTCATCGGTCAAGGTAAGAGTGTACCCAAACCAATGAGGAAGTACCATTGGTCTGGGTACGCAAACAACTTCATGTTGAAGAATTTTATTGTCCGCACCCTTACCATTTTGCTATAGCTCCAGCAGAATAACAAGTGCATGTTATGGGAATAAAAATTATAAAAAAAATCGAAACTGTATCAATTTTTTTTTTTTTTCAAATGAGAGATTACCACTCACCATTAGTTCCAGTCCATTCTACCAATTTCTGCCTCAAAAGTGAATGATTGAAGCCAGGCACTTAGATTGACTGTATTGAGGAAAAAGATTAAGAATGCAAGTGAAATCAGTGGTGTGAAAATGGAAAGCGAAATGAATGAAGAAAAATTGATCTTGCTGCCATGAATTGGAAGTTTGGGTATCCAAAAGGATGTTGTCAAATCAAAGGATATAAGAGTTATTGCGGCAAAACTGGTTCTGTGGGGAAGATGTGGTTAATGTGAAATCCACCAACAATCAAACAATGCAGCATTTCCTTCAGCAATGATTTGGACTGAACCCGTGGGCTCTGTTTTTTGTTCAACACTTTATCAGACAAATCAAAATTGTCAACAGCTATGAGTGATTTTTTTTTAGGATCAAAATCATTCTGGACATCAAAGATGTAGAAAATAGGATGTGGATGCCTCTCAATTCCCTTGGAAAATGTGAACTCTTTCACAATATTTGATGAATAAGTTTAGAAAGAGGTTCAAAAAAAATGTTCAAACATTAGATGAAGGCCTTGAGTCTCTTCAAGAAGTTAAATGCTTTTCCAAGTGTTAAGGACAACTTTAGCATCAACCTGCAAGTTATTTTTACAACATGAAAATCAGATTAAGTCCCTATTTACTGTTTCAAGGTGAATTCAAGCCTTCTGAGGTCTTTAATTGGAGTTCAATAACTCAAAAGTGTCAGTTGACAAGGGACCCTTAATTCCCTGCTTGCTGTTTGAAAGTTGATTCAAGCCAACACTTCTCTTGTATTCAAGATACAACTCTTGGAAGTGTGGGGTGGCATAGCCGCCTTGTTCTCTAGTTAGTAAAAAAACTCAATTCTTAGTTATTTATGTTTTAGGATCCGATTAAATTTGTAAGAGTCCGTCTATTAAATTAGAAGGGTAAAGAGCTATAAAACTTTCCTAAGAAGGGAAGCTTGCTACATCCAACTAAGTTTCAAGGTTGTTTTGGAATGGTGGCACTGGAAGTCCCACGAGTATTTTATCAAGTAAATATTTCATGTTTCTTGATTCCTTAATAATAATGTTTTGAATAAATACAAAGTTAATCAGATGAGGCAAGAAAGATAAACATGAAGATGGAAAGTCTTAAATAGATAACAAGTGGTCAACAAGGAACCACATACATAGATGACATCACAACGAGAATAGGAATGACATCATTAATTAAGGGAATTCGAAAAACGACTCCCAAAAATTCGATGAACGACTCCCATGGGAGTTGTTGGTCAAATTTCAATTTCTTTTTTGGAGTTGTCGCGAAAATTTCACAAAAATTGAGTCAAAAAAAAAAATTATAACTTTTGAATGGCCAATCCAAAAGGCCCAAAAATTTCAAATACACAAATAGAGCCCCTAATGAGTCCTCTGATAAAATTTTAACCCCATTGCACGCACAGAAACCATTTGCGTGGTGTGGCCCAATTTCCAAATTTCCTACTTTGATTAATACAAAAAAAATTATAGATTTAAAATGAATGATCCAAGGGGTCAATAAATTTTACAGTAATCATTCATGATACCATTTACGCTTTTGAAAAAACTGTGGCTATATCATTTTTCAAAAGCCTTTGGGAATTTAATTTTTTTGTCCATGTAAGTGGCAAAAACAGAAAAATTCCCAAAGGCATTTGGGGAATGATATTGAGCCACAATTTTTTCACAAGATTCAAAGATCTCATGAATAATTTCTGTAAAATTTTTGGACCATTTGGATCCTCTGTTTCAAAGTTATAATACTCTTCGTATTGGTTAAAGTAGGAAACTTGGAAATTGGGCTACACCATGCAAATGGTTTTTGCTGGTGCAATGGGGTTGAGTTTTTTTCATAGGAATAATGGGGGGGCTCTATTCTTGTATTTTAAATTCTTAGTTCATTTGGACCAGCCATTCAAAAGTTATAATTTTTTTTTCTTTGCTTAATTTTTGCTAACTTTTCATGAAATTTTCGCAACGACTCCCAAAAAAAAATTGAAATTTGACCAACGACTCCCATGGGAGTCGTTTGTCGAATTTTTGGGAGTCGTTTTTCTAAGTCCCTTAATTAATAAGGAAGTACACCACGGGTGCAAGAAAAGTTTTCTAGCACCCTCGTTAAACGTTTATTTATTTATTTTTGTTACAGTTTGGTCACCAAACCCTTTGTGAGATAAAAACTAATCTCCAACAAATTTTGGTTGAAAAAACTGATTCTCAAACTATATTCAATGGAAATGAGTTTCTCATTACGTTCTTCGATATCACCTGGTGAGTCTAACCTAAAGCGTGAGATTTTCCATCATCTTTATATCCGTTCATGTTCTTGAAGCATAATGTTTCTTCAAACGAACAAAACCCATCACAAATTTTGTGATGAAGTCGTTCCAAACGACTTTTGTCACAATTTTGAAGAGCTCAAAAAGAGCACCTCATAAGGATCATTTTCTCTTGAAAATTCGAGAAACAATAATGTCTGAAAAAAAATATAACTTGAAACTTTGGGATTGTATCTTGCTATTGAGAAAGCCTTTCAACAAATGGTCTAGTCAATATGGCTAAGGGCATCGGACAGAGATGCCTCAATGAGTTCGCTTTTTGGAGGTTGGGCTAGATTTTTGCCAGGATCTCATGAACCAAACTTCAACTTTTTTTTTAACCAACCTGAACGTTTTGTGTGTCTTTATTTGGGTTTTACTTGGTTTCATCAACCAATTTGAAATATTCTGCAAAACGTTGAAAAAGTGTTTCTGCCGGGACCGGGAGGCGACGTCGCCAGCCAATTGAACCAAAAACGTTTGCTTTCCGGCTTGAAAGCTAATATCAAACGTTTGAATGCACCCGTGGTGTATGGCGACCATTTATTAATTACCCGTCACATATCTTATCTAATCAATTAAGCATAACAAAATAACAATAATAACAAAAAGGAAAAAAGAAGAATGTCACAGTTTTCCTCCGTGGACCTAAGCCACCTCCTGTTTTCTGGTAACCACCAAGAAATTGACTTCGTGAAAGAACAAAAGTGCCTAATGCAGGTGTTGAATTTCGTCCCCGTCAGACTCGCACGCCAGGGAGCAGCGCACCGGCACAGCTCTTGACCTCACCTCCAGCCTCCACGTGCGGGGTAAATCTTCTTCATCTCGAATCCAAAGTCTAAAAGACAGCCGAAGTAACTCATCAATCATCGTGTGGCGTTTTGAGGTCAACCAAGCACCAAGTTCATCGAGCTCTGGTATTTCATTTCCTTCTTTGTTTGTTTCTGTTTCTTTCTTGTTTCTTTACTAATCTCAGCTCTGTTCAGTCTCATTGTTCTGTGTAGTGTGGTGGATAGTTTGTTTGTTTGTGGTCTTATCATCTCTTCTCAATCCTCGTTGTTCACTCAATCCATCCGATCCTTTAGGTACTGTTCAATCTCTTTCTTTTCCCTCTCATTTTTGTTTGTTTTGTTTGTTTCTTATTTTCTAATTCAATTACTTTAGTTTGCCTAAAATCAACAGCAGGGAATAAAGATACGAAAAGGTATATATCCAGTTGGAGTTGGGAATGTTTTATAATTTATTCCCAGTATTGACAATTAGGTGATATCGCCATGAATCTCGAGCTTAACAAAGCCCCTGTGGTGACGAAGTCACCGCAGGGGCTTACGAGTTATCCCGGAATTCTCGCTTGAGAGAATTTGATAATTTGCCACCTTTTATACTGTTTTATTTTTTAAAAATCACCACGACCATGGCTTCCCCCACCCTCCTGGACCAACAATCGCTAGGATCCTGCGCACAAAATGATGCCCTCCACAGCAGCGCATCATCAGGACTTTTCTTGTATTTTTTTGAAAGAAATCGAACCACCCCCCTCGTGCCTTTTTTTTACCTGTGGCTTCCGGATTCGTCCATCAAAACACCCAAAAGGGTACCGCAGATTCAGAAATTTTCTGGGGCAAAGAAAACTTTGAAGTAGGGGAAAATTCTTTGTTTGGAGGTCAAAAAAACAAATTGAGTAGGCCGTTTTCGGCGCAGGAATAAGGCCTACGACGGTTCCCCTCGGCGGCGGCTTTTGTCTTGTGGCTAAATGGGCACAAACAATGAAAGAAAAAACAAAAAAAATTGGTGGGAGCTCTCAGGCCAAAAAACCTGAATAACTCTCAAGTCCCTCTGGCTTCGCGAGGGGCTTGGACAAGTTCGCATGAATCTGGGGTCTCCGCCGTTTTCGATGGTGAGGTAGAGCGAATGCGCCTAGGTTTAATTGAAAAGGTGAGGTCGACACAAATAGGGTTAAAACTTATGGCCGCCAGGAGTTATGAGACCAAATATTACAAGAAGGATTATGCAGGCTGGGAAAAATATTATGGGGCTTAAAACCACTATTGGGGCGCAAAAAAAGCAGCACTGCTGGCGCGAACCAAGCACATTACGTGAGCCTCCTCTGGCAGAGATGTGCTCTTCGTCAAACATTTCAATACTGGGTGGATCCTTAAAACGAAGAATCAAAAGAATAAGGTTATTGTTAGTGATTCTCGAATCAGCAAAAAAAGAATTTCAGAAGGATCTTCGACACGCGATCCCGGGTTGAAGGTGCGACCCACTCGCCGCCCGCTCGATGGTCGCATCTCCAAAACCCCCGCCGACATTGGGGGTCGCCGGTTGACTTTCAAAGACAAAGGGACAAAGCTCCTCGGCGTGTAGGTGCAATTCCGGCCTCCCACCGAGGAGGAACCCTCCTCGGCGGGTCTGGTGCGGTCTGTACCGGCCAGTCGAGGGGAGAAGGCCTCCTCGGCGGAGGGTACAGACAGCACTTACCCGCTGAGAAGGGTTCCTCCTCGGTTGAAAGTCGACCTGCTACCCAATGTGTCGAAGACCCCCCCCCCCCCCCGAAAAAAAAAGGAAGAAAAACGAAAGATGAAGTACTCCTGTTGCGACCGAGTGGAGAACCCTGTCATGGTCGTCAAGAGTTGAACCTTCGCCGGCCATTTCTGAAATTGTAATGATGGAATCTTGCGGCTCTCGATAAGGTTCAGGACTTGAACGCTCTAAAACGAAGGGTGGCTTGTCCATTGTTGCGACGCAGCGTGCGATCAGCTATTCAAGAATGCATCACAGTATCACGGTTAGTCGAAGGCCAGTCAGAAGGTATGCAGAATTCAAAAACTGTCCGGTATGACGAGTAGAACTAATTTCATGATGAGTGAGTTTGCCTTATCGAAGCTTTTGTTGATGGATTTAAGTTAATCAAGGCTAGGACTATCAGAGGAGAGAGGCTCTTGCTTGCGGTGTGGTGTTTGTTAAAGTCCAATGGGCAGAAAACTCTTGTTCGTCTATGCCCACCCTGGTGGTGCAAATTCTTTCAGTACCTCTCCTATTGTGTCCTAAACATGTTAGAGGATTCTTCCGAAGGACTCTTGCACTGAAACTTAAGATCAGTACACCCGTCAGCAAGTACCTTCTACTGATACGCAGTTATTTATATGCAACAAGCAAGTTATGGAGGGTCATTCGAACGTCGGCTTTTCTCTTGGCCGGAGCCGCCTCCAGATAATTTATTTTTTCCGTTTTATTTTTCGGAGTTCAACTACCCGAGGCTCCCATACTTTCTCTAAGCGAGAAAAGCGACAAACTGAGCAAACGACGATTCAAGAAAATGTGACCGTGATGGACCCTTTTTATTGTTGGCAGGGTTTAATTAGCGCAGCGCCCAGCGTTGTTGACCAGAAATTTAGCCAGTGCAGGGGCTCCCGGTGAGGAAATCCGGACATCGCATACTCCACCACTGGCGTGCATCTTCGTTCTGTGTCGTTACTGACCGCGGTCTTTCCAGCGACCGACCTACCGCCTTGGGTGAGTTGAACTTGACTGGACGGCACAATTAGCACCTTCAAAGCGATACTGACCATTCGTTCTCTTTAAGCTACCACCTTTAGCCTGGTTACTCACTTTGCTTCTGTGGGGTCTTTGATCGTCGAGTCTTCGGTCATCTTTGCTTTGTCTTCGGTTTGGTAGTAGAATGCATGGGAGACGATTTGTTTGAATGCTCAGAAACTGAAAACGAATAACAAGTTTGGTACATAGACAATAGTATACATGCATATTGCTGTATTTCAAGAAAAGTGCGTACAACAACTGTCTCCTCCAGAGTTCCCCGATTCGACTCGTTTGCATGGAATTCTAATGATCAATCCACCTGTCTCACCTGTTCTTGAACTCAATAGATCCCCCGACATGCTCCTAGACGACACGAATTATACCTCCTGGAAAACTTATATCCAACAGCGACTCAAGAATGAAGGACTTTTAGCAATCACCTTGGGTGAAGAATGCATGCCAGAACAAAACGGGACCGACGGGCAAGAGATGGAAGAATTCAAAAAGAAGTCGAGATTAGCATTTTATCTATTAATCAAATCGATCGATGATTCCGTCATCTTCTCAAGTCTCGGCCCTCAATTTCGAGAACAATCCACGAGAGTTATGGGCTGCGTTGAAGTTGAAATATCTTGCAGATGACTTGAGTGGGAAACTGCAAGCGATGAGGAGCCTACAATCGATACGATACAAAAACAATCCCGACGAATTCATCGAACAGATTCGCGCCAGTTTTGAGAATATAGAAATAGCTGGCTTCGACTTTGATGAAACTACTTGGATGATCTTATTCTTATCGAGGCTTCCTCATACCGTAGCCGATTCGATCATCAATCAGGCCGAACACGATGAGACTTCTACTCTGTCGCCAAATTCTTCGATCTCTTCCTGTGCTCACTTATTCGACAAACTCAAATCCTTATCCGACCCATCAACCAGTTATCCCCAAACCACCAAACTGAACGGCAAACCGAAAAATGCACCACAAGCCTTCCAAGTCTTGTCCTGCACGCAATGTCACAAGAAGGGCCATGACGTCGATCACTGTTGGTTCGTCCATCCGGAACGAAATCCGTTCTCTAAAGCAAAGGACAAAGGTCCAGCGGGGTCGGATGGTAGGCCGGCCGTTGGCCCGAAAAAATTCTACAACGGAAACCAATCCAATGGACCGCCCGGTCTGACCGCCACCTACCTCAAAAACATTCACCGCCATTATCACACGCGTACCGACAGCAATACGAACCACACCGACCCAAGTGACAGACATCCATTCTCCAAAAAGCCCTTCAAAAAAAACGCAGACTCTCAAGACGATTGGCGGCCGGCCGGCCCCAAGCAATCGGCCAGCGACCAGCCCGGATGGAACGAGTCCCCTCATGTCCCTGCTACGTCTGCGGCCAACGGAACCGGGTGGAATGATTCTGCTGCTGACCCGGCTTGTTCTGCCACTGAAACCGGTTGGTCCGACAACATTCACGACTTCAAAACCCTTTCCACCCCATCTGGTTGGGGCAATCCTTAGGAGAGTGTCTATCTCACCAACAGTATCAATCATTCGTTCGACCATTTATTTCTTATCATTCACTCCTCATATCAGCGCTGAGTCTGTAATTTCGTTTGTTGATGAAAAGAATTCTGGACGATCATCGACTTGTTTTGATAGATGACACATGACAAACTGGCACGACTACCATCTTCTTTTTTTTCTTCCTTGAAAGATTACACAAAAAATCAAGACTTTTCTTCTTACTTCTTTCCTTTTTTTTTTTATCCCGTCATTAGTTTCACTTGAATTTCTCCCTCTCAGCCTGATTTCCTATCCAACTTGATTGATCAGTTGTCCTTGCTAGCCTTAACGATATTCTTGCGGGTTTGAACCGTTAACCATTCGAACTGGTTATCCAAGTTATGGTGTGACTTATGCTACCATTGAATTCTAACGCCCAGAACCACCATGTGAAGGGTTCCAGCATTCACTGTCCACCCCGAGAATGTGGGCACTTGGTGTGAAGTCAGGGCTCCATGACACTCTGGTCACTTGCAGCCGCAACTATGTAGACCTTTGACATCTTGATTAGTTGTTGGAGTGGCCGGAGTGTTACTGCATCCCATCCCGCTATGGTCTTTGGTGTTGGAGGTGTCTCAGTGGCCAAGACAACCAAAGCACAAGATCAAAGGATGGAGGGACCAGGAGTATGCCAGCCTTACCACACTTAAGAACCACTATCTTGATACAATTGTCAAGTTTCCTGCAGCAACATCAGGTCTAAAACTAAAAACAAAAGAAACAATGCATAACTCTACACGACAAGAGGAGTGGTCTATGACGAGAAATTGGAAGAAAGAAAATGAGAGGGGAGGGTTGATTTATTCGCCGATCCGTTTAGTACCAAAGAATAAATTAGACGAGGGGTTGTATTCGGTTTCAGTGTCTTCACGTTCCGGCAAGATGCCCAGTTCCTCCACACTTCTCATGATCTGATCTTTCAGCAAGAGTTTCCGATCATCGTCTGACGAGCCATTGGAGTGTGTTGATGATGACGGTGGGGTCGAAGAAGAAGTCTTGGAGGATGTCGTTCGAGATGATGATGGTGATAACGATTGTTGGTTTTCAAGTGCGGTAAATATCACCACACATAACGCTAATGAAGCAATTGCAACTGGTAAAGGTAATTTCGACCGAGTGAGCAAATCAGTGTCAGGTTTATCAGCTCTTTTTTGGACACCATGCAAAAAATGACGTGTGGCGATCAACTTACCAACACATCGCCTTGTGGTCACCCATTTTCTCGTCTCAATTTCCGTCCGTACTTCGCTGACCAAAATAGTAAACTTTCCGAGAGAAAAAACTCCTCCTGGATTAGAAGATGCCCCCCAAAACAGACGAAGGATGGGGAGGGTAAGGTACTTTACTATTCAGCTCTTGGATCGACAACTCTAACTTTTTCTGATCATCACTAGCTTCTTCTTTACGATGATTGAATTCCAACTGTAACTCGTTCTTGAGTGCGCTGATATCTTCTTTGAGTTTCTGTTTCAAGTTATCGATTTCCCTCTGGACTGAATTACTAGCAGATTTAAGGACGATCCCGTCGTTCCTAGCCTTCACTTGAACCTCAGTCCGAAGTTCGCCTAGGGCGGCATTGTACAAGTAGGCCTGTCCTTCGGCGTAGGACTTGGAGACGATCCCGCCCGAAGGCCCAGTTAAGAGCCATCGCTTCTCCGACGATCGTAGACTGTTTTCCACAAAATTGAGGATCTGTTTGGCAGATTCTGACTGCAGATTCGAGCGTTCGAGCTGGGTAACGAAACGATGAGTGTGGAAGGCATGGGTGGGCAGGACTGGGAATTCGTTTGAAGAGCTCGAGGGTGTTGTTAATGAGGTTGATGGATTTGATTTAGGTGGGGGAGGTGGTGGTGGAGACGTGCTGGTTTGGCTATTGTCCTGTTGGGTTGCTGATTGTCAGGACAAAGTTTGAGGAGATTTTTTGATTTTAGTATGTAGTTGGGTTTAAGGCTGATTTCGGCTGGTTTGATTAATCTAACCTAGAGGAGGACTAAGACCCACCAAGGGTTCCTGAAAAGAGGATACCAACTCTGGGGATGATTTTCTGGATGAATTGGGCTGGCAGAGGTTAGATTCTGATGATGGTAGGGTTGTTGATTGAGACGGTAGAGTTGTTGATTGAGAAGGAAGCTGGATGTGTGTGAGTTTGGAATTTGGTCTGATGTTGAGCTTGCTCGAGAATGGGTGGTGAGGTTCGATTGTAAGATGAGAATGGTTCGATCGAAGCAGCAGTCGAGCCGAATGGGAAGTCCTGTTCATCGTGGTTGGTAGTTTAAGTTGTCGTTTGCTTTCTTTCCTCCACTGGCTGGCTTTCATCGTCACCGGGTTCCCCCGGGGGATTCGGGGAAAAGACCACAAAGCATCCTGGTGCTGATCGTGAAGAGCTAGCAGGTATACTATCTCAAAAAAAAGGAAAAAAATGGGCGGTGTAGCTAAGGAGTCAGAAAGAATAATTAAAAAGAAAGAAGGGAAAAATGATATATGATAAGGGACTTCGAAAATCGACTCCCAAAAATTCGACGAACGACTCTCATGGGAGTCGTTGGTCAAATATTTGGGAGTCGATTGTCGAAGTCCCTATAATAAACTCATTTTTTTAAGCCAGTGGATTTCACCATCAAGTTAAACCTTTCCCTAAACTAGGTGCTCTAGTGAGCTCAAAGCCAAGATTTCAGCCAATAAAGTCAACAAAAATCCTAACTGGGCCCCTAAACCCCATCAAAAATGTCTGGAAGTTCCTCAAGACAAATGTCCAAGATTTCAAAATCAGTGTTGATGAGATGCATGGAACCTTAAAGAAAGCTCATGAAAAATTTCCACAGAAAGTCCTAGTCAACATCATCAAATTGATGCTTGAAAGAATGCAGGCTGTTATTGATGTGCACGGAGGCCTGAGTCATTTTATTTTAAGAAAGGTACTAAGCCCGGCTTGTAGATGCATTGGATGAAGTTGGAAACCTTTTGTGAATTTGGAAGGATGAAAATTACTGTGGCCTTGTTTGCGGCAAAGAAATCCAAACTATTGCCTAGCCGCAACTGCTCTAGTTTGAAGGTTGGTTCCAGAAAATCAGAATTGTATTTATGTACCTCTGTTTGCCAAAAACAAAGAACCTGCATGAGTTCTTTCCAATCTCCAATGACAACTCATCTGACCAAATAACTTGTCTCCAGTTGGTGATAGTCCACCTAAGGTGATTGCAAGAAAACTTGAGTGGCTTATATTCCTGAACAGCATTGACAGCCACACAAATCTTGGATGTGAGTTCATGGATTTTCTTTTGGAGTGTTCAAGTGTAAACCTGAGTTAGAACCAGGATTCTAATATTGGTCAGCTGTTTTTTTTTTGGTTGGTTGGTTTGCAGAGAAGCCTTAATATTGTCTAAGTCTTGGTCCTTTGTTTTTTGTTTTTTGAGGCCTTCCAGATCTTTTGACCATGTTTGATAGTCCCCATTTCTTCCTTTTTTGAATATTGAACCAACCCTTGATTGCAGAATCTTCAAAATCCAAGACACCTGAGATGTTGTTGATCTAGAGGCCATGTAAGGACTCTTAGTGTCCTTCACTGAATCCTTTTGGAATCACAAAGGAAGGCAGGCGGGCGGGAGGGAGGCCAGGATTTCTAGAACCAAGGTGTATTGATTGCAAGACTAGATAGGAGAGAAGAGATCTCTCATCAATAACTATTTACAATCTGAGTGCTTAAAGGAAAATGATGAAGAAGGGAATTTACTTACCTAGGCAGGAGAGAAGAGATCTGGTAGCCTAGGTAACAGGGAAGGCTGAGTTGAAGTACTGCTTGGATTATGTCAGCAATCTGTAATCCTTGTGATCTTGTGAACCCCATCAACAGGAGGGGTTTACAGGCCACCATCCCAACTACTCTGGCTCTCTTTTCCATTATCAAATGCTTTTTTCCCTTTAGTTTTCTCCATCCTAAAGCCTAAAAAAACAGAAACAAGAAAGTGAATAAAACTTGAAGTCAGATGTTAGTGGTATAACAAAAATCAATTTACCTAACTACTCTAGTTACTAAGAAAAAAGTGAATTTGATGTCAAGCTGGTGAGCTTATAAAGAGTAATAAAATTCAATTCACCACCTTCTATTAATTCAATGTAGCCCACAAACTCATGCACTACAAATTTTAATAATAATTTATTTCCAGGCACTGTCCAGTTCCCAGAAAGAAGTATTCATTAGAATTTCAGCACGTGGTTTTACAGGACAACTAATCTCAAGATTATCATTTGGATTCATCTCAGCCACCACCAAAACCATTGTTAACCCTCAGCTTGCCATCATCTTATTGGATGCTTTGAACAGCCAACCTCATCAAAACAGTACCAGCTGAAACAGAAGCTTGTTTCACATGACTTTTGATTGATTGGAGCAGTTGGATTTGGTTTGATTGGTCGAGATGGGCCTTGGTCTTGGCTGCATCCAAAGAGAAGAACTCCATGGATTATTTATCGGTCCAATGATCTTGACTCACTCAGAACCTCACTGATCACCAACCAATAACAACAAACTATCAGTTCATTCTTTATTTTCTTTTTTGGTAATCATCACACTTATTTTAAACACATTGTGTGTGTGTGGTACCAGTGGCTATCTTTCCACACTTTATTATAATTACATATATTTTTTTTTTTTGAAATAACACCTGATCATTCTTATCATTCCTACAAATAATTTTCATATATTTATGTAATATATGTGTGTATGTATTGTGTGTATGTATTGTGTGTATGTATTGTGTGTATGTATTGTGTGTTGTGTATGTACATACTTTTTTTTCATTTTTTCCAATTTTTCCAAATTTCTCAATTTTTTCTCCATTTCTCCACCATTTTCCCCATCTTTTTCCA
The DNA here is from genome assembly GCA_001624995.1 of Puccinia horiana. Classification (NCBI taxonomy): domain Eukaryota; kingdom Fungi; phylum Basidiomycota; class Pucciniomycetes; order Pucciniales; family Pucciniaceae; genus Puccinia; species Puccinia horiana. The sequence continues at coordinate 594,812 of LWDY01000018.1, forward strand.
ATGTTTTCGGCCGTAGACTTTCCCCACCATTTCCCACCATCTTTCATCTTTTTTTTAGATTATTTAGATACACAAGGCCCTGATCCTTGGCACCATAAGATATATAGAGAAGGGTACAAAAAATCATGCAGGATTCTTGAGAAAAATCAAATAGAAGAACAACTCAACTAACCATCACAATAAATTTTCCAGAGATATCTCAGTGTACTCCTAACCATAGCAATAACTTTTATGATACCATAGCTCATATATTGAAGCTCTCCCATGAGTGACTTAAATGTAGGCAATAAAATACACTTGATAATCGTTAGAAGTGTGATGTTGATCATTGTGCTACTTCATTGGGATTAGGGAGGGCCTGTGTCATCACTTCTCTTAAAGGTGTCACTCATGATTGCCATGGTATGTTAATGTAGGACAGACAGACTCCTGGAAAGCTGATTGTGATACACCTGCTTTTGTGTTCGTGTATCTAATTTCTGAACAACTTATCACGCTGGTCTATATTTGCAGTGCCCAACACGGCCTATATGATCAAGACCATTTTCCACCAAGGATTTACACACAAAAACCATTCTCTAAAAAAAAACATAACACAACAATGCGTACGAATAAACAACAAAAGAAACAATGCAAATCACATAACCAATAGTAATACAATCATCATCACCATCAAAAGCTCGTATAAAAAAAACATGAAATGGGAAAGAGGATGGATAGTACAACATAGGCATATATGTACATATACACAAGCAAACAGAAAGAGAACGAGTACGATCCAACACTAACACGACAATATCCAACCAAACCACAACAATCCAACACCATGTAATCAAAAAAAAAAAAAACGATGATGATGAAGATAATAGTACACAGTCACCAACCGAGCGAATCGAGTAAGAAAAAGATGATGATATACATGTATGTAATACACAAGAGAGAGAAAATCAGACCCGATCGAACGAGGTGTCAAGGTCGGTATTCGACGAAGCCTGTTCCGATTTATCCTGTTGCGAAAGGACATCCCAAGACGAGCCCGACGATACCTCTTCCTCCTCCTCCTCCTCCTCCTCCTCCTCCTCCTCCTCCTCCTCCTCCTCCTCCTCATCGTCCTTATGAACGGGATCAAGCTGTGCCCGACCGCCGAGCGCGCGAGAAGATTTCACGAGTGTCGAAGACGAGTCCTTACCGGGGTTTTTAGGGCCGATAGTGCTATTGCTTTTCTGGCCTGAAAGATTGTGTAATAAAGAGTCTCCGACGATAACACGATGGTCTTGAACCGCACGTGTATGAGGAGTAGTACAATCGAAGAAGTCGTCCGAGGGCGGCGGACTAGCAGCAGAAGATCCGTTGTCGACCGATACGGATGAATGGGCGGACATGAGCATCAGACTGCTGGTCCCGTTGCCCTCGCCGCCCGACTCCTCGCCGTCTCCCTTTCGTCCATCCTCTTCCGTCTGTCCACCGCTCTCTTCTGGCGTCCGCCGATCTCTTACAGTCGATGAAGAGCCTCGTGGGTGAGGGGATGCTGAGGATGATTGATGACTGGGTTGCAAAGTGGGCTGGTTATCCCGGGCTATTAAGGATTGTGTAAATGGATTAATCTCATGGAAAAAAAACTTGATCTCGAAAAAAAAAATAGAAACTTACGCGCAACGGTCGAGGTTGATTCAGTAGGTTTATTGGGAATCGGTTTGATCAACGACCTGGCGTAATCCAGATCACGATATATACATTCGACGGCCTTAGCAGCACCGTCCTCAGCCCGGATCTGTTCGCCGACGAGCTTGGCACGATTGATCTGGAGTTGGTCCGAGGTAGCATGGACGAGAGCGTGAGTAAGATTCTTGGCGGTAAGTTTCCGGATGGCCGAGCCAATCCCAAGACTCTCGACACGCTCGGCCCAAAAGAATTGGTCGCCAAAGAACGGCTTGATGATCGTCGGGATCCCAGCGCGTAGACTCGCGCCCGTCGTGCCCGCTCCCCCATGGTGACAGACCGCATCGATACGCGGAAACAGCCAATCGTGTGGGATCGAATTGATATGGTAAATCATCGACTGGTCTTCCCCTTCTGGCTGATTTTCTTCTTCTGTTGCCGATCGCTTCGCCTTCTTTGTCCCCGAACTGTTCTGCAATCGTTCAGACCATCCTTTCGAGATAATCGCATAGACTCCGGCCAATTTGATTGATTCGATGATCACTTTGGTCGTCGCTTCAGGATCAGAAACGACAATCTGTTCACAAGCAAGTCGATCAGCTGTTGTGTTGTGCTGTACAAAAGTAAAACGGTCTACTTACAGATCCAAATCCGATGTAGACTACCTTCTTATTTTGACTGTGAACACGATCCAAGAATGAGACCAAGTCTGCAGGGGGATCCCAGGAAGATTTCTGGGTGGGGGATTGAACGATAGGGGATGAGTGGGACTGGTTTTCGATGAGGGAATCATTGAGCGACTCAGGCTCAGCAGTTGATTGCTGATGGAGCTTGTTGGGATCGTTCTCATCGATAAACCAATATCCGGTGACATGGATCCATTCGTACCAGTCTAAGGGCGAAGGGACAATGCTTGGACTAAAGTTATAAAGGAATGGGACCTTGTGAGTCTCCAACTTTTCATAGGTCGTCGACCGTAAGCCCAACTTTTCCTTCCTCCATTTGTTCACCTGTCCAGACATTGCTTTCCAAAACACTTGATCAAACACCGTATAGCTTTTATGACAAAAGGATCAGCAGAATTAACATACCGGATAATCATGCAAAAAAACTAGGAAAGAGCACATACGTCATGTAATTGTATCCACTTCCCATCTTCCTATCGGGGACGGCAAAGGCATGTGGGTATTCCTTGGTGCGAGTCCAGGGCATAGTGAAAGCCCTAAAGTACGGGATCTGAAGGGCTTCAGCGATATGAATACCGGCCATGGTAGAGGGAGACTCGATGAGCAGGTCGGTGCCCTTGCAGGCGTCGAAGGAGGAAACCAGGAGTTCATCGAGCCAGCCGCGGAACTTGGAGAAGGCCTCCTTGAGAAAACTGAGGGTGAACATCCCGTTTTCGACACAGATTTTCATCAGCTCCGCCGGGTCGCCTCCGATCTCTACATACTCAATCCCATAGCCTTTTACCCATTTCCGATATTCCCCATGTGAGGCAATCCGACAGGTGTGACCATCCAACTGAAGCCTTTGACACAAGGCAATGTAGGGCTGGACGTCACCCCTCGAACCAATCGTCAAACAAGTGATGTGAAGTTTCGACTTGGGCTTGAAGGTTAAGAACGAAGAGCTTGATGATTGGAACATGATCGGTAAGGAGGAGCCATCTTCATCTTCATTATCATCATTATCATCATCTTCTTCTTCTTTTTCCACTTCGCCATCTTCTCCTTCAGCCGAACCGTTTAATTCTTGCTCGTCGTTAACCATGTGACCCTTGCCTTTCATCAATCTGACGATCTCGTCGTGGACGGGTTTCAGTTGTTCGGCGGTTGCGAATTCAAAACATACCTCTTCCTGATCAAGCAAGACGTCGGTCTGTTGAATGGTGAGAGACAGCTTGAGACCATCGATTCGGACTGCCGCGAGGGCTTCGACGGGTAGGATCATTTTAGTCGGAGCGCTACTGATCCATTTCTGTCCCTTGAAACATACACAGCTCTTCCGGGGGTTTTTCTGTTTGGTCGAGTTGAGTGGAATAGGAGTTGCAAGATAAACCTGACCATACATGGAGGAACCGCTTCTGAGGAGGTTGCACTTGGTCTTCAATAGCAATCTTATCGAGCCTTCGGAGCTGATTGATTTGGATAACACACCAGGGTTGAGAAAGTTGAATTCGGTCTGAAACTTGAGTTGATCTCTTGGTGTCAGTTGAGCTTGTCGAGGTAAGCGACCGGTCCCCTCTTCATCGGATAATTTGTCAAGAGTCGATGATCGGACGGGGTCATCTTTCCTGGCAACCGAAGTAGAAGCGGAAGGATCTGGAGCCATGTTGACGAAACTTTTGGCCGAGTTGATGACTTCTTTTGCAGGTTTGATAGGATTGAGCACCACAGGTACGTTCTTCAACCAACCAGGTAGCAAAGCCCATGATTTGTTGTTGTGTTGGTCTGGCGAGGGGGACTCACGAGGAGTAGGGATAGCCGAGTTGGAAGCTGGGGTGCTGGGTTCGGACTTTTCCCGTAGACTACAAGTGGAATATCGTAGACGACGATCTTTGGGAGGGAAAGTATGAGATTGGACGAGATGGATTGAACGAGTCAGCTTGTCTAGTTTTGTTGGGGAATCAGTTATTTTCTTTGGGGCTTGATCGGGGGGAGAGGAGGGTGAGGCGGATGTGAAGGGGTGAGAGGCAGAGTCTGGGGTATTTGAACGGGTAGAAGATTCGATAGGACGTGGGCTGGCGGCGATAGGACTGGGCGTATGGATTTTGACAGTGTCGAAGGCAGGTCTGATTGGACTACCGACGAACTTGTTACTGGAACTGGCAATCTTGGTAATCTTGTTGGTGAGTTTAGTCTTGCGTTCTTCTGAGGAGTTGAAAAGTGGATAGATATCGGATGAGATGGGAGTTTGACTGGCAGAACGAGAGACTGGAGCAGTGGATGATTGAGAGAAGTAATCTTCACCAAGCTTGCGATTGTTCAGAAATCTAAATCGGGTTGAATCCCTGATTGGACAAAGAGGTTGAGATCGGGAGGTTGACGGGGCAGATGCGGAAAGGGGTTGAGGGGCTGAGGTAGGATCGGATGAGGATGCTTGAACGCGTTGGAGTGCAGCGATGATGAATTCGTAAGGAGTTCGAGAGTCTTGTAAGAAGCCGAAAAAGTAATCGACCAGGGAGCTGTCGCCGATCTCCTCAGGGATGACGGTTTGTTTCTTTTGAGTGAACGGTACGGCGGCGACGTTTTCCTTGATCTTGATGCAAACGGTTTGGGCAAATTGGATCGAATCGCACTTTTGGATTGAGTCGATTGAGCTTAGGGGGATTGCGATCTTGACATTCTGGCCGCTGTGCTGACATGCAAAGAGAGCTTCTTGGAGTAGTTTAACCCATTCATCCTTGGATTGTTGTGTATCACTAAAGAAGGTGTAAACTTTTCCAGAGACGAAGAGTTTGAATTGATTTGGATGGTTAGAGTTGGCTGGTGTGGATTCGAGCTTGCTGCAGAAGTGTAAGTCGATCTGACCTGTGGGGAAGTAAATTTCGGTTGAGGATGGATACCATGATAGGATGGAGTCCTTTAGGATGAACCAACTCTTGACGGTTTGACGCTGGTTGAGTTTACGAGAGTGACGACGGGAGAGGATGCCAGACCTTGAGGGTTCAGGGTCATCGTCAGATTCCTTTTCGTTACTCTTGAGGAAGGCGTAGAAACATAGATGTGCGTTGGTGAGATAGAGGAAACCTTTGAGGAGGACAGAGCGGAAGAGCCAGGCGGGATATTCAGCAATGAGTATTTCATCGGCTGGTAGCTGGAAGACCTGTTGGAGTTTCTTGGAGAGAAGTTGGCAGGGATGTGTGTTGAGGGTGTGTTGATGGCTGGGAGCGAGAGTGATGGTGTTTGACATGGTGGTGGTGTTGAGATTGGGCATGCTTGAAGATAGTCGGTTGCTATTATAGTGGGTGGTTGAAGGGCGTGGCGAGGAGAGTGCCATGAGGAAGAAGGGATCCTCTAGACCGAGGCAGTAGTTTCTTGTTGACCGTTGACCGTTGAGTGGGTGATCGTGTTCTGGGCTGAGCTCATCCGCAGCAAAAACTGCGGTCGAAAACTATTTGGATCACTTTCACTCGAAAAGCGAGACGTTTCCCAAACGACGGCAAGATGAAGGGATGCAAAGTGGATCCAAGCATGCTTACAAATCTTGTGGATCTGTACTGGGAGGTGATCCATTTAGAGGGAAATGTTGATGACTGACTAGTCTCAAGGATGCACTTATGAACCTGTGCAGTCAGGTTGAGAAAATTAGAATTAGTCAAAAAATTGTGGTGTGAATTGAGAGAGGAAGGGAGTTTGTTTGACTGGACTCTAAGTGGCGGGACAATTTGGAAACTCATAATTGGCAAGTTACTCAGTTTAAACAGGAGAAGAAACAACATGAATGGGTTTCATTAGATAGGATAAGGTTTAACTACTTAAAATAACACAATCTGTGACCGAGTCATTGAACTGAAAAGAAAAAATGAACATGAGAGGGAATTCTAATGACAACATCCACAGGAAGACTAATATGACCAGATTAAGACTGATACTCATAGGGCTCATATGTATAGGCTGAAAGGTGTGTCTGAACTGTTCTAATCTGCTTACTGATGGCAAGTAGGTTACAAAATGAAAGAGGAACTTTAAGGATGATTAGAATCCCAACAAGACTTTCTGGCATATCTCCAAGCTGGCAATTATTAGTCCCAGTAGTCTAAAGTTTTTTTGTTTTTCAAAAGCAATTTTTCCATTTTTTGTTTTGGGGGAGGGGGCAATTTGTGCAATCGGAAACAGAGGACCAATAAATCAACAGCTTTTTTTACTTGGTTTTTGTGAGTGAGTGAGATCAGAGAGAGATGAGAAAGACAACAAAACAAGAATATGAAATGGAGTTATTCTTCATGACCTAAGAGCCGCAAGTGGCCCCGGCCATGAGGGAACACCCCTTGCTTGTTGATTGTGTTGCCATTGAAATGCACTCCCCTTGGCTTGCATGTTTTGCTTGATCCTCAATCCTTCTTCTCTACAAACAGTTCTTCCATTTGGTTAAAGCAATGTGAACAGTAGTTCTCCAGCTTCTGCTGTAGGCTGTTGTGGCCTTCATGCACATGTACTTATATCTATTTATCATTTACTGAGACTACATATTATGTTTTTAGACTATGATGTATGTACTGATACAATGTGATATGATCTAATAAATGATTTAAATCTAAAGTTATGGATATATGAGTGGGATAAGTGATTCTTCACCACACACAATACGTGAAACCTATTTGGGCTACCACACCAGAGTTGAATTGGGCTGAAACCTGCAAACATTCAGTGATTGTTGATTGCTGCTTAGTGCCAGTTGATCTTCCCCTCTTGTGGGGCACTTGCATGGGTCTTTGGGAGCTTCCAGGGCTCTTACCAATCCTGCTTTTAATATTATGTGGCACTTCCAACAATCTGTGCTTGAAGTATTTGAGCCTGAGGCCAAAAAAAAGGGAAAATATCATCAGCAATGATAGTAAGAGACAGGGGCAAGGAACTTGGAAGTTAGCCTCCTTGACTGCCGCATCCAACCTTTGTGAGAATATGAATCAGACATACATTATAGAAAAAAGAATGACCAGACTTTGATTCAAACCTGGGAGCTCAGAATTTTATACAAGTCACTTTACTAGGAACAATGTTTTTACCACTAGGCTATCCAGCTACACCACAGACATTCTGGTGTTGCTCCTGGCCACAGTGTCAACTTGACAATTCCATGGGTATTCATCTGCACTAGTGGCTGTGCCTAACTTGAACAGTCAGGTGGGCTGAATTGTCAGGGTGTCGCTGTGGGCCACAGTGACAGGCAAATTTCTGTAGTGCCTATATGTCATGCTTCATGACATATTTAATTGAATGATATATGATAACAAAATTGACACAATAGATTTGTATTTCAAGAACCTTTGTCAATGGTTGTGTAAGACATCTGCGTGCAAGGGTTTTGTGAGTTGTTTGACAGAGTTTGGCACATATGGCACATTGGAATTTGAAGTGATCAATGTTTGAGTGGTTGGATGGTTTGAATCCATAGATATAGGGCTGTGTCAGATAGTTGGGGCATTGGCAAGTAGGTTTTTTCATTGGTTCCTGAACAAAAAGGGAGATGTCAAATTAAAAAAAAAAGCAAATTAAAGCAATTGATTAAAAAAAATAGAAACTCACCTCCCTGGTAGAAGTGATGCAGCTAGATTTTTTTGGAGGCTGAGATGGGGATAGTTGGTTGTGTCATTGGCAAGGGTGTAGGGAGGATTTCAATCAGCAAGAGAGATTGGGAGGGGTATAAGTAGTTTTATAAATCAGCTGGGGGAATACATGGCCATGCCTGATGGTGCAAAATCCTCACGATCCGGAAGGCTGAGACGCCCTTGTCCCAGTTCCTAATCGACACCAAACGATTCTCCGATCAGCTCGCATGCTGATTTTAGCTATCCCGAATCTTGTCATCATTCCAATTGTCTTCCGACTTTTTATGTTTCCTTCAATTTTTTTTTGGTTCTGTTTTTGGTTTCCTTCTCATCTCCTCACTCTCCTTTTCCTTCTCTCTACCGTGTTTGATTTCCATGTTTCCCCCCCCCATACAATAGCGTCTCTGTAGTGTTGTCAGATTTTCTTGCGGTTGTTTTCTCACGAATTGCTGTTACTTAGATTCATAGTGTGCAATGCCATCGGCCAAATTACACTTAAAAAAAAGAAAAAAGAAAGTTGCTTGTTCGGTTTGGAGTGATTACGTAATCCGATTGGGTTTTCTTGAGTTCAACTTTTTCTTGGAATTTCTTGATTTCTTCAACTCTTCTTATTCCAAATGGACAGTCTGTGAGTACAATCGAAGAAAAGAAATAACCACCACTCAAACCCAAACTGACCCTCGTCTTCTTCCTCCTATCCAGGCCCAATGAATTCCTCTCTCACCACCTACCGCTCATGTTCTTTGCTGGGATCGAGCCTCAGTCTGCCTTTCCACCACCAGAACAACTGCCCAAGGACCCATTCGAGGGGTTGATCGAAACCTTACGGACAGTACTAGCATCCAGGCCACCTCACCCTTCAATCTGGATCCCAAGACAAACTCCTCAGCCAACCCCTGATTACAGGGTTTTACTAGTTTCCAAGGTTTTTTTTTTTTTTTCTTTCATCTATCGATCAACTATCCTTCTCAAACGTACATTCTGATCCGTACTTTTCTGTGATTTATTTAGTCGATCAACTTTCCTCCTCGAAAGACTAGACCTTCATCCGTCAGTCTTACCACCTCCACCAATCCACTCTCTCACTCGCCACTATCCCCCTTATCTCAATCCTCACCACTCTTCCCCGATGGAATAATCACACCGATCTGGATCAGGAAACATCGAGATATGATTCCCTCAGTTTTTGTACTCACCTTGAGGCTATGGGAACCATCCAATCATCAAACCAAAACCGATGGGCATCATCACGATCGACCTGAATATGAAAGATTCGACAATGAGCTGATTTATGAGATTGTGGAACGAAAGAAAACAACCTCTGAACGAGGAATCAAACTGGCCGTCGTCATCTTAACCTCAAGATACATGCTAGATAACCCCCAGCTTGACATAAGACTCAGTTATATCAGAAAGAAATCTTCACTCGATACACGTGCCTCTCTCTTCGTACTCACCCCGGTCCCAGCACACGACGTTGTGAATTTTGTTAATACCCTCAAAACTGAATTATACGAATCTACCATCGATTACTACCGCGAGCATTCTCGAAGGGTTCGAAGGAAACGGAGTAGATCGTCCTCTAACGCTTTTGCTCCATCTTCCAGTTATCATCAACCAGGTCAACCAGTGATCACTCCTCTGAGCCCTCAAGGCTGGAGCGTGCGAGGTGATTACAAATTGGCAACCTTCGCCGAATTCCGTCAAGAGTATGAGGTAGCCATAAAGTCTTACGAAGATTGCTGGGAAGGCCTACTACAAATGTTCAATAGTACAGCTGTCTTACCTCCAAGGACGAAACGATGGGCAGAGGCAAAGGTTTTGGTCGATTGCATCAATTTCAAGGAACGTATTCCGCACTTTTACCTTTGAGTTTGATTGTTAGATCAACTGTTTATTCGGCCTCCAGTTCTCTCCATCTCTACAGATTTCCAAGCTTTATTTGTATTCGAATGAACCTACTCGAGCGATGTACCAATTCAACAAGCATATCAACAAGTTTCGGGAACTTTGTAATGGCTGGGGAATCGGCGACGAAACGTACGAATTCTGGGCCTGGCTATCGAAGCAATACACTGTTCTAGCCGACCTGGTTGACATCGGCTGCAGGAATGGGATGCGCTTGCCCAACCTATGTCCTCCCCCGATTTCAGCCAGCGAGAAGGCCCGCACAAGTTCACCCGTCTTGTCCGAATCACGACTTTTAGGTGGTGGAGCTGTCAACTTGGCTGGAGTACTCGTTCATCCCGGATTCTATTACTTCTATGGCGCCCAATGTGCTGTTGAGCGACGAAAGAAATTCCAGGCAAGTGATGTGGCTGAAGTGAGCTGTCAATTCATCTCTTCCCTACGAATTCAACTTCTAACGTACGCCTTGTTCTAAAACAGGAAGAAATGCGATCAATTGCTCATTCCAAGGGAGAACCTAGCACCTTCCAACCTTCGCTTGCTTTGGCGCACGAAAGGAAGATCAATCATGGGGAATTGATCATTAGTGTGCGCTCACAATCTCTGTCTCCATCTCTCTTTGCATGGGAAAGATGACGCATTCTGATTATTCAACAGTTGTACACAAAAGCATACGAGATCTTCAAGACCGTTGGCTCCAGTCGGATGACCTCATTTCTGACTCTCAAGATTGCAATGGTCCATTATCATCAAAACGATCACACGACGGCCTGGAAATTCTTCGAGCGAATCATCTCGTCTTATCGCAAAAGTAGCTTTAACACTCTCCTCGACAGCGTCCTCTATTTATCTTACCGGAACTTGAACGCTCTTATTGCGAAGACGAAGAACGTGCCGAATTCAGAAAACAGCCTGCCGGGAAATGAAGTCATCGAACTCTTGAAAATTGGGCTTGAACTTCTTGAGAAAGAGCTGCAGACACTACCAGATGATAGCTGCGGCGAGATCTCCACTACGTTGGCCAGTTTGATCCAGGTCAGTCAATATTTGAACTGAAGTTTTTCGCGGGTTAACACACAATTAACCATCTCATTTTCCAGCCTGTGCCGGAGTCACCTTCATCGGAGGCTGAGGTGACAACCCTTCCCATCGAGCCATCTGCATTCCCAGGTTTGCGATTCCGTCAGGTCTTCAATTGATCTTCTTGGCAGGTTGTATGCTGGACTGTGTGACTGAGAATTGATTCTATTTTCAGTGCAATCTCACGTGTCGTTTTGGGAGCCGTCCATCCAGCTAGGAGAGGAGATTGAATTTCAAGTCTTACTGCGAATTCCCCAGACATTTGCAGATTGTCAGCCGACCATGGCCCAAATCAGTTTAAAGTTTACATCCATGCCCGTGTTCACAATTGTCCATCAACCGGCTCAGTCAAAACTTCATAGTCGGACTCTTGACGCTGGAGTACTCTCTGAGAACTCTTCAAGCCAAACACTTGACTTGCAGGTGACCGGGAAGTCTTATTGGTTGATTACTGGACGGCTGAAACCATCAGTGATCAGTAAGATCACCTTGGAACAAAGCGTTCTCCGGTTTAATAATATTCTCAATCGTCGTCACTTGGACTTTGTCATCACGCCTGTGGACCAAGCTTTGCACCCGTCATTATGGATTCAAGAGTTTGATGATACGAGCAATGAGCCAGTCTTCCTGCATACAGAGAGATTCGACACGATTTGCAAGTCCGTCCCTGCTTTCCTTTTTCTTAAGACACTATCAGAGATTCTGAGCGTCTTGCTTAATTACATCTACGTTTCTCAATTTACAAACTCAACAGGGTTAAACACAAGACGCCCGAGGTTTCGTTCTCTGTAGATTGCGAACCATGTGGGATCGTTAACAAAGGACAACGTTTACAGATCGAAGCCTTGAATCTAGAACAGGAGTCTTTAAATTTGAAGCTTACAGTCAAATTGCAATCTACCTCTGCCGGTCAGTTTTACAATTCATCTACAAAAAGATCATATTTCTGTCATTCCTCAGTAAGCTAATGCTTTGTGATAAACCACTGCGTTTCTTGACTCGCCATGTAACCTTTCTGTAATGATTACCAGACGACCTCCTCAAAATGGACAATGAAACTCATACAATTCCTCAAGTCTTAACCCTGAAGCTTGGAAATCTACAGCCTGGGGAAACCCTTAAGAAGAACATGACATTTGTACCGACTAGACTAGTCGGATTGCGAGTTTTGGACATGAGTCTAGTGATCAAAGTGACTGTCGATGATCGTAAGGCCAACGAAAACAACGAAGAAAGAGAGAAATGCGAGGATGATAATGATGATGACGATCTAAAGCTGGACAGCTTGAGGGTGTTTAAAATCAATAGGAAAGCCTATTTGGAAGTCGAAGAACCTATCCAGATTGATTGCAAGATTCAGGACTTTCATCAAATTCATCATCCAATTCATCATAGGTATTTCAAGTCATTCAAGCCGTCCCATCGCTTCAATCTCAATCTCTTGATATCCAATCTCTCCTCACAAACTCATCAGTCCTTTGTATCCATGTTGAATTCCGTCAAGATCCAAAGTGTTTCACTGTCTTTAGAGGTATGTAGGATCGATCACTGGTTATCCATCTTTACTTCTTTCAAATATTGTCGTAAACCAGCTGAGATTTTACGGACTAACTTGAATCACACCTTTCTCTCTCGCTCTCTCTTTCTTTTTTATATAGAAAGCGTCTTGTCCGGTGAGACTAATCTTCTGCTCTCTGCCAAATGATCGCTCCTCAGATTTAGACATAGGTTGGTAGGCTCGCTATCCTATCACTCTTGGGGATTTGTTTTGAAGTTTCCTTTGGATTGATCACATCACGCCTTATAGATTTGAAGATCGGGACTTCATTTGCCATCAGTTATATTGTCGAGTTTGAAGTCGACTCGATTCAGCCAAAAGTTGATGGTTGCTCTTTTGAAGTGATTTGGGTCTGGTAAGTCATTCAATCACATTTTTTTTCCTTTGAAGTCCAAAATTAAAATATAGATGTAGAACTGATTCGTCGATTTCACTTTCATTCCAGTAGTTCTTCTTCAAATGGGACCGAAGAATCGCATTCGAAACAGATTCCACTTGAGATGGACATGCCGACTCTAGCCCCGATCGCAGTCCTAACAGACCTGAAGCCGCATCTAAAACTTCTGGAAGCAGTGCAAGTGAATTACATGATTGAAAATCGAGATCCGACGAAGATTGCCGATCTGGTTGTTCGGATTTCAGAGCAGCCAACGAACAGTAAGAAGGGATCGAGTGGGAGTGAATGGATGATTAGTGGACCGAAACTGCTGAATTCGATCCTGGTCTTACCTCGGTCGTCCAAGACGATTTCATGGGTGGTCATCCCGACCAAACTTGGCCAAATCGGTGGGCCGAAGATCGAGGTGTTTCAGCGGATTAACCAGCGGAATTTGATGAGCATGAGCTACTCTGGCCGGACATCTACTGACCAAAAACAACAACATCAACAGTCATCGCTGGCGAGTTTGAAGGATCTCGAAGAACTCGAGGCGGCCGCTTATGATCCTAATCATTCGGATCATGGCGATCCCGACAGCTCTCGATTCGATGGGGCTCATTCCCCAGCACTCAACCAATTTCATTCCAAACTCGTGCCCATCGACATCTTCAGATATCGTGCCGTCGTGCTCGATCACCTTCCCACTTTTGTTGGTAATGATCCAGCCGGCTTGGTCGATCATGATCATCAACCGATCAAAAACCCGAACCGATTATCTAAAATCATCGACCATCCTTTGAAAGTCTTTGTCTTACCTCCATAATCTTCTCTCTCAGTGTATACGCTTCTTTTTCTTTTCTTTTTTCTCTCTTTTTTCTGCTTGTGTGTGCGATCATCTTTATGCTTTCTCACTCCTCTCGTATAGACTTTTTTTCATTCTAGCTGATAAGCGTAGGTAGGAAGAAAAAGACATGAGATCATGCCTGTCTACTTATTCACTCAGCCTTTTGTCTAATCTGGAAAAGATTTACTTATTTTTATGATTTAAATATGTATGTCAAAGCAAGCTACATAAATACATTGTCAAACGTCTTTCGGCTCAATTTCTTTTTTTTTCTATTTCAGAAGTTCGAAAAAGGCCAACCACATACCTTCAAGCTTTCTGAATTGGCTGTACTATCTGACTTAACTAAGTCCCTCCTTGTGGCATTGCCCCGACGAAGGAGGGACTTGGTTAAGCTGTCTATTCATGTAAATATTTATGTCGGGTTGGTGGAAAATCAGTTCTCCGCGGCTTGATTAAAATTTGATATCAACATAAAAAAGCAAAGAAAAAAAAATGAAACTTTGAAAATAGTTTGATTTACATCTTTAAATACACAGTAGTTTCAATAAAGCTTGCCCCACCTGACCTGTTAACATAAACCTACCACGAAGCATACGCGCGAGCTGCACAAGCCACATGCTTCAAGCGTAGTATATGGGTGTTTTATGAATTTGGCAAATGTGAGGGAAATGGCTAACATTCCCCGGGACCTCCCCCCCCTCACCTTAGCCAACCAAGTCGAACCACACATAAGGGTAACCATAACCGCATAAGGGTTACTTGTCAACCCTTAGGACCCTTACAAATTCACCGGTGGACCATTACACATCCACCGGTGTACACAGCACCTTATGAACACTTTGGGTGGCACACACTCCATTATCAAATCGGTCCCGTTTGTCTCAACTCCTCATCATCCTCCTCAACATGTCGATAGACAACGGTTATCAACTTGAACACCGGTGAATTTCAATTGCTTTCCACCAATATTTGTATCGCGTTTATGTTTGTGTGATGTTATGTCGTGTATGAAGCATTTCATGTACAAGGAACACAGCAAAAAAAAGATTGATCAAAAAAGTACAACGAAAATGCGAGTGAAACAGAAAGTACAATGTGAGATAATTGAAGAATGGGTATGAAAACAGACAAGAAAAGAACAGAAACCGGGTGTCCCCATCAAGAGGAAGCTTGCCCCTCATCAGTCAAATCATCATCGTCCTCCGGCTCAACCTGTACCCCTTCCTCTTCAAAGCCTAAACGCTCCATAGCGTCATCAATGATAGCAACATTGGCGTTGCGCGGGCGAAATTGTTCACAAATCGGTCTGATCACATCAAACCAGGTGTGATGGCTGCCAGTATGGCGTGACCTAGTATTTGTCCACAGTTCCTCCACACCATCCGACCATGAGTTTCTCCCGGTCCTTTAATTGCGAGAGAAGCTCGGGCTTAAGGATTCGTAGCTTGGCTTTAAGTGATATGGATGGAAGGACAGAAGTCAACACATCATCAGGATCGAGAAGGGCAGGATTTGCAGATGCGGTATCTGAAATCAGGTAGGTGTCAGCTGAATTCAGCAGTAAAACAGAATAAGGTGAATAAACAAACCAATCCGACTGAGCACCCGCTGTATCAAGGAGTGGTGTTGACATGCCCATGTCATCGCCCGGTCCAGCTCTTGTGTGATCAATTCTACCTCCTCCTTGACTCGATCCAGCATCAAAACCGAAGTTATTCCTCGTCGAACGTTAGGATCAATGGCCCACGGGGCCCTTGTGTGATAAAAATGACCGTCATTCCAGAGGGGGTCATCGAGATCCATTTCTAGGAAGGTTGCATAGGTTAAGTCTTGATTCTCCGGAAGCGAAAGCCGAGGAGGATCATACTTTGTCAGGTATTCAGTTCGGCGCTTGTTGAACACCTTGATTACCTTCTCGACAGGAGCCTTTTGTCTTTTGACCGCTGCAAGGATCCGTTCCTTCATTCTAGTTCCCAAAGTGTTTCCCGATGTCGCCAATCTTAACGGTTCCTTCTCGGACTGAACTTCAACGGCCTGTGCGTAGAGATTGGTTTTTGCTTTCCACAAGAGCGTCAACATCCCCTGTTCGGATTTTTGTGCACCTTTAAGAATTTCGTAATTCTTTCCCAAAGAAACCGCCAACTCGCGTTGAATTGCCTCACGCTTGTCGATCCCAGAGAGCATCTCTTCCGCCTTGAGCCATGTTGAAGGTATTTGGCCATTGATTAAAGGATTGCTATAAATGTAAGAGAAATAAGATTAGTTATCTGCTTTATTTGCTTTATTCATATGGTTGAAGATGTACTAACTGACAATATTCTAATGCCTCTTCGTTTCCAAAGACCTCCGCAAGTTTTTCTTGTCCCTGTACTTGTTCTTCACTCTGCTCCGAGTGATCCAGTCCCACGCGAACTTGATCCGCCCACTGTGCGTGAAAGAATCGTACCGATTATTTGGTGTTTCCACCTTTGTGAGGGTTGGAAAGTTGAGTTAACGTGGTTAGAACCTCCACGGCATCATCGCGTCGTTTGAGAGCGTTATCAAATTTTTTCCGAAGCCATATCACTAAAAAGATAGTCACCGCGTTCAGTTAAAGACCCCCCACCACAAGGAAGCACCGACTTACTCAGATTATCGATTCCCTGACGGTTGCAAAACTTGGAGTGATGTGCAAGTGCCCCCAAGCGATTGCTCCTTGTGGCATACCTCAAGGGACCGACCTGGGGGGACAGAGCCGACCAAAAGCGCTCGCAGCCCTCTCCGTCGGAAAGGCCCCAGCCCTTCTGATACCGAGGATTGTACCTGGCCTGGCAAGGCCATTCATGCACATAGGCATGGAAACTGATGTGCCAAAGTTTAGTCGGTTGCGCCATTCTGGAAATTGTGACGCTTGAAAAAAGGAATAATGACAAGTTAGTGATGATATGAACTTTGGATGTACCAGCAGAACACTTACACGGCTCATGTACTTATCCAATGAGCAGCCTATGTCATACAAAACTCCAACAGGTCGGTCGGGTTCGATGTTGGCAAAGATACGTTTGAGAAGAGTTAAGGGGAGGGCACGATTTTCACCGGTTCCGTGGATATTAGCAAGGCGAATGACCGAGTCGTGTCGGCAACAGGCAGCCATCAGGCCAGTGTCATCACACGACTTCCAGGTAGACTCGTTGCGTGAGTCGTTTGCAGCTTTGTGGGAGTCTGCACATCGATCAGACTATAAAGGTCAATCAGCAATGTACCGTTTGAGTTTTTTTTTTTGCCCATGAAATTGTGAAAACATACCTTCTTCGGGACTTTGTGGAGTTGCTCCTGCGCTGATATGTACTGGAGGACTTCTTCCAGATCACTTGGATGAGTAAACAATGGAGGCGTCATGAGGGGCAAGTGATTCTTGGTCGCGTTTTTTTGATGGCGATGCTGAAAGTTCCCATCAAGGGAGACGACCAACCGATCCTTTACTGAGGCAAGTCGAGAGGAACCCGTGTTGCTGCTGGGCCCAAATCACGCCGGGCATATTTCTGCCGCCATTTTTTGTGTGTTTGTTAACCCAATGACCGAATCCAGTAGTTCGGCGTTCATGCTAAGTAGCCGGCGATACAGTAACACACTAACTTAATAAAGTCCCTTCTTCGGAGGGACCCGCAGGGCACCTCCGAAGGAGGGACTTATGCCCAATGTCCGCATGTTTGCCCTAGAGAATTTCGTTTTTGCCATTTTTTTTGTTCATCACCCTCCTAACTGTTCATTATGGCTCCTGCCCTCACACATGAGTGGGACAAAAGATGTGCAACATTCTCCCTTTCCTGATGCCATCAAGAAATCATAAACATTGCCTTTCATTTGGCCGGGATCTTATTTTTAGTAATTTGTGGAATTGAATGGAATGTCTGTAAAACAGTTTGACAGTGAGCTGTATCAGAACTTCCAGCTCTGTATTGCACCCTTTGGTGGGCAGTCAGAAGCAACTTCAAGTCCCCAAAAGTCTTGGGTGATGGATGGGAAAGGTACATCTGAGTTGGCAGTGCTATCAAACAGGAGCCTGCGCTTATTTCTGTCAAGACAGAACATCCAATATGGGTTGGAGTAAAAAATAATCAGCCTTTTAAAATTTTTGCCTATTAAAAAGCTGATGCTCTAGAGCTGTAAATCAGACATTGGGCGTAAGTCCCTCCTTCGGAGGTGCCCTGCGGGTCCCTCCGAAGAAGGGACTTTATTAAGTTAGAGTAACACAGCCAATGTGATTGACTGAGGTCTCGACCCTAATGATACAGTTGTTGTGGTCAGTAATTGGCTCAAGTTCCACCTCACCAAACACTAAACCGTCAGATGTTACTCACGCGGGTTTGCTTTTGATTCAAGAGGACTTCCAACCTTTCTTCGCCAAATAACCGTTGAGTATCGTTGAAAGCCTTCAATCTGACATTCGAGTGATGCCAAGCATAATCGTAGTATGCAAGCAATCGCATTGAGAATCCAGTAGTCGGTCTGTCCGGAGAGGTTGGTAGAAAGCCCATGCAAAGCAAGAACACGGACCGAGGCATGCACTGGCAAAAATGAACCTTCACCCGTGACTGACCTACATTGAGGCAACAAAGGCTAGTAAGACAAGTTGATAGGTATATGCAGCAATCTACTTACCCACAAGGTCGACCAGGTCGACCCATCAATGGACACGAGGTGTTTCTTCGTCGCATTTACAGAAATATGTGGCATATGAGTCGAAAGATTCCAAGATTGTCCAGTTATCTGTTTTCTGCTTGAGCTACAAGTACGCCAAGAAGAGCTTGTTCATCGCACGTTCCCAATTACTAGCTCGAATCTCTTCCGCAACTCGTCGGTCATGTGCCCGCAAGGAGGCGCTAATGGTTGGGTCGATCGAATGAAGAACTTCCAAGGTTTCAGGACGGTTGGACTCAACGTTCCACGGGATAGACTCCCAAATCGCCAGATGGTCACTTGGACCTTCGTTATCGTCATCTGGTGGCTCATAGTCGTCAGGTCCTATTCCAACGTCGGCGTATTCACTGCTGTCTGGCTGAGAATAGGTCAAAGGCTGCATTGCCGATATCACAGGTTGTGGAAGATTGCCCTGGAGTAAAGATTGTAATACTTCGTTCTCTCGTTGGTGTCGAGATGCGTTCTTTGTTCGGCGTCTTTTCTCTTGTGCGTTTTCATGCTTGAAGGGAGTACTTTTACTGAGTCGAACCATGGCCGAGAACTGGATAAATGGAATGCGAGTCAACTAGAGGTCCAGAAGAGATGATACATACATAACCGGCTAAGAAAAGATAAATGAAAAGTGAAAGGTCCGGTGGTGATAATGCTGGATGAGGATCTGATATGGTAGACCGGTGATATGGTGGTGCAGCGTGCAGAGATGGTTCCTTCTGAAAATCCATAGGGGGGGGTGGGCAATATCATGGTAAACCTTAACAACTCTTCACTGCACAGTTGATGGTTCCAGTCGTATGACAGCTTTCCTACAGATGGTAACCACATACCACTGAGCATACATACTATATTTTCCCTTCCGCAAGTTAAAAAATATTATACTTCAGGAATAAGGAAATGATAAATGCTAAAGAGGTATTCAAACAATGGGGAAAGGCAGTAGAGAGAAGCACAAAAGTAAGAGTAGGAGGGTGTAACTGGATGGGCAAGTGTCTGGAAAAGCCGTGAAGGTTGGTGAGGGAGCTCTGGGCTATTGGGATCCAGATTATGAAAACTTTTAGGAAATACATCAAGGCTGCCATGTTATTCTGGATCAAAGGTTGTAGGAGGACAGACTTCAAGGAGGAAAAATGCAGGAAAAATGTGGCAGGGTGTAACTGTTTGCTTGCTTGGCACTACTGGGTAAAAACTTCAGGGCAAGAAGATAAATGTGTTATCTATGTCCAGTCAATTTTTGATGATGTTGGTGCTGCTAGTTCAAAAGTTATTGGGTGATTGGTGGTTTAGGCCAAATTGCTTAGAGTAGAAAAAATGTGACTGGGTGTAACTGTTTGCTTGCTTTGTAGATAAAAGTATCAGATCAAGAGGATAGCAGTGGTTACAATATTTAGTTAAATTTTGAGGAGGTTGGTGCTGATAACTTAGAATGTATCATGGTTTTTGGTCATTTTGACTTGACTGGCTGGTGAAAAGTGGACATGGTTACAACTCAGGACATACTTGACCATTTGACATGATTCCAAAGGGCGGGATATTCTTCATTGGTCATGTAAGACCTGAGTTGTAACCATGTTGAATGAGCAGCACCAACCTCATCAAAAATTAACTGGACATAGATAACATATTTATCCCTTTGCCCTGAAACTTTCACCAATTAGTGACAAGCAAGCACGGAGTTACACCCAGCTGCAGCTTTCCTACTTTAAGCAATTTGGCCTAAAACACCAATCACCCAATAACTTTTGAACTAGCAGCACCAACATCATCAAAAATTGACTGGACATAGATAACACATTTATCTTCTTGCCCTGAAGTTTTTACCCAGTAGTGCCAAGCAAGCAAACAGTTACACCCTGCCACACTACTGTTCATGTGGTACTTCTCACTACATAACTGTTACAATCATCCCAATCATTCACCCACATTTTTAATTGAATAACCAAGTTTTCTCCATGATCTAATTGCCCATTCAACAGTGGATATTTTGCAAAATGGCCTTCTCCACAGTTGAAACATTTAAAAAAGCATTAGTTACTCGACCAGTGGCGCGTGCAATCATCACAATTCTACTACCACCAGATTTCACTTTGTGGCTGAAGGACTTTTTTGTTGAACTTCTCCTCAAGTCTCTGCCTTTTGCAGCTACCCCCGTCAACCTCATTTCCAGCACCTCCATCATCTCTATTGCAGCCATCCATCATCTATAATATCTTTGAAGCAGATACACCATGGCCAACATCCCCTTTGTGTTATCTGACGGTTTTGCCGAAAGCCAGATATCCTCCCATACCTGGTCACCACGTGTCCATCAAGGCCAAAGTATCAACCTTGCACACCATATCAATCCGTGGGACCTTTTGATCGGCAGGCGTCATGGAGGTCACCACAATTCAATTCTCATCAAGGGGCGCCGCATAATGTGTCTTTGAACGATATCCATCAATATCCTCTACACAATGACGCAAACGGTTCGCAACAGCTCATTAACTCCGACCAGCACAATGATGGGCAGTCCGCCAGCTTAAATAACTACCAGCAGCAACCAAACCATCTCCAGCGAGTGGAGGGTTTTCTTCCTCATGGTCCAGCCAGAGGCCAACTTCCTTCCTTGCCGCATTCTGGATTGCATCCCACATTCAATCAATCATTCGGCTCTCAGATGTCTAGAAATCCGCATCATTACCAATGCAATCAAACCCAACACAAGATCATCTGCCAGAACGTGAGATTCATCAACACTCCAACACCACTGCTAATAACCAAACCTCAACGACGCGAGGGGATCGTGTGAGTACCGACAGTAACATCCACGAGCCAGACAAAGCCGACAAAGCCTACCTATGTGGTGCAGCCGACAAGTCCGATGTTGTACGCTCCTTGTCCGATGAGGAAATGGAGAAATACAAAGACAAATCCCTAGCTGAGCTGTGATCGATTGCAGTCAACAACACTAAGCGAGGTCGGATGACCGAGGCAATGAAAGAGCAACTAGACGAAATAAATTATGAATTCCAGTGCGACCTTCACATGCTAGCAATCAAACACCGGGTTGGACCTCACCTATGTTTTGCACATCTTGGACAATCTAGGAAGGTCAGGGGAGGCTCCTTGTGGAATAACTTTCTGAAGTATGATCCCCAGGTCCAGAAATTTTTTGATGAGTGTAAGTTGGATATTTTGGTCTATCTTGATCCCACACACAAACTGATACATTCCTACCCACCCAATTTGTTGCATTGACACAGTCGGTGATAAAGCAACCAAGAAATTCCGCAGCAGAATCGTTATACCGAGATGTGGATTACCTTCTCAGGACAACAGACATGCCCCAACAAATGCCACTCGGGTTCCCAGAGTCAACTCATGCGCGTCGTCTGCAAAGGTACCTCAGAAGAAGATCTCTGCAATGGTCACTAACTGGGCCCTTAGGATGGAGGCCGATGTATGTACCTATCTCATCATTCTGGCTTCCTGATAACTCTGATGTATGATTCCCTCTTTCACAGCTGAAATCGATGGCCTTTTTCCATCAGGTAGAGGGTTTTTTTGTTTTGGCATCTTGTCATCCCAAAAGTACCATCTTTTTAAAAGGTGGCTCACCCCTTGGAAGCGACTATCTGTCGATGATAGCTGGTAAAGAGGACACTGCAGGGAATTTTCACACATGGGTTGTGGCAAGGGCTATTCAGATCCTGAATGGCATGCGAGTCGACAACGTTAAGACAAAGCAAAAGGCCATCTCTGCTATAGCTCCTCAAGATCCAGCCAATGAGTTTGAAAATGGTCAGTCTTGCAGCTCAACTTCCCGGAATCTTACTTCACTAATTGTTTTTGATTTTTAGGGTCTGTTGCCAAGAACGTATCGGATATTCGGGCAAGGCTCAAACAGATGATATGTAAGCCAACTTGTTTCTTGTACCCTTTGTTGTGTGGGTCTGATGTGATATTACTTAGATGCTGCAAGTGGAAATCGGCTCACCTGTGCTTGGCCGGGTAAGAATTCTGAGTCCAGATTGAAAGACCTTAAGTTGAAGCTCCATGTTGCAGCGAACTCCTGGAACATCCGTGCAAGTGACTTGCTTCAGCCCTTGGAGAAGCTACGTAAGGGACCCGCTAGAGGTGTGCTGGCTTGCATCAATACAAAGAAGATCAGTATCACATACAAAAGTTCAGACTCTAGTGATTCGTCGACAGATTCAGAATCGGATTCCGAAAACTCTTCTTCTGAGTCAACCTCCAATGGGTCCCGTCATGCGGAGAACGATTCAGATGTTATCAACGAATATTCCAGAAAACGTGTACGCCAAAACTCAAAGTCTTCTCAAAAAGGCCAAATGGTCAAGCGGCCTCCACGCAAGAAGCCTGCCGGGTCCTCGGAAAAGAAGAAAGCCTTCTTGGCTATGATTAAAACACGGAATAAGAAAACCATACCTCAAACCGATCCCAACGCAACTGACACCAGGCAAGCTGATGCAACCGGCATCGGTGCCAGCACCAATCATGCCAACACTACAAACATCGACCGTCATGACTCAGCATCAGCGGGTAATTCACACAACAATTCATCTACAGATGATTCAAATGATATTATTGACCCTCTGTTAGAAACCCTTCTCGGTTAGAAACCATGTAGAATAACTGTTTTCATACACGCTCCGCACTGATACTAGTTGTACTTATTTTTTTCCCTGTCTGGTTCTATTGTACACCATCCACTCTTGTTACCGCAATCTGCAGTTTGTTTGATCTAATCGATCAATCATTTTGACTTTGTCTTGTTTGAATGAATCATGTCTACACCATATTTCTGTTATCTGTCTAGTCTCCGCTCGCTCTTGCTTTTTTTCCTCTCAGTTTTTGATCCAGCGAGTATGCCAATTATAATATCTGGTTAATCATCATCTTCCCCACTGGTGATTTGTCCAATCGGAAAAAATCATTTGGGATTCATTCTGCTGAATGTATAGGGTTTACCAAGCGAGAGCATGCATTAGACAATAAGGGATAACCTTTTTTTAAGCAAAAACACATAAGCCCGATCTCAGAAACACCGTTGTGGTGATGGGTGGATTGTCGTTTGGGTATACGGTGTTTTTGTAACAATGATTGCTTAAATGTAAGGGTTTGTAGGGTCCGATTTTGAGTAACGGTCAGTGTACCCTTATTATGTGTGGTTCGACTTGGTTGGCTAAGGTGAGGGGGGGGAGGTCCCGGGGAATGTTAGCCATTTCCCTCACATTTGCCAAATTCATAAAACACCCATATACTACGCTTGAAGCATGTGGCTTGTGCAGCTCGCGCGTATGCTTCGTGGTAGGTTTATGTTAACAGGTCAGGTGGCTTGCCCAAGCTGGGGAAGCTCCGAACCACAAAAATAAAAAAGCAAATCAAACGGTGGCGGGAAATACAGGTCTTGATGACCTAGGCTAAATGGCCACTTTCTTTGGTTTTGGTCCTAGAGAGATGGGACCTGTCCCATTCAACTCGTTGGGTTGATTTGGGGATGGCAACGACGACGGGTGCCGAACTGGGTCACTCCCCACCTCCCTGGCCTCAACCCAGTGCCCACATCGCTTTTGGACCGGTCTCTGGAGCCTGTACGACCGGCCATACAGGTAGTAAGGCGCAAAAAAAATTAAATTTTGAATTTTTTTTGACGGAATATTTTCTGATGTGACGACAAGCTTTTTTGAAATGACTGTATTGCACATTTCTCTACATCTTTAAATGTTTTAAAAACATATTTCAAATCAAGCAGAGAAGATTAATCATTATACAGCACAGTATGGCATCATGGAACAAGAATGGTAAAGAAAAATGTTTTCTTCTTTGAAACCGTTGGATTTGAGACAAGGCAGGAGAGAAATTTCTCCTTGCCTGTAGAAGAAAGAGTACCATTTACTTTGTTTAATGTCTAGTTTTGTGTTTATAATGATCAGATGTTTTGGCCCAGGGCTGCGTTCATATTTGTAGGAAAATGAACTTTCTTGCATGCACACTTGTCTGCCAAAAAAAAAAAAAGTCAACTAACTCCAGACAGAGTTGACATGCCAAATAAAAAAAAGTTGCTAGCTTAATTTTACTTTTGCATGTCAATTGGCAGCAGAAGTTAGATAACTTTTTCTGGCAGTGAATTGATAACCCTTTTTTGTTCCAGTTGTCACACAGGAATGAAAATATTACAGATTCGATTTAGGTGGTTTTTGGACAGCTAAGTTTCAAATGACAACCTAGCAGAGCATCTGGTTTTTGATCCCCCAGCACTGTAAAAAAATCTGCTTCAACTGCCAGCAGTTGACATGCAGTAGCTTTGATTTTACTCCGGTCTTACTCTGGTTTTACTCAAACTTTAATCAAAAGTTACTTTGGTGCACAGTGACTGTGCATCTCAATTAAAGTTTGAGTAAAGTTTGAATAAGAGTTGAGTAAAATCAGAGTAAGCTGCATGTCAACTGCTGGCAGTTGAAGCAGATTTTTTTGCAGTGCATGATGCTCTAATATTTGACTGGTCAAGGTCCAAAATTGATCATAGGATTCACAACAGCTTTGCTTTCTTGGGCCCTGGAAGGCAGCTTTGATATTAAATTTGGTCAAAAGCTAGAACACGAAGAAATACAGCCCCTAGAATACCAGGAGCTCATGGGAAAACATGTGGTTTTCAGGTAAGCCTCTCTGTCAGAGAAGAGGGGTCTTGTTAGGCTTGCTCCAACCCTTTCTTAATAATATACAAAGCCTCTGGATTGGAGCTTAGCTGCATTTGATCAAAATTGGAGTAGTGGTGGCCTTTTGATTTCTTTGAGGTTAATGCAAGTTTGACTGAAAAGAAGCTGGATACTATGACTATAAATGTTACACTAAATGTCCCAAAACATTTGTCCAATGTGAAGGGGATATGGTCAATAATTAAATAGATTTTTATATCGGATTTATATTTTGAACCTGATCTAATTTCCATTAAATTTTGACATGTAATGTAACAGTTGTAGCACTAGTAGTTTTTGACTGAAATGCATATCCAGCTCAAAAATTTAATTATTCCTTCTTTTTGATCATCAAGTTTCTCCCTCAATGAATTGCAGAAACTCGGATATGATCATATCGGTGTTTTGAACACAATTTCTCACTTGCAGCATGCCTGAGTATCAATAGCAATTTGCTCCCTCCCTCTCATCAGTCCCTCAATTTTTCTTTTTTTCTGTTTCAAGCCCTGCAATCACAGGCATTGGGAAATCTTGGATATAAGTCATCAAAGACCTATTTTTGATTCCCATACACAAGACGACCGGGGTGTCCATCAGGTGGCTGGGCCAGCTAACAAGGTCACCTGTGATGGGGTTTCGGGTCCTGTTTCTGATACAAATCTTAAGGCTAAACATTAGACCATAACCGAAACTGCCGGAAGTAACCGTATGACGATAGATGACGACCCCCACTCCTTCGTGAAACATCCAAAGCAGATTTGTGTTGAGTGCGTTCCATTACTAAGGTGTTCCAAGGCTCCACACAACTGGTGTTCCCTGGTATTCCAAACTTCACACTGGATAAATTTTAAAAACAAATCGTCATTTGGTCAAGGCTCGCTTGAACCTGCTCTACCTTTCAATCATCCCCATTCCACCTCCGCTAATTATCTGAGTTGAGGGTTAGTGATTTTTGATAATGCTGCTCTGGCCCCTGTTCATAGTCAGTCCATTTTTCTTCGTCATGGCCCTCCAATCCTTTCAGGATCTAATTGATAAATTTTTCAACCGGGAATTTCGATTTGAACGGCAGCTTTCGGGGAAATGTTTGGCGACGCTATCATTTGAAGAAGTCCATGGACTTTCCAGCTCAACACCACGGTCTACAAATGATGCACTCGAACCGATTCCGCTTGGACTTTCGTTACCGGCAAGCGGGACTCATTCATTCAAGTCGGTGGAGATTCAAATGCTCAAACCCCTACTCTTTCACAATTGATGTAGGAGCTCGAATTTAGGAGTTTGACGATTCATGAACAGCCCGAGGAAACAGACAACGAAACATCCTTTGAAGAAATTACTTACACCGATGAAGTTAAGGACAAGGATTGTTTTATTTGCTTTGAGAAGCCGACAGCAGATGATAAAGTCAAGTTGAAACAGTGCAAAAAATGCAGCAACGTTTTTCACTCACCCTGCATAGGACCATGGTTCCAAAGAACAAATACCTGCCCGATTTGCCGGAAGTGCGTTGAAGGGATATCTCCTCCAGCACAGGATGCGATTTCCGAAGTTGCAATCGGGGGGAGGAACAACGAAATGGTGTATATTGCCCTTGCTGGATGTACTTTATTTTTCCTCTTGGGTTTTGTGTTAATTTTTATAATCAATCATCTTTCCGTATACTAAATGTTTCTGTTATTAGCGCTCTTTTATAAACTCATGACTGCATTAATTTTAACTATTTCTTGATACTTTTTCACTAAGCAGATCTTGACAATTGAAGCCCTTCTGTACTTCATTTGTTAAGCTTCAACATTTTCTTTGCCCCTGCTCATCATTGTTTTCGGCTACGAAAATTGTTAAGAAGATATACACCCAACAACCTGACTATTGAGGTCTAATACCGGGCTAGGCCACATTTGCATATAACATGTGGCTTTTGATTTTACTCCTTGGCAACCTTCCTCACACAACGTCTTCTTCATCTGCCTGCCAGATTTTCTCAAGGATCATCGCTCCCCAGCAGCACAATAAATACACCGGAGCAAAGAACGCTCAAAGCATTATAAATTCCGAGGCAGCTGAGTACCAGCAGTTGGGCTTTCAAAAATATCGTGGTGGTCCGTAATTTAGAGCCTATCGACCGATTCCTTTGCGCAGAAGTAGTCATGGGTGAATCGCCAAAACTTACGAGACCCCTTTTTGCCAAGGAGCGTATACACCGACCAACGCCCAGAGCCTCAGATACGCTAGTACTCGAGACTTCGATCGGGACTTGTCGAGTCGAATTGAAAGTGTTTTTACATGGGAGCAGGGTTTTTTTTTTTGCATATCGGCAGCTTCTGGCCAGCAGAAGAGCGTATAGTAATCGGCCTCGGGCATCTGAAAGAGGCATGCGGTGAAACTCTCAGTGCTTGCTTGTAGGCCAGCTAATCCTTGCAAGTGGTTTTCAATCACCCGACTCAGCGCAGTTGTCTACTAGGGCGGTGACTGGTTTCGTGGAAACTTCACTTGTGGGAGCTCATCTCTTGGAGCCGAGCTCGTAGGAATTAGAAAGTAACACTAGGTTGTGGCATGCTGCACGAATTCTCCATTGCTATATATAGGGGCACCCAAAGTTGAGCCAAGTGGACTTGCCTGCCAATTGGCAAGTCACTCTGCAAGTCTCCTGTTAAGTGATCAGTAAAATTGAATTATGCTTTTTGTTAGAGGGTTAACATACAAGCTGACCTGCTTGCATGCAGGCAAGTCAATCTGCCAGAAAAATTGTTCAGAGTGACTTGCCAATTGGCAGGCAAGTCAACTCTTTGACACCCCCTATTAGCGGCTTGGAATCCGGATGCATGTATGCCACGTTTTTGTCCATACTTCAGGCCATTACCCATAGCTGAAAATAGCACAGTCCCTTCTCTCCTGGCCAGGCCTCGGAGTTGGCACCGACCTGTACCGGCCAAAAGGGAGGGACTTGCGGGGAAGCCGTGGTATTTAAGCTGA
The DNA here is from genome assembly GCA_001624995.1 of Puccinia horiana. NCBI lineage: Eukaryota > Fungi > Basidiomycota > Pucciniomycetes > Pucciniales > Pucciniaceae > Puccinia > Puccinia horiana. The sequence continues at coordinate 622,865 of LWDY01000018.1, forward strand.
GAGCCCGAGTGGCTTGAGGTCAGTTTGGCAGGCATTTGCGTAGACCTCGGGTCCTGTCTCCGAGAGGCCTATATGTAAGCGAACTTAACACAAGTCCCATCCCCCTACTGTACGCGGCTTATGCTGGCGTATGAGTGACCTCACACTGCCTAGTGCCGACCGCAGGGAGGGACTTGCAAAATATACAGATTATCTGGCTTGGATCCTGAACGGCTTATTCCCTTTTTTTGGTGGTAGTCCATTGGGTCCCTCAATTTACCCACTCTCCTCTACACTCCCCGGCCCGCCCTTTGACTCCAATGAAGCTGATGATCGGGACTTGAAGCCTATCAAGTCCGTCTCTTGGTAACTTAGTCCATCTCCACTGCAGACTTTTTTGTGTAAGGTGTTATTATCAAAAGTCATGAATTCGACTACCTAGGATTTACCGCTATTAGCGCTGTACAGCCTGCATAACATAAATATGATCCTGTGGCAGTCTACATCTATGAACAGATGGGGAAGATTAACTTACAATACAGAAGCCAATGTTAGAAGAAACAAGATATGGCTTTTGTATGCATCCTGGTTGCTTGTTTCTAACTGATACCTTGAGCAGATCAGGTCTCTTTCAGACCCTTCTGCACTCAAGCCCTGCGTAGATGGAGGAAATCTGAGCATAGGAGAATGCGCACAATATACACATGTACGTTTTGGCTCTCTTGCCGGAAAGGAGAAGTGAGCTGATTGCGCGTGAAAAGACCTTGAAAGAAAAAAGGGCTAATTCAGGGGCTAACAGCATCAGGATCCACACCAAAACTCAAGCATTAATTTTAAGCCTCTCGCAATCAGAGAGGTTTTGTTGGGCTCGATATGTAAGCCAAACTTAACACAAGTCCGCACCCTGTGCTGCACTTGCACCAACTGCAGGGAGGGACTTGCATGTAAAACATACTTTTTGGTGTGAGTCCCCTGGCATAAATCTTGATTTTTGGTGGTAAAACAGGACCCTGGAAAGCCCCTCTGGAACACAGTAACCAAAATGTATGAATGTTTGGTCAAAAACCAAAAAACATACACACCCCAGATGTATGAATGGCCATTTTGGCCTGTAAGCTAGGATACTAATCCCAAATGTATGGACATTTCATGAGTGGGAGGGGGGTAGTAACCAAAGATATATGAATCTGGGAGTCAGGCATGACCCCGGGGGTTGGGTCGGGGTCTGAGGGTCAGCCTGAAGGACGAACCCTGAACCAGTCGGGGTAACCCCTGAACCCCCGGGGTTCAAAAAGTAAAATAAAATAGGGTCAAGAAAATTCTCAATATCCTTTATACTACTGTGCCGGCCGGCTCATCATACCCTTCCAATGAAGCGAAAACACCCAGACCCCCCAAAGGATATATCGAATCCTGTATGCAGACCCAAATCCTCGACATCTAATCCAAATAACAAAGTAATTGAGCTCGACAATTCCGACGAGGATGGAAAAGGCAGATCTATCATTCAAAACAAGCGTAGCTGGGTGTGGAATTTTCTCAAACAGTCAAAAAATCCCAGAGTAGTTGTATGTCAGGTGGTCCTGAAAACTGGGAAGATCTGCGGAACACACCTCAAAAAGGATAAAAGCTCAAGCACCAAGTCCTTTCACGTGCACCTGCATAATATCCATCATCTCGTGGCTCCAAACCAAGATGAACCACATGGATATGTAAAAATGGAGCAAATCAGGCACTTTGCAGCCCAAGGTGAGTTTTTTTGGTTCCTTCAGTTCCCTCTCAAATTGTCAAGTAATGCAGCCTGATTACATGTTTTTTTTCAGGTTGAATTAAACAATGAGACCCTCAAGTAAGCAATTGTGTACATTATTGCCGACTGTGACCTTCTGTTTGCATTTGTGGAACAAAAATCTTTTTGGGATCTCATCCGCCTCCTTAATGAAAGTGCAGCCCCCCTAGTAAACACCACAAATCAAGCCTCCATTGCAACTCATGTGTCCCGTATGTACAATCAATCCCAGAAAACCATCAAGAAAAACTACATTTCAAAACAAACATCGATCTCATTCACTCAAGATGCGTGGACCGCTCCGAATGTTACTGCATTTATGGCAGTAACTGCACACTTCATTGATGAAAATTTTGAGCTCTGCGATCTTACAATTGCTGTGCCACACGTTCAAGGTAAGAGATCTTTTCTTGAATTTATCTGTTCTAATTAGTAATCACATGTGATGATTTGTTTTGTCTGTGTAGGAACACACAGCGGAAAGAACTTTGCAGAACTTTTCTACAATGTTCTGGATAGCTACTTGATTTTGGATCACTTACATAAAATCACCGCGGATAATGCATCAGTAAATCTTAAAATGGCTTGGGAGCTAGACCTTCAGATCCCTCACTTTGATAGCTCGACTCAGAGCCTTGGTTGTGTAGCCCACATCATTAATCTTGCAGCCAAGGTGGGAATAGCAGCCCTTGGCCCAATCGACGAGAATCTGGATGGTGAGGAAATTTCAATGGCAATGAACGATGACCCTGTCAACAATTGTATGAACATCAACTCCCTTGTCTCCACTCCTGATGGAGTGGACATCAACAAGCGAGTGCATGGGTTATGTACCTGGGTCCGTTTCTCACCCCAACGACGTGAAAGATTTGCTGTCGCTGTTTTTTCTTGTCAGCCTGAGATGCATGCAAAAAAATTAAATGCCTTGAAATTGATGTTGCAACCCAATGGAATTCCACTTTCCACATGTTTCATCGAGATCTCATGCTTCAAAGATCCTGCACCCACTTTTGTCAACAGAACTCTGAAACCTCAAGCTACCTTCTCTCGCCAGCCTAATGGGACCATGCTCAAAGCATAATGAATCTGCTCCAACCACTCAGCGAGGCAACCGAGAGGCTTTGTGCTTCAAAATATCTGACTGTAAACAGTGCACTTCCTGTCTACATTGTTTTGATTGAACAGCTTCATGCTTCCTGCCGAGGCCTTTATGACCATGCTCAGCTTATGCGTCCAGCAGAGCTGATGATTGAGAAGATTGACCGATACCTTAAATATGCGCTGAAGAAACCAATGTACATATGTGCCATGATCCTCGACCCAAAGTTCAAAACTAAGTTCAAAACTACCTTCTGGAAAAACCATCAAGATTTCATCATGGAGCACTATAATCTTTCGATCAATGGTGTTCTTCAAACATTCAAATCTGTTGCTCAAGATTTCTACAAACAACTTCCCACGGATAAAGTGGGGTTCTGCTAAGGCTTGTCCCGAACCCTGAACCCCGGCACTCAGGGTCATGCCTTATCTGGGAGCTGTAAAAGCTTAATGAACAGGCCTGTCTGCCCATCCAACGCCATAGGCCAAATTACACTTTAGAATAAAAAGCTAGTACAAGATCTACCCCCTCAGCGAGTGCTGCCTGTCAAGCTTCTAAAAGCTGTAGCAGCTTGTCAAGCAATTTCCCTCAGGCTGGTAAGCTTGTCAAGCAATGTCAGTCAAGCTGGGAAGCCTTGCCAGCGATGCCCATTAAGGTGGTACAAATCCAGCTTGGAAAGCAGTGATGACAAAATGTCTCCATTTCCTTTGCCCCCCCCCCCCCCCCCCCCCCTCGACAGCTTTCAGTTTTTTTTGCACCCCTCCCCCCCCTTCAGCAGCAATGTAGGCACCAAAAATGTAGGAATTTTTTGGGCAAGCTTTGGACCTACACACAAAAAATGTATGAATAAGCTCTAAAAATGTATGAATTTTGTAGCAATATGGGAATTTAGGTTACTGTGTTCCACAGGGGCTTGCCTGGGTCCTGGTAAAACACTTCAGGTAGGGTGGTTCACAATACCCGGATTTGGGGTGGCAGATTTTAAAGCCTTTACAGATGGGTACAAAAAGCTTGTTGGTAAGCGTGCATACTACTTGGCAGCACTGAGGCTGGCAGACACAGTAATCTTGTTACCAATCAAGCCTAAACCATAGGCAAACCTTTCTGATGCAAGGGTAAAACAAGCAAAAAATGGTTAAAATCAGCTGGCTGTGAACCACCCTAGTGTGTTTTTTCATAGCTTTCCAATGGCTTTGGGCCATGCCCTTGGGACCATTGGAAAGCGCTTGATCTCATTTTTTTTCTGGTTGCCTTCTCTTTTTTCTTCAGGCCTAATAGTGGTTGGGCCAGGCCTCAATCCTACCTTGTCCGTTGATTCTGAAGAGGGGCATACATGCATACAGGCTTTGGTCTGCAGTAGCTGCAGCTATTGGCACAGTCACACATTTAATGTTGTCAGCACGACAAAGTATTTATTTTGTCACCTCCTTGCGGGCTGTGTAGGCTACAGACACTTGTGGATGCCAGGGTAGTTAGGTGGTAGTGGATATGGTTCAACTCATCAGTAGGATTGATACATCATGATAGCACACTAACAGACACCTCAAAATGTTACAGATAAAAACAATCTGCAATGCTTGCTCTTGCTCAACTCATTTCTCCTGATTTTGTTTTTTTTGATTGTTTGTATTTTCTCTATTTGCTCATTAAAATTGTTTATCAATTGATCTCATTGGTTGCATTGCCATATCTTCTGACTGCATAAAACCAATCAAACAAATATTCAATCAAAAAACGAGCCACAACTAGATGAAGGAAACTAAAACAGAAGATCTCTGATGCAGTTTTTGAGCCAAGAGAGTTGCAAATTGTTTTGCTGAAGTAATGTTTACAGGGCTGCAGATTGTTCTGAGTAGAGGACATTGAAAATGGCCAGCTGTTGGATATCATCAAAGTTGGCGGCATTGTTTTCTTGATTGAGATAGAGACACACTCACAGACTGTTGGCTTTCAGATTGCTGACTAGACATACTTTCAGTTGGATCAGTGACAGTATCAATTGAAAGCAAAAAAGTTTGATTCACCCCTGTTGCAACCAGCTTCTTGACGATATCAACTAATGAGAGAAGGGAGAGGCAACACAGGAGGACGGCTACAGGCGGCTGTTGTGTTATTTGGGATCCACAGATTGAAGGATGGTATCTAGGTGGGGTGAAAAGTTTTTTGGTGAGTGCAGTGTGTCCAGGAAGCTGGCTGGTATAACTCCAAAACACCCCCAGGGGTACAATTTGGGATTTAGCCAGGGCTATGAGCAGTCATGTCGAAAGTCGTGATGTACAACATCATGACTTTCGAAAACTGCCGAGCATGCTTGAGATAAAGTATGGGCCTCTGTGAGGTCCGGTTATAGAAAACGGTTGATTATTACATTAAGGGTGCCAAACAGGGCCTAAATTTTGTGAATCTTGACAAGTCCCCGCCAAATCCTACACTTAAGAACTTGTGAAATATTTCCAAAATGATATTTGAGCACCATAACCCAAACAGCTAGAGATGCTCTAACATAGATACTTGCCAGCAGCTGCACTCAAACAATCTTGAAGTAAGATCCCCAGCTAAATTACAGGGACAGCCGGATAGTTGAGCAGCCGTGGAGCTCCTCATGCTGTAATTGCGGGTGACTTGCACCTGCTGTGTTGAGAGCAAATCCAGTTGTCATCACACGTAACACAGCTCAGCTTTATCACCCCGCTTGGATGTTTACAAGAGCTTACAAGACGTGTCTAGCCACCGAGTCTTCAAGAAGTCCTCCGTTGCTTCATCTCCTTCTTCTGAAATGCAAGTTGAGCAGGGTTGCATGGATATCATCCAACATCTATGAAAGTTAAAGGGTTTTTTGTTTGTACACCACGGGTGCAAGAAAAGTTTTCGAGCACCCTGGTAAAATTTTTTTTGCAAGGGAAAGTCAAAGTTTGGCTGACTAAGACATTTTCCTGGGAGACTGCACAAAATTGGTTTCCAACTACCATTTTTCAACTTTTTTTGGTTGAAGACACCGTTCTTCAGCTTTTTTTCGTTGAATATTGATTTTTAAAACCTTTTAATTAACACTTAGCCAAAACAAGGTTTTCGTGAGAGAATGAGGCACCATATCAACGTCGAAAACACTAAGATGCCTTCATCAGTCCTCTCAGTCCTCTCACCCAGCATCAATCCCCAGAAACCCAACCAATCAACGTTGTGGACAACTCCACCGCCCTCTCCCCCTCTGATGCAACCAAAAAAGGTGTGCCACCAATTTACGACCGGTCTGCATTGACTACAGCCTCTGGATCAATCAACACATGCTGCTCGACCGCCCCTGCCATGCTCCTCATGGTGTTGAAGTACCCGATCTCCTCACACCGAAAACCCCAATCGTACCGTTTGAGGCATTGGTCCAAGACCTCACCGTCAAAGATTTCAAGAACAAGATTGAGGAGCATCTTCAGAACCAACTCCTTGATTTCCCAGTGTGGCTCGCAGTGTCCGATCTTTAACTTGGACTTACAAATTATCAAAACTCATCGGATTCGGAGTAACCAAAGCTCATTCAACCCAAGGTCAAGGCAATCTTGGAACTTGCCAAGAACGTTCCGTCCAATTTTAAGGTGCCTGTCCACATCAAGATGGACAAACCATCAGTGTGTGAGCAAGAAAATGAACAGGTGAGCTCTTGATGATCTCAACCGCCGACAAGAGTAGACCTTTATTGAGACAGACAAACCATCGCTGTATGAGCAGGTAAGCTCTTAATGACATCAACCCGCGATGCCGATTCAATCCCGGACTCTCACTAGCATTCAAAACCTTCGGTCTGGACTCCCAGTCCTCCCCCTCCCAAGCGACAAAAGTTCTCTGTGATCAAAGTGGTCTCTTTGGAAGAGTTCATTTGACTTTGTCACATACCACCCGAAGACAAACATTTCGAAGCCCTCTTGACAAAGCATCACATATACCACTGGTCCGCTTTCAGAAACAATACCAAGGAAGAATTGAAGGAGTTGGGTTTTCCTTTTGGAACTACCCAACTGATCCTTGCTACAGTCACCAAAATTGTCCAAATCTGGCAACTCTGATTCTATCGACTATTTTTTTCATTTTTTTTTTCTTGTTTCTTTCATTTTTGTTTCCCTTTCTTGTTGATGGGAACTACAAACATGTTTACTGATGGTGATTCCCATATGATATGACAAATCTAAAAGAGATGCTATGTCAAATATAAAAGAGAATGCAGACAAATTCTATAGATAATGGAATGTTGAGTTTCATCTCACAAATCATCCTTAAAATGAAAAAAAAGATTGAATAACATCTCAGTAGTCGTGTTTTGATGTAATTTTGGAATGACTGTCTGCCGCTTGTGCAGCAATCCCAGTCTAATTCTTTCCCATCAGATCAAAACATCCCTGATACTTTTGCTCCCAAGCCAAGGTGTCTTTTGTGGCACTTAGTTTCCAGTTCCTCAGTGGACTTGGTGCAGGAAACAGATTGGGATTCTTCAGCTGGACCTCCACATAATGTGATTCATCAGAAATATATGCCATGAAGATTGAGGGGTTGTTGTTTGGAGGACTGAAGTGAGGAAAGGTGGTTTGAGAATAGTGCTTGGAGAAGAAAAATACTGGAGTCGGGAAAGCATTGGCCATTGGTTCTGCCATTGTAGGCATTATCATCCACTTACTTCTATCACATGGCCCTGAACCTTGAACTTTCAGTGAATTTTAATCTCTGTCAAAGTCAAGAAAAGTGCCTTGTCGAATATACAATTCTTTACGTGTGTCAATGTCTTTGATCATTTCTTCTCTGATTTTCATGAATCCATCCTTTCCCCTTCCCAAACAAGCTGATGCTACCCTAAATCCACAGTGACCATCAGCTTCCACATTCCAAATCTGCTCAACATATGGTTGAATGAACTGAGGAAGTGCTTTGATGTAATTATTCCTTTGAGGTAGACCCATTTCAAAAGCTAATGGTTTTGTTGGTGATGTTTCAGAAGCTCTACATTGAAAGGTGTAAGTGGTTGTTGTGCTTGAGTATACTGCTTTTGTTGTTTTCACAGCTGCTTTGGTGATTACTGATGGGCTGTTTCCTGATTGTGTGGTTTGGTACATTGGGTTGGTGTAAGCTGGTGGTGTGATTGTATCAATTGGAGTAGAATAAGCTGCTTCTGAGTGGTGGTATACAGCTGAAGGTGTGTTTTGATCCACTGGATAAGTAGCTTCTGGGAAGTGGTAAGGAGCTAATGGTGTGGTTGCATAAGTTCCAGGTGTGATGTGGTAAAGTGATGGGGTATATGTGTAGGCTGGTTGTGGGGGTATGTAAAGTGTGGGTGGGTTTGCATAACTTGGATGTGAATGATTGTAAGCCACTGAGGGTGCTGTGTAAGAGGGATTTGAACTTGCCAAATATACTTCATTTTTTGGGGGAACCTTTGATTGGTTTTTCTGACCTTCTGGTTGAGGTAGATAAGCAGTGGGTGTGATTTTGGAACCTGTTTTGTCATTTTTTGAATGTACTTGGTGATTGTTATGATCCAGGTGGGTATTTGCCTTACATGCGGTGGAATCTACTTGGTTATGTTTATTAATTAGGTGTGTATTTGGGTGAGATGCAGGTGGGTCTCTGCAGGTTTGCCTGTATGGAACTTTGACTGAAGTGTTTGTTTGGTGAGTTGTGTTTCCTTTTAAATTTGGGGTTTGATTTTTTTATGCTTGTGATATGATTGGCTAATTGTGTGAGATTCAGTTGCTTTAGAAAATGCTTGCTTATGTGCCACTTTCAATGCTCCTATTTTTTTGTCAGATGAATTGGATTGTTTTTCTTTTTTCCATATCTCAAGACCTACATGCAAGGCAAGCATCATCATATTGTCAGTTACAGGTTCAATGGACATGTCAGAATGTTTTTGGTTCCAATGTGGTGCATGATGTGAAAAGGCATTCAAGAGATAGCTATTGATATCATTATGTTGAATGTGATTTTTGATGGTGGGACCTTCTTGCCTGTCATATAGTGGGATTTTCTTTTGACTGATTTGGCATCCTGCTTTGAAGCAGTTATGCTGCACATTCAAACAGCATATTATTTTATTGGAAAAAGTCAAAAAGCATCAATGTTAGCTGAAGTTTAGGGAGGAGCAATTGTTAGTGAACTGCATGAGCTTATGCATAAGAATACTTGTTCTGTTTGCAAAGAATTGTCATATTATTCTCCTTCTGGGTCCCCTGCTTTTTACATCTATTTATTTGCAGGCAAAACTTATTTTGATCAACTTCAAAAAGGCCCTCCACACATCCAATCAAACCATCTTGATTTTGTGCATCATATTCCTGTTAAAATTCAGCAAATCACTGGGCTCAATATCTGAATGATGATTGATGTGCATGATTTTGCATTGATACTGACCAAGACAAATCACCCAGGATGTACTATTTCTTTCTCATTAAGCTTGATGGCTGATACCTTTCTGATTTGAGATGTTGGCCATCTATCTGATAGAACCTTTGGGATGTCTTTATTGAATTTTGAGTGCCCCTTGTTCCCATGTAATCTTGACCTAAATGATCCCTCATTCACTGATAAGGAGTTGGAGCTGTATCCCATGGATCCTTGAAAAATGAGATTGTGGTTGAAAATCTGAGTGATTTGGGGGCATGCTTGAAAATACCTTTTAGATTCATGGTCAAAGAGCTTTGCTCCAGAAAACAGTAACCTCATTAAATTATAGTTGTTGAAGCTTGTAGCAATATCTCTTCCAGGACTCAGATGGTTTTAATGAATTGAAGCTTGACATATAACCCCATTAAAGCTCTCAAACTTTTCAGTGGCAAATAAGCATGCAGGACCAAATATTCTTATACTTTCAGGAAGGTGTAAAAGGTGGTGGAATTTGGGCTTATTGGCCCATCTACCAGACATTCCAGCCACATGATATAAAAATTGATGAATGCAAAGTTTCAATCCAGAAATGTATTCTTCCATATTTTTGATGAGTGTCTGAAATACCATTCTTCCTATTGAGCATAAAGGGGTCCATATTTGTATCTGCTCTGATGTCATCAAGGGGCAGCTTGGAGTACTACTCTGAACTCCTTCCCAACAAGACTTTTGGCATGGGCTACCATGTTATGTGGTTGAATTGGTGGTAAATTGAGACCTTCAGCTTTGAATGCACCCCATTTGGCCTCAAGTTCTGCAAGTTGGTCATCTTTCATTCCATTCATAAAGTCTTTCCATAAGTATTTGACAATCCCAAGAAGAATTATGTGTAGGATCTCAACTGGTGTTTCATTTGTGCCATCAAAAGAAATCAATTTTAAGAATGGATTAAATATTCTATCAGTGTTTTCCTCCTCCATCTTGATTATTCTCATCCTCTCATAATATTCAGACTTCTTGAGTTCATTCAGTTCCAAATTGATCTGGTCCTTGATCCCATATATTTGTGCCTTGTGCTCAAATTCCTTCTGGGTGTCATTTTTTAGGGTCAGCCAGAGATCCTTTGTGTTATTGATGGTGGTTGCCATGATCTTGGATTAGGTAGGTCAGGTTGACCAAAAAAATCTTGCAAGTACTTCATGCTACATTTCTCTTCTCCTTGAGGACAGTTCAAATGACAAAATCTACAGGGATTGTTTGATACACCAGGGTTGGGTGTATTGGTGACTTCAGCAGCCATTGGGGAATCTGCAAGAAAGAAAAGAGGGGTGGTCATAAACAGTACTTCTTGATTCTAGCTGATATCAAATGCAACACTTCCTTGAGTGGCCAAATCACTATAATTTATTTTTCCAGATAACATCACATTAGCCACAATGATCATCAAAAATTTCCATCAGGGACTCACTTCAGCTCTTGTATGATTGGTTTAGCCAGCTCCAAAGCTCCCGCCTGATTGGAAGTACAAAGGAAATGACAATTATATTCCATATTGGTGTGTTCTGGGGGTATACCACTGAAGGTGAAGCAATATAATACATGTTTGTTCCATCTTTTTGATTTATTTCCAGATGTATCATCAGAATATAAAGTAATAGGAATATGTCTGATAATTATTCCATTTGCCCAAGATCTCCATGGGTTAGACAGAGGTATGATGATTGGTGGTGAGCCATCCTCATAACCTGACATGTCACATATGCATAGGTTAGAACATGTATTTCTGAGAAATGCAACATGAAAAGAAACTTGCCAATTATTTGTTTACCACATTTATCCATCAATGATTTTCCATCTTGAGTAGTTATTTCTGAATATATCTGGAAGAATTCTGAAACTGCTATTTTCATGAGTTGAGGACTGTTGAATTCAGTTTTAGTTGGGACACACAGCACAAATTCATATTTATCTTTCAAGGTAACATATTGAGGCTTGATGCATTTTGAATATAACTTTTCTTTGTAAACATAGAAGAATATTGGGACAACAATTTGATGACTTTTGGTTTTCAATGTAACTGGTTCATATATATAGAAATGCTTATCCTTAAAGGGTACCATCTGCACTTATAAATCTTTTGGTAGATCTTCTCTCCACTTGACACTTTGATATAAAGCATGTATGTTCATTCCTTTTGGATCATGTGGATAGGATTCCATGTGTTTGACCACATATGGATTGGCCAGTTCCTAATTTCCATACACAACAACAGAAATCAGAAAACCAATGGTTTTTTAGAGTGAAGAATAACTCCTGAAATTGGAAATAATATTCTTTACACTTAGCATGAAGTTTTTGGTCCCAAGGACAGATTTATTTTCCTTTAATGGAGCATTCACCATGTTTTCAATTCTTTCTTGGTGTTCCTCAAAGTATTCCAGTGAGTTAAATGGACATGACATATAATCAAAATATATCTGATCTTCTCATACATTTTCCTGGACATTATGGAGTGCAGGTGTCCTAGTAAAAGGGAAGCCACCAAGTACTGAGAACATCATAATGGGACAGATCAATAAACATCAATCAGATCAATAAACATCAATCATATTAATAAACATTAATCATATCAATCAAAATAAATCATATCAATCATCATAAATCCTTGGTCAGTACATCAATCCTTGGTCAGCAGGTTCTCAGACCTTGAATGAACAACACCTACTTCTTTATTTGGGTAAGGATACCAAGGCTCATCTTTCTTAACTTGGGATTTCACATTCTGGTTTGAGGATGAATTTTGATGAACAGGTTGTGAAATTTCATCTTCATCTTCATCTTCTTCATCAACTTCACTATCTGAAAACCAATCTTCCATTTGAAGACTTGAGTTACTGCTTTCATCTGAACTTGAAGAGACTGAACCATCAGATTGATAACCAAATGCAACTGGATATTCTTGGGCCAAGTCTAGATCATCTTCAGGAGCATCAGCAATTGACATTGGTTCATCCAGATTATCAACAATCATATCCTCAGATGAGCCATCACTGGATTTTTAAAGAGGCTTGTGTGTTGCAATGGCTTCATGAAGAGAGAGAATTCGGGCTTGTTTCAAAATATGACTGGCACTTTTCAAGTGGGCATTAACATTCTTGGCTAGGCATGTTCTTGTGTTATAAAATACATTACATCTGTATTTGACTTGGCCATTTCTCTTTTCAACCTTCTGAAAACCTAAATGAATCATATGTTAAATAACCAAAATGAAATCATCAAATCAGGTGAGCATCTTCTTCCTTTCTTGAAAGTAAATTAAAAGCAAAATTATTATTGAATTATCACCTGGGATTTCCGGCCCAGATACTTCCATGATGTTGGGTGACCTTTGTTCTTCAAATCCTGACCAAGAAAGATTCAAAGTGTGACAAATTAGCTTATGAGATGTGTTTGAGAAAGATTGAGAGTCTGAATCAATACCGTGAAATTGTGGAAAACAGATTGCTTGATTGTGTGCAGGAAGGAAATTCCAATGAGAGGGATGTCCGTTGCACCAAGTCCTCCACCCACCCGCCGCAGCAGAACTCCCAATAAAATCCAGGACCTGAAACAGGTTCCACGGATCAGTGGTCTCAATTTTTTGTTCCTGTTTCCCCCTAGTCTATTGCCCCATGTTTGTACACCAATTCAATCTCATCCAGTCTCATTACAGCTAAAAATTTGGTGTGTTTCATTCAACAACACAGGTTATAACGACTAACAGACCAAACCATCAAGGACAACTCGTCGTAACAACACCCACATTTTGAATTCAATACAGCTTTTCTATATTTCATCAACATAATTGAAACATTCCCCCCAAATTTCGAAACGGTACAATACACCACTGACGCAATTTGGGCCAGGTTTGATTCATAGGTTACTTCAGAAATGACCGGTTATCACACTGGGCCCACTTTTAACCTTTTGGAAGAAGATGGGTGGTCCACTCTACCCAACGGTTTTGAGCCACAATTGGCCGCAATCCCCCATGAAACCTCACCAACGGGTCAACCTGGGCACTCTGAAAAATTCAATTTCTCCCCCCCCCCCGTTGATGCACAACCAAGATGCCCCCAGGAATCCAGCCCCACCCATACCACCATGACCCCATCAGCTTTATTTCAACTCTCAAGATGGTACGTAATCTCTGTGTTTGTGTTGCAATCATTTCTCACGCATCACTATGCAGATCCTTCAAACATGGCTATGCACCGATCTGATGAAAAATCAGCAATTGGCCCTATTTGCCACCAACACACCACCCCTGTTTGTACTACAATCCCCTACAGACACTGCTTGAAGGAAACCAATCAATCAACGACCTCATTTCCCCGCAACCAAGCCCTGCACCATCGGGGTGCATGTCCTGTACTTCAACATCTCGATCATCTGTTGGAACGACTCAATCCATAGCAGTTTGTCGCAAAAAGACACTGAACTACATCCAAGATCAGCTCCAGACCCTCACAAACGTAACTGCTCCTAGACCCACCCGAATTTGCGAGCAGGTAGCCGAGGTAACTGGGGAATTGTCCAAGGCAAGTTTCACCAACTTATTTCTATACAGCCTTTGATGTAGTTCTGACACCCGCAGCGGCTCAACCAGCTCCCAGAGAATAAGAGATGGCCGGCCACTGTGGCCCTTATGCTCAACAGTGTGGAGCAGATTACATCAGTGTTGGCCCACACAGTTGACATTCTTAATGAGTCAAGTATAGACAAAATGTAAAAGAAATTAAGATTTATATTAAAACAGGAAGAGAGACAGAGGAATGAATATGAAAAGAGGTACAACTTTGTATTGCTTATATACAAGTTGTTTATGTAAAAGAGAGAAAAAGAGTAAAGAGAAAATAGGTAATGAGGATTACATCAAGCATTACTAATATGTCAGATTGGTTTGAAGTATTTCGAGGCAGGAGGACATATTTGTGTTATGTAACCCGAGTTGTCTTGTCCGGTGTACTGGTTGGGTTACAACAATTCTTACCCCTCGATTATTGAACAGCGTCCAACAACCAGTGCAATTTAATTCGACTGCCAATTCCCACAAGCTGTCCACTAGTGGCCCTCCTTCAGCTGATTCCAACCAAACAACAGCTTTAAAGAATTTTATTTGGACAAACCTGCGACAGATCTTGGTCCAACCTGATCTAGACAGTTACAGACGCCATGGTAGCCGCAGGAACCATGCGGCCCAAACACCTTTTTTGATGATGAAGGTCAGACCCTTGGAAATTAGAATTGGGATTGATAGCCCACACTAACAACTTCATGAACGTAGTTTCTCATTGCCAAACAGAAGGGCAGCCTGTTCCCAGACAACTACCAAGACGATCCCCAGTGGAACACTGATTTTGACTCGATCATGGCGGAACATATGAAAACCAACAAGTACAAGCTTGCTACCCTCCTTCACAACAATATCCTGATGCAAGGGGTTCCGTTAAAACCCGTCCCACCTCTCAACGAACTTATGGCCAATGTTGCCTCGCTTCAAGGATGTCCCCTCAGCCAAAGCAAGAATAGCTTACCTCCGACTGATGATCAACCTCAACCGGCGAAAATAAAATGACTTACTGGCATCACATTGATGAGGATCTGTTGTTTCAGGTAGATCAAAGAGAAAATGAGGTGTTCCTGTTTAACCAACTTCTCCTCAAGAAAGATCACAAGCTTTGGAACGGCCAAAACACTGTGAATGAAGTATTACCAATTGCATTCTCTATTCCAACCAAGGAGGAGGTTGCAGCTGAACTCACCCAAATGCAGCACAACGGTGGCAAAAACTATAATGATGACAAGGATGAAAAAACCAAAGACGAGGAGGAGCCGGAAAAAGAAATGTGAATTGTATTACATCTACATGTTATACATTTGTCTCTCTCTTCTTTTCATTTCCATTTTCTCTCAATGTTATCTTCCTTTTCCTCTTATCTCAACGTTCTCCTCCTTCTAAATTTGTGAAAGAAGCTTTATTTCTTGAATCATCTGAAATGTGATCAAAACACAATGAATTAATCGTGCAGAGCAAGGAAATACCAACCCACTTCAGGGATTGAAGCATTGTGTGAGCTTGACAGGTGTGCTAAAACGTTTTGTGGGATGATTTCAGCTGTTGATGCTGAACACAAAACTTTTTTTTTTTTGGTTTTTTTGCAGTTACTCAGTGGTGAGCTCAACTTTTCTTGAGCCAGATTTTTTTTTGGCTGCCAGAAAAAAGGTTTTTTTCTGTTGGTTTGCTGACTCAAAGTGGTTTGAGTAACAACTTTAAAACTTCTTCAAAAGCGTTTCAAAATGGTTTCGGCGGGGGCCAGGTGGCGACATCAGCGCCCTACTGAACTTACACCTGTGGCCTACTGAATAAGACATCCTAAGTAGGGGGAGATGTGATGCATATATCGGGTCCCTGCCCCTTAAAAAACTCCCTGTCCCTGAAAAATCAACTCCCTGACTTAGACAAATTCAGCAAGTTCCCCTCCCCACCCAGCCCCCAAGCGCAGAGGCCCGACAACACGCGGCCCAGATGCCGTCCGAGCGTTATGCCTCCGACATCACAACTCTCCCCATACATCACCTGTCATAACACACCTCTCCCCACTTGCATCATTTGACGTCGTGCACAATCCCACACCTCACCAGGCCCTCCCAGGCTGCTTGTGTAAGGCCCAACTGCGCATCGAGCCCTACGGGGGGACCCTTACCCGCCGTAACAATAGCCAACCAGGATGTGGACCACCGGTGGGTGGGTGGAGTGACGTCAAAATCAACCCTGCACGCTACCCATCTGTTCAATTTAAGAATTACTGAACATCACCGGTGCTCGGTGCTGAACATGAAAGACTTCGGTGAAGTCTTTCTTCTTCCACTTTGTAATCGCATGTAATCCTACCATTTTATCATCGTGCCGAAACACAAGACACAACTTTGTATTCAGCAATTATTTTTTGGCTTTCTCTCATTGAATCACCAATGCAATGAATGATAAAAAAATGATAAATTTCGAGAGAAAGCAGATTTGAGCAACAAAGAGAAACTACATTGGAGTGATCAAGTAAAAAGTGGAAAAAAGGACACTCGGGAAGTGCCTTAGCTGGCTGTTTACAAACAGTTACAAGCATTCTGCCTCCCCCTCGCCATTCAACGCTTCTGGCGACGAACTCGCAATCCGCTGTATTTTCTTGGGCCTCCATGACCCTCCCCCGTCCCCCTCCATTTCCATCAGACTCAACAGGTTGGTTCACCGTTATCTTCAGCAACTGGTAGTGCTGATTCTTGTTGCCTGCGTTTCTTCAACAAGGCCAACATCTTCAATTTCGGAGTCGAAATCGGTTTCCTTTTTTTGGGTCGCCTGTCCACTCTTGTCACTCTAGCTGGCCTTTTCTTTCGCGTTGGCACTTCACCATCATCTTCCTTGTCCCAAGTCCCATCAGAGTCGCTTTCGTTTTCATTGGACCCGGCAGCAAGGGTGGGTCAGCTATGCTACACGTATCATTAGCGTAGTGTAGTGTTAGCTTTTTAAGCTACGCTAAGGTTAGCAGTACCATCCAGCCAACTAACACTAACATTTTTTCAAAAAAAATTTTGTTAGTTGGTAGTGTAGCATTAGCTGGGGGTCAGAAAAAAAAACTAACACTACCTGAAATTTGTGTTAGCGGTGGAAAAAGCTACGCTACACTTTGGCATAATCTATTGACCCACTACGCTACAAGTTAGCGTAGCTGGTGGAGTTGCTCTCAATATTAGATAAGATGATGGATTCGTTGATTTAGCATAGTGAAGAAATGGATTCAGATTAAATGAAAACAAAATATGCGACTGAAAATTACAACATGGAAAAAGAAAACATTTGTTTTTTGAAATGAGCTACTTATTTTTTTTTATTGATTTCTTTTTTTGTAGAGAAATCTGTATACAAAGTGAAAACATCATGTGCTTTGGAGAACTTTCCACTTGGTTTAATGCACTCTTTCAGCCACATGTGGCTACTAACACACCGTTCAATTGTACGTGGTTTCAAACTTCCTCTGCCAGTAGAGCAGACATCGGCAGCTGATGAAAAGGTGTGCTCTACTGCACAAGATGATGCAGAGCATGCCAAGTAGTCCCTGGCCAATGATGAGAAGACTGGGTAAGTCTGTGAATGGTCCTGGAAGTAAAGAAACATCAAGTCGGTAAGTACTGGAACAATATTTCATTAATCCCAAACTTTCATACCTTCCACCATATCAGAATGCTATTTACATCCTTTGCACTCGGTAGTGGAAGTCGGTCCATGTTCTTGATATAGACTTCCAACTCTTTGCTTTCATCCGTAGGTGGTGGGGCATTGAATATTTCAAATATGTTATCGGATTCGACTGTCTTCTAAGAATTCAATACCATCGTTGTCATTTTTCAAGCTTGCTTCCCATTTGTTGAAATGTGATTCAAGTAACTCTCTAGCTTCCTCCGCTTTTTCTGGCCAGCAGTGCTGAAATAATTTCAACTGGAAAGTTGGATGAAGCATTTTTGCCATGAGTAGTGTTTCACATTCCAATGCCTTGTCTTGATAACCCTCGACCTTCGTGATCATTTTACGATACATTGGATGAAAAGTGTTTCCTCGACTCCCACCTGCCTCCTTCTTCTTCAAATCCATGATGAGTTGGAAATAATTCAGTAAGACAAATGCACCTGTAGGACCATCACCCTCCATTATCTTAGTGAGACGGTTGAAAGGCTGAATGGAAATTCAGCATCATATTGATTACAAAGATAAATGATTTGAGGAAATATCTCACCTTTAATTCCTGATTCAGTTCGTTGATCAGCATCCAGTACCGTTTTCTGAATTGAATCTCATTGAAGTAACCAAACTTCTTTTGCTTTTCGTCACGCCTTGCACGTTGAATCTGTACTTCATATTTCTCATATTGAATCAATAACCTAACATGCTGATGTCAATAAAAGTATTGTATAAATACACAGTAAAGCACTTACTTCTCTTGCCTTGAAGGCACGCTTTCGGCTTTGATATTTGATGTTCCAGCAAATACCATTTCCAGCAATCAGGTTTTTCAAGTTTTTCCCTGCTGCACGCCATACACAAGAGCCAGTAATTTTTTTCACTGCAAAA
Source organism: Puccinia horiana (assembly GCA_001624995.1). Lineage (NCBI taxonomy): Eukaryota > Fungi > Basidiomycota > Pucciniomycetes > Pucciniales > Pucciniaceae > Puccinia > Puccinia horiana. Next base: position 641,255 of record LWDY01000018.1, read on the forward strand.
TCCAGCTATGAAAATGAAGGTGGTCAGCGGACTAGTTTAATTTTAGCCAAACAAGCAGGAAAAAAACTCACCATTTTGGTCAACTCATTCAACTCATTTGCCGAGTTGTGATTAGTTGCTGATTGATTTTTAGTCCTTGAGCTTTGACTGAAATATTCATCGTCATCATCTGAACCTTCCAAGATAACTTCATCAGGGTCAGGTTCTGGATCTGATTCGTCATCTTCCATCATGTTTTCACCAGAATTCTCTTCGTCTCCATCCTCCTCGGCGATCACTTCCATGTTGAGATTTGAATAAAGAAAAGAACCAAGGAAAGCCTTCTTTAACTTTGGGAGTGGTGGAGCATCGAGTCCCAATTCCTTCAATCCAGCATTAAGAACCAATGCCATTTTGTGACAAAAACACTTGATGTGCATCATTTTGCTGTTCCAAGAGTATCCCGACTTGTTTTCATTGGCTCCATCACGCAAGTCTTCGTGCATGTATGTAGCTAAATTAGTGTTGTTGGAACCGGAATCAGTAGTCTGGCAAAGCATGTATTGGAGAGAGCCAGAAATTAGCTTTGTTGCGTTTGTTAATAAAAAGGTGAAAGTAATACATATCTTATTTTGGAGCCCATGTTTCTTCAACGTGTTCACAATTGGTACTGCCAACATGTGATCCTTATGTTGCCAGGTGACTAGCTTGAGGGTTAAATGGAGCACATTGTACTTCCAATCACTATCAATAAACGATACTGAAGCACCAATAAATCCAAATCGGTTTACTTTGGTTTTCCATACATCGCGTATGAGGTTGAACCTGCTATTTGATGCCTGTTTATATTAATAGCTAAATTAGAATTGTTATTCAATGTACAAACTCATGAGAACAGGTTACTCACCTTCACATGATTTATCATAGCCTCTTGTAACTCCAAGTACGCATCTTGTGCCAAATCAGCTGCCCATCTCCGTTTCAACAAGTGAGATCCTGGTTCACAGTAGTGGAAGGCTGCTTGGAGATAAGGGTCATCTACTTGTTTCCAAGGAATGGCTTGGCGTAGAAGCCAGAGCGTCATGATTTGATTGAACACTGTGTTATTAAACTTTCCCAGTTGAGAATAATGATCAGATATTGTTCCACTGGTTTTACTAATCTCGAGCTTGCTTTCTTCCAAAGATGTCAGAGTCAGCTTTGCTCCAGCTGCAATAGCTTCCTTACGCTTTGGGAAGCTATTCGAGAACCTTCCAGCTTGACGTGAGCCATCCCGATGAGTTCGTATATTAGAATAGCTACTGCCAGAAACTCTGACTTTCTTTTTACACCACACCCAACAGTAGGTTGATGTGGGTTTATAAATTGGCTGAAAAGACAAATCAGCGATTGCTTCCAATAAAAAGGCTAAAAGATTTCACATACATCATCCTTTCAGAAAAGAAGTCTTTAAAATCATCAAATTCTGGATTAACCTTTTGGCCTTGGCATTCTCTTCATCTGAGTCTTGAGCAAGGTCAACAGCCTGAGAATCTGGTGCCTCGGAGTTGACAGGGGTTGATTTGGAGAAATTTGATTGACTCTTTTTGTTGGCCAGGCCTTTTTTCTTAGAAAGATTGGATGCTGATTGTGAATTGGCCTTGGGTTCTGGCTCTGAGTCTGAGGAAAGGTCTTTTTGCTTTTTTGATATATGGGCCACAGCTTTTTGGGATGTAGCTGTGAAGAATTGGGTGATCAAGCGTCGGGAATCTGGTGATGGCTTAACCATCCCAGATTTCTTAACAGGAGTGGTGACTCTTTTTGAACGGCGTATTTGTCCTTCGGAGGTATCAGACAATCCCCCATACAGGTTTGATGGGCCAGCTTGTGTTGACTGAGACTGGGAAGCGGATTTCATACTTGGAGTGTAGGCTGATTGAATTGTTATTTTCAATTTATCCGGATGTGGTTGGGCATCTGTATGTGAACATCAGATGACTATTAAGATAAATATTAATTAGCAAAGAGAAATTCTCACCTTTGAAGCATTCAAAAATGTGTTCAAGCTTGATAACAAGAAGCTCATCACCAGTCCAAGAAGGGTGTTCCCAAGCTATCTTCAAGTAGTCAATCTCCACTTTGATTCCAAACTTGCCTCTTCGAACGTTTTGTTTGCAGTTTTCGCCACCAAATAATGAATCCATCTTCTTATTGACAACAAACCACATTCCTTTGTCTTCTTCATCATCTGGAATAGTTGGAGGGCTGCAGAATTGGAGATAAATTGAGTCATTCTTGGTTGCTTGAGGGATCTGAGACACTGATTGAGATACTGTAAGGATTTTGGAAAAGAGATCTTGAACAGATTTGTTGGCTGGCATATTTAAAGGTTGATTGAGATTAGTCACAGTACTTGGTGTTTTTTCAAAAGTGTAACGTGCAGATTCTACAAATATTGGACACATAGCACCCACTCACTACACCCCTCTTGGACACATAGCACCCACTCATTACACCCCTCTTTGACATACTATTCCACTCCTGTATAAGCATTTGTACTTTATTTGTTGCTTCAGGATAAGCATTTTTTTTTCTTACAATGGATTTTGTGGTTTTGATTTCATTTACAAAATACTTCGCCAAAAATATGGGCTCATGAAACAATGCATTTTTTAGTAAAAATATAAGACTAATCAATTGAAAGTAGAGCTTGACATGCATAAAATGAAAAACAAATTGACAGAAAACAAAAAAAAGCGACGGAGAACATCAAAATGACAGAAAACAAAAAAAAGCGACGGAGAACATCAAAATAACAAAGAAAAGAAAAAGAAAGCATAGTGAAAGAAAAACAAAGCTGCTAACAAAGTAACTTTGCCTAAACTATGAAACATATAGAAAAAGTGATCACCAAAGTAATTTAAAGGATCAGTATAATGGCCTACTTGATAATTTTGACAGGAATTAGCAAGAGAAAAATTAATCTGGAGATACAAGCCAAGACGGCTGAAAGTAGAGGATTCAGAATGGGGAAGAGTACAATGCTTATACTTATTAGCTTGCCAAAGTAACTTAAAAATACCATGTTTATAATCAAAGTTGATCCCAGTGGAATAATCAGGGAAAAAAAAATGACCACCAGGAATATCAAAGCCAGAATCAGGGGGAGCCAATTGGCCAGTAGCGGAGTAAATAGGAAGGAATAAGGCAAAGGCAAAAGGAGAAATGTCTTGATCATCTATGTGAGGAGGATTAAAGAAACGGCCGGTAGTGAAGGTAATATGAGGTGAAACAGTGGTAGGAGAGGGTTTTTCTCCATAGGAAAGAGAATCAAACAAAGGAATGTTGAATTTTTTCATGATGGATTGATTATGACCAAAGGGAATATGAGCCAAATCTCTATAGTAATTACCAAGGAGCTTCCCAACACAATCAGATTGCTGGAAATGGTTATCATAATTTTCCATCTTGCCAGGAGTAAAGGCTTTAATATAGCGCCCACCAATCTGAAGAAAATCCTGTGACTTCCTCCAACCAATAGCCCCAGGAGCAAGTAGAAGAAGAAACAGGATTGATGAAGAAAAGTAGATAAGAAGTTGAGATCATCCTTGTCCTTTTCGGTTAACTTATCCCATGGAGTGAACTCCATAACCGCTATGACAGAGTACTTATCATCTGGATCCATGATGACACACCTACCAGACCTCATCAAGTAGAAATGATTATAAGCTCTCTTGAAAGCAGTGGTGACTTCTTCAGGGAATGAATGATGGGTAGGATTGAGGTTGTTGTCAAGTGGAACAGATGGATAAAGATTGAGTGGCTTATACTCTACTCTTTGCCAGCGGATAGATTTAGAGGCAGAGAAATTGAGGCCCAAGTGGTTTTCCTGTATAGACGGGTGAACTTCTATCTTCCTCCTTTGCTTGCCCCTTTCCTTGCTCATTTTCCTTGATAAGTTGTTATGACTGATTCGGCAGGTAGTCCACCATACGTTTTTCAAGGTCCAGCAATCAAACCATCCTGCAGCATAACATTTATCAAGGAAGGAAAAAAGGAGTCAAAATTAGCAAATTGTTTTTTTAAAAAAAACACTACTGGAAGTTATCTTTTCCCATCCTGGAAGGGGGGTGGTTGGGTAGCTTGGTTGCTTTGGGGGGAGGGGGGGTAGCTATAGTGGTTGGTCGCTTGGTGGCCAGGCAAAGGGGGTGGGTGGTGGTGGTAGGCTAGCATCAGAGGGTGGGTGGTGGCAGGGTAGCTCGGTCGGTCAATCGGTTGGTTGCTTGGTGGCCAGGCAAAGGGGGAGGGTAGCTTAGGTCAGTGGGGGGTGGTGGTAGGCTAGCATCAGAGGGTAGCTTATGGTGGGTGATGGCTTAGGGAAGGGGGAAGGGTAGCTCGGTGGGTTAGGCACGGGAGGAGGGTAGCGTTGGTCAGTTGGTGGCAGGCTAGGGGGGGGGGGGGGGGGGGGGGTAGCTGTGGTAGTCGGTTGGTCAGGCTAGGCAAGGGGGAGGGTAGCTATGGTCGGTCGGCGGCAGGCTAGGGGAGGGTAGCTATGGTGGCTGGTCGGTCAGGCAAGGGGGAGGGTAGCTGGTGGTCGGCAGGCTAAGGGTAGCTTATGGTGGTGGTTGGCTTTGGTAGGCAGGTAGGGTGGAGGGTAGCGATGGTTGGTCGGTGGCAGGGGTGGGGGGTAGCAAGCGGTGGTGGTGGTGGAGGGTAGCGTTGGTTGGGTTTGGTATGCGGCTGGGTGGAGGGTAGGAATGGTCGGTTGGTTGGTTGCAGGCAAAGGCAAAGGTAGCAATGGTCAGTGGCTGGCAGGGTAAGACAAGGGTAGCTGATGTAGTGGTGGAGGGTAGCTTATGTGGTAGGCAGCTAGGGTGGAGGGTAGTGTTGATTGGGATGGTAGGTGGCTGGGTGGAGGATAGCAATGGTTGGTCGGAAGGAAAGGGTAGCGAGGTGGTTGTTTTGGGTTGGTGGGATGGGTTTGAGGGTAGGGCCTATGGTTGGGAGGCTAGGATGATAAAACAACGGTAGCTTGTGGTCAGTGGCAAGCATATGAATGAGGGAGTGTAGCTTACAAAGTTTCTGGTGGTGGCTGGGTTTGGGATGTGAGGCTGTGTGAGTTGAGGTTGCGGGTAGTAAAGATGAAAATAATTAAAATAGGGTCAAAAGCAAAGTAAATAAAGACATGGGGTAGTACGGTGAAATTTTGAGCTCAGGAAATTAAAAATTGATCCATTCCAGGGTGTGGGTGTTAGATTTTGAGGAGAGTAGTGGGTAGTTTTTAACCATTACCAGGAAAAATTTACAGTAGAATTTATTATTTTTTGCTGCTGGGAAAGCTTCCATTCAATGCTACCCTGACTATTCTCAGGGTAGCATTAGTGTAGTGGTCAAGGAACTTCATATGAGGTGTACTGGACCACTGCATCATGCTAATCTTTTAAGGATATGCAGAACACATGTTCAATTCCCAATATAAATAATTGACATGTGTCAGCTGCCATCAATTTGATTATTGATGAACCGTTAGTTTTGTTGTTAGTTGTTGTTAGTTGTTGTTAGTTGTGTTGTTAGTTGAATTGTTATTTGACTTGTAACTGATGTTATTTGACATGTTATCCCATGTTAGTCCCAGAAAAGCTACGCTAAATTGTAATTGAAAGCCCGCTATGCTACTGATTTTGAAAAAAATTTTTAGCAGGGAACAAATACACTACATAGATGAGAGAATCCTGTTGGCGGTTGAAACGCTACACTACTTGTTAGCGTAGCGTGAGATTGATCACAACTAATGCTACAGAAATTCTGGTGAAAAAATTCCCTGCTATGCTACCTGTTAGTGTAGGAGTATGAGATTTCAACTAACGCTAACCAAATCCTGGGTAAAAAAAATCACCACTACGCTAACAGTTAGTGGCCATGTAGCATAGCGACCCACCGTTGCCGGCAGTCATTTCTGCTTCATCTGATTCATCCGATACACGGGATCTACTACGTTTCCCTTTTGATTTAGCTTCAATTTTCTTCTTGGCCCCCGCCACCTTCTTTCTGTTGTCTTTATGCTTTGTATGAACTGACCCCAACTTATTTGTTGTTGCTGACTTCCGTCCGGTTGATGCACCCTTGACTGTTGCAGTAGGCCCAACCGGAAAACAAGGCCTGTTCTCCCCATCGTTTTTGAGTTCCACACCCACTGCCTGAGCAGCATCCTCAGGTTCAGTTCCCAACAGCTCAACCCACCCCTCACTCAGCACCGTGAGAATCCTTGGCAAAAGGCCCAAGCCTATGTCTGAGGGTCGCACGCACAGTTCTGGAGCAGTAAATTGGATATGGTTTGGTCGGACATGCAAGGTCAACCCTAATCTGTCCAACTGGTGATCGGTGTTAGTGCCAGGCCAACCGTTGCGCCAAACACCATTTGTTGCTTTATCTCTTGGTCGACCAAGAATCAGCTAGGCCAAAATATTCTCCTTTCCAATTGACTCACAGATAGCATTTCCCAATGCCACTTGACCCTTAACAAAGTCAAGGAAATCTTTGGCAGGGTTGGCTTGCTTGGGAAACAGGTCAATAAAAGCCTCTCCCATTGGACTTCCGCCAGTGAGTATTCTTCTCCCCTTATCGCAAGGATACACAAGCACCACAAAACCCTCGACCGAATGTGAATTTGTTAGATGATTCAGCTAGAGATAGGAGATAATCAGCTATGTGCCGTTCTTTGGAAACAAAACCGAGCACCCTCCATCAGGTCACTCACATCAGTTTTGATCTTATTGCCCCACCAAACCACATCAAACTTGCTGGGTTTTGCCAGCTTGCGCATCAATTTGGTTTGAGAGGAAGCGGAATCATTGGGTTTGAAAGAGCCTGTAGCCGCGACATCTGTTCGCTCCACAAAGGGGTTTGGAAAGGTTGCCAGAAACGCCAGATCGTTGAACTTTGGCTGATCCTCCTTGCTGAGGCCCCGCCAGAGGTGACCAAGCTTTGACACTCGCTGTTGGAACGACAATCCTTCTAAACGAACCAAACAACAGTGTGAGTGATGCAACATTCAAGACAAACTCTTATTACTATCAGAGGTTATTTTACGAGCTTGTTTATTGTAGTGGCAAAAGGTATTGTACATGGTTGACCCTCGTTCTTGATTTCCTTGTCCCAAGTAAGCAAGAACCAATCCAGCTTGCAGGTTATTTTGTACACAACTTTTTGAAAATCTTCATAGGCTTCATCCAGCTCGATTTTATCCTCCGCAATAAGACAAGTGTACAGTGCATGCTTGCGTGCACACTCACAGAGCTCGTCTAGTTCAATTCCATCCAGTTGTTGCGCCAAGTGAGGCTCAAGCTTCAATCTTTTCTAACGCTCAGAGCCTTTGTCTTCATTGCTACTGCCTAGATCCTCAACTATGTGTTCATCAACATTACCATCGTTAGCTAGGACTGGGACCTCACCGCCAGGATTGCCAGACCCGCCATCGTCAAAAGTGTCAAGGTTAGGGGCATTGTTCACATGATCAAGACCAACATTTTTAGAATTGGCCCCATTATTGACATTGTTGTTGTCAGAGCAACTTCTTTGTTAGCAACAAGTGGGGTGTATTGATCACTTGATGGCACTACTCCGTTTGCCCGGAACCAGCTTGTGTCACCCACCACACCCACCTGGCACACGTGGCCAGCACCACACCTTCTGAGGATTATAGGAAAATGTCTTGCAACCTGTTTGGTGAGCAAAGAGGATTATGATGTCATAAATGAACCCTTTATGCCAAAGATATCAGGAATGATATCTCCTTCAATGATCAGAACATGGGCTGGAGTAAGGGCCAATGTTCCAGGGTGGCCAGATTCAAAAGGACTATTGTGGCCATGGGTTCCCACAATCCCACCTATGGATAACAATTTTCATGGAAAACCTTCTTTCAATCCTGGATTCATTATCCAAAGAAAACCTAACCATGTCAACTCAGCTGAAAGATTGGGTAGGGTGCACCATGGGAAATATGGGGGATATGGCTGACCAGTGACAGCAAAATTACAAAGGGGTCCATTGAACTTTTGCTGTCACTGGTCAGCCATATACCCCATATTTCCCTTGGTGGTGGGTTCCATGATTCCCAAGATGTAGAGTGGTGCAGCAAGTGCTTAGAGTAGGAAACATCATTCCTACATATCTTTTTGGTTTGGAGGAGTGACTAATTCAAACTTTCAGATGGGTATTATTATTGAATAATCTAAGTGAATTAAAGTTTGGGGGGTGATGGGTGCCATGGTTCCCAAGATGCAGAGTGGGGAGGGATATGCTTAGAGAAGGAAATTCCAAGATGATTCCTACATAACTTTTTTCTTTGGAGGAGTGAAAATTTCAAACTTTCACATCTTTATTCTTAATGATTAATCTCAGTGACTTGAAATTTCAGGAGTCATGGGGGCCACGGTACCCAAGATGTAGAGTGGTGCGGGAAGTGCTTAGAGTAGGAAACATGATTCCTACATATTTTTTTTTTGAGGAGTGACCAATTTAACCTTCCAGATTGTTAGTATTATTAAATAATCTAAGTGACTTGAATTTTTGGGAGTGATGGGTGCCACGGTTCCCAAGATGTAGATGCAGGATTTGCTTAGAGTAGGAGACTTGAATTGGGAATAACTTTTTTTTTTGGAGTAGTGACAAGGTGAAACTTCCAGATTGTTATTATTATTAACTAATATCAGTGAATTGAAGTTTTGGGAGTGATGAGTTCCACAGTTCCCAAGATGTGGAGTGGTGCAGGATTTGCGTAGAGTAGGAAACTTGAATTGGGAATAACTTTTTTGTTTGGAGGAGTGACAAGGTGAAACTTTCAGATTGTTGGTATTATTGAATAATCAAAGTGACTTGAAGTTTTGGGAGTTATGGGTGCCACGGTTCCCAAGATGTAGAGTGGTGCAGGATTTGCTTAGAGTAGGAGACTTGAATTGGGAATAACTTTTATGTTTGGAGGAGTGACCAGCCAAAACATTCAGATTATTATTTTCATTCACTAAACTCAGTGAATTGAAGTTTTAGGGGTGAGGGGTACCTTGGTTCCCCAGATGTAGAGTGGTGCAGGATTTGCTTAGAGTCAGAAACTTTAATTGGGAATACCTTTTCTGTTTGGAGTAGTGACCAGATGAAACATTCAGATTATTATTATTATTCACTAAACTCAGTGACTTGGAGTTTTGGGGGTGAGGGGTACCTTGGTTACCAAGATATAGAGTGGTGCAGGAAGTGCATAGGGTAGTAAAGATGATTTGGGAATAACTTTTTTATTTGGAGGATTGACCAGATGAAACTTCCAAATTGTTATTATTATTCAATAATCTAATTTAATTGAAGTTTTGGGATTGATGGGTGCCACGGTTCCCAAGATGAAGAGTGGTACCTGATTTGCAGAGAGTATGAAACTTGAGTTGGGAATAACTTTTTTGTTTGGAGGAGTGACCGGATGAAACTTTCAGATCAATAGTATTATTAACTAATCTCAACTAATCTCAGTGACTTGAAGTTTTGGGAGTGGTGGGTTCTATGGTTCCCAAGATGTAGAGTGGTGCGGGAATTGCATAGAGTAGGAAACTTGAGTTGGGAATAAATTTTTTGTTTGGAGGAGTGACCAGACGTAACTTTCAGATTAATAGTATTATTGGCTAATCCGAGTGACTTGAAGTTTTGGGGTTGATGGGTGCCATTGTTCCCAAGATGTAGAGTAGTGGGTTAGTACTAGAGACTGAGTGGGCAGCTTGTTTTTGGATCAAAATTTTAGATTGCAGGAATGCCTAGCCTAGGTGAAACATTTCCAAAGTGATTTGAGTTCCATTATCAAAGTGAGTTGGACTATTAGGGTTCATGGGTTCAATGGTTCCCATGATCTAGAGTGGTCCCCAAGTAGGCAAACCGACTTGGTAATAACATTCAACTTTGGATGAATGACATGATGAAGTACTGAACCAAACAACACAATTCCAACTCTGGCAATCATCTTTTTGATTATGGAAAAAATTATTTCCAGAGTTGGAAGTGTGCAGTTTGGTTCAGTATTGACTGAGTTGGAGTGTGTTGCCCATGATTCACCAGGCACTATATCAACAGTGGGTCAGCTATGCTACATGTATTGTTAGCGTAGCGTAGTGTTAGATTTTTAAGCTACGCTAACACACCGCTAAGGTTAGCAGCACAATTCAGCCAACTAATGCTAAATTTCTTTTCAGATTTTTTTGTTAGTTGGTAGCGTAGCGTTAGCTGGGATCAGGCAAAAAAACTAACGCTACCAGATATTTGTGTTAGTGGTGTTATTAGTCCTAAAATAACGAGTAATAAAATTTTCTTTGGTTTGGTGGATAACAACACAAGGACACATATTTTAGAGCGTAATGGGTTGAGTTGGCTCAAGATTTGATTGTATGCTTGGAATACGAGAGATGAGCAGTTTAAGTTGGAGTGTTGAGGATGAAATTGGTAGTACAAGACAAGAAAAGATAATAATTTTATGATCCCCCATTAAGCCCAACCGCCTTGTGACTTTATTACCCGTGCGCTTAATCCACTTTGAGTTGGTAAAGCCGCAAGTTGGAAAGGGTGTTAATGGTTTGAGTAAAAGAGAAATGACACAAAAAGAATCAACTGAAGGATGAGTCAAACAGTTTTCAAGCTTGGATCATCAAGGTTTTCAGTCTTATACTATACCAGGAGTGAAATTGAGAGCTGTCTGAGGTCAAATTTGGTCAAATGCAATCAATTAGACCCAGAATCCAATTCAACCCATTGGACCAAGTTTGACCTCAGACAGCTCTAAATTTCACTCCTGGTATAGTATAAGACTGAAAACCTTGATGATCCAAGCTTGAAAACTGTTTGACTCATCCTTCAGTTGATTCTTTTTGTGTCATTTCTCTTTTACTCAAACCATTAACACCCTTTCCAACTTGCGGCTTTACCAACTCAAAGTGGATTAAGCGCACGGGTAATAAAGTCACAAGGCGGTTGGGCTTAATGGGGGATCATAAAATTATTATCTTTTCTTGTCTTGTGCCAATGATTGCATTGGAGGGGGGGATGATTCCTTGATTCCATGTTTTATGTTACTTTTCTTCTCATTATGTGGTATGATTTGATTACCTCCCACTATTTATTACATGGTGGTGTGTTATCTCATGTTAGACTAACTTGTAGCAGGAATTCGCTAATTCTGCACAAAAAAAAACCGCTACACTACCTGTTAGTTTAGCGGTATGGGATTTCAACTAACTCTAACCAAATCCTGGGGAAAAAAAACACCACTACGCTAACAGTTATTGGCCATGTAGTGTAGTGTAGCGTAGTGACCCAGCATTGGCTATGTTATGTTGAACCCACTAATAGTTCAACTCAGGAAGGACTGTACTGAACCAAATTGCACACTTCATAATCAGGAAATCATCTTTTTCATAATCAAAAAGATGATTTCCAGAGTTGGGTTCAGTACTTCCAGAGTTGTAGTGTGTTGCACATAATATAGGGCCTGGTGAATTATGTGCAACACTCTCCAACTCAGGAAGTACTGAACCAAACTGCACACTTCCAACACTGGAAATAATCTTTTCCATAATCAAAAAGATGTCTGCCAGAGTTGGAAGTCTGTAGTTTGGTTCAGGATTGCGTGAGTGCACATATTTTACTTCCTGGTCTGTTGTCATCATGGGAAAAACTGTCTTGTTGGACATGCCAGACCTTTAAACTGTTACACCCAACACCCCCAAATATTGAAATTACTTGGATTATTCAATGATACTAGCAATATGAAAGTTTCATTTGGTCACTCCTCCAAACAAGAAGGTTATTCCCCAATCATGATTCCTAGAATCCTACACCACTTTAGATCTTGGGAACCGTGGAACCCATCACCCCCAAAACTTCACTTAGATTAGAAAATAATACAAAAAATCTGATAATTTCATCTGGTCACTCCTCCAAACAAAGAACTTATCCCTAAATCATCTTTCCTGCTCTAAGCAAATCCCACACCACTCTACATCTTGGGAACCAAGGCACCCCTCACCCCCAAAACTTCAAATCACTTAGATTGGACAATAATACTAACAATCTGAAAGTTTCATATGGTCACTCCTCCAAACCAAAAATTTATTCCTAAATCAAGTTTCCAACTCTAAGCATATCCCGAACCACTATAGATCTTTGGAACCGTAGCACCCATCACTCCCAAAACTTCAAGTCACTGAGTTTAGTGAATAATAATACCAATTGGAAAGTTTGAATTGGTCACTCCTCCAAAAAAAAAGATATGTAGGAATCATCTTTCCTACTCTAAGCACTTCCCGCACCACTCTACATCTTGGGAAACAAGGTACCTTTCACCCCTAAAAACTCAAGTCACTAAGTTTAGTGAATAATAATAATAATCTGAATGTTTCATCTTGTCACTACTCCAAACAAAAAATTTATTCCCAATTCAACTTTCCTACTCTAAGCAAATCCTGCACCACTCTACATCTTGGGAACCAAGGTACCCCTCACCCCCAAAGCTTCAAGTCACTGAGTTTAGTGAATAATAATAACAATCCAAAAGTTTCACCTTGTTACTCCTCCAAACAAAAAAGTTATTCCCCAATCATCTTTCCTACTCTATGCACTTCCTGCACCACTCTATATCTTGGTAACCAAGGTACCCCTCACCCCCAAAACTTCAAGTCACTGATTTTAGTGAATAATAATAATAATCTGAATGTTTCATCTTGTCACTCCTCCAAACAAAAAGTTATTCCCAATTCAACTTTCCTACTCTAAGCAAATCCTGCACCACTCTACATCTTGGGAACTGTGGCACTCATCACTCCCAAAGCTTCAAGTTATTGATATTAGTTAATAATAATAACAATCTGAAATTTTAACCTTGTCACTCCTCCAAACAAAAAAGTGATGTAGGAATCATGTTTCCTACTCTAATTTATTTTGCCACACACACACTCATGCCCCAGCATCTGGCAATTCATTGAATGATACTCAACAGATTATACAAAAAATTGCTTGAGGAGCAAGCCCCGAAGAATGAAACTCTAAACATGTCAGTTCACCAAATTGGGAAAGGTATTCCCAAATCACATTGCCTACTTTAAAGTACAGTACATATAGCCCTACTGCCAAGAAAGTACTTACTCACCAGAGGATGCCACTTTGGCACACACAGAAGGGGAAATCCCAGAATAACTACTGGTACTGCTGTTGTTTGCATGGGGTGGAGTGATTGTAATCCCTTCACCCAGTGTCTTAATTAATTGGAAGTGGATCAGCTGCGTGCGTGCGCAATACTTTAGAGGCTGCGTGGGGCCGGCCGACCCCAAAGGCAATGACTGGCTTGCTCCGGTTGGATTACTCAGCCCACTGGCATACAATTGTACCCATCACTTACTTTTACTGGCACCCTAAGCTCTAATTTTCTCCTGATATCTGCTTATTCGCTCGGGAAATCTTCCCCAATCAAAAAACCCAGGCAATCTGGTGAGTAACATTACTACCCAGATGGTCCCGATAACGAGTTGCATTGACTCAATTTTTTTTGACTTTCTTTCCACACGATCAGGCTTGGCACTCGGGTTCAACGACTCCGGCGTGCTCATCAAGCCGAAAGAATTGCTACCTCCCAAGTACGCCTTTATGCCCAATACGCAGTGATCCGTGGTGGTCTTGGGGGCAACCAGGATCATGAGGTGAGTCCAGCGGACCCAACCATAGGAGAAGAGGAAGGAGGTGAGCTGTACTACATTGAACATGAAGTTGAGGAAAACTTGGAATGGGTCACTTTACTAGACGCCCCTCGACTACCGGACGATGATTTTGACCGGTTTGTCCAAGCCCAGCGGAAACGATGGCAATAGGAGGCAAAGGAGCACAATTGGATCAGTGTGATTGATGCTGTCCATGCATTCTACATGGACTTGAAGGCACGCACACAAAACTGGTCCGATTTGGCAGCGTACTCTGACTGCACGAAATGTAGGTGCCTGGAGGATAATTGATCTAGTCGTTATTTATGGTGAGTGGGGCCTTGTAATTAATGATGATATTGACTGAAGCATCTTGACCAATGGTTGCACTGCAGGACAAAAACGAACACGGGCCATTTTCTGCAAATGCACCCTTGATGCGGTTCGACTCCTGCAAATTGGCTACCTACCTGCATCGCCGTTCAAGCCTCAGACTGCATTCTCCCTCCCACTTTTAACATTGCACAATGCTTTGTGGAACCACGGACATACTGGCGCCCAACCATTTACTATTGCCATCACCGAATGGCTTGAACCATGCTCAGGACGCTTGTACGCTCGCAAGATGAAACATGTATGTATATTTATCTCTTTCATGGGTGCTTCAACAACCTTGTTGACCTCAAACAGGCCCGCAATATGCGGAAACCCTTTTCAGCCGCCGTGGATCTGTATCAAAAACTAGAGAACATGTCAAACGAGTTGGTATTCAAACTCTTAAAACTCAGTCCTGAGGAAATTCTTGCCTCCGAGTCATGTGCAGCATGCTTTGGACCCTGCCTGCCAAACCTTGAACAGTACGCTGACAGCACGCAAGACAAGCTTGTGGTGTGTCTAGACGGTAATTTTCAACATCGCCACCACATCAAGGCTAGTCGCAACCATATCCTCTTGGAAACTCCTCGGATATTCCTATCCCCCAGCGAGTTTAGTGACATGAAAGCAAGCATACAAGCCAAGGAGATTGAAATGAGCCCTGCAGCAAAGGTTAGTCTTTGCTCCTAATGCACCTAATGCCGACATGCTAGTTGCTTTTGCCAGGCTGATCGATGCACCAATTCCCACAAGGTGGCAGATGACAAGCGCAATGAATCAACATGGAGGGGCTGGGATGACACTGGACTCATCGGCTGTTGCTGCTGTCATGATGCAGCAATCTACGTGGGGACCATTTACAAATTGGGTGAACAACCGTGTCTGCCCATTGCAATCATCAATAAATTACTCTCCCTGTGTTCAGCTGACCGGCCCATTGGGGTCCTCTATGATATTGGCTGTTTGCTGGATAAGTATATGCGTGCAGTACGTTATTATTCTCTTGAATCTTCCATCGTTAATTTTCTCAACATTGCCACTGTGTCACCATGTTGATTTGCAATATTGCAGTGGGACTTACTTGACGAGCGACGTGCTCGACTCTCTTTTGGTACGTTGGTCTTTCACGCGTACGTACACAACTGGTTGTGTCAACTCGATTATCACCCTCGGCTCAACAGTGGGTGGGGGCTTTCCGACGGAGAAGGACTCAAACATTTGTGGTCATATCTGTCACCTTTGGTCAGCCCCTTACGATATTCTACACAAAACCATCGATTAGCTTCTATTGCACACCGTTTGAGCTACCATAACCGGGGGGGTCATAAACTCTTACGTGAGCTCATAATCCTTGCATCCGATAAACAGTTAATGGGGGAGAAACTGACGTTGTCAAGGGTTCTTCACCTGTTCAATCGCTAGCTCTATGGTTAAAGAGGAAATTCATCACCGCCGTCAAGCAACGGGACGAGGCTGGGCTTTTGGAAATACCAAACCCTCATGTAGGGTCTGGTGAACACTACACACGAGCTTTCTTCCTTCAGCAATGGGAAGCCCAATGTGCCTTTCAAAGATAGCACACGGAAGAAGAAGAAGATTGACGAACAAAACTTATTGCTCACTACAAGCAAGAAGCAGTCATTGAGCTATTGAGGTGTGTACCAATAGTGATAGCGACCAAATAAGACTGACTGACCTGATGGAATGTCCTGTTAGGCAATGACTGCAGGGACACAAAATTTTCTTGGCAACCAAACAAGATGTCTCCGATCTGCTTGCATCAATTACTGAGCACTCAGAACGGGATGATCTTACAGGGGAGTGTGGGATGCGGGCAGTTATGAATGGTCAGCTTCATTGCAAGTTTTCTGTTTGTAGGTTTGACGTCACTTATCTGAGGACTTACATTCAAATGGGGTAGATGAAGAGTCAAAGCTGCTTTTGCTTCTTTGGGACGCAAAAGCCGAGCTGTTTATTCAGGCTGTTCACATTCAATCAGAAAAACGACTGATTACGGATTCTAAAAACATTGGCGCTCGGTTAGGCACAAAGCTCAAGGAGAACATATTCAAGGCACTTCAGGCTAGGCGACTGGCTGTCAAGAAGCACATCGATACGTTTAATTGTCATTACGCAAACTACATCTCGAGATGCCCGGATCAGGCCTTAAGTGATGCTGCAGATTATCCGCTGACGTATGAAAACTTCATCTCCTTCTCTTTGGATCATTGATTTTGGAACGATGGGTTGTATTACCATTTGAAAGCACCATGGGTGATTGGTTGCAACGTACATGCAGGTATAACTGCTTCATTGACTCTCAAACGAGTGCAAGAAGAGTTTCACCTTTTGGCTCAGGAGTTGGGGTATTGCGTATCACAATTGCTTGCACACTATGGTACGCCACCTTGCGTTTAGTAAGTTGTCTACTCATGTGTGTGCTGCCAATTCTAGCTGAAGATGGTGTTTGTGATTATGAAGGTCACGAGGTACTGGATGAGGAAGACATAGGTCGTGAACCCAATGATATTGATAGTTTGCCGTTGTCAAACTTTACAAGAAGCAGAAATGCAGGGTATTCTACAGGGAGTTGAAGCGGAGATCTGTAGATCATAGGATTTGGATGGTAGAATGGTCGGATCACATCACCTGGCTGTGGGAGTGCTGCCAGCCTTTGGAAAATTGAGGGTATATTACGGATTGCAGCAGTCGTATCAGTTGCTGATATTGATCCGGAGGCCAGGATGGGGGTTGAGGAAGACTTAGAGGATACCGTTCTGGAGGATGATGATGACGGGGAAGACGCGGAGGTGGTGGAAGGGGATGAGGTGGAGTTGGGGGTAACAAATTATGGTGTGGGGGATGACTTGAACGATGTGGACCTGGCTATTCATAATGTCAATGCCGCTCATGATTAGACTGGTTCCTTTCCAATTTATCTGTACTTGTTAGCCGTTTGCAACTCCAGATTGTATATCATTTATGTTGTTCAGTACCCGTAGAGATGTGTGCCACAACAAGCGTTAAAATGAAGTAAATTGAGTAACAACATTGACCAGGCACAAGTTCACAAGGATCAAAGATCCAAAGCTTCAAAAGGTTATAGGTATACACAAACGCTAACATTAGTTTATGTCATGATCGAGTGGTTGTTCTGGTGGAGGTATCCACGATTTCCTCGGCACGTTTAAGTTCGATAGTTCGGCTTTTGGTTTTTTTTTTATGTTGTGACATTGATGGTAGTTACAAAGCGACCAAACGATTTTGGAGTCCAAAGCTACTGGTCCATCTGGATGGATTTCGAGGGAAAGTTCGGAATGTCAAGATAGAAACCGGTGGTGGTGGTGACGTGTATGTGACCGGATCAGTGCACAGTTGAGCCACGGTACAAGCGCGGGCAAGCGGCCATTGGTGCTTGGGTTAGGTCATGAGGTTGTGCGCGACGTCGAGTGGTGTGGTGGGGTGAGGTGTGTTATTGGCGTGTGATGTAAGGGGAGAGGCGTGATGTCGGAGGCATAATGCCGGAACGGCATCTGAGGCACGTGTCGTCTGACCTCTGCGCTTGGTGGCCGGGCGGGGTGTGGCCGACAGGGAGAGGCACTTGCTGACTTCCTCTAAGTCAGAGGGTCAATTTTTCAGGGACAGGGAATTGCACCATCTGGCTCCCGATATGTGTATCATATCTCCCCTTACTTAGGATGGGTTATTCAGTAGGCCACAGGTGGGAACTGAAGTTTTTCTGTGCCCGTGGTGTATATTCGTGGCAGATCTTCCCCAGTGCTCAACCCTTGCCTATGGTAGCACTGGCGACCGTTCTTGGCAATGCTGGTCCTCACGAGATGATGCTGAAGTGAAACATCACCCTTCAAGCTAGACTGGCGAACCGCGGTATCGGGGCTTCTTACACTCTACCACAAACTCACTGCCCGTCGAATAGCGTAATGTGTTTTTGGCACCTCACTTATTCACTCTCCAGGGCTTGTCTTGTGAGCTTCGCCCCGGCTCACATTTTTTCTTCTACGGCTCACCTCCGTCAACTGGCATCTTCTTTCAACCATGACAAAAAATCACAGGACAACAGCTGGCGGTCCCAAAACCAGTCCATCGACCACTCTAGAATCGTTACTGGACACACTGCAGACACTCGTGACAAGGAGAGGTAAAATTGAAGCTCTCACCAAGGAAACAAACCCGCACGTCGATGTCCCACAAAGCTTGATGGAACGCCTCACTTTGCGATGGGATGGTCTAGCCAAAAGATTAGAACGGATGGAGAAGGCCTTAGATTCCGACTCGATTCATAGTCTAGAGATACAAACTGACGCTCCAGTCCCACCTCAGCAACAAGGAAGGAAGTCTTACGCGACAGCAAACAACAGGTCAGACCACCGCTTCAACAAGAACGACCAATAACATGCCACACCCTCTACCACCGGTTCCTCCCAATAATTACATAAACAGATTCAAACGAGGCCACACTATCATTAGAACGCGTCCTGGGACGGAAAAACCTTTCCTGAATTTATCTCCTACACAGATTGTTACCAATGTGAACCAAGCCCTCAGCTCAATTAACGCAAAAATCGATAACAATCTAGTCCAAGTTCAAGCCGTCACCCGTTTTCCTTCGGGCGACGTCAAGCTCATTACCAAGAATAGAGGAATGGCGAAGTGGCTACTCGAATATAAACACTCTTGGACTCATTTAGCAGACCCAAACTTCAAGACACCAATGGCCACTTTTACAGTGATGATCCATTCCGTTCCGACTGAATTTGACACTGAAAACGACGATCACTTGAAAATGCTGTGCGCTCAAAACGATATCCCACTGGACATGATAGAGAAAACTCGTTGGCTAGGACTGCCTTCGAAGTACGGAAAATTGCATGGGACTCTTTTGATCAATGTTAAAGACAAACAACTTGCTCGAGACATCGAACGAGGTAGTTTAATAATCGATAGCAATCTGCTCAAGACATCAAGATACAATCCCGGTCCACCTCAATGCTTCAACTGTCTAGAGTTGGGCCACCCCGCTTTCGCTTGTAAAACAACTCGGCTCTGCGCCAGATGTGGAGGTAAACATAATTCGAAGGAATGTCAGATTGACAATCCGAGTGGTGCTTGCTTTAGATGCATCAAATCAGACAAACTTAAGAATAAATTCACTAGCTTGACCGACTCAAAGTATACACATTCTCGTTTTAGTATTCAATGTCCTGTAAAAAGTACTGAAGTCAATAAGATTAAATAAGATACTGTATTCTTTTTACTTACCGACTGGTTTTATCTCATTTATTAGATTTATCGCCAATTTTTCTTTTTTTCCTTTTTTCCTTCCCTCTCTCTCACTATGACTTCTCAAGTTCTACTCTTTACCGCAGATAACGGTCAACTATTAAACATTTTGTTAGGTTCATTTTGTTGTCTCGCTATCAGATAACTATTTTCGAGATGGTGATTGTATCAAAAGGCTTGTAATACGTTGATTTCATTGGATTATAGTGTGACATGTGAAATCAATAACACTTTTAAAAAAAATAAAAATAAAAATAAAAATAAAAATAAAAATAAAAATAAAAAAAAAAGAACCGCGGTATCGCCCTTCCTACTCTCATCTCTTTTGTAGTATTCGGCCAATTTCTTCCGATCGATGGTTTCCCTTCATCCCAGACAGGATCGCACACAGGTTTACCAGAAAACGCCTACCAGAAACTGCCTTCACAACGTCGTCCCACTTCTTCCCGGGATGATTAGAATTCTGCTCTCGTCCATCACTCTCTCGGTCTTGCTAACATTCCCGTCCATCGTGCTTGGCCACGAAACCCCTTCTAAGCTTGATACCCGCCAAGTCGATACTAGGCCAAACGCCCTGCGGAACTTTGAGGTTAGAGAGGTGGGCATCTTTCTCCCTTGGTCAGCTCTCGAGTACCATACGGCCTTCGGCTCAGGCGATCTCGGTCCCGAGACGTGTAAAAAGGGACTGCGGGCTGAACGGAATCTGATGGAACGCCTCTTTTGTGGGTGGCCATCTGTGATGCTTGTAGCCCCCAGTAGTTCCCCATATCCAACCCTGTGACCAGGTTCTATTAACATATGTATGTGAGATTCTCAGCCGTATTTATCTAGCTCTGCTGGTCAATTTCACTACACTAGCTTTACATCTAAGCTCATAGTCAGAGCTGACAAGATTTTATCTACAGACCTTTGCAAACTCGTATGGAAAACCAGCGAATGCAAGTTATATGCCTCCAAAACACTGCGGACAACCTGGCGATTGGGCCTCCGTTATTTTTAATTTGACAACCAGTGAAGCCCGTTTCGTATTTGCTGTCAAGTTTTCAGAAAAGGATTCGACTTAATCCCGTTTTGAATTCTGTGAGAACTATCTAATTGCTCTGCCTCCTTCAGCTTCTGTTGGAAAACAATACGATAGGCTTGGGGTAAGTTTTGAGACGCTCAAGGTTGCTATTGGTTTTCGCTTATGCACACGGACCCAATTGGTGCTTAGTGATTTTTGTCTTATACTCATGAATTCAGCGACTTTATCTCAATGATATCGAAAGTGAGTTTTGTTTTGTCGAGACACGCAAAATCAATATTGACGGTTTTCGTTCGACCGCGTTTCTTTGCCAGTTTGGAGAACATCAACCGGTCGGTGCAAATCTTCAGGGCTTTCGGTTAAAATTATATGGCAACAATTGACAGTGTTGCCTTGCACGCAGCCGAGCCCACGAAGACTGGAATTATTTGGACGGTGTGAGCTTCAAGTCAATTGAAATCTAGACAGCAAGTTGCAGGAAATTCAAGCGAAAAAAAAAACCGTGCAGGACTCGCGACGTGTCGAAGTACATTCCTCTGCTATCTTCTCCAGGATCGCTCACCTTGGACATTGGAAACATAGTGGACAAGTCAAGCAACTTGACGGGAAACTTCGAAGTCACCTTGTCCGCCAAATTTTATTCAGCCACCGAACAATTCCCCGCAAGCAAGAAGGCAGACAGGATAATTAATTTAGGTCATGGGACTGGAAACAACATGTCCCGGTTTTTGACTTTCCCCCCGGTGGGCTCAAATATTCTTCTCTCAAGAAGGTGGTCGCTACATGCAGCAGCTTGGCAGGAAATTAATATGTTCTGTTTTGAAACCCAGAATCTCGAAACTGCATTTTTGGAGTTGTTTGCAAGCGGGTCTGGCCAAGAAGAGGTGAGAGGGCTCACATCACTTTCAACTACCAGTGTTATGAAAGGCTGATGTTTGAATTTCGTTTGTAGTTTTGGGTGAGTATCAGTTTGTGAGAAGATAGGCAAAAACTGAAGCTCGCCATCTTAACTTGGGATTTCCAGTATACAAATGTGCCTGATGAGTACACGAAAAAGCTGGATCCAAACAACACTGGCAATGTGGTGGTCGGGAAAGGTCCATTCCGAGAGGTTCAAGTTTGGATTGGTAAGTCAGAGAAGAAAAAAGGTAACCCAATTGTGCAAAAGCTCTCGGCTGATCATGTTCTGTTACCAGATAGCCGTCTTGCTGGGGTTGCTTACCCTTTCCCCGTCATATACACCGGCGGAATCATAATGTCCTGGTGGAGGTGAGTGTTTCCCGGCAATACTTTCCTTTTTCGAATGCTCACAGATACAAAATGACCGACGATCTGTTTGATTACTGGAACAAATCAGACCGATAGCTGGAATTGGTGCCTTTGATGCACCTTCGTATATGTTAGATATTTCGCCTTTTGTGCCACATCTCTCAGACTCCGAGACGCACAATTTCACTCTGATCGTCGAAGGGCAAGGTGAACATTACTCAATCAACCCAGAGTGGATTTTCAGTGGTTCTGTTTTCATCACTTTGGATTCCAGCGGGGCTCGCACTACCGGCGAGATGATAACTTATTCCACAGATTCTAGCACAACAGTAGAACCATCACCCGCAGGATACAGCCTACATCCAAGTCCCTTAGTTAATTTTGTAGCCAAAAGCTACCGAAAACTATCGATATCAAGCATTGTGATAACTGGTAGCGGAGAACCTCGAGCAGTGACATTTGAGCAGGACTATACCTATATCAATGAGCAGTCCTGGATTCCTCAAGACGCTTACCAAGTCAGTCTTCCTCTATCAGCCTCCAAGAGTTGCGAACAACATCAGCTGATTTATAGTTATTTATCTTGCGCACTGGCCATTTTTGGCAGTCAGTTACTATGTCAAGTCAAGGCACTAGCTTATCGACTTATGATGATATCACTATCTTAACCGACTCCTTTGAATTCCCATTGAACCTGAATCTCTCTGCTATCGTCTTACCTGAATCCAACCAAACCAAGATCTTCGGTAACCTCACCCATACATTCAGACGCTCTCAATTCTTCTCGCTATCTCCGAGTTTAGGTCAAGTCAACATGGATACCACCCAAAGTTCAATTGGGGAGCTTTTGTTAAATTCGAATGGTCGGGTCATAGCCGGTCTTGGACGGACGGCACAATCATTCACCTACAACGATGGGAGGAAAGAGAGCTATACGCGTAACATTGAGGTCTTTAATGTGACAAATGTGATCAGAGATGAAGAATCTGGGACTCTTTCCACGTCTCGTATTTTTAAGTCGAACACCCTATCCGATTTACCAAGCGATGGAGGCGATATAGATGGGTGTCCATATCGAAGCTTACGCCAAGCTAGTAAGTAGTCTTACATGTCCCTCAATCATCCCCTGATTTGCTGAACTTGGTTGGCATGTAACAGGTTTTACTGCGCTGGCTTCCAATAAGCAAGTTGTTTTACAAGCCAATACTTAGTGTTATCTCAATTTATCTTGTGTTAGCTTTCAGATTATTGTATTCTACCTCTGACATATGTTGGCCCTGGTCAGTCTTTCCATTTGTAATCTCAACGTAGAATTAAATTTTCCAATGGCACGGTTTTGTCACCTGAAATTGGCAAAACCAGATCCACCAGGAAAGATGAATGACCACAAGATGATAGGTGACACCAGCTCAAGAACAATGATCTACCCTTGATGTGTTCAGTTGATATGCACTACTGCTCCCTGCAAAGCACAAAGGGGCCTTTGTACCTAGCTGGTAGTACAACCAGAGCACCACTGGCACCAAAGCTGAAGCTAAACTTGCTAGATGTTACCTGACCTCAAGTGATACAATTTCTTTGTTATACATAGACTCAACTCTTCCTGAATCCCATCAGCATAGATTTGTGCAGATAGATTTTTTCTCCTTATGAGTTAGTTGTCAATGTTGAAAGTACTCTTATAAAATAGATCATGTTAATTTTTCTATGATTTTTATTTTTAAATTTCTATGGTTGAAGATGGATAATAAATTTGACATCTTATCCAATGGATTCTTATTTTTTTCATTCTAAATACATTTACAAAAAGAAATCCATTGCATTAAGGTTTTTTTTTTTTCCTAAAAAGATAAGACCATGGATATTGATTCCCAAGTGTTGTGTAAAAAAAGTGATGGAATTGTTGGGTCATTCGAATGCCAGCTTCAATGATTTTAGATTTGTCTTGTTTTTTTGTTAACAAAGACAAAGGAATTATTTGCAGTGTTAGAGTTTCTTCCGGGTACATAGAAAGAAATTCAGTTGAGATGATCCCGGGTCAGATCACCTGGTTCTGGTTCTAAGATATTGTCTTTGGCGATCCATAACTTTCATACATTATCTTTATTTTTTCAGTTCCAGA
Source organism: Puccinia horiana (assembly GCA_001624995.1). Lineage (NCBI taxonomy): Eukaryota > Fungi > Basidiomycota > Pucciniomycetes > Pucciniales > Pucciniaceae > Puccinia > Puccinia horiana. Next base: position 665,022 of record LWDY01000018.1, read on the forward strand.
ACGCATTGTGTGTTTTTTTTGTAGCAAAAGGTGTCGGAGTTTAACTTTTTTGTCAGCTTTGATTTTTCAAGTTACCAGTGGTTTAACCGAAGTATGCACTAACCTCCAGTTATATGGAAACCTGTCCTTCTCGGACCTGGGTGACATGCGACCTGAAGATCGATTGCGGAATGAGTCTAAAAGGTTTTTTTATTTATTTTGATGAGAAAGAAAAAGTTAGTAACTTAATTAAAATGAGACCATCATCGCAAATGTCTTATAGCTTACCCCTCCCTCCTCTATATCTACTGTTATCATAGAATTCACTTTCGTTGTAGGCTGAGCCTTGATCGGGGAGATTATTTTCATATTGCGCATAAATATCTCGACCGTATTGGCTTCCGGTGTAACTCCTTTCAAAGCCATTACTTCTCCTGAGCTGTCGGCCAAACGACTTTCCTCCCGCAAGGTCCTCATCTCCCCTGGGCGTTGGAAGTGCCACCGGGATACCCCGCTGACTCTTTCCACTTAAACTCAACGGTGGCGATAGTGGTGTCGTGATCTCACTTGCCCTTTCATTTGTGCCAAATTCAATCGGGATTTCAGATTGAACGCCGTACGACTTCTCTCCTCCCTCGGGTATCTGCTCCTCCTTCTGCTTCTTTTTAGCAAAAAGTATCACAGTCACAAGCAAGACTAGGAATCCGACTACTCCCGCACCAATCATGTAGATCAACTTGCTCGGTGATTTGTCTTCCGCTTGTTGTTCTTTGGGCGGTTCTGATTCCTTGCCATCTGTGACAACGCTCAAGTTAGTGGCTGTTGTTCCGGCTTTTCGCAAGTGCTGTGCCTCGGGTGGATTTTCTTTTGAGGCTGACGACTGCGGTGGCGGTGCGTTTCCTTTTACTTCCGAGCCTTCAGCTGCACTTTTTGAAGGTGCAGGTGGGGTAGGTGGGGTAGCCTTATCAGAGGTTTCAGTTGGACTTTTTCCAGATGGAGGAGGGACGGGAGGGGTAGCCTTAGGGGCCACGGGGGGTGGAGCCCCTGGACTGGGTTCCGGTCGTAATTCGTTTTCCGAAGTGACAACTGGAAGTGATTTCTGGGGTTTTTCTTCGGAAGTTTCTTTGGGAGCGGGTTTTCCTTCCCCGTCAGTAGCACCTGCTTGGGATTCCGAATCTTCGGAGTCATCTGGCTTTTGCTCCAGTGATAGAAGTACGGGTGCTTCATTGGTATCATCCTTAGGCTTCTCTGCGGTTATCGTAGGTTTCTCCAAAAGCGGCTTGAGATCTTTGCCTACTGAGCTCGTATCCGATGGTTTGGATGAGTTCCTGTCGGGCTCTTTTTTAAGTTGTCCTTTATTAACCTCCGTGCCATCCTTTTCCTTCGGGACAGTTTCCCCCTTGGCGCCTTTGGGCGCCTTTGCCGCGACTCCCGTTTCTCCGGTTTTCTTGGCTTTGTCGGTTGACTCGGCCGGCGGCTTTGAAGGCAAGCCTGGTTCAGGTTTTTCTCCTGTAGAAGATAATCTTGATACCAGGGCTTCCGGCTTTGGTCCAGCCGGTGCTTTTTTTTCCTGAGGTTCGTTTTCAGCGGATGTTGGGGGAGAGGTAACTAAAGGCTTTTCCGATAATACTTTGACGCCAATACCAGAGTCCTGGGTTCCTTGCTTCTTATTTTCCCCACCCAAGCCTGCTGGGTCGGTTTTCATCTTTTTGTCCCGGTTTTCTTGGGATTTAGGAGCCGGCTTGGTGTTTGATTGATCAGCAAAGAAAGATTTTCCATTTGAAGGTAGCTCTAGTGGTATCATAGTAGGATTAGGATGAGCTTTAACATGATGTTCTTGAGAGAGATTGGCAAAAAAAAGTTTCTTGATAATCAGAGAAACAAGGGAATATAATAGGGTCTGCATACATATCAATTTTGATATCTGATCTTGAGTCCCGTTTAAGTTGGTTTGCTTCAGTAGTGTTGCCGAAGGTTCGTTCTTGGAATTTACGAGACTGACGGTGGAGGCGGAAGCGCTTGATGATGTGATCTTATTGTCAGATAGTTTATCATCCTTCTCTAGTAAGCTTACTGGCTTCCCGGTTGATTGTTCAGGTGCAATATTAGTCTTGTTTTTTTGAAGTTCCGTTTGGTAGCACGACGGCAGAAGTTACTCCGCCACTAGTTGCAAGTGGAACTACTTGAACGTTCTGTACAGGTGAAGACAATCCAACCTTCAGAAAGAGTGAATACGTCAGCAGTCGATATACTAGAAAAAACACCGCGCGCTGAGGCATGTTTAGGTCGGTATATCATGGACCTTCTGGAGCTTTTGGAAAAGGTGAATTGTTATTTAGCAGCTGCACAATTGAGGCAATCTATCGCAGTCAAAAAGAAAAAAAAAAGGGGAAACATTAGATTAAGACGATATAATCTTCACACAATGAAGCAGCCATCCGTTAGCAGTTACAGTCTGATGAAGAGGTTGCCCGTAGTTTTTCATATGTCTCCCTGGGGTGCGAGGCCAAGCCTGACTCGGTATTGACACGCCCGAGAATAGTTGAGCATTTAATATTCACTTGAGGCATGGTAGTCCATCCTATCCGACAGTTATCGAGCTCGGTTGTATGTTTCTAAATTCTTGTGGTCGTGGGTAAGGAAACGAGCGCTATGGAACACTTGCGCCTCTAGAAAGGTGCTAACTCCAAACCAGAGAGCTCGAATGAGCTGAAGGAATAATTAGCTCAGCGCATTCATCTTCAGAGAAAACTGTGTGCATTCATATACGGTTCATTTCTTGCTAATGCTTCAAGCATGAAGTAAAAAAGGTTTGATTGTGGTGTAATTTCTTTGCACATTTGTGTCGCGAAGATCAGCAGCAAAGCTTGCATGCGATAGGCTCGCTGGCAGGATGTGCGCCCTTTTGGGCACTGTGGTTACGAATTATGGCCCAAGAGTGACCGAGTTAATTACGATAGACCTGAAGCAGGTTGTCAGCTGCTTGGAAACAAGTCATGATATCAAATAAAATGCATCCAGCCGATGGGTTCTCACTGAAACAATCAGGAGACGGACGACTCGATTGTCCAGCTAACATTTCTTCATTCTTATCGAAGTGAGTTCATTCTTATCGAAGTGAGGCAGTCCAATAAAACTCAATGATGCTATGACATCGAAACCCCTGATAGTTCATCGGAAATGGCAAGGCTCCCTTCGATCATCCGGTGCCAAGTAGACCGTATCCGCGATCTGAATCCAGCCTGCTTGGTTGGAGCGTCGGACCTCAACTATGAATGTTATCATTTCTATGTATAGGGCAGTTCACGATGGGTTATTTTATTAGGCTGCGTTTGGCAGCAATATATGCCGGCCGGTATAATCACAAAAATTGTGACATCTGATCAAGATTTGGTGGACTTGATCAGATGTCACATGAGCTATCACACAAACAGCGATATATACCACCCGGCATATATTGCTGCCAAACACGGCCTTACTTTTTTACTAAATTAAAGGGTGCATAAGTAAGATTTAGTGATGGTTTAGGCGTGATCCCATCAGCCGCCTGAACCAAAAAGCTGGATAAAAGCGGCATAAAACTTAACAACTAAAATTGATATCAGACAGGGGGTTCACATTGGCCCCGCTTCATCCAACTCACTGGCACCTTACCAACATGCCCCGCCACTCGGAACGGGTCCAGCTCATCAGAGACTTGTTTTTTTTGTATGTGACCAGCTCGGAGGACAAATCAGACTTGAGATTCTCCAATCGTCAAGGCACCCTCGCGGTTCACCTCCTATCAAAAATCAAATCTTGACTTCTGCACGGAAAACTTGCAAGACATCTCACTCTTGTTGGAAAGCGTCTTAAGAACCGTTATCTTAAACTCTGCTTGCCGCCAACTTATAGAGACCAATTTGATCTTGCCAAGCTCTTCCAGATGCCTGAGTATGAGTTCAGACAGGCTGTCCGGACCACTGAACATAGCTTTGTTTTGTAACTTAACGAGATGTCTTCACATCCAGTTTTCCTAACCGCTAGCCCGGTGCCACAACTACCTGTACCTCATCAACTGGCCCTAATGCTTGAAATATTTGGCTCCAATGGAAATGGTGCTTTGGTGGGGCTCTGTGTTGTTGGAATGGAAAATTGAAGGATGGCTGTTGTGGTAGCCTGCCTTCCATAAGTATGAAAAGGGCTGGTGTGAAACTCAGGTCAAATCAGCGGTCATGTGATGCTGTGACCAGCTGCAGGTGATTGCTGATTTTGTTTGCTGATGTACACTGACCCAACAAAGTTTTTTTGGTCACCAGCAAAAAAATTAAAATCCGCTGGGGGCCATCAGACAGTTGTAAACTGTCCTATTAGATTGAGGCGATTGGTTTTTCCAGTACTAAATGATGATGATAAGTACTCATGTAAGTATGTGCATCTACTTAAAGTCTTGTGTTTGGTGATGGCAGGCAGCTGATGTTTTTAACCATTTGTCAGGTTGATCAAATTGGGTAACAGGTATTGAGAATGTAAACTGGGCAGATGGTTTTTAAAGTAGACAACTAATAAGTGTTTGAGAATTGGTAGTTGTCCAAGTTGGAAGGGGTAGCGGCCAGTGTATTCTCTGGGACTTGAAGTGAGGACTGTTGTGTGAACATCCTGTTGCTCTGCCAAGCAAAACATTTTCACTCAGGCCCTGTTTGGCACCGTCATAAAAATGGGTGTAATATTGAGCATTTAATTCAATAAAGGCCAAACTGTTGGCACAAATACAACAAAATGGGTGAAGAAATAAAGAGTGCTACCTGCTTCATCATTTGTGACATCAGAATGGGCATGTGAGGCTGTCATTAGCATCACAATATTAATATTACACTGGAAACAGACATGAAGGGTAATAATGCTATTACAGCACTAAAGACAGTCCAATACATGGACTCTTATCTTGTCAATAAAGAAGCAGGAAGCCCTTTTTCATTCCAAATTAATTTTGTTACATTTGTGCCAAAAGTTTAGTATTTACTGAATTAAATGTTCAATATTATACTCATTTCTATGACGGTTCCCAACAGGGCCTCAAGTCAATAAAACACCCACAAGTTCAAGGATCAAGTGTGCGCTTTCCCTTTCTTTCTTTTAGACGTGATGGGGAAACCGAGAATTGATCTGGGTCAAGTGCAGTGAAGGGTTTTCACAAGAATGGCTTTCGACAAGTTTCTACTTTAAATAAATGGGCATTTATGGTGGATTTGCTCCTTTGGTTTCAGACAACAGGGTTTAGAAGACAAAAACAACACGGGGTGGTGATAACAAGAGTGTAGAGGGGTTGAAAGGTAGGATCAGTATCGTCGACGATCATAGTCACGATCATCCCGACGACGATCGTAGCGGTCATGGTAACGGTCTCGTATAGGGGCAGTATAACCGTAACGATCATAGCTAGGAAGACGATCGTCGTATCGGTACCGACGGTCGTCGTAATCCCGTCGGGCCGGATAGCGACCGTCATCGTAGTCTCTCCTGATTCGATCGTCGTATCTCCTGTCATAGGGATCATAACGATAGCAGCATCCGCCTCGGGGCTCGTATGGTCGATGGGTGTCCTCACGCTTGGCTGGGCCTCGGTATTGACCGGCTATACAAGTAAAAAGTTGATTGATGATCGGATTGTTGATTGATGATCGGATTGTTGAGTGACTTTCTTATCGACCAGTAGACTGTTCTTCTTTTGGTGATTGCTTGACTTACGTGTCGGCGTCCTGCTTCGGGATCGACGAGCCTTTTCGACACTGAGTGTCTTGCCCAAAAACTCGGTTCCGTTTAACGAGCTGATCGCCAGTTCTGCCTGCTCGCTGGTTTCCATTGTCACGAATCCGAAGCCACGAATTTCGCGAGTATGAGGATCACGCATCAGTTGAGACTTGATGACCTTGATTGAGCAACAGGTTAAATGTTAATGAACTGTTTGACTGATTTGAATAACGTACAACTCAACTCACTGTACCATATTTTGAAAACAAATCGTCTAGATCCCTCTCGTCCGCTTTCAGACTGATACCTGAGACGTGTAGGTTGTTACCTGGATTGAGGACATCTGCAGAGCTGAGAGAAACAAGAGAGAAGCAAGATAAGAGAGAGGGTGACGGCTGAGGGCTCTACGACAGCAGTTAATTACCGTCCACGATCGGCGGTTTGAGAGCCATGATTGGGACCGATACGATCACCTAATGGACCGCGACTTCTTTCCATGTTTCCGGTGCGACTAGGACTCGCGGATCGAGCGACTCTGTCGGATGGAATCCATTGCTCAGATTGATGTGTGTTGGAAGGTTGTTCGGCAGCTGTGACAGAAGGTCCGTTGACCCAACCTGGAAGGTTTGTCGGACGGGAAGGAGGATGATGTAGTGTAAGTGAGACAGGTTGTTCAAGGATATCAGGCGAGTATGGTGATTGTTGGGCTGAGTTGGCTGGCTGATAGTGTATATTCAAGAGATGAATGACGAGGGTGAGGTGACGAGGTGGGTGAGGGATATGAGTAAGTGAGGCAAAAAGAAAGGGAGGTTGATGGTAGTGGCGGTGGTGGTGTTGAGGGTGGTGAAGGTGTTTGCTGGATGGAGCTCCAAAGGAAATCGAAGGAGAAAGCGAGACAAATCGAATGGCATGGATGGACGACTGCAGTCTGAGATAGTTGTGGTTGTGCTGTGGAATCGACCAGAGGAAGGAAGCCAGACAAGAGAGATGGGCCTACCCTGTTCCGACATCCTGCCACTTGCTGCTGTGACTGACGGTTCGTTTGTGGAGGGTACTTCCTTCAGAGTGTCATGTAGGTGTCACAGCAGAAGTAACATCTATGTACATGCACAGCGGGACAAAAAATGACTTTGAGTGCGTACTCGTGACGTTCATGTCCCAAACAGGTCACATGACCCGCGTTTCCGCCCCCTTGACAAGGACCCAGGAAACCCCCTACAAATGACAGTAACCAAAAAACCTGGATTTTTGAAAAATTCATACATCGGGGGGCACTGGGGAATGGGTTTTTTGGGCTGATTCATACATTTTAGTGTGTATGCTTGAGGCAAAATCCCCCCGGGGAGCCCAAATACCCCGGTGAAAAGCAGGGTTCTGCAGGTTTGAGCAGCTTTACACTGAATTTCAGCAGATATTCATACATTTATGCCATGTTTGGTGAGTACCCTTTGAGACTTCAAAGCCTATTCATACAAATTTCGTGCCTACCATTTTGAAAAAAATCCATACATTCAGGTTACCCACCTCATTCGGGGGTTTCCTGGGTCCTCCTTGACCCCAATATAGGTTGTGCCACAACAACACAGTTGAATCCGCCAAAAGGGCCAAATGTGTCACCGTGATGCCCAAGGGTCAGCATGTTGACATTGCTGGGTCCTCATGGCGAGCCATCTACCCGCGTCCCCAAGCTTGGAAATGTGGCGATGGCTGCGCTGCGGACAGACGTCATTGTCATCAACCCTAGCCCTAAAACCAGATATGTGGGCAGCTGCGTTTTTTTTCTCATCACAAGAATCCGGTCAACAACCATAAGATGTCTATCAAACACCTCTTGCCCACATTTCCTCGTTCCCTTTGCTACCCCACCAGACTCAATGACAAACAGTCTTACTTGACCTTGACCGGCTGACTGGCTAACCCATCCTCCTCAATACACATAGCGTCCCCAAAATATCTGCACAGAAAGTCTCGTTGGAGACATTAAATTTTGTCTTTCTCGACTTCAACACTTTCTAGCTCTGGTCAAGAGGCATCCGGTATCCCCAGGGCTTTTAGGTCTATGATTACTCAATTAGCTTTGGTCATAGTACACCAAATCCATTTCTTTTTTGTATTAATAGGATCCCACGAGTGCAGCTTTTATCGGCTCTTATGAAGGTGAAGATTTGGTTTCAGCCTGACCGCCTGGACAGAGCCCTCACTCAGCCAAGCTGATTTTGATGTGGCAAGATTCCTTCAACTCACTTAACAATTCACACCTATTGTGGGCCTGCCAATTGATCAAACCGTCCGCTCACCTTGGCCAAGATCCAATTTTTATATTTGCTCCTCCTTTCTTGTCTCCCTATGTGTCTTTCTCTTTTCTTTTTCCTATCATCTAGTTCTGCAATGTTGTCTGGAGTCCTCTGTTCTGTTGTGATTGTTTTCTGTAAAAAAAATTACTACATACAAAAAAAGCTAGTATGTAATAACCTGGGTGTTGTAAGGATCACAACCCATGAAGGAGCAGATTTCTCTGAACCAATACATGTGATCTGGAGGAAACCATAGTATCCGCTCCCCGTGCAGCCACCAATTAGCCTGGACCAGTAAACGGCTACCTCACAACTCCAGCACCGTGACACAGGGCTACAACCATGTGATGACACCATGGCGAGGCTCAGAGACGACCGGATGCCAATGATCACCAGGGCGTACCGTGGCCAGGTCACACAACCAGCTTTGGGGTGTCACAGTGGTGGCCAACTTGTCCTGCAGTGTACCAAAAGGAGGTAGCCCAATCTGGCGAGCGATCTGGGATCCGGTTGGTTGCACAATCAGCAAAGACTGTGTAATACATCCAGCTCAACCCTACCACATCTCTCATCTCTCTTCTCACCCTGCCTTCTATCAACCTCAGCACAGATTGCCAACAAGCTATCTGGGATGTTTTCTTCCTCAATGTCTGTTGTTACAACAAATGCACCAATGATCTGATCATCTTCAGTAGCATCAAATGTTGGCTCCAACTAGCCCTGGATGGATCTCACTTCATCTTTGCTTGCCAAACTGGCCTTTAATGGGTGTTCAACTATACCAATTTTGAAGAAGTAACCAACATGCTCCAGATGCTTTGGAGGCACAGATACTTCATCCATTTGCCAATTCCCAATTTAACTTGGCCAGGCTTTTTAACATTATAAACATAAGCAAATTCCAGAAGTCAATCTGTACTACCAAGGGAGGATTTTTGTTTCTCCTTAGCAAGATTTTCAACTATCCAGTAATATGTTAAATTTCTAGTCTAAGCTCTCTTCTGGGTTTCCTACCATTTATTCTTTTCTGCTCCTTTTTATTCTTTTTCTATTAGGCCCTCAACTTAGGCCCCTTTTTAAGCTTGTATTTCATCCTTGCCCCCTGAAATACAAACCACACTTAGTTCTGAGTCCATAATAGTGAGACCTGCTCCTTAGGAGACTTCTATACTGTTGATCTAAGTCCCTGAGCTGTCTCAGCTCTTGATTCTCCAACTCATCTTTTTTTACCTCTCAAGGCCTTAGGCCAAAAATCTTTTATAATATTCATACCACAAGGCATCTGACTTCAATGTGTGATCCCCCATCAGGTAACCACAGAAACAGAGGCCCCGCTTGGCACAGTCATAATAAATGGTGTAATGTTGACTATTTCATTCAATAAAACCCAACCTGTTGGCACCAATATAACAAAATTGGTGTAGAAAGAAAGAGTGCTACCTGCTTCATCATTTGTGACATCAGAATGGGCATGTGAGGCTGTCATTAGCCTCTCAATGTTAATATTACACTTGAAACAGATAAAAAGGGTAATATTGCTGTTATGGTGCCAGAGATGGCTTAATACATGGATTCTTATCTTGTCAATGATGGAGCAGATATTCTTCTTTCATTCTATACTACTTTTGTTACATTTTTATGGGCAGTTTGGTTTTTATTGATTTGAATGTTCAGTATTACACCAATCTTGACTGTGCCAAACAGGGCCAGAGCTTCAATTGGTAGGCTCTCTCAAAATTATATTATTGGTTGAGGGACAGTTATAAAGGTGACTTGGCCGGTCCTAAATGTGTTGTTGGAAATTGGGAAGGCATATGTCTGGTGGCCCAATGCCAGCCAAAGGTGCAGAATATCTGAAGTTATGAGGTGTGTCAGCCACTGAGTAAATACCACCACACCTGAGATTTCCCAAGAACCTTCATGCTTTAGAAGAGTTATAAATACTTTTATTTTTAGGCCTTGTTCGGCAGCGATATATTTGCTCAATATAATTTAATTTGCTGTGATGTCTGATCAAGCTTTGGCAGACCTGATCAGATTTCACAAAGGATGTCAGGCAAAGAACCGCATATATTGGTGCCAAACGGGGCCTTAGCTTTGCTTTATTCCCTATATAATATTAGGACCTTGGTTAAAGGACTCCTAAGAATTGGAGTTTGATTTAATATTTGGGAGTTGTCGCGCCAAAAAAAAACAGTAACTCATGTTTGACATGAGAAATTGCCCCAAGAACAGAATTACCATCCTGGCATGAATACAAGCCAGTTGAAATTTTGGCCCAATTGCTCATGTTGAACATGAGTTATGTTTGTTATTTTATTGTTTTTGACTTTTTTTGGGTCAACAACTCCCAAATCCGGTAATTGGATTGGATCTGCGACTCCCAAATTTGAAGTTGCACACATCAAGGGAGTTCCACTCCAAATCCTAGGAGTTGTTTAAACAAGGCCCTAATATTATTATTTCTTTGTTTCTATCATACAGCAGTTCCATAAAAATTTGTCTTGGCACCAGAAAAATGCTGTCAAATGAGTGTTTGCATGTATAATACCCCATAACATACTATCCAATCAGATACCCTAGAATCACGACTGAGATTGAATTCAGACAATGATAAATTTAACAAACAATAGTACACAATAAGAGAGACCGAAAGGTTTTTTTTAAAACAAGAGACTGTAATACCAATGGAACAAGGGATCATGAGAAAAAAATTATTGAGGAAAAACCAAGAAACAATAATTATAAAAAATAAAAAATGTGTTATACAGAAGACAAGTGGACCACAAGGAAAGATATGGACTCAGGAGCACCAAGACAAAAGTCTTTCTTCAGTTGCCCAAACCTCCAAGTCTGTACATGGCCTGAGTCAGAATGGGGATCTGAGATCGATTCTTTCCTTGTGAAAGCCACTCTTGGACACTTTTCACATGTTCAACCTTCTCAGAATTTCTCCTGCCTTTTTTCACAGATTCAATATTTTCATTCTTGTTCTTGATCAAGATGTGCATGCCCTTGGCTTTGAAGATTGAGTTAATATTGACGAGTTTGATGCTTGCATTCAAGACTGAAGTGTCACTGGTTTTTTTTCAACTTGGTTTTCTCCCTTATCTTGCCACTCACTCTCATCAACACTGGGCGGCTATGCTACATGGCACTTTTTTGGGAAAAAGCGCAGTGTAGAGGCCGTAATTGAAGCCCAAAAACGCTGTAGGGTCAGCCACTTTTTAGTGCGGCTACGCTGCGTTGAGTGCTTTTTTCCCCTAAAAAGCAGTGTAACACAGTGTAACAGCCTGTTCTTATGAGGCCAGGAGCGTAGCAAAAGATAAAAATCTGCCAACAGCCAACAGAATACTGTTAGATGTAGCGGAATTATGCTACGCTACCACTATGGGTAGCGTAGCTGGCCCACTGTTGTTCTCATGTTTCTGGTTTTTTATCATTAACAATTTTTGAAACATTCATTCTTATTGTTGTTTTATTTCTCAAAATCCCCCAATAAACTCAAGCCCTGCATCTGGGAAGATTCTAAATCAGGCAACAGTAAATGTTAATGCATGTTGGGAAATATTCTCCTTGCTTTCAAAGCTGTAGAACTTTTACTTGATGTCTGTTATGGTTTTGATGGAGCTCTGTGGCAATCTGAGCTGGGTGATTGTGACCACATAGGAGATTCATCCAAAGGGGTTTGTTGAATAGTTGAAGCATCCAACCTGCCAACATAATTGGGTAGGTTGATGGTATCCTAGTTAAACCGGGATGCACTCAACCAAGTTGAGCTTGGTTCAGTTGGATTGTAACTGACGAAATAGAAACCCAAGGTCCTTGCATTGGTACTTGATCAGTGGGAATTCAAATAGGTTTAACTTGCTTGAGTACATCTTAAATTGGTTGAGTACATCCTAGTTAAACTGGGATACAACCAACCTAGGCAATTACACCAGCAGTTCCAATTCTAATGCATTTGAAGAGGAGAGTGCGGGTTGGCTGCTACCAAAGTTGATCTGTGAAACACTAGTGTCTCTCAAATCAAGGGATGCAACCCAATATGAACGCAGGCTCGCACCATGTAGTGATCCCATCACCTGTGTTGAAGACACATTGCTCTTCTCACATTTTCTTCTTCTGTTTTAAGTATTTGAAAGTCTCCCAACATATTCATTTGTCCTATAAGATCTGAATTGAACTTGAACATGGCTGAGTATGTCCAAGGTATCACACAAAGCCACAGGAATCATATAGGCCTTTGTCACATCCATATTTTTAAAGCATGGTCACACTATATCCAGTTTTTGGGTCAATATCTCATAACCATCCCTCTCTAGTATAACAGTACCTTTTTGGGGGGCTTCAAAAAATGACTCCTGCAACCGGGTCGACATCAAGTTGGGAGTCGTTGGTCAAATTCCAGCCGCAGGCCTGGGAGTCGTCCTCCCAATCCCCCAAAAAATAAAATAATAAAAAATTGGGAGTAGTTCTGCCAAATCGGCCAATAGACTGGGCAGATTTGGGAGTCACCCTCATTGACCGGAAGGATTTCCTTCCGGTCAATGAGGTTGTTGTACCTCATCAACCAGAAGTTTTTCCTTCCAATAAATGAAGTAATACAACCTCACTGACCGGGAGGATATCCTTCCGGTCAATGAGGAGTTGTACCTCATCGATTGGAAGGAACACTTTCTGGTCAACGAGGTACAACATCCTCATTGACGGCAAGGATTTCCTTCTGGTCAGTGGGGCACAAAAACCTGATTAACTGGAAGGAAATCCTTCCAGTCAAATGGGGAGTTGTACCTCATCAATCGGAAGGAAAACCTTCTGGACGGCGAGGTACAACAGCCTCATTGACCGGAAGGAAATCCTTCCAATCAATGGGGAGTTGTACCTCATTGATCAGAAGGAAAACCTTCCAGTCGACAAGGTACAACAGCCTCATTGACCAGAAGGATTTCCTTCCAGTCAGTGAGGCACAGAAAGCTCATTGACTGGAAGGAAGTCCTTCCAGTCAATGGGGAGTTGTACCTCATTGATCGGAAGGAAAACCTTCCAGTTGACAAGGTACAACAGCCTCATTGACCAGAAGGAATTCCTTCTGGTCAGTGAGGTACAATGCCACACTGACCAGAAGGATTTCCTTCCTGTCAGTGAGGTACAACTCCTCATTGACCGGAAGTATTTCTTTCCGGTCAGTGAGGTACACCTCCTCATTGACCGGAGATTTCCTCCCGGTCAGTGAGATTGTTTTACCTCATTGATCAAAAGAAAAACCTTGCAGTCAATGATTTACAACAAACCCATTGACTGGAAGGATTTCCTTCCGGTCATTGAGGCACATGGGAGTGGTTGATCAAACTTTTGGGAGTCGTTTTTCAAAGCCCCCTTTTTTTATAAAATTAATTTGTTTGTCAGAATCTGAATATCAGCCCTGACACCCTTTTCCTTTATCCTCTTCCATTCTTTCTCATACAAATAAGATAAAATATGTAGTCCTGATTTTGGAAAGTGTAGCTTCCAGAATTCAGATGAAGTTATTTCCCCTTATCAACACTGGGTATTTACACTACGAATAACGATAGCGTAACAATACCGTAATGTAATTTGGGCCGTTATTGTTACCATTACTGGTAACGTTGTGGAACTCCTACCATGCCAGGCGGTAGGCATTTAGGTGAGGGGAAGGTGCTGTTGAGCTGCCCTTGAGGTTGGTCCGTAAAATTGAGATTGGAGAATTGAAGAAGTGATAGCGTTGGGGGGGATTTGTTTTGAGATGAAGGAAAGTAAATTTCCTTGGCGGTAGTTTTGATTGAGGATAGAGATCAGGATTGATAAAGATAAGGGAACGATCAATAAAAGAATATCAGGTTGTGCTGGGAATACTGCCAGCGGATCAATAATGTGATGGGTTTATTTCTTGGATCAGAAATCTGCCATGCTTTCCCATCCTCCAAGTTCCAGTGGAACTTGGACTTTGGGGAGTGAAATTTCACAGACATTTCATCATCTCCCTACATGAAACAAAGAAAAGAAAACAACACAACACATCAAGAAAGAAAAGAAAGAGAATAAGAAACATCACAAAATCAGACAACACAGAGAAGAAAGGACCAGAGTTGAAAAGACATTAAGAAAGAAGGAAAGGAAACCATAATCATTAAATAAATCAAGTATAAAAGGAACTACACTCTTAGGACCAAGAAATGGAAAAAAAAAACAAGAAATGAAAAGTAACATCAAGGTAGCAGTAAGGAGGATCAGTCATGAGTATCATTCAATGAGGTCTGAAATTCTTGATGCCTTGATGTGAGTCTTGAGGGATCTGACTCTTGACTTGATAATATTTAAATTTTGATTCTTGAGGCTGTGTCCCATTTAGTTCACCACAACATGCAGTGTGCTACAATATTGGGCATGACTGGAAGTTTTTTTTTTGGTACCGTTATGATATCTGCATGGGACCAGCAGATATCGAGTGAGCTAAATTGCAAAAAAGGCCAATTTGAGGCTTGATATTGTGTTATCGTATTGATAACGCAATATTTTGATCGTAATGGCCTCAAAAAGAAAGACACGTTACAGTACGCCTGAGGGCACAAATACACCCGTTACCAGTAATGGTAACGGGGCTCCACAGTAACTGGGATAGTTACGAAATGAAAATAGGTCAAATATTGTATTGTATTGTAACTACCCAGTGTTGCCCTTATGGATGAATATTTATGTATTGTAACAGTGTACTATCCCCACATTCAGATGAGTAGTTTTATAACTTGTTTCCAGTGTAGTATCATAAGTTGTTTTGTTTGTGCTGTCACAAGTGTGACAGATGATAGTAGTTTAAGCAGTTTTTCTTTCTCATCTGAAATTAAATCATCAAGTCAGAGCCTCTTCATCAGGAACCATCATCTGTTCCTTGCTCCTTGGTCTGGACAATCCCTCCTCACTAAGATCCCTTTGTCTGTCTCTTTCCTCATAGAGCTGAAATTACAACACTGTTTACCTTACAATATTTTCCTTTGTAGGTATAAAATTGTTGATGGAGTCACTGTCCCATGACTTTCAGCCTATTTTTGTTGGTATTCATGTTACAAGCAAGATAGAAAATTGCTTTGCGATACAATCAGATGTGCTCAAAATCAACCCATTCAAAAGGAATCTTGTTATTGCTGTTCCTTTTGATTGGGTGGAAGACTGGCTTGCTTGCAACTTTTGGGTTGGGCTAGAAGATTGGAGGACTTCCCATATACTTTACAGCCCCTGTAGATGGCCACGGGAAGTCCTCGATTTTTGCGATGAAGTTTGGGAGGATTGAAACCACAAATTTGAAGTACTGGAGCCTCTATTTTGGACTTTGATGAACTCTTCAGATTAGCATGGTCTGCAGCAATCTGAACCTTTGTCTGCCAATGTCTTTTTTTGGGTGAATCAGCTGCAATCAAGTATCAAGTATGACAAGTCTTGAAACATTATCCATAGGTGAAAGAATTTCATGATAACCCCTGTTGTTTTAGAATCTGTGTGGGTTTGTACCAATTGAGATGGTGTTGGGTTGCCACTGAAAGACTCCATTGAATTTACATTGGAAGACTGAGTTGAATTCGCAGCAGAAGACTAGATTGAGTTTGTGTTGGATGTCTGTGGGGCTTCAGTTGAATTCTGAGTCTTAGACCACTGGCTGGTGGTTGACTAGAGCAAGTGGAAGACTGGGTGGAAATGTTGGATGACTCGTTTGTGAGGGACTGGGACAAAGTTTTGACTTGCATTTTGACTTGAAATCATGATATTTTAGCCAGAGGGTCGGTAGGTGAAGATCAGTAGTGATGTGGCTTGCTGATGTAGTGCAGATGGTTCTGTCACTGACACACTGATGGTTCAACTTATGCCAATTTTTTTAACCATCAGTAAGCAAGGTATATGACGGGCATCAGAAAAAAAAAACCTCCAACGTGAACCCCCTCAATTTTCGAAACAAGAAACCTATAAACCTCTTGGTTCAAATGTGACAGCTATTTCCAAAATTAATATGCACATATTTACAGAGATACCAGAAGGGGTCTATTTATCAGGATCTCATGGACAGGACATTTTTTCCTGGGATGAAGAGGTGTGGTTTCGTTCTTCATTTGGAAAAATTATGTCGAACAAAGCGGTTATGTATCCCTTTATTCTATTGGCTATAATCTCCTAACGCCCCAAACAACAACCAAACATTGAAATAAAGTCAAACATTTTAAGAGCTTAGTCAAATGTCAAGAAGAAAGAAAACAAAAAAAAATTGACTCGGTACAGCGATTCTTGCAGGCGCACTCAGAACAACAAGATAATATTTTTGTTCAGATTTTTTTCTTTTTTGTTTAGATGATATATTGGTAGTAAGGAAAACAAGAACATAGGTTATATTGGGAAGTGGAGATAAGTAGGACAAAGCAAGATGGTGATGAGACGCTGTTCAACCGTAACCCCAAACTAAACAAAAACAAGGCAGAAACGAAAGACCCCTGGACGAACATGCAACTCATGATACAGATAGTAATCGGAGACAGGAAGGTTAAACTGATGAACGAAAGATGGAAAATGAAAATATAAAAATATAAATGTGGGGATTAAACGAAGCTTGAAGAGGATAAATATGCGAGCCACGAGCTCGAGCTACATGATTCACAATTTTCTGCAAAGGGAGTAGTTTAAAAATCTAATGACGAAAAGCTCCCAACCCTTATGTATATGGCGATCCAAGATAAGGAGGCCGTTGATCGGCACTCAAAAATCGAGGGTATCCCATCCATCAAAAACCAAGAAAAATCATTGTGAAAAAAAGAGAAAAAAAAAGAAACCTAAGAAATGTGTCACTTGTCATTTTTGAAGTTTTCCTCCTGAACTTTTTTCATTTTTTCAGCCATCACTGCCCGTTTCATCATCTCGTCCCCTAGCTTTCTAAGCGGACAAGGAGATAGCAGTTCGGAGCCGACCAAGCTAGAGACCTCGACCGAGTTGGATAAGACGTTAGGACAGTACTCGATACTTGCCGTAAGGAATAGCTGACTGCAATTAAGCCTTGCCTGTCTTTCTGTTTCCTGTTGAAGTGCATGATTTAAGTTGAGTGCCGGTGGACTCATGCTCCCATGTGATGAAGATAGGAGACTTCTCGCCCCAGCTAATGTCTCTGCACGTCGTGGAGTGCGTGGGGTACTTTCAACGACCGCCTTGATCGATTTCATCTGTTGTGAAACTGATTTGATCTGTGCGTCCAAAAAAAAAAAGGCATAAGAGTGAGTCAAACAAGTAGTCGAGAACTAAACACTCGCAAGAGTAACCCATACCTCCAAAAATCCTTTGACAATCCACTTGGTAGAAGGCTCTCGGTCGTCCGAAGGAATCACAACAACCTTAGATCTGTGATCCGCAAACTTCAATCCACATTGTTTGGAGTGCTCCTTAATCAACTGATGACATTCGACTTTGGTTGCCTTGGATACATCCTCTGCGAGTGCCGATGGCAAGAAGGAGTTGGGGCTAAGGCGCAGTTCAAACTGATACCCAATTCTTAGCCTGTCAGCCGATTGATAGTAAACCTGGTGAGAAAGCTGAACCCCGGTTGATTAGATGTACGTAGGCTTCAAAACTAATAAAACCAGTATATATCATAGAAAACATACCATGAGGTCCTCGATGGCACCTAAATAGCCACCGGCAAATGGAATTCGCCCTTTACGACCTTGGGTTCTGAACGGCCGGGTGGTCACTTGATAACGTGCCTCGCCCTGTGTGGCTACGTGAAGTTTGACGCTCAGCCTGTGAGCAATAAGGATAGTTTATCAGTCAGGAAGGAACCAAAGACGCAAGATCAAGTCAAGTATACTCAACGATTCTTGGTTCGACAGAAGTTGCTTCCGGTCAGCTTGGAACTGAAGAGAGTAAGACACATTCCCCTAAAAGTTTTCAATGAAAAAAGGTCAACAAAACGCAGAAGTGATGTGTTGGGGTAGATGACTTACGGAAGTATGAGTGCCGGTGCTCGGGACAGGTAATGGACCAGGTTGGCAAGGACAATTGGCGTATGCAGGTATAGTCAGCTCAACATGCCACTCGCACAGGTCACCTGAGTGGGATATCGCTCGGACCTCGTCGGAAGGGTTGGGATGAATCAAGTAATTGTTACGCAAGAAATCATGTGTGCCTGGAGTTTGCGAGTCGCCCTTGGAGCAAGTGCTTCCGACTAACATGAGATAGATAGACGTGTATTTCCGAACTTTGACTTTGTTGGATAATTTGACGTGCACCGATATCCTCTGCCCTGGGCTGAAGGTTGCAGAGGTTGGCCGGGGCGACACAGATACAATGAAATGACGAGACTTGCTGTGGAAATCTTCAGGTGGCAGCTTCAATGGAGTCTCCACATGTAATCGCTGAATGTCTGGTTCAGCTAGCCGATCGGAGGTGATAGACACAGGAGATGCGGCGTAAAATGCATTGCGCTTGGATGAGGCAGAGCGGGAAGTCATGAGTGAAGTTGGAACACTTTGTGACAAATTGGGGATCGGGTCGCAATCCTGAATGACGGGTGAAGAAAGAAGGGCGTGGGACATTGGAATTGGAGCAGCAAATTCGGTTCGAGTTGGTTGCTCCTGAGGAACACTTGCCTGTCGAGATATATAAACCATGCTCGGAGAGTTCTTTGACGGGTCGGTAGACACATCGGATGACACGCGGCCTTGGATGTTTGGAAGGCTGGGTACGTAGCCTGTCGCAGTTTTAGGTGGGGAAACCTTTGAGATAGGGAATTGACGCCCAGCAGCAAAATCGGTTTTTAGGGATAAGGTAGATTCCCTATTTGATCCGGGGCAAGTCGCAGTTGCAGGCCTCTTGAACATAAAGGTGTTGGTGACACGAGGCTCGGCCGAAGATACCTTGGCGCCAGTTGTCAATAGTGAAGGCATCGAGCTCGGTTGGCCAACGGCAGTCTGAGGGCAAGGTGTACTTCGGCCATAAGCTCCGGGTTTGGGGCTAGCCTTCGCAATAAATGTGGGTTCGGTTGTACCGGTAGCAGTGTTGGGTCGCCGCTTGCCGTTCTTGTTTGACTTGTTGGAATTTTGGCGTAGATTGGTGATACGGGCAATAAGGCTAACGTTAGAAGGCGAGGGTCGGGGAGCTTTAGCGACGGCTGGGCCCGGGCCCCTCAAAACTTCTTGAGAATCACTAGTAGAGGGCAACAGGTAGCGGCCATTTTCCGGTGATGACGGTGAAAAATCAGAGGCATTAGCCGCAAGGCTCGGACACCGGTGTAATAAAGTTGGATCAAAGTTCTTGTGCTTGTCCGGAGGAGGTGAGCATGACCGGGAGCCACCACAAAGAGAATTCTCGTGAGAGCTTGGGACAGAGCTCGAGAGGAGAGTTTCTTTCCCAGATAATGAGCTGGTGCTGGCAGAGAAAACACAAAGGTGCTGATAAAAGGGGCTGTCAGTCCCACCGTACGCCTGCCAATTGGGAAATTCGCCATGGCGTAGACGATCACGTGGTGTAGAAATCATCGCAGCTTGCCAGATGTCTACCGATATGGATGGCCGCGGGCCAGAGCTGAATGATTCGTCAGAATCCAATTGAGGGATCTTGGCTGCCCGCAGAAGTGTCCTTAAATTAGCACCACGGTGAATCACATCTTGGCGAAGGGATTCAGCGGAATCGGAGACAGGAGTCTCTTCGCCAGTGATTGCAGGATCAAAGCCCATGTCTTTCTGGTCGGATTCTTTGAATAGTCTGCGGGGTGGCTTGGCTCGGCCTCTTGCCGAGGGTGAATAGTTTAGCAGCCGAGGTCCGAGTGAATTGGAATTCAGCGGGTAACTGACTAGAGAAGCATCTTGATGTAAAGCATCCATATTATTAAAGGGGGAGGCGATTGATGCCGATGGCAGTAAGGGGCTATCATGCTGGGACCCATGAGATAAGTTCCTGGTGTGAGGAGGAAGGTTCAAGCTTGTTTGATCGACCATGTAGGTGGCAACGGCAACACCCTTGTTCATTGGCTGTGCGTCGAGAGTCCTCGACGTTGCGAGCAGGGATCCGGATTCCGAAGGCTGGAGATTTTTCGAGGAGTTGAGTGCTTCAGCGTGGGAAGACTCTGTCGAAAAGGAGGAAGTAGCAGAATACTGAAGTCGAGAAGCAACGTCCAAGCCGAACGGCAAAGTAATGGGTAAGCGAGAGGCCGAGGCAAAGGTGGAATATGTGAACCGTGCGGATGAGACCTGGGTATACAATAGAGCGTTAGTTGAGAGCAGCAAAAGGTATATTAGTAATAAGTAAGTATACGAACCGACGTTAAGCTGAAAACCACTGGGAATGATGAAACAAAACAAAAAACGGTTGGAGTCTGCAAGGAAAGAGTTAATGGGACAGACGATGACAAGATTAGTACGGTGGGAGTTCTTCCTTTCTTTCTTCTTGGTTCACCGAGGGAGAGAAGAGCTGAGGCAATAGTGATGGGGAAAGACAGGTGGATTCATAAACCGCACGGGCAATATAGTGCCGGACTCAGTGCTACTCCTACTGATCAGTTTCAGGCAGGGCAGATCACCAGCGACCGAGGCTAATCGGTAAAATTCAGCTGAGGATGGATCGGCCGGTGTAAATCCACGCCAAGCTGCTTTTTCGTGGAGTCTAACAGACAAGGGCGTATCACTTGAGCAATAAGATTTTCCGGAAGCAAATATGTTAAATGGATATATTCTAGCTTGATACATAAATGAGCCTTGTGGCAGTACGTAGACCGTCTATAAAGGGGCCGTCCGGCACAAGAAGAAGTTCTGTCACGGGCAGCACGGCAAGACAATATGGGGCACCGGTGATATAGGGACAGATAGACGTAGAACCTGCTCGGCTATCCTGAGTTCATGCTAGACGATGCCCATGGCAAAACGGTTCTTCATGGCAATCTCTTTCAACGTAAATAATAAGTATGGATAAGGATACAAATACCCTAATTTGCTGGGTTGACCCGCCCATCCGGAATGTTTGGATATAAACATGTAGGGTTGTTACATACAGACTGCCAGACTGGCGCCGAACAGTGTTTTGTGCGCTATTCAGGATGCCGCACAGTACAGCGCTACGCAGGAGACTTGAGATAAATTGAAAACTGCGTGTGCTGAAGCGACACGCGGCAATGACGCATGATTCTGAGAAGGGTGATCATCGCCAGCAACTCTGAATAAACTGCATGCAAAAAGACTTACCGCGAAAGACGGGAAAGCAGAACCAAATTGCTTGGGATGAAGTTGTCACTGGAACGTTTAGTTGGGTCTGGGAGCTGGCAAGAAGAGCACTCTTGGACCAAAAGGAGAAAGACGGCTTTGAAACTTTCAGAGGGCAAATGAAGCAAGGCGGCGGTGATTAGTTGGTGCACGCCGAAGGAAAGCTTAGGAAGATAAATATTATTTGTGTATGGGCGATGCAAAGCGAGATGAGAGGGATCGAATTTAGATGCCGCGAAATTCAATCTTGTACGATTGTCGAGATATTTCGTTGCTTCCTGGTCTAACAATGTGGATGCATAGACAGATTGTGCGAAAAAGTGAGATGAAAGCCGTTTCAATGCGCTGCTTAAATGCGCTACCAGCTGCGACCACCGGCACGATAAGGCTTCAAGGAAGGGATGAGGCTCAAAAGAAAGTTTTATGAGAGATTTGAGCGAACATAAAAAAGATACGCATTCTTTGGAAATCGAATCACGTTCGAGGAAAGCAGAGTGATGGACTGAGAGCAGCAGAAGCGCGATTGATGGGCCAACGGGAGGAAATGCTAAATTTAATGAGCTGATTGGGGACACACACTCTGAAGTAACTCGCCCGAAGAGTCAAAGACCCTAATTCTTGACAAGGAAGCGGAGGAAATGTAACACTATTAAGCGCACGGCCGGTGACACACGGTCTGATATTTTGCCGAGGAAAATGTGATGCGGAGAGAGGAGGGACCACTGACAGATTGGCGAAGCCACTGCGAAAAAATTGACCAACAAGTGAAACTTATATTCTCCAGATAAATATTTATGTGTGTTGTCCACCACGATTCACTGATGACTCAGGCCTGTGGAAGCAAACCGGAATGATACTTTTACACTGAATCTCAAAAGTTCCATTGGCCTCTATCTATCTGCAGCTTATGGTCATTAAGCAAGACGTGACGAGAGACAAGGAAGAGGAAGAAGTGTGTAGAAGATATACGCTAAGGGCACAGTGTATAAATTCAAAGAAGGTTTGGAGATCGCAAGTGGTGGTTTCCGCTTACATATCGACGGCGACGGATCAAGAAGAACCCAGCACGACAGCAAACGCGCCAATGGAAAAGTAGGGAACTTGGCGGAAGTTGTTTGTTGAACCACACGCGTAGATTCACATCAGCTCTAAATTGGCTCGACAAATATCCGATTGAGAAAAGGGTGACTTGAGGTAACACACTAGCAACCATCTGGATTCTGAACTGGAGAGCCTTGCGTCTGATGATGCTTGTTTCTACAACTCTTTGTCACCAATCAACTGTCAGTTGACTCGAAAGCCCCCGATCATTGGCTGAACAAGAAAAAGAAGTGTGTGTAGATTGAAATACATACATGTTCATAAATGGTCAGGCGAGCAATCAGAACCGCAAAACAATCGCAACGGACCAATCAGCAACCAATGCTGCACATTATTTGAAGCTGGTGGCGATGGCCAGAGCTGGTTGTCAAGGATTGGGGTATGTAGGTGTGGGGTTTGTTGTCAAAAATCAAGAATGTTTTGGAAAGGTATAATTTCCTAGCGAAACAGATCAGATTTGCTGAAGGCAGCTTATAAAAGACATCAAGACATGCCAGCTCGCGCAAGATGATCAGGGGGCATTGGGCAGTGACCCTGTTCAAAAACGCTTCGGAAACAGGGGAGTTCAAAAACATACAAATGCTCAAATCGCATCCAAAAAAAAACAGGGACATATTGGTTGACTTTCCATGCAGTAAAATTCCATATTGGGGTGTTCAAAGTTAATTTTCAGACAAGATTCTACATAAAATCATAAAATGTGCAAGTTTTTCAGGAAAGGTTTCAAGTGAAGAGAACATTGAATTTCCATGTAAATGAAGAGTTGTACCCTTCAAGCTTTTAAATTTATGTAAAATGAGCTTTAAGAATCAACTTTGAACACCCTAATTGATTGAGCAACGATATTCTCGGCGACTCCTAACTCCTGAGTAAGAACCTAAACATGTAAGCAGAATAAATATTCAAGTCTTGGTCAACTCCCTCAGTGATCACAATCTCTCTGGCGAGGACAACCAAACTTCCCAATCCACTGACTTTAAAACACAGACTCCGCAAGAAATCCAGGAGAAGTTGTTGACTTGAACCACGGGTGAAGTCAATCGGTTTATTATCGGAAGTTGTGCGACAAACCTTCGATTCGCCCGCCTGCAAGCAAGGACGTCCCCTCCCAGGTCGGGATGTCATCCATTTTCCACCAGGAAGGGTATCGGTTTTCCACTGGATTAAGTTTCGATGCGGCAGCTAGCACCGATTCATAATCGGTCTCTCCCCGGCGAGGAAACCGCTCAGGATCCGAAGTTTCACACACCTCTTGAGCGGATCATTGGGACACGAATTATTAGAGGAGCCGAACCCACGACATGACGGCGGTGGAGGGACGAGCCAATGGCAAGGCTTCACCGCTGCACTACATCCGAGATTCTTGGAAGCCCTCCCGGTAGTGCACATAAGACCCCCAGATTTACAAACAGCAACGACAATAATTTTTTCAAGTCATGTTGAAATTTTTTTTTGGGGGGTCTTTGCCAGAATCAATTTTCTGGACATTTCAATGTGTCTAGAACACTGAGACCCCCCTGAATAGAGGTCATATCGGACAAAAAATCCGGCCAAAAATCCGGCCAAACTAATCGACCTCTTGCTGAGTTCCAGAAAGACGTCGGCTGGTCACCCAAACCGATTTTTAATCGGTTGGATTGAAATTCCAACCATGTTCTTTAGCCCATCAAGCTCTCAAACATTAAATGTTTCATGTTCGAGCTTGATGGGACCCATAAAAGGTTGTTTTGGACCCATGAAAGTATGTGGAAACTCAGTTTCCCCTTTAGCAACAATCGGTCGGAAAAGAATCGGTTCCTCAACCGACTTCGATTTATAATCGGTAAGAAAATTGGTTGGTCGTCCCAAACCGATTTTTTATCGAGTTGAAACTCAAAACTTTCACCCGTGGTGTACTGACTGCAGGCCCAAGCTCATTGGTCTCGAAGATTACCAAGCTGGAGTTAGACGAAGCCGGAGCTTCCGCTTAGCAGTGAATCCAAAGCGTCAAAAGTGGGGGAAGAGAGGCGGCTCTCCACGGGCGATACGGCTTGAAATGGAAACTCCATTCACCACAAAATATAGGTAGATAAAACCTGAGATCTTTAGATCGGAGAACGGCAACCAAGTAGGGGTCGGTACGGTCCCCCCTAGTCGGCCGCAAGCGTGCTACACCCAGATAGATCAACATGTTGTAGGTGTGTGTGCAAGCTGTTGTGGCCTAGGTCACAGGCTTAAGGCGGACTCAACACAAGCCCCCATTCCCTGCTGTGGGCGGCTTGAGCAATGCGAGGAGTGAACCCACATTGCATGGCGCCGACCGCAGGGAGGGACTTGTGAATATTACATGTTTTTTGGCTTGAGTTCGGAGAATCAATTTCACCACTTTTGGTGGTATGAAATTCAGAGCCTCATCTTCTACCCCTTCCAATGAGCCAAACCTTCTGCCATACTATCAGAATGAAGGGGTCAATCCCCTCTACAAGCTTATCAACTTTATATGCCCCAATCTCCCTCCATCACAGCTAGAGAGCCTGCTGTGTAGAGCCTCTTCCCAACATTTTGAGTATGCAGCTACTTGCTATTACCAATGTTAGGCATGTATTCAATTCCATAGATTTCATTTGGAAGAATACAGCTGCAAAGCTAGAGTTGCAGGCTGTACCATGTTTTTTTAAAAAGTGTAATTTGGCCTTTGGCATTGCACACTATGAATATCATGATTTCTACATACAACTTGTGAGGTTGTGACAATTGCTTTTTTAGTACTTAATGATGATGATAAATTCTGTAAGTACATGCATCTAATCAGTTTTTATGTTATCTACTTTTTTTTGGTGATAGCAGGGGGTGGGTGTGGGGAATATTGTTCAACCATTTTGCAGGTTGATTAAATTGGGTAACAGGTATTAGAGTGTGAAGTGGACAGAATGGTTAAAGTGGACAACTAATAAATGGTTTAAAATTGAAAGGGGAGGTGTAGTCTTCCAGATTGGAAGGGGTAGCAGCCAGGGGTTTGGTCTGCTGGGATTCAAACACCGGACTTGTTGCTCCAAGCGAGTATAGTATGTCCTTTTGACAATAATATGAGTTGATAGTAGAAAGCTCCCCCAAAGCAACATAAATTTCAAGATTGAGAGCTTGTATATGATGGAAAATCTAAGTACATAGTTTGGATGATGAGAAACCATAAGTGAATAGTATAATATGTGTATAAATATGTGAGAAAATATAAAAATAGAAATAAGAACATAATATGAAACATCACTCCCCCCCCTCATCAGCCACAATTCGAAAGAAAAAATACAGAAATGAAATGAAAAATAGTGAAAAAAATAAAAATAGAAAACAAAACACTTGAGACAAATTCAGGATCAATAAGAAGGGAGAACAAAAAAATAAAGGAAAGTGGAAACCAAAGAAAAAGGAGAAAGATTAGAAGAAAAATAACAAGGATGAAAGAAAAAGGGGAGAAAAGTGTCCTTCTCTCCGCTCTCAGTCTCTATTCCCTACTGCCTCAATTCTCATTCCCCACTCATCTCTTCCTATTATCTTGTCCATCTTAGTTGGATGTTAAACTAATGTTGTGTTGTGTCCAGCTTTGTTGCCTCAGTCTCTGTCTTGTCCAATGCAAGTTGCTCCCCTTTCTGTCATGTCCAACATAGCTGCTTATTCAAATCTTGTCCAACTTCTGTTGCTTTCCGTGTCCATGCATATGCATGCTTGTTTGTTCTGCTCAACCACTTTTTGGCCTTACTTGTAGTAGTCTACTTAACTAGGTTTGTGTGCCTGGAGTAATAAAAGCATCTAGTTTTGAGCTTATCAGTCATTCACAGCTCCTTGATCCAATCTAAGCCCCCTCTGGGTTGTCTTCCTAATCCTCCTCTCTCAAATCTGAGCTATAAATTCAACAAAAAGAAGGGAGTGAAGATGAGAGCATTGCCACAGAAGACCTAAGGATATTCATGCCACAAGAAACACCAGGACAGGTGACTCAGAGATGCATAAATTAAAGTTTAACCAGTCAACATCTGTTTGAACCAATGAACCTTCAGGTTTATTAAATCCAGGAGAGAGACAGACAATTGCGAGAGGTGTATGATCATTTCAGAGCGCATACCTCCCCCCCATTACTTTCCAAAGTGTTAGAGAAAGTCCTCAGACCTGTCTGACTCCAATTGCCAACCCAGGGCCTTTGTGAAGATGTCCGCAAGCTGATCCGTAGTTTTGATTCATTCAAGTCAAACTTTCTTCTTGTAGAGGAGTTCATTGATCACATGAAATTTGTGATCAACGTGGTGATGCTCTTTTTGGGTAGCACAATTGCAACTGATGTGAAAAGCGGCTTTGTTATTGCACAGAATGAGGGGTGGTGGGAGGTTCAGGAAGTTTGGCAGAACTGACAAGAGAAAAGTTGTGTCCTTTGACGCAAAAGATAAAGCCATGTATTCTGCCTGGCAAGTCAATCTTGCCACACATGTTTTTCATTTAGACGACCATGAGACAGGGCCCCCCCAGGCCAGAAAAATGAAACCATTAACAGATTGGGTCCATTCACCTCCCCTGTTGGCATCCATGTAAATCTTGATACCCTCATCGAGTGGTCTAGAGGCAAAAATTGGGAGGGACAGATTTGATGAATACCCTCACATAAGAAATGAGGTGCTCCAGCGCCAGCCAATGAGAGGAGTCGGGACACATTGAAAAACACACCAAGAAGTTCACAGCAAACATGATATTGGGATGCAAACCTTGTGCTAAGTAAAATAAACACCCAATGCGGTGCATGTAGGCAATGTCCATCAAGCCATCAGATGGGTTTGACTCAAGATCAGTGGAATTGATTGGTTAATGGGCCTTCATCAAGGAAGGTTTCATGTTGATCATTTTGTTGATAAGCATGGGCTTATCCATGCAAAATCCACCAGGCACTTCTCAAACCCAAACACCAATGATGCTAGCAAGGCTGTCGTCCCATTTCAAATCTAGTACCAACAAAAGAGAGGTCTTTAGCTGCTCAAGGAGTTTTTTGGAGCTTTCCATGAAGAGGCCATTGTTCACGTGAATCCACAGGAAGGCCCAGTCTTCTCCGGAATGGAAGAAGTCAATTGATTCCAGCTTCCCTTTGAGATGAAGCCACCAGCACTGCGCCGCCTGGCGGACATCAGGATCCAAATGGGCTGGATTTGGGCCAAAAAACAGTGCCCAAACCCGACCTGCTAATCTGTGCGGGGCGGAATTCCACAAAATCTGTCCAAGCCTACCCTAGCTTTCAGGTTGTTGGGTCTGGGTCGGGTCATCACTTTTGTTGATTTTTTAATGCACTATTCCAATTGATGAGGTACGACCTCATCAACCAGAAGGAAATCCTTCTGGTTGATGAGATACAAGAACCTCATCAACATTTCCTTCCGGTTGATGTGGTTTTTGTACCTCATCAATTGGAAGGGAGTCCTTCCAGTCGACAAGGTACAAAAACCTCATCAACCTTGTGCATTGACTACTTGATTGATCAATTTTTTTTGTATGAGTCATATGAAAATTAAAAAAAAATCATTATATCCAATGATTTTGTAGGCTGCACGGCGCAGCACTATTGCTGGGTTGGAGGGCTAGACTTGGGCCGTCCCAAACCAAATTACAATGGTCCAAACCCACCCCACCAACACGCTGGGCATTCCCGGGCCGGGTTAGCTTTTAACTGCAGCCTGTCCAGCCCCACCCCAAAACCCGGCAGGCCAGCCCAGCCCACTTGGATCCTGATGTGGGTGCCATAAAGGGCCTTGTTTAACTTAAGGACTCAAACTGATGTCACAGCAACAAATATAAACATCATGATCAATATTGCTGTGCAAGAAAGCACTACAAACATCAAACAATGCAACTGGCCAACTCAGCCGGGAAGCCATTGCCAGGAGAAAGTTGGGGTAGATGAAAATGTCTGGCTGAAATTGACATCGTGGATCTTCCAAAAGCCTTGAAACATACAATCTTGCCTTCGTGATTGCGTTTCAGGGCAAAAACCCACCGGCAGTTCAGCACCTTGAGCCCAGGAGTTGCCAGGACTTCTGTCCACACATCCAACTTCAACATCATTCCCACCTTGGTATCACAGGCAGCCATCCAGTCCTGTCTGAAATCAGATTACAGGGCTTCAATTTTCATGGTCAGTTTCAGCAGCATCAGATAACACGGTGTCAGAACTCTGCTAGCCAAGGCAGAGCAAAGACACGACAAATGGACAAAGTCTCTTGATCGAATAATCACAAGCCAGTCCCGACTTGTCTAACTGGGCTATTAGCTGTACCATCCAGAGCAACTGAATGGCTGCAAGAGACACGTCCAGCTGATCTCTGACTCAATAGAGAGTCGAGTTGCCAGATCCACATAAAGTGCAGCAGGGAAGAAATTAAATAATAGGGAGAGCCACCAGCGGTGTCCTCCCTTAAGTACTGAGGAAGGGACATATGTTTCCCCCTCAGATTATAAAACACACCCGCTAAAATTACTTTTAATCACAAATATTTTGTCGATTATTGTGTGATTGGGGTTAATAATACTAATCAATCTATTACTATTTCCTTATCCTTAATCTTCTTCCTTCTCACCCATCGACTAGCCTTTGTCAGTCTCAGTAGTGAGTAAATTTCTCTTATCTTTCATCTACTCTTCCCTTCCACAGTATTTGGACCTGTAGTGTTCAGAACCTACCAGCCCCTCTCGCCGAAGAGGCATGGCTTGCCCTAGTCGGATAAGACTACGTGTGCCTACTTCAGAGTGGATAATCTCTAGAGTTGAATTGTTTTCCTAGGTCTCTACCTGGGATTATTCAGGGATTCCGTCACTTTAGAGACAACCCCTGACACACAGTAAGCATTTGAACTCAATGAGGAAAGACAAGCGTCCTGGACCTCAAACTCTTTGAGCTGAGAGAAATCCCCAAGTTCGTGCAGTTGAAGAGAGTCAATAACCGTGTTAGGGTTCTTGCCAGCCTGAGGTGCAAAGGGGAAGTTTTCCTCATGAAAAATGACTGACACCCCCCAATGAAGCTTCCGAGACACCAGATCCCATATGATCCATCCATGAGACTTGTCTGAAACACCTACATGAATCATGGGCGATGACCTTGGTAAAAACTGTTTGAGATGGGTGGGGTGGTGAAGATACGCCCGGCAACCAAAAAACCGAGCCATGTCAAAAGACGGCTTCTTTCCAAGCACCAGTTCATAAAGCGTCCTGGTGCTGTTTGCATGCAGGACCCTGTTGAAAAGGAATGCAGTGTGCTTCATAGATAGCATACAGAAAGATGGCGGAAAATTAGCATTAAGAAGAGAAGTTTGAGCCAAATCCAGCAAGGACCTGTTCATACTTTAGACAGATCCATTTTGGTGATGCTCATATGGCACTACCATTTCATGACGGATTTGCCTGGTCTTCAGGAAGGTGGCAAGAAGGTTGGAGGTGAATTTGCCCCCCGTTGTCCGATTGGATTGCAAGGACTTAGAAGGGGGTGAACCACTCAAAGTTGTATATCCAGCGCCTGAGCTTTGGTCTTCAGGCCTACCACCGGCATCAATTGAGAAAAAACATCATGGATGACTAAAGCAAAATTGCTGCCGTTCAGTGCTTCTGTGAATGGGCCCACTAGATCAACT